>CM069594.1:32598269-33798269 GCA_035771175.1 Paratinospora sagittata
TTAAAAAATCAATTAGAAAACAAAAATTCTTTAAGGATTTTAACACACATAATAGTTGAGCAATGTAAACCATTATACCTTTTCAAAAATTTGCTGAAATTAATTGTAATTCTAACTACTACAATAAATATTCACCTATAATCTGAATTTCTGAAAAAAATGAAAAAAGAAATTAGAAGAAGAATAACAAGTAGAACAAAAAATAGAGAACAAATTTGTTGGATAAAAAAAAAAAAAAAAACAGAGATAGATGAAAGATCAGTAGATCACAAATTAAAACAATTTCAATCAGAGAAATCAACCAAAAAAATAAACAAATCAATTAGAGAAACACAAAAAAGAGAGGAGAGAGAATGAAATTACCTTGGATCGAAGCCCCCGAAACACCTTCACGAGCTTATCACACCATACACATTGAACTAATTAATCAACTTTCATTCCATCCAACGGCTGATATTTCCCAATCACAAGTCACAAGCTGTGTTTGACCGCTTTAAGTTCCACGTGACATTTCAGAAGCCGCGCTCATCAAACTTCGATACGACTACTTGCTACACCAAAACTTTTGGCGCAAATTCGTTCTTCAGTTTTCAACTTCGATTTCCCGCCAAAACGCCAACAACAGTTTCACTTTCATCTTCTTTCTTCGACACAGGAATCGCAGTTTTTTCAATTCATCTTAAAATCTCCTAAAAAAAAAAAAAAACCTCTACAATCTCTCTGCGAAAGAATCCACAGAAAGATTAGGCTAACGTAGATGGGTTCAGAAGCTCCAAAATCAAGCCCTAACCCTAACAATGTCCACCACATTGGGGGAATTCCGGTGGAGTTCCCTTACAAGCCCTACGGCTCTCAGCTAGCGTTCATGGGCAGAGTAATCTCCACGCTCGATCGAGCTAAAAGGCAAGGGCACTGTCACGCGTTGCTCGAATCGCCTACAGGAACTGGTAAATCGCTTTCGCTTCTTTGTTCTACGCTGGCGTGGCAGCAGAATTACAGAACCAAGAATCTTTATACCAATCTTTCCCAGTCTAAGCCTGCACCCGAGGCGATCTCGGATCCCCTCGGCCACGGTGGTGGTTTCATTCCGGATCTGGAGTCATCAGGTAAGTTTGTTTCTTTTTAATCGATTTAATGTTTGTTTATGACCTAATTAGAAATCCAAACTTGCATTTTTTATTTTATTTTTTAATTGTTTTCATGTTGTTTTCTTTATGGAGGCTATGATGCAATCATCCAATTGTAAACGTCAAGGAAGGATTTGTTTTGGTAATAAGTGGGAATTTCTGTTATAAGTTGCATATTAGGTCAACATGGAAGTAAATTAGGACTGATATGCAAACTTCTTGCTTTTCACGAATAGAGGCTGAGAAGTTTTGCCTGCGTGGTTCAAATGTTGGGTTTGTTATGACTTCTATTATGCAATTTAAGTCGAGAAATGTTAGCTGTAGCGTGTATATTGGCATCTTAGACTGTTAGACATTAAAATGAAGTACTTGCATTTAGACCCATTATTTTCTCACACCTTGTTAAGGTATAGTGGGATTTCATGTTGTGGAAAACTTCCTAAATAAGACTTTCTTCCTCAAGCTTTTCCACTTTTACTGTGCGACTAGTGCTACCTTTTTATGGCAGTAATGTAACCACAAAACTTTGGATGTCAAAATACATTGTTTATGGTTCTAGCAAATCAAATCTGATTTTGCATTTGTGGTAACTGATTTTCAGGTAATTTAGAACCGTCAAATTTAGAACAGGCTCCTGGAAAACAGGCCAAAAGTCAAAGGAAAAAGGTTGTGCCTACCATCTATTATGCATCGTAAGTTTTCTTTATGATAATTATATTTGTTTTCCTTTTTCTTTTTGTGGCTTATTGAAAAAGATCGGTGGGTCTTGGTGTAATCATTGAGGATACACCGTTTTGACTCAGAGCTTATGAGTTTGAATCCAAAAACAATTTAGTCTCTTATTGCAAAAGAAATGGGAGGTACTCTTACAGTCTCACTTAATAGACAAATGAATTGAGAACAATCGCCAAACTAACAGATTTTATTTTGGTTGTTAGAGTTATAATTCTCTTTCATAATGAAAAGAGGTTCTAGTCACTGAGAGAAATGATATTATAATAATAAAAAGGGGAATGACAAAAGAGATTATGTTGTTATGTTCATTAAGTGTTATTTACTGGGCATCCAATGCATGTACTAAATAGTCTAACAAACATAACATCATTGTCTCTGTTGCGGTTTTATTTTTTAAATTTTTATTTTTCTTTGTAGTTAGAATAACACCTCTTATCCAATAATAGTGTAATACTATTTTAAGTAAGTTGCGTCCTGCTTTCATTACTTGCTTTGTTTCTAAGCTTGAAAGACCGAGAAATATCTCAAAATTATGAGTTTAGGTTGTCTAGAGAATTTTTTGGTAGTTAGTTTATGCTTGTGAATTTGGATTAATGGAAATGCTTTCAACAATTTCCCATGGCTCATATTTCAGTATAATCCAAATGAAGTTGGCATGTATGTGAAAATATTGTATAGTAAATACATGTGAGCAATTGTGATGAAATAGGGTATACTATTGCTGATACAATTTCTTCCTATGTTGTCACTTTGTACTAAGCTATTGTATAATGCGTATTTAAAGAAAACTCTCTGGCTCACAATCCGTTGTTGATTGTTTAAGGAGGACACATTCACAGATAAGTCAAGTAATTCGTGAATATCGCAAGACAACTTATCGGGTACCAATGGCAGTCTTGGTAGGTTTATTGTATTCTAGTAGACTTGTCACTTAATTTCAACAATATCATTCTCTTATCTTGACCTTGCGCATTATTGGTTACTTTCATTTTGGTCTTTTTTCCCCTTATGTTTTAAATGTTTGCCAATATATGACTTTGGATATTATTATCATTCTTGAAAATTGAAGTATAAGCATTCTAGAAAATGATAAATTATCTCAAACAAAAAGAGGTTATGATTCTTTTGAATCGCATGGTTGTACCATACCTTATATGGTCTATGCAACCGAAATCGGAGAATTTGGTGGGGAAGAGCTTAGCAGTGACGGAAGAACAAAATAATGGGCCCTTGCAGGCTTGCACCAATTGCAAGACAATCCTTATGTGTGATCCGAGTGCAGATGGGTTAGGAAATACGCTTGGCTCCCTTCGCTCCATCAATCCACCGATATCATTCCTTTCTCCATTCTCTCCCCTCTAGTTCTATCTATTTTTTTAGGTTTGTGTTTGGATTGATGTTTGATTTGATAACCTGTTTCAAAATCGAGTTTTCGTGGGGAAGTATCAAGCAATGGAAAGTTTCAAAGTTTCTTTGAAGGTCTTCATTGTTAGATTAAGTATTGATTGAAAGCTAGTTTGGCTTGAGGAGCGAACTCCATCGAAGATCTTCATTCTTAGCATTGAGTGGGAGGTTGCGGATTGGATTATCAAGTTTTCTAGAGACTTGAATCCTCCCAAGAAAATTTAAGAAGTCTTTTAGAGGCAATGTAGGAGTAGTTATTGTAGAATCTCTGGTGAATGATAGAGGACCTTTCTTGAAGGTGATGAAGGTGGAAAATGGTTGTGCTAGAGTAGTTATTTTTCTGGCAAGCGCTAATGGGAACTGATGGGAAATCTTGGTGAGTGTTTGCCATGTACGAGCCTTGCATTGGTGTTCCCTGGAAGTCAGTGGAGGCTCACACTCTTAAAACGACCTCACCAGTCCCGAACGTATCTGGAAATCAGTATCAGGGCGGGCTTAAGCGGAGAAGTTGGACGGAAGTTTTCTGGGACCTTGCAGTTGTATTCTTCAATCATTATTCTTCCCACCATTGGAATGTTATTCAAAATGAAGTTGCAGTTTTTTTTGAAGTGGCCAATAAACTTGTCTGTAATGGCGGATGACCGTGCGCTTGCATGGGGTAGGAAAAATGACGAGAAGGAACTTATTCTTCAGCAGTTCAAGTCCTCAAACCTGGAAGTGGTGGCATGGGAGGAGTCTCTTTAGTGGCAAAACCACAATGAATGGGTGGGGGATTGAAGGCATCCCATACATGTGCTTGAACATGAAAACTTTCTCTAGAATTGGTGAGTTATGTGGGGGTTCGTTGGAGGTTCACAAAGATACTAAGTCTTTGTCATTCCTGAGATTTGTGAAGCTTAGGGTTCACGGGGTGGTTGACGGTTATGTTATGAAATTCCCGTCTTTACAGTTCAATGGTGTTCAAATTGGGGTTAAAGTATTCCGGCTGGCTGGTCGCCGAAAAATAGGGAATCAGGGTGCCTGTAATCCTAATCTGGGCGTCCATGGGGGTAGGCTCCACAAACCGTAGGATCATCAGAAACACCAATCCCAAGGTGAATTTTCAAAAATAAGAGGTAAAAAGGTTTGGCAGAGAAAGCTGGGGCTGGTATAGTGTTTTCAAGGCTTTGCCTAGGCGGTTTAGGGAGATAATGCCTAGGCACAGTGCTAGGCAGGCTGTGTGGATTTTTGCAAATTTTTAAAAAGTTTAGAGGGGTCTCTTTAATTTAAAAAAAAAGCTTTAAAACAAAACCTCCATTTTTTCTACAGTAAACCCTCAAACTTCTCTCTCCCTAAGTCCATTCTTTCCATTTGCTCTGACCAAGAAATACCGTCGAAATCTCTGGCGACTCTCCATGACCCTCTGACGACCCTCCGACAATAAATATTTGCTGCCCAACAATTTGTGGACATGATTTTAATTAATATGAAGTATTCTTTATCATTTTATGAAAATTTAACGTTAATTATAAAATATAGTTAGATATATATAATTCTGTATATTAACTATCTAGGGACCTATAAATAAATAAATAATTATCTAGGAAAACATTTGCTTAATGATGATTAATATTGCCTAAACCTTATCTTGTGATGTGAAAAAGGAAATTGATTTATATTTGGATTTTGGATTAAAGTTCAATGAAAAAGATAATTGAAACTAAAAATCAAGACAAATGGCTTAGAAGCCAAGTTATGAAGCTTCCTATGGCAATGAGCCAAGCTATGAGAATGGAGATCCATGAATTAGTTTCAGTGGGTAATAACTCACTTTGCCTGTCAGAGAGCGCTATCATGTGGGGGTTGATCTCTTTTCTCATTCCTGTGCCACGGATGGTGCGACACCAACATGGTAGTTTTGAGCTTATGCTCTTAGTGGATCCATAGCCCTTGCATGCTTGATGGAATCAATGTCTGCTGGTGCGAAGGTGAGATTGCTTTCTATATGAAGCACCAATGGGTTCTAGGTACGGTACATGGCTTAGATGTGCCAACTTGAGAATTGTCGCGACCCACTCTGAACTAGTGACGTCACGACCGACACATAATACTATATATGCCACACCGACATATACAATACTATGTTAGCCTTCTTTCTACATCAATTTCCATAAAAAAAAAAATTCGACATAACCTTTCTAAAATATTGACTAACACAAGTCCACTCTACCTGATTAAAACAAATTCCAAATCCATAAAACATAATTCACATTCATTCCCGTAAATCCTAAATTCATATTTCTCACATCATATACATCATCACTCCGCTCAACAAGTGATAATATATATATACATACGATTTTACATATAGATAAACCAAAATACCATTTTTTTCCAAATCCTCAAGCCATACATACATAGGAAAGAAACTGAAGAGCCTGTTACTCTTCTCTTGCCTTTCCTTTCCCTTTGTCTCTACTTGAAATATTTGAGGAAAACGGGTGAGCTACAACAAGCTCAGTGAATATTTCTAACAATGACACTATATATACATTAATAAATAAAACATGCATGCTGAGCAATTTCATTTATAAATAACATGAAACATGGAAAGAAATACATACACGATCATCATAATTTCCATTACAAGAGATGCAATAATAGATTAAAGCATTTCAATTCCATCTCCCTCCTTCTAAGTAATAGAGTGAGTCTAACCTCTTATTTGGCCGCAGCAAGAGTAGCCATAGTTCTCTCATTACCCATTTCCATATAATCATCAATTCTGGGTTTTTACTTCAACTAGGACAATCCTCTAGTGCGTGAGTACAAATCCAGTTACTCACATGGGACTAGTTCCTGAGGCTTACCCAAGAATCGACCTCATGCGGTTAGTCTGCTCTTGCAAATCTAACACATGCTTCATTTCAAAATCATTTCATGAATTCAACTCATGCACAATAATCATAACATGCTTATCAAATCAAAAGCATTTTATATCTATAATGTCATATATAGAATAAGCAGAGCAAAGAAATACTCACAGTGGTACCGCGTAGACCTACTCTCTACGATCACTCTAATATCCATATCAAATCAACAATATAATCTTGTCATATATTCATTCCCAGATAATCCTTAATCAATTATCAAATTATTATAATTTATTTTTTATCAATTAGTCATTTAATTCTAACTCTCCAATTCATACAATTAATTCTCATAATTCCATTCCGGTCTAAAAATCACGTGAGGCGTACCAAATATTTTACACAATCCTCATGATTATTTTTAAGGCAATGGACAATAGAAATAGGTTTTTCAACCACATTTCTACTAATGTCCAAGTTTGTCGTATTTACCGAATTCATTCAGACATATATTAAAAATATTAATTAATACCCAAAAATCATAATTTTGGTATCAAAATGTCCGGAATTCAGTTCTGTATAATTCTATGATTTCAAACCGGAATTTCACCAAAGGTTGACATGGTTCCAAAGGTCCCCAGTGTCAAATTTGGCTTTTGGCAGCTATACCGACACCAATATTACACATGGACACAAACAAACCACATATCTAGTATCTACATATCTATATGAGTGATAATATATCATTTCTACGTGTTTCCACTCAAAGTGGGTCCAAACCCCTTTTTTGGAAACACGGTAAAACACCACCTATAACAAAAATTATACCAGTAAGAATGTTATACACTAGTTAAAGATCAATTTTGTATCGAAAGAGAGCGAGAACAACTTACCAGAATATCGATTTGGCCACAAAATCTCACTTCGCCCCATTTCTTTCCTCTTTTTTTCTTCCTTCTTGTCCATTTTTTTCTTTTTAATTCACGCTGTTTTCGTTGTCAAAGGGATAGAAATGCGAGAGAATGAAATAAGAATCTCATTAATATGATCCCATGCTTCAATAACCACCTAATTAACCAACCTCCCCCATTAGATTTAATATATTTTGTTTCCTTTTCTTTTTATACTTTACTTTATCTTATTTTATTTAATAATTACTTTCATTTCATTTACACCAATTAATAATACCATCTCCTTCACCCTCTTTATTTAATTTAATTTAATCATACCCTTATCTAACTTCAATTCACATATTTAACTCACTTAATTCAATTCACATATTTAACTCACTTAATTCAATTCACATATTTATATAACAACTAACATAATTAATTTATACCATTTAATTTATGTATTTAGCACTTATTCTCATACGTATACATATTTGGCTCCTACTTATGTATTTGCATATTATACACCTCGATATACGCGTAAGTCAACGTATGTATTTAATTAAAACTATGAGGTGTTACAAGAATTCTGTCCGAGTTTTGAGGATGGTGAGTGCTAGTAATATGTGTAGAATGTATTGCATTCCTCAATATTTTTATAGGTCTTAGTACCTATTATAGAATCTCTATGGCCTTAGAAATCTTTAGGTCTGGCACAGAAGCTTCCTTGATAAAAGTTTGTTTGCTGAGGCTTGCCAATATGACATATCTCCTGCTGAATGACCGTAGTTCCTCTGTTCTTTGAAATATTGCTCATGTAGAAGAAATTCCATGGGTCTCTACATCTGTAGATAACCAAGTGATAAAATGGAACTCTGAAAATGGGAGATTCAAAACATGTACATCATGGACAGATGACCTGCTCAGACACATCATTCCATATGTATATTATATTCTCTGGGTCAGATGGGAATGATGAATGTTGAATTTAGAGAAGAAAATAATTCTCATATGTCTCAATGATCATTGTACAGTCTGAATATATAATGGAAAATTAGTAAAATAGGAAACTAACTAATAGAGATATCAGGGATTTCCTGAATCTCTTTATTCCTAAATTAATGTAGACAACTAATACTGAAAATCAGCAACTGTATCCTGAAAATCAGCAGCAGCTGTATCCCTGAAATCAGGGATTGAGTATTTCAACAATCAGCAACTGTATCCTGAAAAACAGCAGCTGTATCCCTGAAAATCAGGGATTGACAGCAGCAGCTGTATCCCTGAAAATCAGGGATTGAGTATTTCAACACTCCCCCTCAAGCTAGGCGTAGATGTTAATCAAGCCAAGCTTGATACTCAAATCTTCAAAATTCTTCCTTGGTAGAGCTTTAGTGAGGATATCTGCTATTTGCTGACTTGTCGGTGTGTATAGCAGACTAACTGTCCCATTTTCTATCTTCTCCTTTATGAAGTGGCGATCTATCTCCACATGCTTGGTCCTGTCATGATGTACTGGATTCTTTGCAATGTTAATAGCTGACTGATTGTCACAAAATACCTTCATTGATTCAGAAGTGATGATTCCTAGTTCCCTCATTAGTCTTTCTAGCCATATTCCCTCACAAATTCCGAGTGCCATAGCTCTGAACTCTGATTCTGCACTGCTTCGAGAAACTACCGATTGTTTCTTACTTCGCCATGTTACTAAGTTTCCCCACACATACGTACAATAACCAGATGTTGACCTTCGGTCCGTTATTGATCCGGCCCAGTCAGCATCAACAAACACTTCAACATCTTTCCTTGTGTTTTTCTTGAAGTACAAGCCTTTACCTGGTGTCATTTTAAGATACCTTAGTATCCGATAGACAGCTTCCATATGTTCTTCAGTCGGATCATTCATGAATTGACTGACTACACTAACCGAGAACCCAATATCAGGTCTGGTGTGTGAGAGATAAATCAGCTTCCCAACAAGTCTTTGATATCTTCCTTTGTCCACTGGAATATTGTCCTTATTAGCTCCAATTTTAGTGCTTGAATCCATGGGTGTTTCAGCCGGTTTGCACCCAAGCATTCCCGTCTCTTTAAGTAGATCTAGTACGTACTTCCTTTGTGACACTGAGATTCCCTTGCTTGACCGGGCTACTTCCATTCCAAGGAAATATTTTAGGCTCCCAAGATCCTTGGTTTCAAATTCTTTGGCAAGTAGGGTTTTGAGCTTGATCAATTCATCTTCATCATCACCTGTTAAGATGATGTCATCTACATATACAATGAGAATTGCCAACTTTCCTTTGGTTGAGTGTTTGACAAACAAAGTGTGATCAGCTTGACACTGAGAGTACCCATACTTCTTCACTGTTTTGTTGAATCTGTCAAACCAAGCTCTTGGAGATTGCTTCAGTCCATAAAGGGATTTCTTGAGCTTACACACCTTATTCATAGTTGCCTTGGTTTCAAAGCCGGGAGGAATATCCATATAAACTTCTTCTGTAAGGTCTCCATTGAGGAATGCATTCTTCACATCAAGTTGGTGGAGAGGCCAATCAAGATTGGCAGCTAATGATAGTAGTACCCGAATGGTGTTTAATTTGGCTACTGGAGCAAACGTCTCTTGGTAGTCAATGCCATAGGATTGAGTGAACCCTTTTGCAACCAGCCGCGCTTTAAATCTGTCCACACTACCATCAGCCTTGTATTTGACAGTGAAAATCCATTTACATCCTACTGGATGTTTCCCACTCGGTAGGTCTGAAATCTCCCAAGTTCCATTCTTCTTTAGTGCTTGCATTTCTTCCCATACTGCAGTCTTCCATTCCGGAATTGAAATGGCTTCTTGGATGGAGTTAGGAATTTGCATTTTGTTCAAATTTGCCACAAATGTTTGGAAGCTAGGTGACAACCCTTTATAAGAGACAAAATTGTAGATTGGATGACTGGTACATGACCTCCTACCTTTCCTTAAAGCAATGGGACAGTCAAGGTCATTAGCAATAGACTCACTAGTGATGAATTCAGAGCTAGTGTTACCTGGTGAACTTTCATGGTTTCTTGCACTCGGGTCAGATTCTTGACTTTGCTTGGGAGGTGCTTGTTGCTCAACATCCTCTTGGATCTTCTTCTTCCGAGAATATACAATGAACTCACCATTGATTGCAGGTTTAGGACATTGGACAGGACTTGAAGGTAGAGGATTTTCAGGAGTTGAAGATGGAGGATTTTCAGGTTCAGATTCAGAATTTTCCAAATCAGAATTTGTTTCTGTTTGGTGGCTTTGGTTTGGAGTAGGAGTAGTTGAGATAGGAGGGATGGTGACTTGGGAACTTGGGGAACTTGGGTAGTTGTTGGATGTTGTGGCATCAATATCCCAAAGCTGGTATTCCTGTATGAGATTCTCCCCCTGAATATCAGATTTGGGGTAATAAGGTTGATGTTCAAAGAAAGTAACATCCATGGAAGTGTATAGTCTTTTGGTAATAGGAGAATAGCATTTGTACCCTTTTTGGTTTGGAGAGTAACCAAGGAATATACACTTGAGTGCTTTGGGGTCGAGTTTACTTCGGTGTTGTTGATGCACATGGACAAACACGGAGCACCCGAATACTTTGAGAGGTATTGTTGAGACAATGCGGGTGTTGGGATAAGAGTAACAAAGGAGTTGGCACGGGTTTTGGAAATTTAAGACACGGGAAGGCATTCGGTTTATGAGATAAGTTGCTGTGAGTATGGCTTCCCCCCAAAACTGTTTTGGAACATGAGTGGAAAACATAAGTGATCTAGCAACCTCTAGAATGTGTCTATTTTTCCTTTCTGCTACTCCGTTTTGTTGAGGTGTATCGACACATGAACTTTGGTGTATAATGCCTTGACTTTGTAGGTAATCTCCGAGAATGTGGTTGAAGTAATCCTTGGCATTATCAGTTCTAAAGATTTGGATTTTGGTATGGAATTGGGTTTGAATCATGCTGTTGAAATTTTTGAATATTTGCCCGACCTCTGATTTTTCTTTCATGAGAAACACCCAAGTGATCCTAGTATGATCATCTACAAATAAGATAAACCAGCGGGTACCAGTCACACTTTTGATACGTGAAGGTCCCCAAACATCACTATGGATCATTGAGAATGGATGAGATTTTTGATATTGTTGAATTGAATAAGGAGTACGAGCATGTTTAGCAAATTGACAAACTTCACACTGAAAATCTTTTGGACTTCTATTGCTGAATAATGAGGGAACAAGTTTTTGAAGGTACACGAAATTGGGATGGCCTAGTCTATAGTGCCATAACATAACTTCACTATCATTATTGAAACGAGAAACAGAAAGAGAAATTTTTGTAGGCTGATTGTTTGCCTTGTCCGAATCTGCCTTGTGAGTTTGTTGTTCCGGAAGATCACCAATCCTGAGGATGTAGAGCCCTGAGCACATCTTAGCATTGCCAATCATCTTCCCCGAATTCAAGTCCTGAAATTCACACGAGTTAGGGAAGAACTTAGTAACACAGTTAAGCTCTTGAGTGAGTTTACTAATAGAAAGTAAATTGCAATCTAAGTTTGGGACCAAGAGGACTGAGTTTAGGGTGAGGTTCTTTGAGATAATCACAGAACCTGTTCCTGCTACTCTTGAGAGAGATCCATCTGCAATTCTAACAGAGAAATTTTCATGACATGGATTATAAGTATTAAAAATCCTTGCATCTCCAGTCATGTGGTCGGAGGCTCCTGAATCCACAATCCATGGTCTGATTTTTTCTCTTGTTGCACTGAGTGCGTTTAAGAAATTACCTTTGTGAGCCAAGGATCCGGTTCCAATGACAGAGGTATTGGAGGATTGTTGCTGGTTGATTAACTTTTGCAAAAGTTCCATTTGTTCTTTGCTGAATAGGCTTTGTTCTGGCTGTGTGTGGTTCTTGTCACAGGAGGCCAGATGTCCACGACTTTCTCTGTTGTTGGATGGACGTGAGGGCTTCCAATCAGCGGGTTTTCCATGGATCTTCCAGCAGGTCTCCTTGGTGTGACCAGTCTTCCGGCAGTGATCACACCAAGGTCGTCCCTTTTTTTGTCTATAGTCTCCAGCTTGATGTTGAGGCCCTTGAACTGAGAGTGCAGATCCTTCAGAGCTGTGTGTCGTAGTTGGCGGTCCCATCATCACTTTCTTTCGACTTTCTTCCATGCGCACTTCTGAAAATGCCTCTCGAAGACTAGGTAGTGGTTTTAGTCCCATGATTCTTCCTCGAACTTCATCAAGGTCCTTGTTGAGGCCCAACAGAAACTTATAGAGTCTTTTCTTTTCAATGATTTTTCTATATTTGATTCCATCTTCTGGGCAATGCCAATTGTATTCTTCAAACATGTCTAATTGCTGCCAATTCCGTGTGAGAGTGTTGAAGTATTGAGTGACTGTGAGGTCTTCTTGACGTAGATCGTGAAGGATACTTTCAACAGCAAAGAGTTCGGATGAGTTATCGAAGCTAGAATATGTTTCTCTGGCTGCATCCCAGATGTCCTTTGCAGTCACATACAATAGGAAATTTTCTCCAATTTCGTTTGTCATTGAGTTGATAAGCCAAGACATCACCATGTTGTTTTCTGACTTCCATGTTCTGTATTTTGGATCTTCTTTGCTTGGTGGGACTGCTACTCCAGTGAGGTAGTCATCTCTTCCCTTTCCGCAAATGAACATCATTACTGATTGTGACCATTGAAGGTAATTTTGTCCATTGAGTTTGTGCCCTGTAATGGGCTGAAGATTTCCATCTGATCCTCCATTGCTGCCTGTGGCTGGGGTTTCAGAATGGGAGGTGACTTTTGAGGAGGATTGGCTTTGCTGAGCCATTGTCATCCCGTATTTTGTCATCTATCTACAGGTCAGAGGTGGCAGCTCTGATACCATGTTGAATTTAGAGAAGAAAATAATTCTCATATGTCTCAATGATCATTGTACAGTCTGAATATATAATGGAAAACTAGTAAAATAGGAAACTAACTAATAGAGATATCAGGGATTTCCTGAATCTCTTTATTCCTAAATTAATGTAGACAACTAATACTGAAAATCAGCAACTGTATCCTGAAAATCAGCAGCAGCTGTATCCCTGAAATCAGGGATTGAGTATTTCAACAATCAGCAACTGTATCCTGAAAAACAGCAGCTGTATCCCTGAAAATCAGGGATTGACAGCAGCAGCTGTATCCCTGAAAATCAGGGATTGAGTATTTCAACAATGAATGAACTTATGCATTGGATGTAATGTTCAGTGGCCATGGAATCATTGTTTTGATTGATTAATACAGTTTGCTCAATATTTCATATTTACTTGGCCATCAAATTAAGCATCATTGCACCATTAATAGGCAGTGTTATGAATCAATTTTCTGCATGCATTCGCAGTTTGCAATTAACATGTAATTACATAATATTTTAGAATGATGGCTTTACATGGCAGATTTCTTCATCAGAAACTTTTTTCTCTTTTAGAAGTCTTAGATAGTTCCTTTTGCTGTTCTTTTTTCAGGCATCAAGGAAAAACTATTGCACCAACAAAAGTTTATGCGGGAAAGATAATATTGATGAAGAATGGTGCTCTTCTAAACCCAAAAGCAGCATATTTCCTCTCTTTGTTCTTGATCCTCTATTGAGTATATTTGTTGTGATTTGTGAAAATTTTCCAGTAAGACGCTTTTGAAGGACAAAGAAGTAGGATGCTTTGAATTCAAGTGAGTTACTTATTTTTGTACTTGGGATTCTTAAAGATAAGCTTACTTCCATATGCGCATGAACAATTAGTGCCCTTGCTCTTTCATATACAGAAATGCACATAAAGTAAAAGGCCATCCATCCTTTCAGAAAGGTGGCTGCAATGAGGCGCATGATATTGAAGATCTAGTGAAAGTTGGAAAAACCATGAAAGGTTTGTATTTCTTGAGATATTTTTGCTGTGATGCTTATGCTTGTGCTCATAGCCTTATGTTGGGATCCCTTTTTTCTAGGTTGTTCATATTTTGCAGCACGTTCTCTGGCTGAAGAAGCCCAATTAATTTTCTGCCCATATAACTACATCGTTAATCCTACAATTCGGAGGTCAATGGAAGTGGATATTAAAGATTCCATTGTGATTCTTGATGAAGCACAGTATGCACCTACACCTTTTCACTCAAATGCGATAAATTTTTTTTAGTTTTTTTTTTCTATTTCTTTATGCTATCTTTCCCAGTTCTAACACTAGATTATCTTGGATTTATGATAAGTTAAAGTTAATGTGTAGCTTAATCCTTGATATGTAGAACATTAAATGTCCGAAGAACTATTTTGGTTGAACTTGTTGTCAGGGTTAAATATTGAAAATCTTAGATTAGATGTAACATGTCATTAATGGTTTAGCTTGTTACGAAGAGATAGGTATCAATCTATGTGATAAGATGAATGATCATAATGCAATAGCAATACCCTCTTGGTCTGTTTTAACACTCTGTGGATGCACCCTGATGCGAGGTGCGTAAACGGCCCAAGACTCAGCTGAATTAAGTAAGCCACATGCTTTAACATTTAAGAAAAAAGTGTGACATAAATAGTCGAACGAAGCTTGAATGTCGGCTTCACTCTGCATGCATATCTTATTCTTATCTTACTTAGTTGAACTAAGCTTGAGTGTCGGCTTCACTCTGCATGCATATCTTATTCTCATCTTACTTTTTTTTTTTATATCATTTATGCCCATTCTGAAACCTGGTCAATTATCATCTGACATCTTGTTTTTATTTCTCTCATACGTTTTTCTTTAATTCTTTTAATTGGTCTTTTTTTTCGTTCTCCTAGTTTTTGTTGTTGTTCTTCATTGCTTTATTTAATTATTTAATTTTGTGTTTTTACATTCAATAATCTGCCATTTGTGGATTATAATAATACCAAGCAGCAAATCTTTGGTTTGAGTTGTGGAAAAAGTTTATTGTAACCCATTCGTAGAAATACGACGTCCTTAAGATGGGTCAACTTGGAGCCATTGCTTAAATGGCATGTTTGTGATGGAGAAACGTAGGTTTTTTGGAGATTATATTGGTACTTGCCTTGTTTTCCTCATAATAGGTTTTTTTTTTTTTTTTTTCTTTTTTGCTATATCTAATTTACTTTCACTGTCTCATAGCAATATAGAAGACATGGCACGTGATGCTGGCAGCGTGGATATTGAAGAAGATGTTCTATTTAGTAAGTCATGCATCTATTGCTTGCTATTCTGTGATATTTATTTAATTTGGTTTTCACTCTTTCTGGTTGCTATAAAGCATTGCAGATGGAATTGCAGAGTCTCTGCCTTAGTGATTCAGAAATTTACCAACCGTTGTATGACGTGATTCAGGTAGAGTTTATATTCTCAAACTTCATATTGGTCTTCTAAATGATGTTTTTTTTCATCATTGTGTTGTTAATTTGTAGGGAATCATAGGTTGGATTGGGCGGAGGAAAGATACCTTGACAAAACATGATTTTCAGCACTACTTTTCATGGTGAGTTGCTTCAATGAAGTCATTTGCCTATAATGCTGAAGACTTTCATTTTCTGGTTTATTCCGAAGGTCTATTTTACAAATGCAAATGAGATGCTATGCTTATCTGTTGTCAATTTTGAATGCAATTCTGCTACAAATTAGAAAAAGAAAATGTGATAAAAATCATTGGAGGTTATAGATTGATTTTAATAAATCTTTGTTCAATGAAATACAAAAAATAAAAAATAATAATTCTTGGCACTTCCATCTCTCGTGCAGAACAGGACATGACTGGCATGCCACATATTAGGATAATATGTGTCCTTTGCACTTTCTTATGTGGTTAATGAATTGCATAACAACTAATTGCTCTTCCATCAATTAAGTTGCTTTATGATTGCAATTGATCTCTCCATAATATGTAGAGAAGCTTGTAAGGTGCTTTATATCATTGTGTTAAGGGACCTTGATTCATACCAGGACCTTATCTTATATACCTGAAATTTGTCTTGTTGCATTTATCTGTTCCAGTTGGACAGGTGATAAAGCTTTGAGAGAATTGCAAGAAGTTGGCATTTCTCAGCAGTTCTTTTCAATCTTACAGGAGTGTGTCACTAAGGTACTTTATTCTTGTTTTTGATAATGCTGTTGTTGTTTTAAATACTTTGTTTATTATTACTACTATTACTGTTATCATCATCATCATTATTACAAGTACTACTCCTTGTATTATTTTTGTTATTATCAGTATTATTTGTTGGTTTTCTATACCAGTGTACTGTGTACCTTATTTTACAAAAAAAAAAAAAAAAAAAAAGAAGCTATGGCCCTAGAAACAGTTGAACGGCAGAGAAAGATTTGTGTAGCCCACCAACTGTAGTTGGTTCAAGGTTGTTGTGTAACTTTTGTTTGGTTGGTTAAGGCAATCAAAGCTGCTTCAGATGCAGAGTCAGGGTTACCGCATTTGAGTGGCATGTCAGTGATAACGTTGGAAGGTAATTAAGACATCCAACTATGAAGTTTCAGCTAATCCTTAACTAAAGTTCCTCTTCTAACTCTGCTTAACAATTATGCAGGGTTGTTCTCTTCACTTGGCTATTTTTTCTCTGGAGGTGGGCGTCACACACTTGATTATCAACTAGTTTTGCAGAGACATGTTAAGAAAGATTCTGGTTAGTAGTTCCAAATGTTCCTTTTTAGTTTCTTACTATTAGCTGATAAGTTTCTGTGATTTTGAAGCACCAAACTTCTTTTTTTTTGGATAAAAAACTTTCAGATTTTATTAAGATACAAACAAAAGCAACAACCCAAAAAGCAGAGGCTGAAAAGGTCACCAACGGACCCAATAATCAGTTACAAAACCATGAGTTACCCAGCTCCTCACCCAGTCTGCTAAACTAAACCCTTTAGATAGCTTACTGGCTGCTATCCAGGTCGAGGCCAAGAATCTAGCTTGCTCGCAAACCAAGTTAGCGCCAATACTAGCATCTTCAAAAATCCTTCTATTTCTTTCTTTTTAAATACGCCAAATCGAAGCTAGAGCAGCAATCTTCTGGACCTCCTCTAAGTACTTACTGATGCTATCCCTGTATTGAAGGAAAGAAAAGCAACAAAACTCTGTGGCACCGGATTTGGCCAAACAAAATGATCGGACCACATATCCCAACTGTGAAGCCCTAAAGTATCTACATTATTATTTTTCTTCTTCTTCATGTTTGGATGTATACAATAGAAATGAACACCTGGTCCTTTTTATATGAGCTCATCTTAATCAGACTTGTGGCAAGGATCTTTGCTGTTTAAATCTAAAATGTTTATACCTAACTTGTTTCTTCTCCATCAGTGAAAAATGACATCAACAATGAATAATCACATGACTTAAATTATCTTATGTTTGCATGGAGCTTTTACTAGGTCAAAATATAGCTGAATTTAATGAGTTGAATCTCAGGGTTTTTATTTTTTATACATGCATGACTAATTCGAGTCTTCTCATGAACACCTTTTTGCGGCTGTGTCATGGCATCAAAAAGAGTTTTTTTGAAATGTATGCGATGAGGTCATTAGAAAGAAGGCATGTGGATGACATGGTGAACTGGCATTTACATGGTGAGAGTTTATTTATCCGGAAGCCCCTGTATGATAGATATCTTTGCTGAATGATGGTTCAGTGTTGCCTACAATAACTCACTCAGCAAAAGACCAGTTCCAAAGAGCTAAATTTGTTTACTTGAGGATGTGCTTACTGTATCAGTGATTATTCAATCATGCTGTGTAGGACGTGCTTCTACTGGATGGACTCATTCATTAGGTCTTTGGTGCCTGAATCCCGCTGTAGTCTTTAGAGAAATTGCTGACCTTTCTCTGTCAGTGATTCTTACATCTGGGTAAGCACCTGGGCATTATTACTTATTGTTCTCTTCTCATTATTCCAATACTACTGTGATAGAATGTTTTCTGTAGACCTTAATCTGATATAGCTATGATCCTTCCTTTTCATGTTCAATTGAGTATTGTTTGCTTTTACTAAGAAAATTATGCATGTTCTTATTTTTTTATCTGATTTGCTTCAGTTGCATGTCATATAGACTTCATCATTACCTTTCATTTTGGTGGCTTAGGACACTGTCACCAATGAACACTTTTTCATCAGAGCTTGGGGTTCAGTTTGAGACTTGCATGGAAGCTCCACATGTAATAGACATAGAATCACAGGTGTGCGTTTGCACATGTCTTTGGTTCAAATGGAATCTAGATGGTTTTATTCCTGGAGCTCTAGGTACTCGGTAGTTTAATATACCTTTGTTTATCACAGGTCTGGGCTGCTGCAATTTCTACTGGTCCAGGGAATAGTCCATTAAATGCAAGCTACAAAATGGCGGATAATTATGCTTTCCAGGTAAATTTGAAATATTCAATTGAGATTTTAATTGTTGAAGATGTGTTCATCTCTAAACTGCTCAATGCTGACTGAAGATTTATTATGAAGGATGCACTTGGTGCCTCTTTAGAGGAAATTTGCAAAATTGTACCAGGTGGTGCTCTTGTTTTCTTCCCCAGCTATAAATTGATGGACAAGTTATCAACTCGTTGGCATGAAACCGGTCAATGGGCTCGTTTGAATGCACAGAAGTCTCTATTTGTTGGTAAGACCATAGAGTAGAATATGTTACAAGGGATAATGCACTTTTATTCATTTTTTATTAATTTTATTGTCACAGTTGGTGCTCTCTTTTGAATTTTGACTGTGCTGCATACAATGTATATCAAGCTTTATAGGAATTTCTCCTAGATTTACCATCATCCTCAACAAAAATTAGTTTTCAGTTGCGTCTGTGGCTTAAGGTCTTTTTAGGGTGATAATGTCTGACCTGACATCTGTGCAGAGCCAAAAGGAAGCCATGATGAATTTGAGCATGTTTTGAGAGGTTATTATGATACAATACGTCATGGTAGTAGACCGACTACTTGGAAAATCAGAAGGGGTAAAAAACGATATGTCAACCACTCTGACGTGGAGGGGACTCCGCAACCTTCTGTAAAGGGAGGAGCTGCTTTTCTTGCAGTTTGCCGAGGAAAGGTGTGGGATTACATTGCACTTTTGTTGTTAATTTTTATCAAAATTTTCTTATTTAGACTACTTCCATTCTATGAAAGAAGTGCACCCCATAACTGAATTTACTGCAATGCCTGTCCAGCCTTACATGCTCCCAGCATTCCTAGGGATTTGCTGGTCAGACCATCTACTTTCTGTGGAACACCTTCTTCTTAGTTTCTGTCCTGTACTCCTGTTGATAGGAGGAGGCTTTGGAGCTCATTCTCTTTTATGCTGTTGCAGAACAAGAAAAAGGAAGGGTTTCAGTACTTCCAATTTTGCCTTGTTATCCAGTGGGCCATCAAGGTCTCTCGTGAGAGAGCCAGAGAGGTTCATATTTTAGATATATGTTGTGGGAAAGAATGGGGTAGTGACTTTCAAGCTTGGAAAGGGTGCTTGTCAAAGAAACTTCGGGCAGGGCTCTGTTTAACTTAGCTTGTACTTCTTAATACCAGAGGATATGCTTCAGAGCCTTCTCTACAATAAAGATTTAGGGTAGACTTACTCTGTGGATCCTGTGGGATTGCGGATAA
This sequence comes from Paratinospora sagittata, assembly GCA_035771175.1. Classification (NCBI taxonomy): domain Eukaryota; kingdom Viridiplantae; phylum Streptophyta; class Magnoliopsida; order Ranunculales; family Menispermaceae; genus Paratinospora; species Paratinospora sagittata. Next base: position 32,617,895 of record CM069594.1, read on the forward strand.
GTGATAGATAGGTTTGGGCACTTTGGTTTATATTGGATGTTGGGTTTGGAACCAGTAATGGTTTATTGGCATATCATTTCCTTGAAACACAATATTATTAGATAATTGTCATATGTAACCATTATCTAACTTTTGCAGGTTTCAGAAGGGATTGATTTTTCTGATGCAAATGCTCGAGTGGTTGTATCCTTTCTATCTGCTTGACTTTGGTATTTGATAACTTTCAACTAGTAGATGGTGTTGTTTGTGACATTCTAATTCAGCTTCTAACTACTTCTATCCATGTACTTGCCAGAGCCCAATGCATAGAGTCAGTCAGGCATCTGTTATTGGCGCCAAAATGCTTGTTTTTCCCTTTTATTACTGTTAATACCACTATCCATTCAGGTGCAACTGTATCTGCTTCATAGAGTATTCTGAGTAATCCTTGACAGTTTTAGGTAATTGTGGGCATTCCGTTTCTAAACATGTGAGTGCTTTTTAAAAACTTGCATCAGCATAAAGTATCTACTGATCCAGAGTCCAAATTCGCTAATTGATTCTACTTTTTGAGCAGAAATGATATTCAAGTGGCACAAAAGAAGAAGTTTAATGACACATACAGGTCATCCAAAAATCTTCTAAGTGGAAGCGAGTGGTACTGCAACCAAGCATTTCGCGCTTTGAATCAGGCTGCTGGTAGCTCCTTTTCTTGTTTCTCTTTCACTGGCCTGAGCTAAAAAAATGATTTCTGTGTGGTGTGCTTGTGTAAGTCATAGTTTTAATTAAGAATTGAATCATTGGAGGGATAATGATTTGAATTGATGAATCCTAACATTCACGTGGAATTTTTCTTTTTATTATTCATGGTCATTTACTAGAGTAGAAGTTTCAGAATTGGCTGATTTTCCTTATTTCTTCGTCAAGGAAATTATCCGCAATTTAGAAACACAAACAAATTGTTCTTCAAATCACCATTTGATTTGGAGAGCCATTGTTGTTCATGTCCCCAAAAAAGTAAAATAATCTCAATCGGGATTTTTACACCATGGTACCAACAGTAGGTTTCCCTTGTCATTTAGGATTATATGGAGAGTATCAATTATGGTGGTTGCATGGTGTATTTGGCCAAAAAGGAATAGGAGGATCTTCAAGGATATCCGTAGTGGAGAGAAAAGTTTGGGAGCAATCCCACTTCAATATTCCTCTTGTATAGGTATGCAATGGATATAGTTTGTTGGAGTGGGATGAATTTGGTGTAAGATCTTAGCGTTAGCCTTTAGGAGAACTTCCTATCTTTCTGGGTTACCTTTTGTCGTGTACCTCATTTTAATCAATAAGATCTCATATCTTATCTATATATATATATATATATATATATATATATTTTTTTTTTGAGATCAACGGGTATCTATCTATCTATATATCTGTGTGTGTGTGTGTGTGTGTTTAGGTATAAGCTTCTTGTGCTACGCATTTTATCCCATGGTCTTTGTATTCCACTTTTAGTTTTTGACTGCAAATTTTTCACTTTGACGAAAATTACCCGAAAAGACCTCATAACTGTGTCAATGGTTTTAGAAACCACGGTCCTGTTTCTTTTGTGATTTAGACACTTTTTTTTTGTATTAGAAAAGCAAGAAATGAGGAATAAGTGTTTGGTTAGTCAAATTTCTTTTTGATAACCGATGTATCCGGCTTTACCCAAATAATCCCTTGGGCCCTAGTCGCTCGAGCGGGAGACGCTCCCAGTGGCCAACACGTGGGGTTTGGGAGTCAATCCCTAGTCTCACTTTATGAGGTGCCAATCCGAGACCATTCAACCAACCATTTGTTGGTTTGATTAGTCAAATTTAAGACTTGTTTTTTTTTTATAAAAAAACATTACGTAGAAAACAAGCTATTTTCTGAAAATGTCAAAAAGTTGTTTTCTGAATTTTGTTTTCTAAGATTGTATCTAATGATTTAGATCATGAGCTGAATGCAGCCTAGATTATTCCACATATGGTACTTGTTCTATATTTTTCCATATTCATTTTTAACAACTATGGCAAAGGTGATGATATTTCCAATATATTCAATTGTTACATCACTACTCATAATTATTTATTTTGTTATTTGCTAAAGAATTTGGACCCTTTCTCATGCATCATAGATGTATATACAGATAATCACCTTTTCTTGCTAATACATTTTAGTAGTCTTGTGGAGATCTATTACTTAGCTGTGAACTTTTTTTGGGTAATTTTGTTACAACCCAGCTCCTGTGGACAGCTCGTGAAAGAAGCTACAATACAGGTTTTAATTATAAAATTCAATTGGTCTGTTCTAGATTCATAAAAGAAGCCACAGTGCACTTTTTAGGTCATCTAATAGCATTTTATACAGCTACAGTACAAATGTGTCAAGTATGCTGCAGTTGTACCATATCATATTTCAAGGGTTCTTAGATTGAAATTTCTTTCTTTAACAAGGCTTTTACGGCTGAATCCTTAAAAAGCTTTAAACAAGGAGAACCTTTGTTTCAATTTGCAGAAACCATACTCATTTCAATTCAACTTAACTAGGCCTTGTCTCAACTATTTCCAAAAACCATGCATTCCTAATTGTTATATTAATCATAAAGAGTCTTCAAAATTTAGGCGTCAACAAGATCATATCAATAATGCTGCAGCAGTTAGATATATATTATGTTAATCAGAATTTCTAAAAGTTGCAGAGCCATTAGTGATAGATAGAATAAATGAAACTTTTTTAAATCTGAAATCACTATTGTGACTTTTAATCCATAATCATGCCCCTAGTCTCCTACTACATTACTGTTAAAATTAAGCCAGGTCAAGGCCGTTAAGTTAACCTTTATTACATCAACTATCATTCACACTTCCATAGAGTGGCTTGCATAACTTCTAAACACTTTTTGTTAAAATATTTATACCCTTCAAATGAATTTTCCTTACATTGTGGTGTTTAAACCTGTTTCTGCAAGATGGTAAAAAAGAAACAAAAAACACAAAAAAAATAGTGGGGCAAGCTTAAATGGCTAACTGTGCCAACTGCCATATACCCTCTTGTCTTTTGATCAAGTTAATCGTAATCGAAGAAATTAGCTAGGCATTAGCATACTGTGAATTAATTATCATGAAAGAAGTTACAGCCATTTTGATGCAACAAATATCTGGTTTTTCCCGGTTTCAAGTAGTCCGAAGTCCAAACCACTTCTACACAATAAATCATAATCTGATCCAATATCAGGTACTTCTGTCCAATTCAGGAAGGAAAGATCCGTTCCATGGTCCATCCAATAGAAAAAGCACAGAATTCACCAATTGTTAAATCAGATTTAGGTTACTACCACTGATTAAAATAGATGTATGCCAAAACAAGCATATCCATGATGAATATTCTAATTTAAACATTACCAACTTTCAGATCTAGAAGAGCTTTTATGACACTAGAAAGCCAGATTAGAAGAGGGTATACTAACTGCCACCTTCATAATCCAGGCAGTAAACTTGGCACTTGGTTTCTAGCAAATGTGAGACAAAAATACTCCAAAAGCTTGTAGAAAGCAGCAGCAAGTTGAGAAGAGAGAAGAAAGTAAGGAGAAAGATGGAGTGGACAGCCAAGGGAATGTGACTGTCCCTAGCTTCCTTCCCCTTTTTGTTTTAGTATTTTCTTCCAAATTTCTCTTATGACTTTTCTCCCCTCTTTTCTCTTTTGAGTTGGTGTAGGAAGCTCTTAGTTTATAATTTTCATTTGTTAAGTGTCCTCATTTTAGTCTCATTCTTTGGATGTAGAATTATTCACTTCTAATCTTGTTTGAAAAGGAGGAAGTCTCCTTTTCTTTGACAGTTGGTCCTTCTCAATTAAATGTGGCACACTTGCTTATTTTACAAAATTTAAAGGCCCCATATGCTTATTTCCTTTCAAATCAAGTTTCAGCCCTTTGTAGAGCTCAGTTGGTCTTCCTAATTCAATCTTATGATGACCTTATCCCTATTTCGAGGAATGCTTATTGAACTTTATGTTAAAAACTTAATTTCTCAAGCAAATAGTTACACTTTTTAAAAATTGCGAAATTTGGTCTTCAGGCTAAGTTGAAATAGATTTTCTATTTCAGAGTAATCTGCTGCTCTAGTTCCACTTTTGGAAAATCATAATATTGAGCCTAAACTTCGTTTTCATTCTTGTTTCTAAATCATGGATTTTTCTCCAAACATTGGTGGTTTGTAGACATTCTTTTAGCACATAATATGGTTAAATACTATATCTGCCTTCAGCAAATTAATGTCTTCTGGTCTTTATTCTTTCCTCATCCTCATTCTTTGACGCCTGGCTTCCATCTTTTGTTTTTTGCTATTATGAATTTATGCCTTCAACCTTTTTCTCTTATAAATTCTAGTTGTTTCAAAGGAGGCAAAAAGAAGATATTAAAATTGTTAGATTTGTTTTTTCACTTGCATTTCTTTTTCCATGTGTTAGTATACTCATGGATTGGGAAAAGGTGAGTTATTTTACTCATGGCTTGTGAAAATGAATGACTGGTCAAGTACTTCTATTCTAAGGTTTCTGCAATAGTTACTTGATTATGATATGCCTACATATTCTGTGTATTTGATGTCAAGCTTATTTGTGTCATACATGTAGGTACACAAATGACAGTTTTAAGCTCTGCATCATTGCTTTGCCATCATTGAGAATTGAAATGCCGATTTTGTATCTTTTTTGCAGGTCGTTGTATACGGCATAGGTTTGACTATGGGGCCATAATTTTACTAGGTATTGATTCCTCAAGTGATTATTTTATTTCTTTCTTCTATTCTATTGTCTCTTCACAACATGGTTGCGTATCTAATTTATCCACTTCTACAACTTTTTTGTTTTTTGTTCATATAACATTTTAATTCATGCTTATATTTATTATGAGTTTGTGATCCTATGTCAATCATCCATAAAGAGAGGTATATTGTGGAAGATTTTGCTATAGATTTAGAGAAGAGTGGGTAGTGAAAAGGTATGCCTTGATGTAATAATTTGAAGAATTAAGAGAATACCATTAAGATAGAAGAGATATTTTATAAAATGAATAAAAGACTAGTGATGGTTTATGGAACAAAAGTATGCTTGCAGTTAGGAATCAACAGAAAGATGGAATAAATGTGGTTAAGGGCGACCAGATAGATGAGTGGAAAAACTGAAAATTGTAGAATAGACAAAGCACGTTAAAATAATCAAGAAATCAGAGGGAAAGCATGAAGAAGACTAAAAAAATTATGTGGTTTGGTGCTTGTCTATGTCCATGGTAATGTTTCTCATCTTCTTTCTTTTCTTTTTTTTAGCGATGACATATGAGGCTTTGTTCTGCTTCTTACAAAGCACAACTTCAAATTTAGAATGTGAATAACATATCCCCAAAGATCAATATTCGTCATGTCAATCCAATCGTACAAACAACCAACTTGGAGAGGAGAAATTGAAATTGATTTCTCCCAAGTGCTGTTGTAAAGATGTCAACTGCCTATAATTTGGAAGGGTTGTAGAAGAAGAAATACAGCAGCTTGAAGTTGCTATTGCACAATTTGACAATCCGATTCGATGTGTTTAGCCTACTTGTAAAATTGCATATCCTTTACTCGAGGGTATCTAGACCTCTTAGGGCACCTAGTAGTCATTTTGCTTATATTATAGGGTTTACAGCTAATACCAATCATCTTCATAGCGCACATATCAAAGCATATGTTAAATTTCTATTTTTAGAGAAGTTTCTATCTTAAATTGTAGTTATAGATGGCTCCTTATAAGTTTTTCGTTTTTATTATTCAAAGTGTACTACAAAGTGTCTAAATGTGTTTAAATAGAATTTTAACAGCTTTAGGAAGTTACTATAGTGTTATTGATAGCTTAGGAAATTTATTTTAAGTGTTTTAGTAGGTTTCTAAGTTGTCCGATGAAATTATCTATATAAAGAGCTATAATTATGAAGTTTAACACAGTGTTGTCAAGGCGGCGCCTAGGCCCCTTGGGTAATGGCACCGCCTAGACCACTATCTAGGCGGTTTGGGGAGGTCTAAACAAATATTTTTTTTAAAGGATTTAAAAAAAAAAATTGTTAAAACCTGCGAAATCCTCTCTTCTTCCACTTCAACTTCTGAATTAAATTAATAATTACATATAATTTAGTATATAAATTAAATTAATAATTATATTTATATATATATATATATATATATATATGAATAAATAAATAAATTTTTCAAGGACCTCTAAATAAATATTTTATATCCCGCCTTAATCCCGCATAGGCCCTGCCTCGCCTAATTAAGTTTTACCGCCTACCACCGCCTTTCTGCCTTGACAACACTGGTTTAACATCAATTGTCAATTATCATCTTCTCTTAGTTTTGTTTTTTTCCAATTTTTTTTTTTTTTTTGAATCTATTGATTCATATGTCTCCGTCAAGGTAATTAAAAGTGCAAGGAGCACTCAAGGTAATGAGGGGCCCTTTGAGGCACAAGGTGAGGCACACACCTGAGTAAAGTGAGGCGCAAAATTCTTAAAAAACTTAATTATATATTATTTTTGATAAAAAAATTCAAAATAGACAAAAATCAATAAAAAGTTTTATCATACATCATAATGTTCATAATAGCACTAATGTTTCTATTTCATAGTTGTTCTTAGTATTGTGTTTATTTCTTTTGATATTTAAAATTTAATTGAAGAAAAAACCACAAAATCAAGGAAGAACAAGTAGCAATTATAACGCCTTTGTAACAACATTTTATTGTTATAAAACCAAAACACAAGTTTCTTTTAATGTTTTATGTTTTATATTGTTTATCATGTATATTTATTCAAAGAAGAGAGAAAAAAAAAGTATATAATACAATACTTATTTTCTGATTATATATATATATATATATATATATATATATATATATATATATATATATATTTTAAAATGAGGAACAAGAAAGTGAGGTGCAAGCCCGAGGCGCATTAAGGCGCACGCCTATGTTAAAGCACCCTGCCTGTCAAGTATTGAGGCGCAATAGGTGCGCCTCGCCTCAAGGCATGCTTGGGGCGCACTAAGGCTCACGCCTTGATAACTTAGAAATTAGAAAATTAGAAAATGAACATATTCTAATGAACATATTCGAAAGATGCCAAGAGGAACCCCCAGTTGGATATAAACTGAGAGATAACTGATTGAGGTAGTTTGAATACATATTTGAAAACCATTAGATATGCTAGTTGGGAAGAGTGACTTATGAGCAATTAACAGTTATGATAGAGGTAGAAAAAGACGTAAAATAACATGGAGAGAGATAATTGAGAAAGATAGAATCATAGAACTACTTTTGATGTAACTATCAACTGAGCCCTTGATAGAGTAGAGTTGGGAAGAGAATTCATGTTGCCGACCCCATGCAGTCGGGACTTGGGAAAAAAGGCTTTGTTGAGTTGAGTTGTAGATGGCTTTGGTTAGAGTTGACAATTTAACAAGATTCTGTTACTGTAACACGTGCAGTGAGGCAATGCTTTATTTTCACATTAATCTTCAGTTGTTTCAAAGTGTTAATTGACAAATATGCTCTTACGAAAAAAATGTAGGTTTACTGTGATCAACAGCTTGCTCTCTCTCTCTCTCCCTCTAAATAAGTAGAGATGATTGCATGTCAAACAGAAAAGTTTCTTTCTTTGATACATTGAGTTATGGAGGAGGTTCTTTGAAACTTAAATGTATTTTTTTTCACATAGAATTTGGGTGTCTTGAGTTTTACTAACAAACTACTTGTGGTATTAGTGATTGCTGTCTGTATAAACTGGGCACATGATTAATGGGTTAATTGATGAAAAATAATGATAGCTTTCCTTCAAATTAGTTTTCATGAAGCATTCCTAAAGTGAACAGTTGTAAATAGGTTGGACTTAACAAGATGCCATTTAGTTGCATAGGTTACCTAAATCCTACACTTTCAAGATATGCCACAATTGTGTTCGTCCTTATTTCTTGCTTTCTAATTTGCTTCTCTTTCATATAGATGAGCGGTATAGGGAAGAAAGAAACGTGGCACATGTTTCAAAGTGGTTAAGGCGATCCATCAAACAGTACAACAGCTTTGACATGTCACTTGAGGGCTTACGTTCATTTTTCCAAGATGTTAAGGTCCTATATGCGTCTTCGTTTTCTCTTTTTATTTTCTTTTTTATACTACATTTCAACATCTCCAGTGTCAATTACCCATATAAGAAAATGAACGCAGAAGTGATTAATAACAGGAAAGGAATGGTGAAATAGGTGGAGTTGTTTCAGAAAATTCTGACATCTATGAGGAAAATAGTCCTATAAAGCCAAAAGTGTTCAGCAAAGGGTGTGGTAGAAAGAAGAATCAGAAAGGTGAAAAGCTTGATAATCCCAATGGAGGGAGAGTACTTCCTGAGAGTGTTATGACAGCTGGAAAGGCAGGGAAATTTTCCAATCCTCTGAATTCAGTAAGAAACAACCATATATTTCTTCCCAAACTAAGCGCTAAAGACAATGTTGGGGGTTTGGCATTTGTTCAAAAAGATAAGAAGGATATGGAGAACTGCAGAGAATATATTGACTTGGAATGTAGTCCCCAAAAAGACACAAGGTAAACCAATTTCCTAGCCTAGTAATCAGTCTACTATAAATTGCTGGTATACTATGCCTTGTGGTTAGTTGAATTCTATGTGAACAGGTCTCCTATTTAGTTATATTTTATAACCAAAATATTCTTGTCTAAATATTGTTAAGTTCGTATGCTTTCTGATGTCCTAGCAAGTCCATTTCTCTGATTGTTAATAAAACCAGCAGCACATCGGTCTATAACCTCGTACTTGAGCTTTTGTTTCAGGAGTTAGGGTTCTTTTCCACTGCATTGTGTCTGCAAAGATAATAATGTTAATGATAGCTTGAAACATATGCATTATTGGACCTCTACCTATTAGCTATATCTTGTAGGTTTAGTGGTATCTAACATGGTATTAGAGCGTTGTTTTTGTTAGAGGTGTTTGGTTCAAGTCTTGTTGTTAATGATAGCTTGATACGCATTGTTGGAAATCCACCTATCACTTATAGCTTTAGGTTTAGTGGTTTCTAACAAATAAAAAAGGCAGAGTTATCACTTTTTTTTTCTGAGTTTCTATCTCTTAACTCCTTGTTAATTTGATGTTTTGGCTTTACTATCAGAGGGGATTATTGAAAACATGCATTTCGTATGCAGGTGGTCAGAGACTACATCTCTTGCATCCTGTAATGCCAGTCCTGAATCTTTTGTAGTAAAAGAAACCCCTGGTATTTATTCCAACACTGGTATGGCAAGTTCTGCAGTTGCTTCCAATGAAGAAAACTCAAATACAAGGGTAGTTCAGGCCTCGAGTGAGTTCTCAGATCAACTATCTTTCCATTCAGCAGCTGCAAAAAATTCAAATGCAGTCCTTTCCATGGTTACACCTAAAAAGCTAACAGATGCAGACTTTTGCAATCTGAAACCAGAAATTGAATCGTCTTTGAATTTGAGTGTGAATTCTCATATGCCTAAAAGGAGAAAGCCGATGAATTTGTCTTTTAACTACACTCAAATGGACTCATTGGACAATCTTGATGCAAAATGTCCATCCAACATTGATCATATGAGAAAAACAGGGGATTTTGGAGATGCAAACTGCAGGAATGAACTCGGTTTTGGGGAAGATTGTATAGAAAGTGAGTGTCACCAGCTGCATGTTCCACAGATGACATTGGTGAATAGCTGTAGGGCAGCATATTCGTGTTCCGGTGCTGTTACAGATAAGAGTCTAAACATATGTTGTTCACTCTGTAGAAATTCCATGGGGCTACCAAAGAATCAATCCCTTGTTTCTTGTTCATTGACTTCATCATCTAAAGTTTACTTGGCTTCTTTTCTGAAAAGTGAATTAGAAGACCAGTTCATGAGTGAATCAGCAAGTGTACCAGTTGTTATCTCTGATATATCATTCATTGATCAGAGACTCTATACACAGTTCACTGGTGAAGGAGCTGAGAATCATGGCATATGGAGTGAAAAAGATGGCTGTGTGTTCAAGACCATCTTCTGTCCCAACTGTGCTGTCTCAGACAGATTCCTTGGGCAGCAGATTATGGCTACTGATGCGCATAATACTCACTTATTAAACAAGGTAAAATTTCTATTTATTTTATTATTTTACTGTATGGAGTTATGCATGTGATTTAATTAATACTGAGTGACAAGTTTGGCCACACAATGCTGTGCTAAGACCTGATGGGTAATTCCATGAATAACTGGTTGGTTTGATAGTGTTGCCCTACAATTAATGGCCCTGTTTGGCACTGCTTCTTTACAGCTTCTCAATCGTTTTTTAAGCAAAATCTGCACAAATGAGCCGTTTGGGAAAAAAGCTAACCGCTCAAAATTGCAAATTTTCTGCGATTTGGAGAAACTGCCTGCTACCAGCTTCTCGACTTCAGTTTCTACGACTTTAAAAAAAAGTAACGATGATACCCTCAAATTTGTCAATTCATGAGAACACTTATTTAAAGTTTAAACAAACAGTTTTATAATTTTTAAAATCACTTTTTCTCTAATTCACCAAACATGATGGAAACAACTTTTTTAAAATCACTTTTACAGTAATCACTTTTCCAAAAGCTAAAAGCTATAAGCAGAAGTTTTACCAAACAAGGCCAATGACATGCTCTTGCTTTTTGTATCTGTCAATTAGAGGCTTAATACTATGTTTGCTTGCTGGACTGCAATGGCAGGCTTTCTTATTCTGTAGAGTTTACTGAGGCTTGGAAATGCAGATTCTTACCTTGGCTGTTTTAACTGCAGATCTTATTTTATTTTGATCGCTTGGTAATCAAGGACCTTGTAGCATCAAAAGTCGAGGTAAGACTGTAAGATGTCAGTGGCATTAAGAGGCAAGATTTTTCAAGAATTCGGTTTTGCTTGAAAAAGCATCTAAAAAGTTCTAGAGAAAATATAAAAATGGAGGGGTTTAACTCATAGCTTGATGGTTTGTGACATGGTAAGAAAGTCATGAGCTCATGGTTTCAAACCCCCCTTTTATAACAAAATATAATGGAAACACATGCTAGAAGATTTAAAAAAAAATAAATAAAAATTATGCACATAGAGTAATACTAACTAAGCATGTTAAACCATCTAGGGATCTATACTACTGATAAAGAAGGCCTTCCATTATTGCATTATATTGAAGGATACAAACAATTTCTTCATTTTGCCATCTAGCCTCTCTATATTTATACAAATGCATTTGATTCATTTTACAAGAAAAATAAAGGTGATTAGCTTGGTAAAATTGCGAGGCACATTTTTATACTAGAAGTAAGTTAACAAAACCGATGATTAATAACATGTTCAATGCATTCGCATTCTCCTGGAACATCAATATTTGTTTTCCAATTTTCATCTCGTTTGAGAAGGATTTTTTTTTTTTTTTGGGGGTAAATTCTCCCTTTGCATAAAAGGGTGTACCCAGTGCATAAAACTCTCGCCATTGCAGAGTATGGGAAATGGACAATGCACACAGCCTTACCTTCACATTAGAGATGACGTTTTTGAATTTGAACTTGGGATCTCTTGGTCACAATAGAGCAACGTCAACTGTGGTGACAATGTCCACCTTCAAATTCCCCCTATGCATCATGTTTTAAATTTATGAGTTCTTATGTTCACTTTCTACCGATTCAACACTCAATCCATTGGGTCCATTCCTCTCCTTATGAAAATGACTCTCATCTTTATCTGTTTAGTCGTGCACCTCTCTCTAGTTTATTTTGCATTAAGTTAGATTTTATCAAGAAAAGAAAGGATTTTCATTTGGAACTTGGCTTTTATTATGATCAGAAGGAAAGTACCTTCTAAACTGTGTTTTGACAGACAACTAGTGCAACTTAACTTTCATCCACTATTCTTTGTTAGGCTTTTACACCAGTTGATGATTTTGTCCATGGACGAGCTGCTCAATATTCAGTTTCCAGTGGTTCAGACTGTGAACTAGTTTCAGGATCAATGGAAAATGATAAAGTTTCATATCCCTCCAAGCAGGAAAATTCTGGAGGGTGGAGGACTACAAGATCAAAGGTTGAATTCTCCTACAAATTAATCTTGCTTATGGTGTTTTTTCTAGTTTGGAACTAGTTTACATCATTTCCTTTAATCTTGCAGCTAAAACTACCAAAAAGAGCTCTACTTCGTGACACAGAGGATATTACTATGGGACCTGAATAGGAACTTCTGCGCACATGCTCGTTGCATTGTATCCAGTATCACATTTGTCTAACTGAGAAGTACTGTAACCTGCATTATTATGTAAGACCAATGCAGTCAAGTGGAAAGATATAGCTTCTCTCAACAACGAAGATCATATATCTGCTATTCAGACAAATGAACTTTCTGCAGTCAGGATGCTGTGTAAATTATAGTCTTTGTTACCTGCTGAAGATGACCTAGTTATCACACACCTCCCACTGGAGATGTGAGGCTTGATCCTGATCTCTGGATCTCCGGAATGACCATCTTTGCCCTCTCCAATGGTAACATTTTCCTAGCTTAGTAGCATGCTCCATTGGAGATTCTTGTTGTACATAAAATACCGACAGATGCTGGTATTCTCTGCCTGTACAGTAAATGCCTAATGCAGTCATTTCTTATATGTTGAGCTGTAATGAGAAAGGAATTTTAGTGTCTGCTAAGAATTCTGGTCTCGTTAGATGGCACACTCCCTTCCTGATTATGGAGAAATATTTCTCATTTAGCTTATAATGAGTTATTAGGAATGCATACTTCATTAGGTATTGGAGCAATGGTTGAAATTACTTTATTGTGATTGAGAGATCTCAGATTCTAATACAGAAACTTCTACAATGTAAAGGTAAGAGTGAATGTTTTTTCATCTACAGACGCTGCAATTGTAGGAGCATCATGCATTGTGTATGCCTTTCTTTATTAGAAAATGAGAAAATAAACAGTAACACAAACCCCCTTCCTCCATTTTAAGATTGGTTGACATGGCTTTCTATGAATCCTAGCTGCAAAGTGGTATCTAATCATACCCAAGTAGTCTTCTAACTTAATATCAAGTTATATTCAATGTTTTCACAAGCAAAGGTGATAACGAAACCAAATTTTTAACACTGTCTACAGAGTTGATTGGCCGGTAACCATCTTTATTAAAAAGTATATCATTTCAGCTTTTCTTTGTTTTTTTTAGTGCTGAAATACTCAGTCTAGACCCTGCATAGAACCAGCGGGGTTGAAACTTGAAAGCATTAAAAGAAGATAAAAATATCCTGCTAGTGAAAAATAGAGTTTCTGCTAATAATAATTTGATAAAAATGTTCATTTCAAGTCAATGTTATTGTAAGAGTAGTCCCTTGAATCTCTGATGCCTAAAAATAAAGAAATTTTAAGAAAAACTATCACCGAGCCATCATCATCCATGCCTGACAACAGTGATGAGGGTGGAATAAAACAATGTTAGGCCCAGAACAACACCTCACCACAAAAACCCAATTTTCCAGCAAAGTGGTCCATTTAATCAGTGATAACATATAATCCATAAATGCAGTCAGCATGATTTTCTCAGCCGCTTCAGAGGAAACTAGTCAAGTGCAATGACTAAATATTCACATATCTAACAGCAGAACTAAAGTTATGTTCTTTCTTTTCTTCTATATATTTATATATATTCTCTAGATCAGAAACTTTAGTCTGATCTCTTGGATTGAGATTCTATTGATTTCTATCATCATTTACTTGTTTTAACTTCTAACTCTAATGAAGATACGATAAACTCCGAGATCATAAAAAGCTAGCAGAGTAGCACAACCCATATAAACTGGTGCAGCCGTCCTTCAGCTTCAACTTTCCCTGGGGAAGAATGTCACCCAATCATGTCATGCCTTCTTGAGCTCCCTGACACTTCCATCTGCCCCATTATATGGCTCAGTCCTGCATTGAACAATTTTCTGTGAGTTCATATAACAGTGTAGAAGAATTTAGAAAGGAGTCAGAAAAAAAAAATTAAAAAACACTCTTACTAGTTTTCAAGTCCAGCAAATAACAATTTGAAGTTGTAAAACAAAGAACGAATCCCTTGCTAAGTTAGTTGATTTTCTAGTAGAAAAGGTTAGTTAATCTGAATCACCCAGACCCTAACAGTTATAGCTAAGTTGATATCTCTGCCATAATATAAATGATACTTTTGCCGCATGTATTGGAATAATTCAAGTTGAGTCCTGGAGTTGCATGAATTTCTTTTTTTTTTTTTTTGAACTATGGTCCACATTAATTAGGAAGAGGATAGAAAACATAGTTTTCATGTAATAACATGAATTTGTCAAAACATTTACATTCCCTTTCTCGCTCTATCTAGTTCTGCAATGGCACATGTTAGTGAAAAGAACTGTCAATTTAACAGGCCCAATGACTCAATATAAAAGAAAACTAACTAAGCTTGAGTATAGAAAAATATATACAATTAGAGTTAACACCTAAGCTGTCCAAGTGGACTGCTGACTAACAGTGCAGGTTTTCAGTTTAAAATTAGAAGAAAACACCAATTTTTCATAAACCTATTACCTATCATATCGATAAGGCTTTTCTAATCTATGTTTGCCCTATGTATGATTTCCAAAAACCTGACCCTTTTTTTTTCCAACAGAAAAAAAAAAATTAAAAAAAAATCTTTATTAGAGCACAGCCATTTCTATTCCTATCTTCCTTTTTCCCCCCCTTTTTCTATTATTTCCAAGCAAAATAAACCTTTCAGGGAATCTGCTAAAGTCATCTGTAAGAAGTGAGCTAAATGCCTAAATTCATGGGTGTACTTTGGTTGGATACTATACCTTGGCAAAAGGATATATGGCCTATACTTCCAGAAGACTGTGAACAGCCACCAGAAGGAAATGCAGGCGCTGCTTTGCTAGGCTCTATATCTAGCAAATGCATTTCTGAGCTCATTTCAGAACTTTGGAAGCATATTTCATCTGCCCTTGGCGATATCTTTTCATGCAGCTGCATGTTCTCTGATTTTGCCTTCTTTTCTTTCAGAGACTCAACCTCATTCTCCACTTCCAATTCTGCATTGTTCACCACTGCACCAACTTGCTTCCGTTTTGATCGGGCTCGCCTGTTCTGAAACCAGTTGTAAACATTTGTCTCTGAAACTTGGCCATGTTGCATCAGCTCATTCGTCATCTCCTTAATCTTCTGCTTACTTGGAGTCCCATTGCCTTGATCAAAGATACTCTCGAGTATTTGGAGCTGAATAGGTGTCGGGGTCCATCGCTGTCTGGCTGGGAACTTGTGAATGTGGCCACTAGATGTCATTAATGGATCAAAATATGGATTTGCTAGCCTTGTTCCTGCAGCAATTAGTAGGTATACTTTGTGATTGATGGAAAAAACCAATTCAATATTGTTAAAATATGTACTTCACCTTTTTTTCAAAGGAAATTTAGCCAGGTAGAAATTTGATGGCATGTGGTGCAGCATATAATCATATATAAAACTTGCATGGTGCAATATTCTCTAACTTAAAAGAAATAAACATTTTCTTTCCCTATATAACTTAAAAGAAAATTGAGAAAAAAAAAAAAGAGATTTGGAAGCAAATCATTCTTTAAATTGATTGCATGAAGTTTAAAATTCTTGGTTTCACATAATTATTGGCCTCTGTGGCAGAGCTTTTGCTTATGGCTTATAACTTACAAGGAAGTGATTATACAAAAAGAGAAGTTGTTTAAAACTGTTTGGTGATAGAGACATGAAAAAGAACCTTTGATCAAATGATAATAAGTGAGGTTTTAGCCTTTTATTATTGGCATTTAGCATGCTAAAAATGGTAAGAGAGGGAGAGGGACAAACAGAATTTTAATAAGTAGATGAAAGTAGTGATGATATTTTTGAACAATTTCTCAAACATAATGCCTCCCCCTCACCAAATTTTTATAATTAGCAAAAGTGGCTTTCACCGTGTAAACAAAACAATGCATTGAACCAAAGAGGTAGATTTTGAGGCTTTCATTTTCCTTACATATTGAAGAAAACCATTTATAGTTGTTTTCCTAATCCTTGTTGGATATTGCAAGTACTTGGGAGGCCTTTAATTAACTTTTTCATCAAGATTCAAAGCCACAGGACCCTGACTTTTCCGGATTGCGTTGTCATAGCTGATCAATTATTCACTCTATTAACCTTTCCCCCCAAATCTCTAGTCAATGTGAATCATAGGATTCATTCAAGATGCATGTTTTTACCAAATATTCCGTGAGCAATTAAAGTTTTATAACTTTATATTTTCTTTAAATTTCAGAAAGATTTGCAAGCAAGGATACACTGATCCAAATGAAGCACAAGAAGTTGATTTCCAAGAAGAAGAGGAACTTGGAGAAACATTCATAAATAGTCCCCATTTTCATCCTTATTATTAAAGAAACTTCCAGCCAAAGTATAAGGATTCCACCTCATTTCCATGAAAACTATGAACAAACTACCTAACTAGAACCCAAATTTTAAGAATTACCCAATAGAAACACATAATAATCACACCAAACAAAATCCCAAAGAAAAGGTAAAATACCCAAAATATCTACAAAAAGATTTAAAAAAATAAAATAAAATAAACCAGTGGCAACTAAACAACCCAATAGAACTCCAAATCAGAGAAAATCATAAACACCCACTTCTAATAACTTCAAATTTCCACCATTAATGAAACTAAAAATGGGAAAAAAAAATATAAATTTCAACTACAAAATAAAATAAAAGTAAGAAGAGAAGATGAAGACCTGAGAAGTCCTGGTGGGCAGCCACAGTTTTATGCATCTCAACTAGCTGCTCACAAATAGTTCCATAAGCTGAGATTTGCCATCTAAGCAGCTCCATCTGATCGTCTGTCATCACCTTTACGTACATCATCTTACCCTCTTCTTGTGGAACTTGTCCTTCTTGTTGTTCTTCTTCTACTACTACTTCTTCTTCTTCTTCTTCTTCTTTCTTACCATACTCCATTATTCACCATTTCTCTACATACCCTTTTACTGTTATAAAAGATTTTTCCTTTTTTTCTGAGATGGGCAGCGAAAAATGCTTAAAAGAATTGCTTTTGGAACAAATTGAAGCACAGAGAAGAACAGAGACACAAAACAAAAACAAAAACAAAAAAAGAGAAGCACGCACGGGGGCGTATTTTAGCGCGGACCGGGGTCAAAATTGCGCGTATTTTAGCCTACTTACCCGGTCCCATACGCCGTTTCGTTCTCGTAATAATTCCATTTTCTCGCAAAGTGATAAGTACGGCGTTTTTTAGTCAGAAATAACGCATATATTTGTGAATGAGAAATTACACAGTGTACCACACAGCAGCATCTACGATCATGCTCCTTTAGGCCCTTGAAATGAAAAAAATATGCAAAAATAAAATAAAATAAAAAATCTCTACTATCAAGTATCAACATTGAAAAAATAAATAGATACTATAAAATTAAAATTAAATTTTGCATCAAGTGGGTTTCACGTGATTTTTTTTCTACTAATTTTTTGTTATAGAGAAATGAAAACAAAATGTATATATATTTTAATTAATGATTTGTTTTTTTTAGAAAAAAAAAAAAAAAAACCTATCTAAGCTAATAAGTAACACCTAACTAGATTAACAAGATGAAACTGTTTCAAGGGAGCTGAAATTATGTATGGGTGTTGATTGGCCCATATCATATGTTTGCAAATTCTTTTTTTTTTTTTTTCAAATGGCCAGTGGGGGTTCATCTTTTCATGTATGGTCCCCTTGCTTTGTCTGTAGAGTCAACATTTGAGAGCTAAGTTAGGTACCAAGTCATTTTCTATATAAGCACTGCCATTAAGTGAATAATTATATTTAAATGCCCATTTCTTTGCTCCACTAGAATTTTAATAATTTTGATTAACGTCTATAAGTTTATATCCTTTACAAGACTGGACTTGATGTGTATTTTCACATGTTCTTTTAATGGGAAAAATTAAGGGTGATTCTAGCAAAATTACCAACATGGATGAGGATCATAGATTGCATTGACATTTTTGAATTCTGTCATGTGACATATTCACCATAGTAAAATAAAATAGACATTCTTCTTCAAAAAAAAAAAAAAAAATTACTTATGCAATTGATTTCAACTATTTTGGGGTGCCACTTGATGATGTTGATGATTAGTGATTTTAGATTTTGATAGAATTCATAAAATCAACTACTAGAAAATTTTAGTTAACACCCCTAGCTATTATTAGGACTCCAAGTTGAATTCGAGTGTGAACTCCTTTGTCCTCATTTGTTGAATCACATACACCTGCCTTGAGGGACGATAGAATTAGTATTGCAGCCTCCCATTTAGTAAAAATATCATTTCTCTGTCGCCTAAGGTGTGGTGTGGTGTGATGGTCTAGCTCCAACACCAGCTTCGAATCTCTCCTTGCCTACTTGCTATTGAGCGAATTTACCTGATTGCTTAGCGCTCAAGGCTCTAAGATGGAGTGATGGACTTAGTCTCAATTGTGCAAACGGTAATAAAAAAATCGTTTCTCTTTTAGTTATATTGAAATACTTATTAAATCAACGAGCAATTGACTCAGTAGAAACAGATTGAGTCCTAATTAAGGTTATCTCTGTATAAAAGATTCAGAGTTCGATTCTTATAGATATTTTTTTTGGAGAAAGTCTACAATTCTGCTCTCGCTTTAATTTCATAACCAAAGGGTTTTGGTGTATGCTAACTCTCTCTACTACCTTTAAAAATGGTAGAAGGTAATAAGAATTTTATTTCTTCGGAATATATTATTGCTTTCTCTAGCTTTAATTAATTAGTATAGAGTTACAATTTCTATAAGAATAAACAAAGAATTATAGCTTACTATAGCTTACTATACTAAAGCTTAAACTTCTACCGCAAGCAAGCATAGGTTCATTTAAAGTAAAAGTAGAGGCTAAATAAAATTATCATACTGGCATTAAGTTTTATTCATTACCCACTCGGTGTTAATGTTATTCAATATTAGAATTACTATTGCGTACATCTTGAGCTAGGAATTGAAATTTTATAGCCTTATTTAGGATTTTATACATTGAAAAATGTAAGATCTACCAACATATATTTTGGCCTTTTTGACAAACTGTTGAAAGCAACTTCTTTCACCTCATCTAATTATTCTTTGAAATTCAAGGGAAGCAATATGATAATTAAATTAAAATATACAAATTAATAAATGGGTCCCTCTTGGTTACATCTTGGTGGACCATTTTGATTCAAAAGAAAGGAACAAAAGTGGACAGAGCAAACAGATAGTAGTTGGGAGTTATCTTTTGGTTCTGTTTTTCCTAAAAGGGCTGAGATTAGTTAAACCTAACAAAACCACCGGTCTTGGTCCTCCTAAACCAGACACCTGCCACTTGGTACTTTGGAGGGTCTGCTCAAATTCTTGTGGATTTTATGTAGATTTTCCCAAGTCTACATGTAGTGGAAGAAGATCTTTAAGGGTTCTATATTGAGATTTGCCCTTTGTCTTTTGCCAATAGCTTTTATAATCAAATGCCGACATTTGTGGGAACACATGAAAAATGTAACCAAATTTAATAATGTATTAAAGTAACATCCTCTCATTTATTTTTAATAATGCTAAATTATCACTCATTTTCCTCATCAAAAAACACTGAAGATATTGTACTATACAGCACGTGCTATGATAATAATCCAGAACCTTATCCAAGAAATGGGCCATCTTAGCAGAAGAGTTTGACTGAGAAGAAAGGAAGTTGGAGGGTGGGCCAAGCAAAGGGAGAAGTTGTTAAAAGTTGCTTTGTACTTTTCCTTAAAGGCTAAGAAGAGTAGAATTTTGGTTAAAAAGAGTGAAATTTGGTGTACCTACCAAAGCAATATTATAAGGGTCCTTCTTTAAAAGGACACTTTGGTTTGTCTGTTCCAAATGTTGGATTTTTTTCTCTGCTATTTTGACTTAATGGGAGATGTTAAGGGGCACTTCAAATGCTTGATTTTGGACACCCCTACATATAAAAATCAAAATTACTTATATGAAATGTTTCCAAATCCACTTAAAGTTAGGCAGTCTCGACGGTTGCTGAACAAGTTATAGGTTATAAGGACGAGTTTTCAGTTTTAAGCTTGAGTTCGTGCTCATGTTTATGCACTTATTCTAAAAAAGAACTGTCAGATGTCGTATACCGTTTCTAACTTTAGAATAGTCTTACCCCACAAAAGGGTTAACAAAAATATTGAAAGGTCAAAGACCCAAAAACAAAAATGTCTCCAAATCCTTATAATAAGCATAGATCAAACAAAAAACTGATGCTTTTCAAATTATTTATTCATTTATTTTTGTTGGAAAACTATTCATAAGGGCGAAAATAGTTCAATAATAAGGAACATGTAAGACTCAGATACATCACTACCATAATTTCTCACACATGATAAAAAGTCGAATCTACCAAAACTCTTACAAAAACAGTTATGATATAATTCCAATTGTAAGGGAGTTTTTGAGTCCTCTACTACCTCCTCACTAATGGATTGTATTCAAAAATTATTTCATCAATCTTCCTCCCTTATCTATATTAAATCTTCTATACAACATTGAAAAAACATATTATACAAACCCTAAATTTCCCAACCATAGTTTATCGCTTTACTAAGGAAAAACTTCAATAAAATCTACATCATGTCAATCATTTACTTGGCACCAGACCAAATTATAGACAAAAAAAAAATATATGTGCAAGATTCTGTACCATTTTTTATGTTACATACATATAAGTGTAATAATAAACAAAGTCACGACTTTGAAAAGAATATACAATTGATACATAATAATAATAATAAATACACGCTGATCAATTAATTTAGTGCCTTTAGTACAAGTTGCAATTGTAAATGAAACTCTATGAGTAATAAGCAGTACTGTTTGACCATAAGCCTAGTACTATTTAACTACTTCATATAGAGACAAGGATGTTGGTCATTGTGTGGCTCATGTATCTTACTCATAAAGTGACCAACATGTGGGTCTTAAACCACATAAAGTCATTATTATCTCCACAATTATTATAACGTGTTTTCCTTTCTTTTAATATTCTATTTCATCAACGCATTATATCTCTTTACGCTGAAAGGTCTTTTGTTTGCTTTCGGTGTCATTATTTTCCACTCAGTTAATCAATATTAAATGTTTATTTATTCTTTCTCTGTGAAGGAAAAAGAGAGATTAAGGTTTATAAATAAGAGTCCCAAGGTGTAAATCTTCTCCATCGAGATTATAAGAAAGGGTCAAGGCTAGAAAGACAAAATAATTCTGCAAATTTCAAGCATTAGTGCAATGGCTTAAGGTATGATTTTTAATTTTAGTCTTTAAATTGGTATCAGTCTTCATTGCGATAATAAAAAGATGAATGCATTAAGTTATTTCGTCGTGTTGTTAGTCATGGTTTAACTTTGTATTTATTGCAGCGTTTGGATTAAAGTTCATGCCAATATTTATTTATCATAGATTTTTTAAATAAATCTATTAAGATGAACAGTAATTTAGGTTTATCAAAAGAAAATGACGTAAACGATGCGCATTTTTCCTTCTTGAAAATCAAAGTCAACAAAAAGACAAAAATCTTTTGTCTTTGGTGTTTATAAAGGAAAAGATGCTACCCTTACTCGTTTTCTTCTCGAGGAAAGTTTATTAAAGAAAAAGTTATGGCTCCACGCATATTTTTACAATTGGTTGAAGATGACAATATAGTTTCTTGTTAATCTCAACCGTTGAATCTTTTAGATGAAAAATAAATGATATGCGGTAATTTTTGGAAACGGTTTTGAACTGAGACCAATGCAATTTTGATGTTATCTTTACATCCATACGGTTAAATTTCTCAGATCTTTGATGTCTGATCTAGATCTATCATGTTACTTAAGATTGAATGTGGACCATTTAAAGTAGATGTATCATAAATACAGATAAAGATCATGATTTTGGCTGACCCATGATCTATAACCTAAGGTTGATTGTCATAAGTTTTACATCTATATGGTCAATTTTGCTGTATAAGTTCATCATAATATAGATATGTGATTTTGTGATTGATATAATCTTAGCCCTTGACTTTATATGATTAGAATAAGGGTCATAGATCATGAATCTGGAAATAACATGAACTGTAACCCATGTTATTTTTTCCTAATCTGTAAATCTATACGGTTAAATTATATCATAAGGATACAAAATCACAAAGATCTAACAATTGCATATGGTTAAATCATGACCGTCTAGTGAACTTTGGTCAAATGAGCATGTTATGATCTGATACAACAAAAATGATGAACTGCGACTAGTGTTATTTTAACATGATGATTCAATCAATACGGTTACCTTTATTAGAATCATATTATACATCATGAATTTGTGTTGTTTCTTTAAATGAGATTTATACCGTTCATTTTATTGCTGTAAAGATCATTGGATTATAATCTGTTTTCCAAAATGTATTGAACAAAAACCTATAGTATTTTTGGCCGGTCTTTTCATCCATACGGATAAATGATGCATAAGGATCTTATAATGGACACGTGCCGTATATTACGTGTGTAGACATAAAATATAATTAATTAATCATGTCTAGGTGTCTTTGTTTAAAAACATGATATTTGGCTATGATGTCATGTACAGTTTTTCATATAATTATTTCTATGATTGGTTTAATAATTTAATTGGAATAAGATTGTAAATACACATCATGTTTAAAAAATCTATTATACCCACAAGAAAAGAAATTTGAAATTCTTTTAATAAAGACAATAAAAATTCATTTGTGAACACGACCTTTGCCCACAGGGAGGTTGAAATTTATATTATTCACTGAATTTGACATTGGTTGATTCAGTATACAATATTTTTCTTCGTAACATTGATCTTTTACTTCTGTATGCAGCACTTTCTTCTATTCAACAATATGATGGGAGCGCTCTAATCGCATAAGTCTAATGGTAATGAAATCTCACATTTTTAAAAGTATTCGGGCTTCAATTCCTAAATGCACCAAGGCTGCTGACTTTTTCAAGGCAATGAAAGAGCAACTTGCTACTTCTGATAAAGCCTTGGCGAGCACCCTATTAAGAAAGCTTACTGGAATGAAATATGATCATTTCAAAAATATGATGGCATATATTATGGAAATGAGGGACATAGCTGCTCAACTGAGACAATTAAAGGTTGACCTTCTTAGGTCATTTCTTATACATTTCATTTTGAACTCTCTTCATGAGTAGTATGGGCCATTTCAAATCTCATACAACACATATAAAGATAAATGGACAATAAATGAATTACTGACCATGTGTGTTCAAGAAGAAGGGAGACTAAAGCATGGGAAGGTTGAAAGTGTTCATTTAACCACCTATAATAAAGGAAATGACAAGAAAGATAAAGGTGGATATTTTAAAAGGAACAAGAAGCCTATGAAGAAAGAAGGTTATAAAGTTACTTGTTTCTTTTGCAAGAAAAAAAGACACCCGAAGAAAGATTGTCTCAGATACAATAAGTGGCTTGAAAAGAAAAGTATGTTGTTCGCTTTTGTGTGTTTTGAAGCTCATTTAATTGATGTTCGTAATAATACGTGGTGGATTGATTTTGGTACTACAATCCGTGTTGCCAATGTCATGCAGGGATTTCTGAACTTAAGGAGTCCAAAACCTTATGAACAAAACATCTATTCGAGAAACAAGATGTGTTTGAAGGTTGAGGCTGTTGGAACCTTTAGGCTTATTTTGAAGTTCGATTTTCAATTGGATTTGAAAAATACATTTTACATTCCATCATTTAGTAGAAACTTGATTTCAGTTTCCAAACTATTGCATCTTGGCTTTAAATTTGTATTTGAAAATTTCATGTTTCAGTTATTTAAAAATAATGTTTTGGTTGGCAAGGGAATTTTAAATGATGGTTTGTATAAATTTCTTTTGGACTCTAATTATGAATGTATTTTAATGACATTGCATGACAACAATATTGGCATAAAGCGTCGTATTATTAATGAGAATTTATCCATGTTGTCTATAACACCCCGTACATTTGAATCAAACACATACATTGACTTACACATATATTGAGATGTATAATACACATATTTTATATGTAGGAGCCAAATATACGCATATATGAAAATATATGCTATATCTAAGGGGTATGAGCAAATAAATCAAATTATTAAATGAATAATATAAGTTTAATTAGTTGAATGGGTTTGGTTACTTAAATATGTGAAATGAGGTGATGATTAATGATTTAATGAATAGTATGATTTAATGAATGAAAGTTAAATATTAAGATGGGGAGGAGTTGTTAAAGTAATTGAATAGTTGAATAGTATGAATTAAAGTTAAATGAATGATATGAATTAAGATTGAGAAGTTGGTTTGCTATATTATAAGAGAAAAAGAAAAGAAGAAGAAGAAACGTGCAGAAGGAAGAGAAAGAAAAAGGCGAGGATTTCGCTGCCAAATCCGACGTGCCTGTAAGCTATTTTTGCTATTTTTAGTCGTGAAATTGATCTTTAACTAGACTATGACAATTCTAGCAGATTAATTTTTTGTTATAGGAGGTGTTTTATCGTATTTTTAAAACTAGGGTTTGGACCCACTTTGAGTGGAAACACATAAAAATGATATATTATGACTCCGATGTGTAGAGACTATATATGTGGTTTGTTTGTGCTCAAATGTAATATTGGTGCCGGAACAGCTGCTGGAAGCTAAATTTGACATTGAGGACCTTTCGAACCATGTCAAACTCCAGTGAAATCTTGATTTGAAACCATAGAATTATGGAGAACTGAATTTCGAACATTTCGATGTTAAGATCATGATTTTTGGATATGATTTGATATTTTTAGTAACTAAATATATGGTTTTGGTGAGTGAAATTTACTTTCGTGACATCGGCGAGCGTGTAAAACGTTAGTAAAATACTTATTGAATGTAGTAGAATGGTAGTAGGACTGATTTTACACATGTCGATGTGGACAAAATAAGTTTAGGAATGTTCTATATTTTTAATAAAATTGATATATGTTCCAGTAAAAAAATAAAAATGAGAACTAGTGAAAATATGAATTGAAAATCTATTTTCACAGTTCTTTCTTGTAAAAATATCTAGATTGACCACAGAAACGAGATAGTAGCGTCTTCAACTGCTTATGAGTCCTAAGTTGAGCTGGAACTTAAATTCATGAAATGTGTATAATATTTTTCAGGTTGCTAAAGTAAGAATTAGTGGTGAATGAGCAAGACTTGGATCAAATGAAATGCATGTGAATGAATAATACAAATAAGTATAATTAAGTGAAATAGACTTGAATTATACATGAATTGCAAATGTTAATTGGTGTGTTAATGAGATTGAATGGTGTTTAGTAGTTTATAATGATTAAGTGTGGCTTGAATTTCATATTTGTATAGGAATTGAAAATTGAATGTGTTAATGAATAAGCTTGAGGGAATATTGATGCTGGAAAGGTTGATGGTGCAATGAGTTTGGTGATGGTCATAACGATCCCTTGTGCTGAATATTACTGGGATCATTGACATAGAAATAGCATTTAATCACTGTGAGTATATTTCCTGATTTTGGTTCATGTATGACATTGTATTTGTATAAAATGTTTTAATGTAAACATGCTATGTATGTCAATGCATTGTATTTTATTGATTATTCACAAATGATTTTGGCATTGGAGTATGCGAGACGTGCGAAGGCAGATCGCATGTAATATCATTTCATTAGGAATTAGTCTTGGATGAGTGTTATCCGTAACCTCATTGTCAGTAGGACTATCCTAACAGGGATTTTAGAATCCTTGAAATGATTGTGAATTGGATAATGGGAGGTCCGAGCGTAGGCTCCTTATAGATGCATAATAAGGAGTTTATACCCGCTCTATTACTAAAAAGAGGGAGATGGTAAATTTCGTTGAAAAGGATGCATTGTTTTATTGAACAAACATAAAATTTATATTGCTGGTATGTATGCTATATTTGTTGAATGATGCATGCGTGTTTAATAAATGTTTTGAATGATTTTAAATGCCAATTTTCTTAAATGCATATGATTGTCATGTCAAGATATATTCACTGAGCTTGTTGATTGCTCACTCCATTTCCTCCAATATTTCGGGTACAGAATCAAAGGGAAAAGGAAAGACTAGAGAATGACTGACACGTGATCCACATTCGCCTTTGTTTATGTATGTATGCAGGGAGGAAATGGGTTATATATATATTTTTTATATGTTTAAATATCACATTACTATGTATATAATATCATCTAGGTGGGTTGTGTGGGAATATGGATTATAATGAAACCTTTTGGTTATACAATGCTTGTGATGATGGAATGGGACGATCATATATATCTATCATGTGAGAATTTGATTTGTGGAATGAATGAATGGAATGGAATGAATGAGATGATTATCTATATATATATATATATATATATATATTGGATTTGATTTATGGTATATAAGGTTGTGAGAGGTTCATTTTATGAGGAGATGCTGTCAAATTTTTTTGAAGATTTTTGTAATTCTATTGAGGCTGACAATGTATTATATGCTATATACATGGTATGTACAGTATATAGTACATTGTGTCGGTCATGACGTCAGCATACGTCAGGGACGTCGTGACATTGTGGCACCGGAGATTGGGACACATCTCCATTGATAGACTTAAAAGATTAGTAAATGATGGAGTTTTATAAACTCTTGACTTTATTGATTTTGGAACTTGTATTGACTGCATCAAGGGAAAGCAGACAAACAAGTCTTCAAAAGGTGTCAAAAGGAGTTCTCGCATCCTTGAGATTATATGCATTGATATATGTGGACCCTTTCCCACACATTTTTTTAATGGTCAGAGATATTTCATCTCATTCATAAAAGACCATAATAGATATATGTATTTCTATCTTATAAATCATAAGAAGGACGCACTAGATGCTTTCAAGATTTATAAAGCTGAGGTAAAGAAACAAAAGGAAAAAGAAGATCAAAATTGAAAGATCTGACAGGGGTGACGAATATTATGGTGGGTACAAGAACAAGGTCAAATGTCTGGTCCATTTGCTCGATTTCTCCAACAATAAGGCATTGTTGCTCAATATACAATGTCAGGTACACCACAACAAAATGATGTAGCAGAAAGGAGAAACATAACAATTATGGACATGGTGAGAAGCATGATCAGCAATTCAAGTCTCCTTCTATCCCTTTGGAGTGAAGTTTTAAAAATCGCAGTATATGTCTTAAATATAGTTCCATCAAAAGTTGTTCCTAAAACTCCTTTTGAGATTTGGAACGGATGAAAACCCAGTTTGAGGCATTTATATGTCTGAGGTTGTGTCACGCCTGGGTTGCACACAGTGCCCCCTACCCAGGGTGATAAGTACCCCCGCAGGGCGTACTCCAGCCACTATGATCCATAATATTGTCACATCCCAGTACACAGCACACCGCAACGTCTAGTACCCCCGGGATCATTTGTCCACACTATTCATGAGTGAATAGTGTGGACAAATGATCCCGGGGGTACTAGACGCTGCGGTGTGCTGTGTACTAGGATGTGACAATATTATGTGGTATATAATGGTTGGGGTACGCTCGGTATGAGGTGCCCATCACACCGCCAGTATGGGGTGTGACAGGGTACCAAGTTTAGGTTAAAGTTTATAGTCCTCAAGTAAAGAAATTGGACCCTGAAACAATTAGTGGTTATTTTTTATAGGCTATGCAGCAAACTCCAAAGGTTACAGATTTTATTGTCCCTCACGTACAACAAAGGTTGTTGAAGCTAGAAATGTTAAATTTCTAAGGGATCTTAAAGTCAGTGGGAGTGAGCTTCCTAGAAATGTTGAATTGTAGGAAATACAGGAAACCATTGGTTCATCTTCTAATTCAGGTGAATTGATTTCCCTTTATAGAAATTCATTCAATAGTTGAAGAAGAACCAATTCAAGAACCTACATGTCCATCTAAACATACATAATCTCCTACTTAAAATTTACAAAATAATAACGAGTTTGGAATATTAAGGAGATCCTCAAGAGTTAGAAAACCATCAATTTCTAGTGATTATGTTGTATACCTCCATGAGTTTGACATTGACGTTGGACTTGACAATGATCCACAGTCGTTTTCACAAGCCATGGAAAGAGAACATTCCAGTTCGTGGTATAATGCCATAGAGGAATAAATGAAGTCTATGGTTTTAAATCAGTTTGGGATCTCGTTGAGTTGCCATCCGGTAAAACAACCATTGGTTGTAAATGGGTCTATAAGACCAAAAGAAATGCATCTGGTAACATTGAACGATATAAGTCAGACTTGTAGCCAAAGGTTTCACTCAAAAGAAAGGCATTGATTAACATAAAACATTTTTTCCAATTTCTAAAAAAGATTCATTTAGAATTATCATGGCTTTAGTAGCTCATTTTGATTTAGAGTTACATCAAATGGATGTGAAGACGACATTCTTGAATAGAAAATTGGAAGAGGAAGTATATATGAAACAACATGAAGGATTTCATGTAAGCGAAAGTAGTCACTTGGTTTGTGGATTAAAGAAATCTATATATGGACTAAAACAGGCTCCCGACAATGGTACATAAAGTTTCATAGTATCATTTCCTCATATGGTTTTGAGGAAAACATTGTTGATCAATGCATATATCTCAAGGTCAGTGGGAAAAAATATATTTTCTTAGTACTTTATGTGGATGATATTTTACTTGCCAGCAGTGATTTGGGGTTTCTATTTGAGACTAAAGAATTTC
This sequence comes from Paratinospora sagittata, assembly GCA_035771175.1. Taxonomy (NCBI): domain Eukaryota; kingdom Viridiplantae; phylum Streptophyta; class Magnoliopsida; order Ranunculales; family Menispermaceae; genus Paratinospora; species Paratinospora sagittata. The sequence continues at coordinate 32,646,791 of CM069594.1, forward strand.
TAAGTCAAAACTTTGATATGAAGGATGTGGGTGAAGCTTCTTATGTCATTGGCATAGAGATTCACAGAGACAAGTCCAACAGGATATTAGGTCTGTCTCAAAAGGCCTACATTGAAAAAGTTTTAAAGAGATTTAGAATGAAACAATGTGCATCTTTAGTAGCACCCATTGCTAAAAGAGATAAATTCAGTTAGAATCAATGCCCACAAAATTATTTGGAAGGGGAAGAAATAAAAGATATACCTTATGCATCAGCTGTCAGAAGCATCATGTATGCTCAAGTCTGCACAAGACCTGATATTGTTTTTGCAGTAGGGTTGTTAGGCAGATATCAATGTAATCCATACAAGGAGCACTGGAAGGCAGCTAAAAAGGTGATACGGTATCTTCAAGGAACAAAAGATTTCAGGCTAACATACAAACATTTTGACCATATGGAACTGGTTGGATATTCAGATTCAGATTTTGTCGACTGCACCGATACTAGGAAGTCTACCTCATGTTATATCTTCTTATTTGTGGGCAGTATAGTATCTTGGAGAAGCAGTAAACAAACAATAATTGCTTCATCTACTATGGAGGCAGAATTCATTGGATGCTATGAAGCTACAACAGAAGCATTATGGTTGAGAAATTATATCTCAAATCTAAGGATCGTCGATTCTATAGAAAGGCCCAATAAAGATTTATTGCGATAACTCGACTATAAGGATCATGTGGATAACATGGGATAGACTAGCTCAAATCTGTAGTTCTTTGGCATTTTGTGAACAATTATTTAAATTGGTGAAATAAAATTTTGATTGTCCACATAAAGTTAATATTCACTAATCCATTAGGATTAATAAAGTTGGACTCTGAATGACTTATAGGAAGTTCATTCATACAATAATATGCTTCTTTAGACTTTTATACTTGTGATACATGGAAAGGAATGTTTGTTTAAAGAACCCAACTACCATGATTCAAGTTTTAAAATTTTTAATTAAGTATGCATTGATTAGTTTCAGTATGGTCACATAAGGTTTTCAAACCGTAAGCTAAGTGGGAGATTGTTGGTCATAGTGTGGCTCACTCATAAAGTGGCCAACATGTGGGTTCCAAACCTCAAAGTCATTATTATCTCCACCATCATTATAACGCGTTTTCCTTTCTTTTAATATTTTATTTCATCAACGTGTTATATCTCTTTATACCAAAAGGTCTTTTGTTTACTTCTGGTGCCATTATTTTCCACTCAACTAATCGATATTAAATGTTTATTTATTTTTTCTCTGTGATGGAAAGAGAGAGCTTAAGGTTTATAAATAAGAGTCCCAAAACTTGCCCTTTCATAAGTTTTGAGCCTGTGTAAATCTTTTCCATCGAGATTATGCGAAAGGGTCAAGGCTTGGAAGACAAAAGAATTCTGCAAATTCCAAGCATCAATGAAATGGCTGAAGGTATGATCTTTAATTTTAGTCTTTCAAAGGAAACTTAGTAAAACTTGTAAACACTCTTAGCTTGGTACCTACTTGAAGCACCAAGCACACGACAACTCCCTAGTACGATGAGCTTAATATGATTGACACTCACCAAAGAAACTTCAACACCAGCCAATGAGGTGTTGGCGCAGTTGGTCGCCAGCTCCACGGGAGTTCAAGTTGCAGAAGGGTAGTAGTTTTTCAAATCATGTGTCACGGCGGGCACTTGTACAAAATTCGTATAAACTACGCGGTGTGAGATACGAGCTGGATGGAAAGGACATATTTTCAAACTCGGCTTGAGCTAGTTCATGTCGTTGGGTGGTCGTTGTAGTCTCACCCTATTGGTATAGGGATTAGTGGGTTCAGGAACTAAGCCTGATACCCCTACGAAGGGCAAATATTGTATGTTTGTATCTTCTCTGAAAAAAGAAACTTCAACACCAAGGAAAAGAGAATTTGTAAGGCCATTATCTCTGTAGCCAAATAAGTGAATAGGTTGAGCTTATGGTAATTGTGAAAACATGGCTTTTTTCTAGGCAGAAAGTAAGTCAAGTCATACTACCAACCCAACCATCAAAAAGCCTAGCAACAGCTTTCAAGTAGTCATTGGGAACCACTCTCCAAAACATAGTTAATTGTTACATAGTATAAATACCCTTCAGATCCCTTTAGAAAATGTAAGTTTTGTACAATGACCGCATACTTGTTTTTGCTGTTTATAGAGAATTTCGCTCAATCTTAACTTAAGTATTGGAGGGTCGTAGATATTATCAACATTATATCAAGGTTCCCCACAATAGTTGTTCTTCCTTCCTCTCTTTAGGTCTTGGGCTCCCAGATGGCATGTTGTTTCAAATTCAGTTCTAGTAGATTTAAAGTTAGTTTCTTCTTTTTCAATATTTTTTGTTAGTCAAATTTTACACCAACAAATAGTAATATTACAGTTACAGTAAATTTTTTGTTAGTCAATTCAGTTCTAGTAGATTTAAAGTTATTTCTTTGGGATGTTCTAATTGATTCAGATGGGGTATTCCAATTAATAGATTGGCTATTGTTTTAAAATCATGAGATTCTATTTAATCTTTTATGGGATTGCCGTTGCTTTAACTTTTTGTGTCTTCTAATCAAAATGGGTTTGATTCATGGCTCTATTTTCCTTTCCCTATAATTAAACCTTACTAATCTTGCCGAGAACACATGTTTTCGCTATGTTGAGATTTATTATTCAATTAACTGTGATATGTAATGGTTTTTTGTAGTCAGTTTGAGGGCACTAGTGACCACTTAGTGTTGCAAGCATCATCAAATAAACCCAAACCCAAGTTTCATTTTACATACCCAATTCAAGTGGTGAATATTGAATTCATGTTACAGTGTCACCAATGTCTCTCTTCATGCTTATATTGATCAATAGCTCCAAAGTAATGAAGCTTAATCCATCTTGGGCGCCACAGTTCAGAAATCAGCCTTACCCTCCAGAGGTTTCTCCCATGGAAATTGGTAGAATGAGTTTTCTACTGCTTCCTCTGATAAATGAAACTGGTTCTTGCATTGCTGAAGCACTAAGGATAAATCACAACTTACCCAACACAAATGTAATACAAATTCTCACATCTGCATGAATTAAATACATGTTTCTAATTCTACAAGTAAGAACATAGAGATGTAAAACGATAAGATTAGCTTCTGCGTGCGGATAAGCGAATCAGAAGTGAATACACATCTTTTACCTTACAGCAGAATCATATCCTAGAAAATTGAGTATAACAGCTCACAACTATACTCATCCTTCAACATCTGTCCATGGACTGAATGATCTTATCAAATAATGCGTCTAGAGTGATTCCATGGATGAAGTCATGAAACCTGAGCAATACGGAAGAGAGCTCAAATGAACTAACACGAGCATTTGCTTTCCAAGACAACCAACACAAAAAGGTTGGAATGAGAGAGAGTTTTGGTGCCATGTCCCGAACAACTCAACAATGCACCAATCATGTGCTTCCAGGAGCATCACTTCCTGCAGCTGGCTTGCGATTCAGATAACGAATAACAGCATCTTCAACCCTATTGGAGTTTAGCAGACAGGAAGAATTATTAGAAAGTGCATCAAGCAAATTAATGCGGAATGCAAATGAAAAAAAAAAAAAAAAAGCAAATAAGTTCAAAGATATTTTTTAGATTTTTATTATTTAAGGTAATTTATCTTTATTAGGAGACTAGTTGCTTATTTGCTTATTTTAGTAAGATTCTAATTATTTTATTTATGTAGGATCTAAATTTCCAAATTGTAGTAAAATAAAAATTGAGTATTATGGATTTCTATTAATAATGGATTTGCAATTGAATTTAGCATTGATTTGTGATGGAATAGATAATTTGATTATTGATTCTTTCTTTCTCTTCTCTCTTCTTCTTCTTCTTCTTTTCTATTTCTTCTTATCTTCTCAGTGCTGCATCACAAACACTTGGTCAATATTTCTATTCCACTCCACAAAGTCCCCCCGCAAAAAAAAAAAAAAAAAAAAATCCTTAATGAGAGAGAATTATTCAACTAATGTGCTCATATGCCACAATGAAGGATAACGAGGCAGCGGTAATTTAAGTTTCGCATAGATTTGATCCTTCTTACCGTAGTTTAATGGTCCAAGCTCATGGTGACTGATTTGATTGCATTAAGGAGAGAAAAAAAGAAAAATACTAGCTACACCAACTTAAAAACACTTAAGAAGGTACAATTATTCTGCAATGACAAAGTGGATCAAGAATTTTATGGAGTACCATTGTAAGAGAAACAGGCATTTAAAACTATGTATGCAGAATCAAAACAAACATTTAAAATTTGAATTAATGTAAAACAAATGTATATAAATGTGAATGGTGCATACCATGGTTGGTTATAGAAGTCTGAGCGTCGTTCTTTTTCAGCATTACGACTCGCTTCCCCAGCAACAAGTTTCAAGTCCCTACTTTGAGAAGCAATCAAAGCATTAATGAATTCCGCTGGAGATTGACTGAACCCAAGAAAGAATGCCCGCCTCCTCCGATGCTCGTGAATCTTCTTTATAGCAGCACAAATTGCTTCGTCACAGGTTTCAATCTCCTTATGCTTCTCTGTATTAACCAAGAAAGCAGACATTTCCCTTTGTAGTGGGAAAGGAACATCAACTAGTATATCATAACAAGCACTCCCAGCAGGATTGCTCCCAGAGAGCCTGATTTTATGCTCCAAATGTATAGGTTGCGGAGGGGAGAGATGCTGTGAGACCTTTTGAGAAACCATTGCAAACTTCATCTTCTCTTCCCCAAAAACCTTTCGCAGGGGCGGGTCACAGGTAAAGGAGGAAGGATCATTAGGGTTCTGCAATTTTCTTGCCTTGACATAGTGCCAAATTGCAGCAATGATTCTCGGACGGGAATCAACTTCAATGCCGAGAACCTCCATCAAAGCTGGTGAAAGCTTGAATTTCTCAGGCATATAATTCATTTCCAATCTTACACCCACAGTGAATTCCTTATCTCCTTTCCTTTTAACATCAAAGCCCTCCTGAGGTGTAGATGATCGAGCATTCTCCCATATAATTGTCGGGTTTTCAGGATATAGAATTGGATCCAAGGAAATAGTAATTCTCTTGAAGAAAGAAGAGAACTTAGGGTACGATGGGTTTGGCTTCTGAATTGCTGCAGAATCGGGATCAACCCCATCCTCCAAGATCCTCCCAATTATCTTCAGTGACCAAGAAGGTGGCTCTGCATTTGGCTTCTCAGGTATTGTACGAATTTGATTAGCATATGTATTGAAAATGTAAAGTCTAAGTGTCTTCTGGATACAAGGAGGGTTTTTAAGTGATTCCTGGATGTCAATTTTCTTTCTTGCTAGAGCAGCATCAACTCGAGCCTCAAACTCAAGCAATTGAGTGTATAAAGCAGACTCAGGTAAAAGTGCTGCTACCCGATCCGGCAACTGCTTCTCCGGCGGCTTTCGCTTCTTCCTTCGAGCAGCGGGTGTAAGCTCCATTGTCTTAAATGGGGATATCGTGTTAGTGCCAGTAGCCGTCCCTGGAGGACGTGCAGGGGGCTTTTGAGGAACTCGTTTAGCACTTGCTGAGCCGGGTGTCATAAGAGACGGTGATGAAGCACCAAGATGCCCAATTCCAGGAGATTGGGCCTGTGCCATGGATTGTGCTTGAGCCTGTAACTGAGCTTGAAATTGGGCATGTGCTGCTTGAGCTTGAGCTTGTGCTTGAGCTTGTGCTTGCGCTTGTGCTTGGTGAGACTGAGCCTGAGCTTGAGCCTGAGCTAGAGCTTGGGCTTGAACCTGGGTCAGAGCCTGGGAACGTAATGGTGACTGAAATTGACTCTGAAAATGAGACCCATCTGGTGTTTGAGCTTGTGATTGTGAGAGAAGATGAGATGGGTGGTTCATGGCCATAGAAGAAGATACCATCCCAGCATTACCCCCCAAAGGAGATGGACCCCCAACATTTCTTGTGGGGTTAATGTTATTAGCTGACATTGGAACCAAACAGAACACACTGCAAAATCACACAAACAAACCAACAGCCACCCAATTACTAGCAGAAAAAAAAAAAAACACCCATATCAACAAATCCAAAACCCAACAAAACCCAATCTTTTCTTTCCTCAATTATTCATAAACACGTAAAATTTCTCTTGCTACAATTAATCCCTAAAAAATAGTAACCCACTGAATTTCCTAAATATTGAAAAAAAAAATCTGCATAAAATGTACTACCTATCTGCCTCTCTCTCTCTCTCTCTCTCTCTCTCTCTCTCTCTCTCTCTCTCTATATATATATATATATATATATATATATATATATATATACATATATGTACATTCTTCAAGTGCCCTAGAAGATGGGATTTTATTTCGCATAAAATGTATATATATCTATATATATATATATATATATATAGAGAGAGAGAGAGAGAGAGAGAGACAGATAGGTAGTACATTTTATGCAAAAAAAATTTATTGAAGAATTGAAAAAAAAAATCAATATTTATGAAATTCAGTGGGTTACAATTTTTTAGGGATTAATTGTAGCAAGAGAAATTTTACGTGTTTATGAGTAATTGAAGAAAGAAGAATGATATGGAAACTTTGTATACGCTTCAAAATTTACCAATTTTCCATGCATTTAAGTCGATGTGGAACAACAATAATCAAACTAAAATTACATTCCTATCTAATGAGTCATAAAATTGGTGAACCTTTGAAACAAAGTAAAAACACAGAAATGAAAATAAAATAAGGCCCTGAACAATCAACACCAGTAAAAAAACACCCAACCAGAAACCAAAACCACTGTTCATCATCACTCACTGCAAATAATAAAAAAAAAAAATAAAACCACTTCTTCAGAATATCTATTTAGGGCTTTGTATATGTCAAACTATTCGGAATCGTAAAACAAATAGGTAGAAGAAATGATGTCTTTGCCAATTAAGCCAAATCATAAACTGTATTAAGCTCATACGAAATTTTAACTTCAAGAAGAACATGTAAAAGGAAAAATTCTGTTGGACATTTATTCAAATAACAAGTGTACAAGGAGTTACATTCAAGCAAGAAAATATATAGTACAAAGGTTCAAAGAAAGAGGTAAAATTAAAATTCAATTTGTACCATCACCACATTTCATTCTTCACAGAGACCAAAACAACTAGGAAAGAGTAAATTGAAATCGTCAAGAGGACACGAAAATGTACAAAAAATGAAATCCCAGATTTTCGATGCATATAAGATAAACACAGCAAAAAGAGTTTTTAATTCGCAGAAGACCAAGCAAGTTCCTAAATTAGGGCTAAGAGAACTTACCAGAAAGAGAGACAAAATGAACTCTCGCAGAATACGAAGCAAGTTGTAGAGTTAGGGCTAAAGAGAGAGTTCTACTGAATCAAAAAGACACTGGGTGAATCTGAAAACTTCATTAGTAGCGTCAAATTGAGCTTTCACTCGAATTTCGCTGTCGTCCCGTCTTCCCTGGAACAATAACTCTCGCCGGTGACGAGGTAGGGCTAGAGCGGAAAACATAGAACGAAGACATTGTAGGAAAACGAAGTCGAAAACGTGCGCATCACGTGGGACGTAAGACGAAAACTCGCTTTATTATATAGTGTATAGATATAGATATAGATTTGTTATCAAATTTTTGTAGTATATTTGATATGGTTTGGTTTAAAACAATGCTTGAACATATATGATATGTCCTTTGAAAATATTAATAACCCAAATTTTTATTTTCAAATCTTGGTACAAAGCTCAAACTTTTATAGTATTAATGTGTTTTTTTTTTTTTTTTTAACGAGTGATGACACAAGGTAAGTCCCGACGATCCTCCTACCATAGTCTTGCTCCCACTTTTATTAGAAAAAGAAAAGTTTTCACTTATTGATAAGGGAAGATAATCGAATTTCCAACTTCAAATAAAGAATTGGAGCTAGCCAACGTTTGCAGAATTAATGTGTTATACTAATGTAAATTGATAAAATTTATGAGTAGTTATAATATAAAATTAGAATTTAGAATCAAGATCCCAACATCACCTATGTACTTATATAATACACTATACATTGTTATTCCATGTTCTTATTTCTGATTTAATCCTTTAACCCCTTAAAAATAAAAAAACATGAACATTTTTTGCAACACCATTGAGATAAAGAATTATCTTCTCGCTACAAAAAAAAAAAAAAAAAAAAAAACACATTCTGCATTCAAAACAGTACTTAAAAAAAAATCATCTTATTTTAAAACTAAACAATATACTTTTATCAACCAACTTTTTTGATATTTTTTTTAATCAACTAACTAAATTACTAGTGAATATTGAATTCATTTTATATTTCAACAATAATATATTTCAAGAAACACAACTTGCCATCAGCTTTGCATCAAGGACTTGAAGAAAATCCCAACAATAACAAATCTAAAAATGTCCAATTATTATAAAAAGAATCAATGTTTTCATCAACATAATAATGTACATTTCTAACGTTACCCAAGAGAAAATCCAAATCCCAATGGACACAACCACATGGATGCACAAATACAGTCAACATGCACATCCATAAGCAATACATACAGGACACATTCATTCATCTATGTTCAACCCACCCCCTTGTTAACACCTCTCACACTTTCCATTTCATTGCCAGTTACATGCATTCATCCATGCCACTTGCAAGAAAAATAACACAAAACAAAACAAAATGAGGTTACACCAGGATATATATATATATATATGTGAAAAGCTAATTTACACACTCTACCCATCACCATAAACACAATTCCTTGACAGTTTCATGTATTAATTCACCAAGAATCACATCCTCCATCTCTCTCTCTATCATATCGTCGTCGTCATGCATCATACATGACCATGGGAATGTCCCGAGATCGAAAGTTACCATTGAATCTAAAGAATAAAATGAGCCATCACAAGGCGGGTATGCATACACTTGGATCATCTTCCATACCGCATCCAATAATTCCTTTCCATATGGAGGACGCGTCGTGATTGGACCAACCACTTTTCTCTTGAACGTAGACATGGTCATTGAAGGTCCAAGTATAGTTGATAATGCCTCGTTCAGCAAGTCAAACAGAATTTTGTGATCTACCTTGTTTTCTCTGAGATCCTTTATAGATTTGTTCACCTCGGCCTTTTTCAGGTAAGATTCTTCTACCTTCTCGAACACCCATTTGCTAAGCGGGTTCGATGGTGATTCCCGTCTTGAAAATGATTGTTCAGATGATCTATCATATAAACCAGAAACAACAAGGAGATCTTTGATGTAAGCTTCAGGTTGGCCTTCTAGCTCAACAATTTTGGTCTCTGAGGACTCCTCTTTGTTTTCCATGTCTTTGGACCTTCCAGACTCTGGTGGATTTAATTGCTTCCTGAATTCTGTACAGCCAAAAACAGCAAGTTAGATAGGGTTTATAACACAACATTAATTTCATTGTTTTGTTCATTGTACATTACATTTTTGAAAGGGAGAACTAGGAAAATGTTACTAATATTAATTGTACAATACTTGTTTTGGCATGTTCTGAAGCAAACCAAAATATTCAGTGTAATACATGCATTCTATCAATGGAAATCATGATAAGCAAGAGAAGAAAAAGAAGATAGCAAGTGTCAGTACACAGGACAAAATAAGATCTAAAATAGCTCAATCCATCTCTACCATGAAGATTGGTGCTGATCTCTCTGAAAGCTTGTGGCACTGCATGATCTTCTATCATCGGCACATCTAGGGTGGAGATAGGACTCAGATGTTCTACTGTCCTGTAAAACTCTTCACGAGGACTGCTGCACACAGAAGCAGGACTAGGAGGCACCTCGGTCGAGTTCTCCTGAGACAAATAAACATATTTTTGCAATTCAGATAAAAAAAAAATAGAGAGTACTAAACCTATCCTATCAGATAAACAAGAAAGACACCCCAATAAAACATTCCTCTACCTGTGCACTTCCAAGGTTTGCCACAAGCATTGATCCGCTCATAATATCTTTCACAGAATCAGATTCATCGCTCCATGCATCGTCCACCGATTCAATCTTTCGGCCAAACAGTTTACTTTTAAGAGTAAACCTGTATCTAAAATTTGAAACTTTCCCTCTCAAACTGAACCTTTCTTTCCTGGTTTTTCTCACTTCCACCGAAATATTCTCAGTTGCTTCATGCTTCCTCCTGATGTGAGCCCCTGTTAAAACATGCCGGTCCTCTAAAAGTAGTTTTCCAAATGAAGTTCCCGGTACTGGAGCAGACAAAGATCTTATAAGGTTCCTCGGTGACATGTCTCCAACGTGAAGCACCTCATTTTGGTGACCGTATCTGAAAGAACTGGAGAGTAAATCTGGGTCTCTCACATTTTCCCAGTAGCTCAACCTGCTCCCGGTCTTTGAAGTATCGGTCGATCTTAGTCTCCTTCCATTTACAACTGTGGGAACATCTACACACAAATCCTCTTTTAGGACATTCCTCAACCTTTCTGACAAGAATTTCCGGGTATCTCTGTTGATGAACTCGGGGGAGCCTGGTCCGTCGATCTGAGTTTCACTTCTATATGATCTGGTTGATTCCGATCTGAGCAAGTTCATTCCAAGATCCCTAGTCACACTTTCCCGGACTTGTTTTGCTATATGACGAGCAATTTGTTTTGGGTTTGACGGCTTTTCACCCAATGGGGTCTCAGTTCCTAGCTGTCTAACCAAACTAACCCTTTTATCACTCTTCCCTTGAATTTCAAATCTCAGGCGTTCCTTCACTTCCTCGAGAAAACCTTCAATGCTTCCTTCCTCTTCTACAATTTCAGATGAACCGGCCCAGGATTCTTCACTGCTGCTACTTCTATCAAAGCCAGGCTTTAAGATAACTATCCTTGTTGGCACAGCAAATTTATTACGCTTCTCATCACAATTCATAGGAGTGACATGCTTAAAATCACTAGATCTGGTTCTATTTCTTAAATTCATTGATTCCTTTCGATCATCATTGAATTGTTCCTTCCTGTATCCACGATCTTTTAATCCACTTCTTTCTAGTGAAGGTAGATTCGGTACAGGTCGTGATTTGTGGCCCACGGTTTCTTTTGGCTTTTTATTTGCAGGCATTTTGTTAGAATCTGTATAGATAGCCGTCTTTTCCTTGTTAAGGTGTTCTTGAGCAAGCAATTGTCTAGGAAGGTTACCAAGATCAAGAACCCTAGAATTCTCCCAAACCCTGGCTGCCTGCCATGCTTCAAATTCTTTTTTGAATTTCTGCAGTTGCTCCTCTTGGGGATGTTCTCGGGGCCGTGGTTTCTCAAACTTCAGATCATTGCTGGATTCGTCAAAATCTTGCCAGGATTGTTCTGAGCCAAGAAAGCTACGCCGAATTGAACTTTTCTCGGTTTGTTCTTTCCCAGAAACAATACTCCTAGTGTATTCATTTTTTTTCTCCTTTGTGCAGGTCGAAGGTTTTGTCTCCGATGGAAACATGTCCATACCCATTAAACGGGCCACAACACTTGGCACATTGCGCCTAACATCTGGTTCTTTTGATATCTCAGCATCTATCAAGTTCTTCATTGAAGCTCCACTTGAATAAAAATTATGTTTGGAGGCGTTTTGATTCACCTGGTACGAGTACTAAAGGTTCAAAGTGCATAAGTTTCTTGCTCAAGATCTGTCATGTAAATAATGTGCTAAATTGAAATTATCAATCAATGCTTATTTATAAGAATGATCATAGATCATGGTGATGATCCTTGCAATATCAGACTCTTCCAATGTTTCTATTTTAGTCAAAAAGAAAACACTGAAATGGCAAACTCGCAGAAATTAATACTGAAATTAAACAATCACTGTATCTACATGTCTGTCTCCAATCCTAGAATAGTTGCTACCAACATTTATGGATCTAACCTCTAAACGTATTTCATGTATACCATGCATGTGTATATTTAGCTGCAGGCCATGTTTGCATTCTGTCCAATAGGAAGATTTAGACTCTCTCATATTAAACGGTCAAGAGCGTTTTAAAGTGAGATCTCATAAATTACAACAGATAAAAGAAAAAAAATTGACCAAACAAACTTTCCACCAATAATAATGATGATGATAATAATAATAATATCAATATTGATGTTAATATTAATATTAATAATAACAACAACAACAATAATGATGATGATGATGATAACTATTCCACAGAGTTTACATGCATTTTAAATTAGGAGAGCAAAACAGATAAAAGCACTACCGATATGTGCTCGCCCATGGCATCATAGTTTTGTGAAGTTTCTATCGGGAGATCTAAACTATCCCGAGGAGCTTCTAGGCCTGCAGAAGTGCCAAATCAAGTATTAGTATCTCCAAGCTCAGAAGAAATACAGGATGACATAAGTGCTTACCTATTTGATTGTATGGATTCTTTTAGAAGGTTAATTAACTCTACAGTTTTGTGTATGTGTGTGGTACTAACTTCATTCAGCTAAAATGAGATGGGAGAAGTTTCAGTTTCAAAGTTGAAATTTTCTTAATTCAATTCAACTAAAGTTTCCTCTTTTATTATGATCATCTAAGAAGGTGCCAAAATTCTTGTTCTACATAACTCCTTACCTGACATCAATGGTGATATTGTTTATCAATGCCGACTCTATCAACAGACTATCCCTAGGAAATTCAACTTTGAAGAGGGGCTGATTTGTAAATGCACTTAAACAAAAAGAATTGAGTCATAATGGTCTACAGCATTTGACCATTGCTCCATGTTAAAAATCTTGAAGCTGAGCTAACCCAATTTTAATAAAAGCGAAAAAAGTAACTGATAATGATGCTTACCATCTATGTGTCTCTTTTGGGTTAATGACTTTCGGGATGTGCCAGCCTGATTAAAGTAAAAAAAGTGCAGCAAGCCTCCCATGTGGTCAGATCAGCCCCCTCCAGAAGCTTTATTTGCTTTATTAATCCAGCTATGTGTTATCCTCCCATGACTACCCTAGAAGGTTATTTCACTATAAAGCATAAATACGTCAAAACACCATGCTTAAAACCTGCAAAAGCAACGCCAACAATGAAATAAACAACACAATCAATTCTACTAGGGTTAGGAAAAAAAGGATTTATCATCTGGTACACAAAACCATGGTATATCACTAGGAAGGCAAAACAATGTGAACAAATATATGGTTCTACCAACAATGCAGTGAAAGATATAACGTCAAATGCTGAGGCAAACCAAGATGTTTCACAAGATTTCTTGCACTCCAAAAGTCTACCAAACAGTAACTACCATTAAGAAAATGGGGCCAGCTTTCAACCTCACAACATGCAAGCTCTGAATTCATTGCATATAGACAATTTACATAGAATGAAATTAACAGCATGTTCAACTTAAAAGTCATTGTGGGTGACTGCAAAAAACTCCAATCATACACACATGCACACAAACATGAAACTCAAGCCTCCTAGAAAAGATAAAATGAAAGAGAATGGGAAAAAAGAAAAGCCTGTGGAGAATCCCATATAAATCTAAGTAAATATAATTGGTTCTTGGGCTGGTTAGCACTGATGAAACTACAGATTTTTTTCCTGATACATACCAAATATGGTAACAGATTCCTAAAATGACAAAAATCAGAGGAAGGAACATTTAGGAATTGAACATGCCAAACAAGACTCAAAATTCATTCAGCAATTTCTTTGAGCAGAATACAGCAAATTCAGAGTGTCTACATTTTTCATTTTGCACAAGCCCATTAAGAACTACTGGTTTAATTGGGAGTCTAAAAATCTTGAGAGTCTAATTCCAGTGTAAAGCTCCTAAATTCTACTCAAATATAGAAAGAGAACAGATGGGTTTCAATTTTCTTCTACATAACCATCAATGGATTCTAATTTTGAAACACTAAAAACTTCAAAAAAAAAAAAAAAAAAAAAAAACCCAAAGATTCTCAGAATTGAACAAAATGTAGCACTGAATAAAATTAACAGAAAGTCCAAAGCTTGCGATCGCATTCCCAATCAATCAACTAAATTACAACGACACCTCATCAAGTTCCAAAATTTCAACTGAAAACTCCATCCAAACTCGCCCCCAAAACAAAATCTCCCAAAAAAAAAAAGAAAACTCACTTTACCTCTGATTCCACCCATCATTCATTCATGAGCAGCAACAGCAGCAGCAGCTTCCTCTGCCACTACTACTACTACTACTTTCACTTTGCATGAACGTAAAGAACAGAAACATGGAATTCAGAGAGAAGTGGAAGCCAACAGAATCGGAAGATGTGTTAGAGAAGAAAAGCAAAAGCAGAGATATAATAAAGCTGGAAATCTGGAGCCCTAGAAGACCAAAGATAAACTGTGGAGGATAACAAAAAGCTTCACTTTTTGCAGGAACAGGAACAGTCTCCATTCCCCCCCTAAAAAACCCGACCAGAAAGCGATCCTTCCTTCCATTTTTCTTTCTTCCATTATTCTTCTTCTTAACTTTCTTTCTTTTTTTCATCTCTAAACCCTAAATTTTACTTGGATCAATCATTAATTACTCAGCATTTAATCATTTAGTATTAAGTTTTTAACAAAAATTTACCGTTAAGGAGTCGGTTATTACAGTTGATTACTAAGTATTGAGTTATGTTATTTCTAATAACATTTTTTTTATATATCTAATTATGAACTTTCTCCTTTTATTTTAAAAGTAAGCAACTTCAAATCATGCATGGAAGAAGTTAAATTTCCATATTGGCCCATTTAATGACAATTTTCTTTTTTACATTGGCTATATTAACTTGAATAAGCAACCATTTTTTTTTTTATTCTTTTGATTGCAAATATTAAAAATTCAGACAATATTAGGTTGCTTATAATGATTTATGATTTGAATATAGTTTTCTGTATTTAAAATTTTAAAAACATAAAAAACGTGTTTAATTGATTGAAACTCAAAAATAATTTTTTAAAATTAAAAAAAAAGATATATTATTTTTTAAAAATGATAAAATATTTTTTTTATTTTTTATTTTTTTTATTGTATTCTAATTTTTAAATCACAAACTAAATACAGGTTCTGCTTCCGACTGTGGTGAATTTGTGTTGCAACAAATAATTTCAGCAAATACGATTTGAGAGCGTTGTGGTAAAATTTTGTCCTCATACTTCTATCTTTGTCGATTTCATTTAATAAAAATATAGACGCACTCCCAAATAAGGCCTGTCTAATTTTACAATTACATCAATAAGAGCTGCCATCATTCTAGATGAGAAAACTTTCAATAACCTTAAATAAAACTGAAATGATCTCCCTCGTGATCAACGATATCATGAATTAAAATGTGAAAAATCTGGTAGGTTGGCAAGAAGGGTGCATTGATAACTGTGATTTTTGTAGGGACAACCTCGTTGTACACCTTTAAAAAGTGAGAGTACGCCGTGTGCGTGAGTTTGAATCACACTATAATTAAAAAGTTTTTACTCTTTATAGTAGGATTGATGTTTGGCAATGAGATAAAAGAATCCCAGATATCCTGAATTATATATAATTTAAAAATCATGAAAATAATATATTTTTGGAATTATTAAAATGTTCATTTATTGTTACTAACAAGATTAGATGGCATTTTAATTGCACCCAATGTATGTGTGTTAATTTGTCAATAATAAACGCATTCTAATATTATACTTGTGCAATCTTTTGACCCATTCACCCACCCACCCATCCAATTAATTAGAACAGCCAGCAAGATGAGAGTTTGATAAAACTCAATTTTATAACTCTTTTGACCTTCTTCTTTTTTTCTATACATGTTCCTTAATTATGTAATAACAATATTATCATAACAGGTGCCGAAAACTTCACATGACATAGCTATCATATGGACTACTAACACGTGGTGCTGGGGCCTTAGTTGTGGCGCGATAACTCACACAATTAATTAAGTTTATAATGATAGTAGATTAATAATCTATTTCAAGAAGTGTTCTTGTTGGTAGTTAAAGATTTTTAAGAAAAATAAATAAGATCATGTTTGATGGGTGAGAAAAAAAAAATTAATAAAAAAAATTAATAAAATAGAAAAGTTGTGTTTGATTGTTAATATTTTTTGAAAAAAAAAAATTCAACCCTCTTATTTTCTCGCTAAAATATTTTTACCTCTAGAGGTGAGAAAATGTAATATTCTCGTGAGAAAATTATTAATATTATTAATTATGTTCATGTTTATATTTTATAAAATTTTTATTATATATATATATATATATTTATATCATAAGAGTGAAAAAATATTTTTTTTATGTACAATCAAACAACGATAAGAAAATTCTTTGAAAAAATTTGCATGAAAAACTATTTATCAAGAAAACTGTATTTTCTTGAGAAAACTTTTTTCTGTCATCATACGCCTAAATTAAAAAAAATTCTCGAGAAAATAACAGGGAAAATATATGAGACCGAAGTTTTAGCTTTCTTAGGTTTCACGAAAGGGTAATTCTAAAGGAAAATATTAATCTAACTATAAAAAATATAACTCTAAGTATAACTACATATTCACAATCATTGAATGAATGTATGTAGTAGATCTTAAGATATGTAAATGATCTATAATACTTAAAGTTGAATATTTTTGTTGGTAGATTAATATTTCTCAATTCTAAATGTATCTACCAAAAAATATTTTATACCGGTATGCTTTATAAATTTTTAGCAACGATACATAATAAATAGGTATGTATTACCATTATTTTTAGTGGGTATATTTAAAATTACTCGTCACAAGCTTGAGGGGAGATTATTTTTTTATAACTTTACTCTGTTTTCTTTTTTAATTTCAGAAGATGTCACTTTATACTTATTTTTTTTTTTATTAACGCAATAATGCATGTTGAAGAGGTACGGAGTCAGAACGTGGGAGAATATGAGTTAGGGGAGGATGAGAGTCAGGTGCCAGCAAATCTGTTGTATGGTTGTATTATTATTAGATGGATGGATCTCTGGCTCACGACCTCACGTACTACTTTACAGCAATTATTCTATAAATCTCTCTGCACCAGTACAGCCGTTGCATGCTTCTTCTCTTTATACGTTTATATATATATGTATATTATTTCATGCATCCTTGGATCATGCTCTGAGGCTGCAAGAGCTTCATGTTGTGATCATTAAGCTAGCCGCTTCTTTGTCTCTTGACCTTTTTTTTAACAAATATTATTTTAAGATTTCTCTTGAAATGATTCTTGGTCAAACATTTAATAGGCAATTTGTTACCATCTCTTTTTTTTTTTTTTACCATATTTTAGAGTTAGTCTTATATCAAATGAATATGAGAAAAAAAAATTATAAAAAGTTTGAAGCGTTTTAAAACTAAGGAATAACGAGTGTATATGATTTCAACACATAATTTTAACACGTATGTATGTTGAATTTTTTGAATCATGTATTAATGTTTGATTCTAGGACATTCAATGTATATATACACATTTAATTTCGTCATGAATTGTTAGGTGTCAATATTGAAAAATGACGTTGACATCTAATGTGTATATATCATTACTTATTCATTTATTGGACAATTTAACATAGTAAAAGAAGCAATAATACCAATTTTTTTTATTTGCTTTAGATAGGAAAATTATGTGGCAATTCTTTGAGGAGTAATTTTTTAATAGTTATCAATTAGATTGCATGATCTTATCTAAAATAAAGAAGGAAAGGAAGGGAGCCTTTAGTACAGGGAAAGTGGAGTGGAGTTGCAGGAGAGGTGTAAAGTGTAGCTCCAAAAAGAGAGACCAATCTCTTTTATTCCACACCTTCTTCACCTTTTTTTTGCAACTCAAGTGGGTGATCTATCTATTATAGGACCACCCTCTTTTTTGGGGTCTCTTAAAGAGAAAGAGCTTCTTCTTCTTCTTCTTCATCACTAATCATGAAGAGAGCGTGTGTCATGTGCTTTGAAACTTCAAAGATGGCTCTTTAATGACTATCCCCCCAAAAATTAATGATAATAATTATAATTATATTGTTATTAATGTTATTAATTATTTGAATTTGATGGTGTGGTCTCAACTCTCAATGCCAAAATGAAGCTTTTCAATCCACACGTTTCTCCAATCTCCATCAATTTTAACAATATTCATAGTCATGTTAATCTCCATCAATTTTATGGTAAATAATTTAATAGTAATTAAAATCCACCCTTTAACCAGTTAAAAACCCTTGTATATATATATATATTATATTTATTTTTTCCACATAAAAAAAAAATGCCCAAGAAGTGATTTGATGTAATTTGGAAGGAAGTAGATGGTAACGGATGCATGAGTGTCCTGAATCTTCAATAATATGAAAGGTAAGGTGGTAAGGTGGTAAGGTTGCATATGAAAGTGGGGTTTGTGGTGCCGGTTGTTAATTGGCAATGTGTGCCCCTCTATTATGTCCCATCTTGTTCCTAAAGTCTATTTAGCTTTATGGCCCAACAACTTCTTTTACCATTACTTGTACAACTCCCCTTCTAAAAAAAATTTTATAAAAAAAATTAATAAATTTTAAAAAATTATTTTTGAATTTTAATCTGTTTTCTGTGTTTTCAAATTATATCTGACTCATAGACCAAACGTTGTCCCATGGACGGCAAGGGAGAATAGTTAAAAGGTGGTCACAACATCAATAGAATCCTATGTACAATATTTCTAAGTATATATCCAATATCAGTCATAATTGGTATTTTCACTATCAAATTTATCTTTGAAAATTAAGAAACCTTTTTATTTATTTATTTAAAAGCTTGGTAAGATCTCTATAACTATACCCACTTACTGAAAATTGATTCTAATGACTCCAACTCATCTTCCTTCTCTTCATCTTCTACAATAAGACCGTCACTTTCAGTTCTTTTATGTGCAATATCTATCTTTGTGTCTCAAGATAACTATATTATAGGTGAAAAAGAAAATGCTACTTAGCTAATAAATATAAAGAAATGCATGAAGAGATACAGAGAAGAACCAAACCATACAGTAATCAACAAAATTTTTTTAAAAAAAAAAAAAAAAAGACACCCTCATTATAGACATACAAATTGAATATTGACATGTTGGAGTCCTTGCGGAAGAAAAAAAAAATTCTAAGGTTTATGCAACAACTCTGCAAGTTGAGAATAAATCTGTTCTTTAACAGCATCCCTATTGTTCTTATTGATCGTAAATAAGACTGCGCCTGGATGATTCTTCAACCGTGCAACTGCAGAAGATTAACAAATAACAATCATCATTGCATATAGCAAACAAAGAGGCAAAAGAAAGCACTGCATCAGGGTCTACAGATTGTGCAATTAACCAGTTTTGCAAACCTACTAGTATAAGAAGAATATACTCTGAATAAAAACAGTACGAACAAAATGGAATAACATTCATTTCAGGGCGATCTAAGCCGAGTCTTAAAAAGCTGAACTGAGAAGATTAATGCCAATGAAATATACCTCCAGGTATATCTCGGCCAAACTTTGGAATGGGTACAGATGCCAAGAGCGGGATATTGGATTCTAGAACATTTAGAACCGCAGGGAAGAATGATGAGCTGAACAACTCCATTTTACCAACTTCATCAATAACGAATAGATCAGTTTCATCTTTGACCTGACACAAGTCATTGTTTCAAAATGAAATTAAATGACAGGAAACCACAAATTACAAAGGAAACAAATAATTTAGTAAAAAGTGAGGTCCATCATTTTGAAGTCAGACATTACTAACGATACAGTGTGTACTTCTCAAAAATCTGGGCTATGTTATAGATTATCAACTGTTATCATGAAAAAACAATTCAGATGGAAAGGAGAAAGTCATTGGCTTTGAACCTATAAAACAACAAAATGAGACAAGCATTTACTGAGGACCTTGGATGAAACTTTCATTTTGGTAGTCATTCAGTTTACCTATTGCAATGTGAATGATTTCAGTAAAAGATATTAGGTGAAAATGTATGTCAACAACCAACAATAGTCAAAAACCCCCCTTCCAAAAAATATTGATCTAAAAGCTAAAAATATATGAAACAAAAATATGATCAAAGTAATTTGCGTTCCAATAATAGACAAGCAAAGGAAAATCTAGCATTAGCATATCAAACAGTTTAATATCCATATTACAAGATCTAAGACAGTATGGTACTCAACAAATATAAGTTGCATTTATAGTTAAGAAAATTGAATTTTGGATTATCAGAATGGCAATCTTATTGCAACTGTTTACACAGAATTGCTAAAGCAAAATTTCTTATTTCAGTCCATATGAGGTTGAGAAGGGTAAAAACTAAAAGCTAAAAGCCGCAGAGACTAAAAACTACATGAATTTAGTGACTAAAGGAAAAATACCTCAGCCTCCAAAGTCAGTTTATATCTTACTGTTAGAATCATTTACAAAACGACCTACCTGCAACTCTGGCATTACCAGTGACTCAAATGAAGCTACATCTACTCTGTACTTCCCAACACTGGGCCATCTTACAGATTCTGGGCTGCCATTGTTAAAGATCCTTTAGCTGGGGAAAAAAAGAAGAAAGGAAAAAAAAAAAGTTGACAGATTTACTGTAATGCAGTAAGAGGGGAGGAAAACGAAAATTTAGTGAAGTACTTTGTTCAATATTTTACATGGTGAAAAATGAAATTTGGTCGGGAATGCCAGCATGTATATGCCTATTCTCATAATTTCAGAGAATCAATGGGACGAATGTACAAGGACCCAGCACATTCCTTTATTGTTGATGACAAGAATTTTTATACTTTATAATCAATACAAAAACAGTACAAACCCATCAGGGTATTGGCTAGGCGAGGGCGAGGGCGAGGTCAAGGAGGTCTCAAGTTCGAAGCTGAGCTTGGCGAGTTTTCCGCCCTGTGTATCCAGACTGATGCGTGGTGGGTGGGTGTCGGTCCCAGTGGATTAGTTAGTTCCTCGGATTAGATACCACTACTCAAAAAAAAAAAGTACAGAACATTTTCAAAACTGTCCCAACAGATAAGATAACAACATCAAACATTGACACACATCTCTGTTCTTTTTATGTAGCTTTGGTGTGTGAAAACAACCATTGAATTAGTCACGCTTGGTCCAACAATCATGTGGTCTAACAAAATACTAACTCATGTGGAGTTAATACACTGAACAAATTCAGAATGGACAAGATAAATATGCATATGGTGAACAGGTTACAATTAATAAGGATCATATTTAACTGCTACACTTGAGAAACTAGGTCGACCTTTACATGGGACTTTTGCAATGGGCATCCACTGAAATAATGACATGAAAATATCTTATATTAACAGATGTTTTTTGTCAACCATTTGCATCTCTGAATTTCTAGAGTTATACATAGCCATCTATTAACTTGATTATACCCAAATATACGCAACAGGTAAGAAAACACATCACAGATTTTCTCCGAGATAACCCCTCCCCCTCGTACATAAAACATCCAGCATTGCATGATATGCCACCCAAGAAACTTCTAGGCGTCTGTTTCACAACTGAAACTGACAGTGAAACAGTGACGGATAAAGCAACTCATAATATACAATTATCCTTTTGATTAATAAAACTTCTTTTTTATGAGTTTGGTAATAATATTTGTACCACTGTTAGGACAAGTTTCTTGTGGAAAATCTCATTTTGCTTCAGATTAATGTCGAAATAGCATATTCTCTCTCTTTCTCTCCCAAGCACAATTGTCCATCCAATTTCCAAAACTTCTTGAAGATCAAAAACAAGAAAACAATAACAATGTCTACTCACAAAAAATAAATAAATAAATAAATAATCGTAGATAGACCCCAAGTAACTTCAGAATTTGTGAAATTCATAAACAGTCAAAACATCAAAATAGTAGGGCAGCTAGAGCACAAAGCATGTTCTCCTCAAGATCAAGTAAAAAAGAGAAATGAGCAACTTCTGACTAAAAAGCTAAAATAGTAAACAGGTCTCTGAGATCTTGGAAATTTCATAAAACACATAAAATCAATGTGGAATAACAAACTAAAGGGAGTAGCTAGGTAATGCAAGTTGGTCGAGCCAATTGGGTTTGTGCTAAAAACACAACTGACCCAACCCAACCATATTGGACAACAATGTTTAGGCCCAACTGACAAAACTAATAAAACCAATCATATGGATCTGATGAGGTGAGAAGGAAACGGGGGAAAAGGTAGATTGTTCTGTCCCCTTTTTATATGGCAAAGGGTAGAGCTTCACTGTCCTTTCCAAGCTCAATCAATTCGATCAGTCTTTAAACCCTTGTAGCTAGACCAGAAAACCAACTGATAAAATCAGTCCAACTGATAAAATCAGTCCAACTGATTTACATTGTTTGGGCCCGATGTTATACACCAATCAACCAAAACCGACAAATTCAGGTTTGTTCAGACAATTTCATTAGGGTCTTGTTATTCAACATCCATGCACACCATCAGGCTAGGTTAAATCTAGAATTCAGATCTAGAAATCAATCATCCACCACTCTAAATAAGAAAAGAAGATTTACCACTTCAAACCCAAGTCACAAACTGATTAATTTATGTTTGCTTTATTATGCAATTGGGACCAAGGAATTCATTTGACCAAAAAAAAACAATGTAGGTAATAAAACTCAATCCCTGGCAAACAATCAATACTATTTTAAAAATTCTCCACGACAAAACATTCGGTTCTTTTCCCATTTCACAACATTAAATGCTGTTCAGAAGTTTAAATTGCAACATAGAACAATTCAAGTGTTCATAAGTAAAAGACACAACAAGAGCAATCCATTAATTCATCACCATTTACTCTGCTTAACAAAATCAGAAGAAACAAACTTTCAAGAACTAAAATTAAACATGAAAAGAAAAAATGATGCTTAACCAGACACCTAGAATTCGTTGATGATGCAAGAGGCCCTCTTCTTCCATCTATAGTCACCACTTCAAACCCAACCCTCTCATTCCCTTGCCTTATTTCCCCTATACATACGTGTGAGAAAAATCAAATATAATCAATATCTAGGGTTATAAATCAACCATCCAAATCAAAGAATCAAACAAATAAAAAGAGAGCAATGTGTAAGTTACGCGTGTAGAATCCCTGAATCTTCAAATTAGGGTTTGAAGTTTTAAGGCTCTCTAAAACCTTCATAACAAGTGTCGTCTTCCCAACACCCTAAAAAGTGTGGAGAAACGCAAGAATGTTAAATAAATAATTCGAGAAGTTAGTTTCAGTTGAATTGATCAATGATCGCAAATGAAGAAGAAGAAGAAGAAGAAGAAGAAGCTATTTTCACTTACAGGAAGGCCAGTCACAAGGAAGCATTTGCTCTGTGCAGCTGCTGCTGCTGCTCCTGCCATCCTCTCTAGAACACACACACTCTTTTTCTGTCCTTTACATGATCAATATTAATGGAGACTGTAAACCATATGCTTGATTAAATTCAAGGTTTATGAAATATAAATTTCTCTATTAATGGAGTATTAGTGCATGTAAGAGTGTCTGTTACATTCGTACTAAACCATTTAGAATTAAATTTTATTAGCATTAGTTGTAACATAGTAGTTTTCGCCAAGGTTTAGTATTTAGGGTTTAAGCTTTAAAGATTTCACATTTTTTCCAGTACGATCGTGAGTTTGAATTTAGAAATAGTTTAGAAATAGTAGGGGTGTCAATGGTTTTTGTTTCGGTTTCGGGTCAATATTATGTTTGCACCAAATCCAAATTGAAAATAACTGATTTATAGGGCAAATCAAACCGAGATAATTGATTTGATTGCGTTTAGGTTGATTAATTTAAAATTATAAATGTATTTTAATTTGGTTTAGGTCGATTAGTTAAGATTTTAAATATACTTTTATTAAATAATAAATTTAATTAACCATACATGTGTACCTAAGGTCAATATATCTCATATTTAATGAATTATTATTACATGAGATAATATTACAAATATTTGTGGTAACATTTACATTATAAAAGAATATTAAACGTTAAAATTAAAATGTATAAAATAAAAGACTAATTTATTACCTGGCAATGTAATAAACTGCTTAACATTGATTTAAATAGTTTCCCATAACTAAAATGGGTATAAACAATTGCTATAAGCACAATAAAAAAATATAGAGATAAAACCTTGTTGTGTTCACTATTCATTATACATATTAATGCCCTATGTTAAGAATTACAAGAGCATCAAATCATTCATGTAGAAATAAAGAAAAATATAATTAAGAATTTGATATAAACAAGAAAGAAAATATATGATAATTAGGAAGGTGATAATGGTAGTAGCTCCTTTTTTTTTCTTTTTTATTATTAATTTTTTAGCAATCTGAGAGGTGTCCTTATTTCCCTTTAGAAAAGAGTAATCCTTTCGGACTCGGTATGATGGCAGAAACATTTGGGCTGATCATCCCAACAGGGGCAAAGAAATAGAAACACGCTCATACTCGAACTCCTTTTTTAATTTCTACTGTGATATTGCAAAATATAGGGCTTGTCAATGTATAGGTTGAGAGAAATATATATATATATATAAGTATTTAGACATTATTGTTTTAAATTTGGTTTGTTAGGAGAGACATGATGAGACGAGGCATGCATTATGAGAATTAAAAGAAGGTGTCTGTTTATAGAAATTGAATGAATAGATGGAAAGAACACGTTAATGGGTGTAGTTAGGAAAAAGACTTAGTTGAATTGTAAATGAAAAAAATAAGAAATTTAGAAAATAGTTGTCACGCCCCGGCCGCAACCGCGAGCGCGGGCGTACCACCACGACCTCAGCCGTGTGGCGAACACCAGCCATTATATATCCACAGTATTGTCTTCATTGGGGTCCACAGAACACTGTACGCACCCAACGACCTTTGTCCTTTCCCTATGCAAAACACTGCACAGTCCAGGGGCCTCCCCCAAGTTCGAACTCGCAACCTTTAATGGATACTCAAGTTGCGAAATCTAACCTTATGAGGAAGAGGTTGCGAGTTCGAACTTGGGGGAGGCCCCTGGACTGTGCAGTATTCTGCATAGGGAAAGGACAAAGGTCGTTGGGTGCGTGTTAATGTATACTCAAGTTGCGAAATCTAACCTTATGAGGAAGAGGTTGCGAGTTCGAACTTGGGGGAGGCCCCTGGACTGTGCAGTGTTCTGCATAGGGAAAGGACAAAGGTCGTTGGGTGCGTGCAGTGTTCTGTGGACCCCAATGAAGACAATACTGTGGATATATAATGGCTAGGCATTCGCTCCGAGGGGGTGCGCCCGCACCTGGGTAGGGGCACGCTGTGCAACCCAGGTGTGACAATAGTAGTGGAAGGGGTAGAAAGAAAATCAAGTTTTGCTTAAATTCATTGTAGAAAAGCTGAAGGGACTTGTGGATGCAACCACCCCTTAATCGTTAGACGACGAACATTGATCCATGTTTAGTGCGTAAATAGATGTTTATCCAACGGCGAGGAATAGTTTGTGTTTTTCCGCTTTTCCACCCCAATACCCTACCATTTTTTTTATAACTTAAATAATATTTTATGTGACTTGATCAAGATAAATTAACTATCAATTTTTTCATAAATCATAATATATAATAGTCTCATGATGTAATTTTTTTGAATATATCACCTTATATATTTGCAAGTGCACAAGATAAGTTGTAGCATTAAATAAGGTTGATCCACAAGGATTGGCTAACCACTCCAAAATTTTTTAAAAATAAATTAGAACATTATATATTATATAAGTCAAAGAATAATAATAATTTGATTTCTAATATACTAGACATGAAAATAATTAATAAATAAATAAATGAATAAACTAGAACTAAATTTAAATTAACTTTAAAAAAAATAAAGTAAGGAAATAAAAAAAAAAAGATTTAAATAACAAGTACTAAAAGAAAGAAATAGATAAAGAAACAAGAGATATTAAAAACAAAAGAACTTCATTAAAAAAAATAAAGAAAAACTTACAAAACTCCAAATCATTGGACAATGTCACCTTATCCAAGACCTGAATGAACAACTATACGTAAATCTAACTTAAAAAATAAAAATAAAAATGAGAGTAGAGATTAGATGATATGGTCCCTTAGGTGCCCCATTTATATAGTTGATCTATTTCAAAAACAATTATATTTTTACATATAATTCAAGATTTCATTCTCTCCAAAATATTCTACAAGATCAACCCTAATTAAGTTCAAAATATTTTCAGAAAAATAAAATCATATTCATGGCACAATCTTGGGTGAGAATCTTTTCATTCTTTCTAAATTTGATTTTTTGATCATTTTGAAATTTGAAACTTTCTTTTTTACTACAACTGAGGTAAGAATAATTCTATGTGCCTTCAAGATTCTTTATTTGATATATTAAATTTAATCATCAACCTGAAAAATACATTTACGAAAGATCAAGTAAAGCATCATCATATATTATATAAAAATGAATCACTTTAAACAATTGCAATGCTTTTTTTTTTCTTTCTTTCTTTTGAAAAAAAGATATTTAGGATCTTTAAAATGATTTTCAACTAAAAAAAAATACAAAAATAAAAATCAACAAACTAATGCCTAATGAAAATGTGACAAAATATATTTTGCTAAAAATACACTTTTAAAATAACCAAAAATGCCTAAAAATCTAAAATGTGATGTAAAAAGATTTTTATTATTTTTTTTTATTTTCCAGCCTAAAAACACTAAAAATAAGGATAAAAATATGCAAAATTGTGATTTCATTATCTCACATAAGATATAAGTAAATTTATACCATATATATGACCTGAGATCTTGTCATCATTAGTACTAAAGGCTTTTAATAATGTAATACCTTAGAAAGGGCTTAGAAGTACTTAAGTTATTACAACATTAATACCAATTGAGAGTCTCTTTAATTAAAAATCATAATCAATTAGCTTGTCTTGTTGGGATGGGCGACAAGGATTGGGCACCAAAGCATCTTTCTTAATGAACATGACATTGTACCCTACAATCATAATCCAATTAGCCCATGAAAATGCAAGCCACCTACTAAATATTATGAATAATCATCTTTTTCACACTGCCCGTGTCTATCATCTCAAATTCATTATTCAAGATAAACACAAGATCTAAGCTTATCTGCTTTTTAAATTGACTACTCTAGTTATTATTGTAGGTGGTACTTAACCCACTCATTGGAAAATAATAAGGAAAAAGAGGAAGAAAAATATTAGTATATTCACGCCCACCAAAATAAAAGATGTAAACAATTAACTTTATAAGTAGATGATATTAGATGGGCTTAGGAGTGCGCAATTTTATTATGTATATAGGAGCGCGAAACTAAAGCTTTCTTTCGAAGTCAAATAACATTTTATAACTGAGTGAAATTGAAGATTCTGCAAAATTGCTGAATAAACGGACCTATAAATCTGTATTATGCTCATTTTGCTTGCCTCATGAAGTCGATAGTTTTGCTTTCGTTCAGGTTAAATTAATTTTCTTTAATATTAACAATTCCCCATTACTAACCTTACTTATTCCATTAATTATAATCTTAACAAGATTATAAGACTACGTTATAGAAAACAATATTAGAATAAAGCTTAAAATAATCTCTCACCATGAGATATACAGATTTTATTCAATAAATAAAATAAAAAATCTACTACAAGTAACCTTGTCCACTCATCAAACTAACATATATAATTTCTCACTCAACTCAACTCAAATTCCAACTCAAATTCGAACGAAGTTACTTTCCATGTTACCAATAAATTGACTGCAAAGATACCAAATGGATGCCCAAGAGATATCTGGTGGTTGACATCTTAATATATAAATAGACATATAACAACTTTATCTTAACGACGAGCAGCATGGATAAAATCTTTAACAGCATCTTTGGACGGCTAAAGCAATCCCTTTAAGGATTCGTATAATCTAAAAATATCTTAACACTGACATACGAATCACAATAACAAGTGGCAACAACACCCTCCCAAAAAAGGGGATTTCGAGGAACATATTGTAAAAATAACAATGAAAATTACAAAAACAAAATAAAACAAAAAACTATCTAATCCAAGTAACACAAACACAAAAAACTTAATCCGAAAAAATTTAAAAACTACTGAAAAACGTTCGGTATCTTTTAAACAACATGATCACGTAATTCCACTACTAGTACTACAACCCATGCAGACTTCAGCTTGGGATTATACAGTTGCAATATATATTAGCAGCCCATGCGGACTTGGGATATACATCTAGTGGCATTCAAATAATGGCTTTTACGGATAAGATATTCAGATCAGCCAAATTGGCTTTATTTGAGCCAGAGAGTAAGGCAACAAAATTAATAAAATCAGGAAAATGACACCATGGCTTTGCTGAATGCAAGTCATATAGTTCCATTTCAAATTAAATCTCTAATTTCATTTTCAATTGCTTCAACCACAAACAAGCACAGGAACCATGCAAACATGCTCAATAGAAGATAAAGCACACACCTATTAGAGAGAGAGGAGGGACCCACAAAGCAACGTCATTTACTTTTTGGTCATCAAATGGGACAAATTAACAAGTAGATACTAGATACTACTTACTACAAGGCACAAGAATCAACCAGATGAGGAAGACGATCAAAAAGCACAAGAAAACATGCAACATAATAACAGGGGCATGTGAAGGAAAATCAAAATGCCAAGATGCGATGAATCCTTGGACATGAAGAACAGGTAAGTACAAGTGCATTTTCACCTTCCAGAAAACACTGGAGTAACATATCCTGGAAGGAAAGAACAAAAGAAGAAAACAAAAGAACTATTTTTCTTTTATCATACTACAGCGATGTCCCATCTTCCTACCTCCTCTATATCCCCCCCTTTCTACTCATCATCTTCCTGCAAACAACACAAACAAAGGCCTTAATTAGACAACAATCAAAAGAATGTGTTCAAAATTTTACAAAAAATGAACAACAAAACAAAAAAAAGAAAAAGAAAAAAGGCAGTGGTAAATTCAACAATTTCGACAGACCTCTCCGCTTTCCTCATCGTCATCGTCATGCACCTCAGACTTTGACTTGTCTGACTCATCTTCCTCTTCTCCAGCATTGGATTCTCCAGCCTGTTGATTATACACAAAATAGTCAAATTAGGTATTACTCACAAATTCATCTAAAATCAATGCTTATCTGTTGCGTATTATAAATCGCATAGAATCCAAATAAATCTTTAGAAAATCCTGTAAGTTCTGCTCATGATTCGAATAGATCTTTTCCATAAAAGCTTTACAACTTTCCTAATAAAGTGATGAAATTTACATTTCAGGACTAAATTCTTTCTTCCGAGAGATTGATATAATGACTACAAGTTCTGAACATAATACAACGGTGATGTAATGGAAATAAAAGGAACGCCAAATACCTGTTTTCTATTGTATGCCTCCATCTTGGCGTTGTATTCGATCTTCCTCTTCTCTGCTTTCTCTGCAAAAGGTGCTTTCTCCTGATAAATTAATATAAATATCAGCGCAAATAGAGCTTTAAACGATTAATCGTCCAAAAAAATAAAAAATATTCAACAATCCAGATATATCGCTTACAGCCTCGGACATTGACTTCCACTTGTCCCCACCGGCTTTTCCAACCTATTGTTTTCCAAAACAAACAGTAAATTTTGAGAGAAAAAAAAATGATATACGATTGAAAATAAAAGAGAAACATCAGTGTTGTGCAGATCTAAACAAATCGAAGAAGTTTTCATTTCAGAAAAACAAAAAGAACACAGAAAACTCACAACAGCGACCGATTTGTTGTTCGGATGCTTCTCCTTGAACTGCTTCCTGAACCCCTCCCTTTAATCAAAGAAAAAGTATTTCAGTAACCGCTACAAGACTCAGAAAACATCCAAAAAAAAAAAAAAAAAAATACACAAACGATTCTCAATCAAAGACGAAACGAGAGATACTAACATGAAAACGAAGAAAGCACTCGGAGGCCTCTTAGGCTTATTCGGATCCTTCGCCGGCTTCTCCTTCTTCGCCGCTCTTTTGCTTCCTTTCTCTTTTCTATTCACAGAAAGCCTAATCACACAAAAACCACACAATCAACAAAATCCTCAAATGTAAACCTCCGTGAACTAAAACAACATTCCTCCAAAACAACACAAAAAAATAAAATAAAATAAAAAAATCTCACTTGCTATCGGCCTTTCTGGCCGTCTCGGCCTTGGACTTGCCGCCTTTCATGGCGAAACCTGCAGAAAAACAGCAGAAAACGATGAGAATCGGCCCCGAATCGTTGCGAAACGGCCTTGACTCAGTGAAACTCTGTACCTTTCTAGGGTTAGGGCTTGTTGAAAAAGAAAACGCGAACGAGAGGGAGAGAGAGAGCGCTGGTGCCGTTGGTGCTCTCGTACGAGAGAGAGATAAGAAGAGGTGAGAGTGAGTGAGGAGGAAAAAAAAGTAAAATGCGATCACAACCGAATTGAAGTCCGATTTTGGGCGGGATTTCCCCAAATCGTGCCACGTCACGTATCTGTGTGCTCTCATCCCATTCGCTTCGTTTCTCCTCTCTAGTCTCTACATTCTATTCATAACGAGTACTCCGATACTATGGTTCTACACACATTCGTACCCGGTACTACCCAAGCGTAATCCTGGACCGCCACGTGAATTTTCGCACTTTTATGGGGTGTGGATGGCACGTGATTCTAATTTTCGGAAACAAGATAGGTTTAGAAGAAAATATAATAAATAAGGTATATTTATTTGATTTAGGGAAAATGTGATTTAGAAAGATTTGTTCCTTATATGTGCAATAGATGATATATTTCAGACTTTTCACCTTTACTTTCTAAATGATATTTTATGTAATGGTTACTTAATTTTGTATACTTTTTTAAAAAATAGTAAAGAAAGCAAAAAAAAAAAAAAATAGAGTTAAATGGAACACAGAAAACAAAATATATCTTTTTTTATATCGGTTTTTTTACATTCTTTTAGCGAGACTAATTCAACCTGATTCAGACATGACAAAGGCATATGGGCTAGTTTTTTCAATAATAACGGATAAATGAGATCATGTCCAAATTCAAACTCGAGGCCTAAACCTCAATTTCACGTATACTCAATTTCTCAACTAACTGAGCTATCACGTATTGGTAAAAATAGAATATATATTTAGTTCATCTTAAACCCTAAATCCTAAATCGTACAAATAATATATTATTTCTTAAATACTTTGTTCGTTATTTCAAGTCTTTTATTTCATCGTTTTACATTAAATATTATAGTCTATTGATTTTTTTTTACCCCGTGGCTGGTTAGGTAAGCACGTCAAATTATTAAGACGAATCAATTGAACACTTATTAACTTATATTATTAAAGCAAGTATATATGTAATACCTGTGTAAATTATCAACAATGTTTCCAAATGCGTCGTATTGATCTGGTGAAATAATAAGGAACGGTTTCCACTACCTAGCAGTAAAGTGAATTTAAAATAACGATTAGAATTTGACGACATGTATCTTCAAAAAATGCAAAATAAATAGAACAAAACAAAATATTTGGCAATGTTTAATTCTTAAAATACTGAAGTCAAAGTAATATAAATAATCCGCTGTAAATGAAAAAGTTGCAAATGTGTCAGCGTGTAATATATCTATAGGCACGATATTTTCTATTTAGAGATTTATCTTTAATGAAATGGAAACTATGTAAAAAAAATAAAAAATAAAAGAAAAAAGTTGTTTGTAGGACAAAAAAAAAAGAAAAATATATATTCTTGTATTTTATTTAGAAAAATGAACATAAGATAGTAAAATAATCCTCTCTTTAATATAAATATATCATTAGCATTACCTTTTATATTTATAAAATAAATAAAAAATTATAAATTTCAATAATTTGAAAGAGTTCAACTTTTATTTGTCAATCAAAGAAGTGTATGTATTGAACAGTAATTTTATATTTAAAATCGAGTTGAAAGCAATTTATTTGTTAAGGAGATTTATGGAGATGAATGAAAAATAAAAAAAAGACCTGCACATAATCTTTAAAACCTATAGTACCTAATACCTAATACCTAATATGGTAGGACTTAAAGAGAAAAAAAATAAAAAAAAGAAGAAATTACGTGTTAATAAACTAACTGATAAAAGATGCATACAATAACCCAACGGGTTACAACGCAATTACTGAAGGCAGCTACGTCTTAGCGGGTTGAGAGATTTAATCACGAGTTTGAGCCCTTATTACGAGATGCACTGATGAAAAGGTATTAGATATTCACCCTCTCAGGTTACCGAATTCCAAATTAGTTTAGCCCCCGCAAAAAGGTTAGCCGAGGACACTGGAAGCTTTAGGACAAAAAAAAAATGCATACAATAAAACAATTATTGTAAAAGTAACATGTGTGACATTAGTGATTTCTCAACTACAATAGATTTATTAAGGATTTAGGCATTCAGCTAAGTTTTTATCTTTTCTTTTCTTTTTCTTTTTTTTTTCTTTTTTTATGAATAAAGTGACAAAACATATTTAAGAAAATATTTTCCTATTGTATGCTATTATTTGTGATAGAGTATTGATTAATAAAACTAAATATGAAGTAAATACTAAGTTAGAGATTAGTAGAGAAGATTTAAATCTAAGGATTTCAAGATTAATAAGACTAGACTAATTAAATATAGTTTTAGTGGAAATAGAAATTCAAAAAAAATGTATAAATTGAAAACCAAGATATACAAATGAGTGAACATTATAGGTAATATTCACTGCTCATTGAGGAAGACAAATACTAAGAGTGAATATAAATCATGATGTGTGGGAACATTACTTCCAAAATATTGTATAATTAACACATTCAATAAAATTGGACAAAAAATTCTATAAAATTACTATTAGGTAAATCATGTTATATGGAATAGAATAAGTGAAATGAAAAACAACAAGGGAACAAACCAAGTATTACAAAAATGCACAATGATTATTTGGTAAACCATTATAAAAATTACCATCTATGACAATACTTTAATTGGCATAAGTCACTAGCTAAAGCTTTTTGTTTTTTTTTTTCTAGTGTTAGTTGAATTGACTTAAGAAGCATGCATTTATATGTCTACTATTTTAGAAGAGTAATTCAAAGAGTCACTCTACACATATGTAGGGTTTTCAACCATTTTTTTAATGTTGAAGCTCGGTATTCCTTGAATGTCAGGATCTTATGCAATACACAAGAGATCTCTAACATTCATAAGATGTTGGGCTCTAACTTTTAAGAAAAGTGTTAGATCGGGCTATGCATATTCCGGATTTCCAACCTTTTTCTCAATGTTGGAGCCCAACATCTCTTGAATGTCAGGATCTTGCACAATACACGAGGGATTTCTAGTATCAGAAGTTGGGTTGTAACTTTTGACAAAAGTGTTGAACCCAACGCACCTTCAACATATCTCTAAGTTAAAATATATTCTAGTATAAAAATCAAACGTGAAGATCCTCCCTCCTTTTATACCCGTGATATCTTCACCGATGTCAAACATCATTTTCACCGGGATGAGAATAAACTTGATCAAATTGCCCCGATCAAAGTCTTTCACATAGCAAGCTCCTATTTGTCTCTGAGATTTTTTCACCAGGTAAATAAGAATGTAAGTCGTCGACTCTTCCCAAGCTGAGGTATGAGTTTTATAGCTTTCCAGAATGTAAATCTGTAAGGGAACCGGCTAAATCTCTGAAAGATTCGCTTCTTGATTCTTCAATGCTTTACTATAAATACGGGTTTTCCACAAATTTGCGATAAGCTTATGTTTAATTTGCGATGACTTGGGGCAATTTTGCCACTATGCTATTTGTAACAGTAAATATCATAAATGGTGGGTTTGTTGCCAATCCCATGTCATTTGAGTTGCCAAAAACAATCTAGCTTTGGAAAATATACATGACACAAGCTCTATGGTGATATTTGTAATAATCACTTAAAATAGTTGTATGTTTATTTATTTGTTGTAACATAGCAAAATAAATAACTAAAACTATTGGTAATCCTTTTGATAGAGTAATTTTATAAGCGTCTCTTCCGCCCAGGATTTGACCGAGGCAGGAGTCGAACCCAAATCCGATCACGAGTTCGAGACCTTGGCCAATTTCTAGGTTGGAGAAGTGCCTATAAACCCCAGCGGAACCTCAAACTTTAGGAAGACTAGTCTCAACTCGAAAGGTAAAGGCCACCTCCAGGGGCCAAAAAATTGGTAAACAAAAAAAAAAAACCTACTTCATCATTATATATTTTGTGAAAAGAAGTCTTGTAGTGTTTTAGAACTATTTTGGTCAATTAAATCAGTTCAATAGTGGTTTGCGACAACTTCTAGGTTTGGCTTTTTTCCAAAAATGTTTATAATAAAACCTATTTGGTAAATGTGTTGTAAAAGTACATATGGTGTCAGATGGTTGTTGTTTAACTATTTTAAAAAGTATTTCTCAATAAAAAGATTATATTACCTTATATATATATAAAGAGAGATAGAGATAACATAAGGGTTAAAAAAAGGTAGGAGAAAAACTAGAAAAAATATAAGGGTTTTCCCGGTAGAAAATTTTTAATCGTAAAAGCTATCTCTAAAAACTAACGGGGATCAACTTTTACAAATTACAGTGTTACTACTTTTTTCAAGATAAGCTTTAAATAATAAACATGATAAAAAATAGCTTTTGCAATAACAACTGCTAAAAAGTTATCATTGTCACTCTCTCAACCAAACTCGGTATTAACACAAAAAAAAGAGTAAAAGTACACAAATGTTTTTTTTTTTTTGAATGTAGCTACATAATTTGTCCCAGGGGAAATATCATTTTTTTATATTACTTTTCTAAAAGACGATTTTTATAGCAAAAAAAAAAAGTATATAATAAGAACTTCCAAATGTGGGCTCAACTGGTACAATAACCGCAGGTACACAGCGATTTGGAAATATGAAATTATTCTCCAAATACTTGAAATTATACGACTCAACTCAAACTTCACTTAACTAAGCATTTTTCTCAATTACATGGGGTTAGCTGCATAAATATACTTTTTCTACTTCGTTCTATTGAGGGATAAATCTGCATTCAAATTACAAAAAGTTATATTTCTTAATTATTTATGTTTATGTTATTTTAGGTCTACCTCTATCTATATTGTTATCATCTAGCGTTAATTGATCACTCTTCCCAATTTGTGCATCAAAAGGCTTACGATGTATGTGTCCAAACCAGTGCCAGCCCCGGGGCAGGGCCACTAGGGTGATGACACCGGGTCCCCCAAATTTTGGGGGCCCCACATTATATATATATAATACCTTTATAGGTTAGTTTTTTGTTTTTTATTTTTAAATATCATTTTAACTCACTTTTTAACATTTTAAAGCTTTTTTAATTAAATTATTGTTTTTACTTCTTATTATATAAAAATGTCTGAACTTAAAAATAATAGTTATATAATAATTATATTGAATATTTACAATGCTTTACAATAATAAATAAAATTATTTATTATAACATAAGTTTTTTTTATTTTAATTCATTACTTATTTATATCATAGTTTTTATTTATTTTTTTATTATGTTATAATTTTTATACCATTATTTATTTAAATATTTTATAATTTATTTAAAAATTTTAAAATAGTAATTTTTTTTAGTTTTTCTTTATAAAAAATAAAATAAGAAATCTAACAGCGAAAATCTTGTGACTGATGACGAAATGAGGCGACGAAGATCCCGTAAATCTTATCGCAATCTAAAAACCTTAAAGTGTTGAGAGAACTACAATTTTAAATAAAAAATCCAGTGACAGCCGTGGCCTGTGATTCATTCTTCTTGTTCTTCTTCTTTTGGATTTTGCTATGTCCCATTCGACAACCACTTGTTTTTATTTTTTTTAACTATTTCTATACTATAATTCAATTACATTTTTCTACCTTGTCTATCAGCTACTATCTTTGTCCACCAACTCCATTTAAAAAAAAATTACTTTTATAATTCAATCATTTTTTTTTTGTTTACAAATTTTGTATAATTTCGTGTTTGTATCAAGTACAATAATTTTATCAATAAGTATAGAGTTGAAATTATCAGAATAATAAACCGGTGTTTTTTTAAACTTGTTACTATTTGATATTTGTGTGAAATTTGAAATAAATTTTTATTTGTGATGATTTTGTAGTTTTATTGTATTAAATTTATAACTTTTGTTGTATTGATTTTGTAACTTTTAATGTATTCGTAACATTTATAAAAAATATTTATTTATTAGTATATAAAAAGGTCTCATTTTATGTTCCTTGCCCGAGACCCCAAATAGTCAAGCCCGGGTTCAAACCACCTTAGTTGGTTTTGAGACTAAAATTATACATAATATATATATATATACCAACAATCTACATGATTATATTTACTTGACCGAGTTCCTTCCTAATTGTTAGTAGTATTAAGATATATGAGTCGATGTATCACTATTTTTAAGACAAAATTTATAAACTATTAAGTAAGTTTACACCAACTCAATGGTAATTAGAGCAATGCTATAATTTAGGTTTCATTTTCATTTTCTAGAAAGAAAGTTAGGGGATAGATATATTTATATTTCTATTTTGGGTCCTTTTTTGACCTATTTCTAAACTTAAAAAAAAAAAAAAAAAATCAAAATGCAGGCTTTAATGGTTTGGCCTATTGTTTAGTCTTTAAGGGCCGTTTCGTCTATGAGATTAGATGAGATAAGACTATTTTTAGTCTTAATTTTATATTTAGTAACCGATTAGGATGTTGAAAATTTTTATCCTATCAACTTTTTTATCTGGAATAAAATAGTGACCGCTCAAAAGGTAAAATAAAATTATTTCACCATCTTCTTTTCTTCTCTTTCAAAAGTAAAAATAAATAAAAAACACTGCAAATCGCACAACATTCTTCTTCCTTCTTCCTCATTTCTTTCTTTTTTTCTCTCATTCTTCCTTATCTCTTAAAAATAAAATAAAAAATCAAAAACACTGCAAATCGCAACATTCTTATTCTTTCTTCCTCATTTCATTCTTTTTCTCTCTCAATCTTCCTTATCTTTTAAAAATAAAAAAATAAAAAACACTGTAAATCACAACATTCTTCTTCTTTCTTCCTCGTTTTTCTTCCTCATTTCTTCATTTTTCTCCCTCATTCTTCCTTGTTTAAAGATAAAAAAATCATCAATTCGCAAAACCAAAACCTGGATTTTCACAAAACTCAGATTTTGTTGGGTTTTGCAATTTCACAAAATCATGATTTTTTTTTTGTGATTTAATTTTTTATAATAATTATTTTTTTAATCTTAAACTTACCACCAAACATAAGATTACTCTATTTTTAATCCTATCATATTTAATTTAATCTCATCCCATTGCATAAAAATAATCATATTCTATTCCTCGTACTAAACAAGCACTAAAGGCCGGACTTAGTCTCTACTTCATTCAAAGCTAGCAAAAAGGTTAGGCCTATGGACTCAAATAACCAAGCCTCAAAACATGGCCTGCCTTGTCACCAGGCTTAGTTCGACTTTTCAACTTTCAAGATAATTTTATTCTCTTCTTTATTCAATCTTATTCCATTTGATTAATTTAATAATAGTCTTTATTAATAAACACTAGTGCTTGAATCCGTGCGTTACACATAATTTTTATTAAAAAAACAAGTATAATAAAATAGAAAAATAGGAAATTAGTTAACCCTGTTGACAATAAAGTTAATTTTAAGTAAAAAAAAGTTTTATCGTTAACTATATTAAGTATTCTTATTATAATAGTATAGATGTAGATTATAATAAAAAAAACTTTATCATAAAAATAGAACATGAAATATGACCATATCTTAGTTGAAAACTTGAAGTAGTGTAAAAAATCAAAGGTAAAAATGACAAAAAAATTAATTACTTCAAGATTTTTTTTTTCTTAATTATCTTGCATATTATTTCTTTACTCATCATTATCATCATTTTTTTTTTGAAACATCTTCCCAAACGGTCACAGTTAGAGGCCAAAGCGAGACCGAGACCTGCGGCTTGATCATCCTGTTCGAAACCATTGGGCAAGAGCGGAAACGCCATCGCAGATCGGAATCAGAGGTTGATTTGATAATTCGATAGAAGCAGCATGGAAGAAGGAACCCTAGCAGTTCAAGATTCTTGCGCAGCTCCTCTTCTATTCCTGTTCGTCGTCTTTCTTCAATCGGCCCCAGTGTTCTTAGAACACATGAAGAAGGTACGCACGTCACCGATCCAGATTTGAAATTCACCGTTTCATTTTAATTAATTATGTTGTTAATGTAGCATTAATTTGCCGAGTAATCAAGGAATCTTTTGTTTTTTTTTTGTTTTTTGTTTTTGATATATTGTTTTTCTGCAATTCCGAATACCTAAACGAATTCCGAGTGTTTTATGTGGTTTATCTGTATGACGTGTTAATTCATGGCATTATTGGTGGATCACTTCTAGTAATTCGTTTTACTACAATGTCCCAATTTACTGTTAGGAACTTGATGCTTTTCCTAATACAGATGCTAGGAACTCGCTGTTTTGTGTTACACTAATATTTTTTTGGAAAATAGGTTATTTATTTCTTCCTGTTTTACCTGGTTGAATAATTCAATGTAGCTATGGTAGTTTTTTTGTCTGCCATGACCATTTTGTAGAACATGTATTGTTTGTGTAATTGTGTGCCTATATATAAGATCTAGGTGTTTTAATATTTTTAATTCAAGTGGAAAAAGGAATGAAAATGGAGGGGATATTATTGACGTTTGAATTACAGGTTATTAGTTTGATTTTGATGTTTGGGAGATCATGTTCCATCAAAGAAACTGTTGGAAGGTTTTGGTTCCCTTGAATGAACCTACACTTTCTTTTTATTTTATGTATTTTTAGTTTACAAACAAATGAGTTTGTTACATTTTGTTGTGAAATCCCTTTATATTTGATCAAGTAACTCGAGGGCAGAGTAGTTAGAATTGCTGAATCATACAATCACAATTCAATTCACCTCAAAATGACTCAAGATTCCTAAGTTGTTATACTTGTGAATCGTAAGTGAATCAATCCGAATCGGTAGTGAATTATAAGTGAATTGGACCGAATTGCTAGCTAAATCGTAGTGAATTGGTTTGGATCATTAATTAGCTAAAAAACCTAGTGTCTTTATAACTCTATGGGCACTTAATTCATAGAAATATATGATTCACATATGTATTGTGAATCTTATGATTCATTGATTAGAATCCCGATTCGATTCATCGTACCTCGAAACGATTTGATTTTAATTCACAATTTTGACAACCATGCTTGGGGGATTTGATTAAAGAACAAATAGGGGAGACATTCTAGAAGCTAGTTCTATTTAAAAGAGTTTGGTTTTAATTGTAGTTGAGAAGAATTTTACAAGGTTTCTATACATAGAGGTTCCTCCCTCAGACGTGGGGATTATTGTTGCCCTTTCATTATTCCTCCTCTCTGTTTCTTCTCATTCGGTATCAAAGTTGTTGTTCCTTTGACCATAGGCACCGATTGCATCGTCGAGGAAACGGCTTTCAAAATACAAATGAATGAAGAAAAGCACATGACTCTTAAAGGAGAATTCAAAATGAATGTGGAGAAGCTTTGTTTGGTTGCAAAGAGTTGATAAATACATTCAACATCAAATGTGATCAACTAACGTTGAAGTTTTTGGTTAACAACACCGAGTAAGAAGAATGGATATGCAGGTGTGACCATGGCAAGATAAGATAACAAGATGGGACATATCGAATTTGGGAAAATTGATTTTCCAAAATTTGGTGGAGATGATCCATAGGGATGGATATGCAGTTGTGGTATTTCTTATTTTTAACCAAGTTGCAAATTTGCAAAAGTTGTGAATAATTGCAATACATATGGTGGGTAACGCTATTAGGTAGTACAAATGGTTCACTAAGATGAATGACAAAACACAGTGGGAACGCATCCCATAAGCAATTTGTGCCCCTTTCGGTCAGGTTGCACATGACGATGCTACAGGAATACAAACCAAACTTTGGCAAATTGACTTTTTTTGAGATGTATTAGGAAAAGTTCGACGAATTAGCTAACATAACTAACAAATTACTTAAAACAACTTTCATTCATTGCTGTTTTAGTGGCTGAAAGGATGAAATTGAAGCCGGAGTATAAGTGTTCCACCGAAATTCGATGTCTCAACTCTCAAGTAGTTGAATAGCACGACTACAAGAGGAAACCATAGAGGCTTTAGCATGAAAATCTAAGACTCCAATTATGAGAACACTAATTGTAGGTGATGGCAAGCCTTCTATTGCCTTAATTCCTTCCGCTCCTATTAAAAGGTTGAAACAATCATAATTCTCCAAAAAAAGGGAAAACAAATCTTTCAATTGTGAAGAGCCTTATAGACCTAGTCATAAATGGCAAAACGAGCAATTCTTCATGAAAATCGAAGACAATGAAGGTAAAGGGCCCAAATGAGAACAACATATTAGAGGAAGAAGAAAACAAGAAGAAATCGAGATTTCTAAAAAAGTGGCAATCCTCATTGATTCATGTAACGCACAATTTTATTTCTCAATTAAACTTCTTGTGGCACTACTTTGTCATCATTTTCATCACCAACGCCATCATGCTCTTTGCTCACTGACCGTGGTTAGCAAGAACAAGTGAAAAACAGCTTTCACCATTAAATTACATCTTCTGCTATGGCTTTAATTATAGGATCATCCTCATTCATTTTCTCGTTAATTTAACTTGTCTTTATGGTTGGGCTTATTACATACTTCCTTATTAACTCCATCCATGTTCATTTCAGTTTATGTCTTTCACTTGTCGACCCTTCTACAAAGCTGGTTTGCTCCATTGCTTCAGTGAGCAACTCTCTCTAATATCGCTTATTCTAATGAGCCACGCTGTACCTATATTCAATTTGTTTTGTAGTTATTTAGTCATGATTCTTGAATCAAGAAGGATTTTATTTTTCATGAACTACTGATGATCTTTTGTAATGTCTCGTTCTTATTCATATTATTCTTGTGAGATATCGTCACCTCTTTTGTTAATATTTATGAAATGATGTCCATATTTGTGCTTTCGTTGAGATTGTTCTATGCTTTTCATCAGAAAGGATCGTGGAGTGACGAGCAAATACAACTGCGAGAACAAATTAAGGAACTCTTGAAAGAAGCACGCTTGTTATCCAAGTGGGTAAATCAATTACTTCACTTTGAGATATATGAACCTTTAAATCCAACTTTTCATAGATGATTGCTTAGCCAATCAATGTAGTTTGTTACTGTATATTCCTGGCATTTGATTGAAATTTCTAAACATCTTTTTCACCATTGAGTTCTGTTTGTTGGAAACTAAATGGATAATGGTTAAATCTCAATTTGTCTCTTAAGCAAATGCGTCATCATCAAACTTATCATTATCCTGTTGAGTGTGTGTAATATTTGAGCTATAGGGTTGCTGTGTTTTGTAAGGGGGGTGCTTGAGTAATATTGCATTCACTGAGTTTCCTTTCTTGCTTCTTCTTTTGTTTAACTATAGGCAAGTTGACAAAGACCTTGTGGTCTGGCGGTTGGCATCCCACCCCTTCTCATTGGAGGTTGTGGATTCAACTTCCCTCGTTATTAAGTGTAGGGGTGGCCATGGTAGATGTTACCTCATGGTCACTGTAGGTCCCATATGCGTCTTCTTGTTATGCTATTTGGTCCTGACATTGCCAGATCATCTTAGAACTAGTCGTAAGTTTTATGCTTGAAGGAGTTGGTTTGGACTAGGATGTTCCATGAAATTAACCAGAAAATCAACAACGAAACCTTATTTGAATTACTTGGACTTTGTTTTGTGAATATTGTTCTACTATTTGACTCTATCTTGTGACATCCCTAATACGTCCATTAATATTAATATTACCAAATCTATTTCTTATATAAATGTATAACACAAAAGAGTTTGGCTTGCCTTTTTTTGTGGCAGCCCATCAACATTTGCACAAGCTGCAAAACTTAGAAGGATGGCAGCAGCAAAGGAGAAGGAACTTCTGAAAAGTATGTATTGCATTATTTATCATGTTGGGGTTTTTGAGTAAACAGATCATATGGTTCTTGAAATAAAGAATGTTATTCAGACCTATGGTTATGCATGAAGTAATGATTGGTCTTTCCATTTGCTTGCTCCAATATGCCCACTTTTGGGTTTTACAATTCAGGCTACATGGATTTATGCCAAGTCATTGTCCATTGATAAAAATCTGAAAATTGGAATAAACATTTGTGCTAAGTTTTGATGTCTTAGTTTAGATAAATTGATAGTGCAATTTAATATTCAAGGATGCCATAGTCAAAAAAGACCTAAATGTACACAAAAGTGGTGAACTTCCTTTTCTTTTGTAATAATATAGTCCTATACAAATCATAATAATCGCAACTAATGATTCTTCTGCTTGATAAAGAACATTTAACTTGTGCTAAATTTGTGACACTGGAAGTTTTACTTGTGAAACTCCTCTAAGAGTCCACAGTAGATATTTTTGTGGTAAGAGCGCGAGGGATGTTGCCAAATCAACAGATAAAGAGGAGCTTTTTTCCCCGGAAAAGTGCTTAATTGTCCTTGGAGAACAGGACAAGCATGGGGAATAAAAACTTTGGCAACACTTTGGACTGTTTGGCTTGTCCTTACAAGCCAATAGGATCTTCAACAATGATTGTAGGGATTGTGATAAAGCTAGGTTTCATACTTCCAATAGGACAGCGGTAGGGAAGCTTAGGAGTGGTCTTTCCTTGTTAAAGTGGCTAAGAGGGTGGAAAATCTTTTGTAATCCAGTTGTTGGGGCTGTTTTTGCTTTGAGGACTTGCCCTGGCGCTTGTTCTCTTTCTTTTCTTATATATATAATCTTTAGTTTCTTCTCAAAAGAAAAAAAAAGAAAGAAAGAGGTGAAAGCTTCATAGCAGGTTCTTTGTGAAATTTAAATAAATTAATAAATGAATAGAAAAAGATAAAAAAAGAATTCAATGAAAGCGGAATAGTTACAGCTTACAAATATATAAAATAAATAAATAAATAAATAAAATTTACTCATAATTTGAAGTCTAGTTCACCGTGTCCAAATACAATTTAAATTGAACGGATCCACTTATTTGTACTTGCAATCTTACAGTGTAAAGCTTTCCACAAAAAGCATCAGTTTAGAGTGTAGCAACTGCCCTTTCTAAGAATCATAACATCACCATATAAATAGAAGTGGATTAGGTTTTACTGACAAAGAGAGACATTAGTGGAAAGTAGAGAAATTGTTAATGAAAAAGAAGGGAGCTTGAGATTGTTGGAGATTGGGGTTGTAGATATTAGAGCCAAAATAATTATATATACCTATCGGAAACAAGTTTGGCTGGACTATTTGTCTGGGGTCTGTTTGGATTCTGTGGGGTGGGCTGTGTGGCCATATGCTTCGTCTTCTTCTTCTTCTTCTTCTTCTTCTTCTTCTTCTTCTTCTTACTAGAAAAATAGAGGAAAGAAGGGATCAAATCTTCTTGTGATTCTGTATTCTTTGGGTTGTCTTCTTTTGTAAAATCTTTTATTCCCATGACAAAGGCCATTTCAATAGTTTTACTTCCAGGTGGTCAAGGTTTCACTGTCTTCGAAAAAGCTTCCTGGTAATTGGCATTTCATCAAATTTGAAGTTGTATTGGAGCCCCATTTGTTTTGTTTTTACCATTCAATAGTGTGTAGTCTATCACTTGTGCATTTTGCATGCTCTACTTTTCTTCAATACCTGTTTGTTCATCTGCAATATAAACTATTTACAAATTTATGCAATTTCCAGGCCAGGAGTTGCACAACAAGGAGAAGAAGTTGTCATATGATGCATATTTAAAATTTTTGAAAACTTTGAAGGTAGCTCGGAGTGTTTTTTGAAGAAAATGTAAATGTTGCTTTTAACGTAGATTCTAAATAGTGCGTTTACTGATTGGCACTCTGTAGGTGGTCTCTTACCTTCTTCTGATTCTTTGGTTTTGGCGTAAACCTGTTG
Source organism: Paratinospora sagittata (assembly GCA_035771175.1). Lineage (NCBI taxonomy): Eukaryota > Viridiplantae > Streptophyta > Magnoliopsida > Ranunculales > Menispermaceae > Paratinospora > Paratinospora sagittata. The sequence goes on from CM069594.1 coordinate 32,690,857, forward strand.
CTACCATTTCTCAGCAACTTTTGCAACCTTTTGGTAATGTGTCCTTGACAACTCTTTGTCAGTTCATGTTTGAAGCTTTACTTTCTTCTGCAACTTTGGATTCTAACACTCTTTATGAGAGTTCTCATCATTATTGGTAACAGCTCTATCAGCTCTTGCATATTTGGTAGTTGTTAGACTTTTAACCAATTCTGAATGCTTTCCCAAGCTAAATAACAGTGGATGGAGTCATTTGAAGTGATAGATGGCATACTACTATACTAGGTTTATGGTTAAGAAAGACCTAGAAGCAACAAGTGTTTGTGTGAGTTGGAAATATAAAACAGTTTTTGGGACATCCAAGTATTGGTATTAATTAGATTGTTGAGCAAATTCTCACCAAAAAAAATTGTCGAGCAAAAGAATATAATTAATGTTGAAGCTGAAATTGAAAAAGAAGCTGCATGATAATTTGTTTGCATATTGTCCATTTACCAAATATGCCAATTGAAAGAATATGATTCATAAAATGGACGATAATCTTTTGTTCTTTTCCCTTTTATTCTTTATTCGATATCTTAATTTTCTTTTTAAGGTGTTCTTTAAGTACATGCTTTATTTTGCTGGAATACCTAAGTTATTCAGAGGTAAGCAAAAACTCTCAATCTCAAATGCACGTGTTTTAATTTGTGATGGCGTTCTTGTTTCTATTCTCCCTTTTATTATTATATCTATTCTAGTTTCCTTTAAAAAAAAATGTGATGGGGTTGAGACGGTAGCATGCTTTAAGTTTAGGATTTATAATTAGGAATTCTCTAAAAAGTTAACTTGAAATCTTGAAGCTTAATCTAAGTAGGTATTCTAACCAGCGTTAAGAAAGTCCAAAATTGCTTAATGGCAGCAGGTCCAAAGTAGGGATAATGAAGAAAAGTTGTGTAAACTTGTTCCAAAAGCAAAAACAACCACATTAAATGTGTGGTAGAAGGATTTGGTTATGAAGATGAATGTGAGAAATACCAATGGGGGATTCAAATTCAATCTAGGCATGGTCAATTGTTTTCTAACCTCAACTGCTTTGGACACTTTATTATACATGAGTTCAGAAATTTCTTTTTATACAGTTTCCTGATCGTCCTATGTGACCAACCAAAAGCTTGCTAACTTCTGCTCTGCTCATATAATTTATTTTTGTTATATGGTACATACATTGCCATGGTTGCAATGAAATCAATTTGATGTTGCCAAAGGAATTTGAATTACGCTTGTTCAGAATTTGGTTTACTTTCATTAAGTGCTCCCTCTATTTAGTATCAGACGCTTATCATATTTGAGAAATAAGGTTTTCCAACTGCTCTTTCTTACCTTCTTTTTTTTTTTTGGTCATTGTTGCAGGGAAGGTGTTGTCGTGGAGAGCCAGAGATTCTTCAAATAGCCACGTGATGGTAATAGATTAGAAGTGATCCAGTTTATTCCTAACCTTTTGTTAATCAGTTCCATACAGTTGTACTCTCCTGCATTAGTTGATACTCTATTCGATATGGCACCTCTTTGATGGAGCATGGGAAAGAATTCATAAGAAGTTCGCACTGCTTGATTAAGTCTTTCATTTATGCTCTGTCTGAGAGATAATGTGATAAAGATTGTTTGTTTAGCATGTTGGTTGGGTTCTGTTAATTATGCTTTTGCTGATTGTTTTTGTTAACTCAAATGTAGGTCGGGATAATACCCTGGTTGGTAGTATCTAATCAGGTCAGCAAGTTCATATGCCAGAAGATTGCCAAGGGCATTGAAAAGCAAAGAGAATGAATAGGTAATCCTTGAAGATGCTTATAGATTATGCTTTCCAATTAATCATAAGAGTGGGATTGGTTGTATAGAACATCCATCAACTAGACTCCAAAATCATCCAGTAGGACACCTACATTTTTTGCATTATCAAATCGCCCCCTAGGGACACCTTTAACATTTTTTGCATACTGACTCATCATGCATCTAAATGCCTTTCTGGTTATATGAAGAGTGAAGTTTCAAGTGGCATGAGACTAAATGGAGCGTCTTGTACGTGTGGGATGTATAGGCATTTGGTGTTCATTTATATAAGTCTGTATCTACAAGCAGTTTCCAAGGTTGGAACTTGTGAGAAATGATTAGACAAATGGAAGCAACGAGTCCTCAATTCCTCAATAGTTCTTCATGCGATGCGTGAACAAAAATATTAACACGACTAACCACATCCAAATTTTACAATCATAATGTTCTATGTTTATGAATTTTTAAATAGCATAATCCTCAAGTAATTTCCTCTGTTTTTTTTCTTTTTTTGGCAGGACTACAGTGTTGACTACGTGCAATTCTATTGAAAGATAAAGATCTAATCACAGAAGCTGGAGTTGATAACTTGGAAACTGGAACAGAGACTTGGAGTGTATGATCAAAGATGCTCAGTGAAGAATATGAAATGTCAAACTAGCCACTTGATCTTTTCCACATGCTTGGGAGTGTTGTGCTGGGTCAACCTCGAGGACTCATGTTGCTTGATCTCCACCACTATGTATAAGGTGGAAATTTTGCTTACATTTATTTAAGCATAAAGGAGGACAATTCTCTGTGTCAAGTAAATTATAAGCCCACAGTTTCTAAATTTTCTTAGAGATAATACAATGTTCATTATTCAAGTATTAATAGAAATTATTCTTTTATCTTTGACTCTTATTAGGAAAAGAAAGTGTTCTTACTCTGTACAATGTGATGTTTCTACAGTAAATGTTTTACGATGCTTCAATCAAATGTCTGTGCAAACCCCTTAAGTTATTGTTTGGGGTTCAATGAACGAGCACTTGCCTCTATTATCTGCTCTTCACTGTTAATTGAGGATTGGTCAAATCAAATACATAATTGGTGAAGTTGGCTTTCTACCCCAGACCAGATCAATCGTGGTACCACTGCAAAGCTTTATAATTTAGTTTTAATTTTAGAAATTCATTTCTTCAACGACTTGGCCTCCTTTTTAAGAGCTGTTTATTCATCATTGGGATCTCAAAAGTCAAAACATAGATGCGGTTTTTTTTTTTTTTTTTTTTAGGTCTTTGACCCTTGGTATACCCGCTAACCCTTTTGCCGGGATAAGACTATTCTAGAATAAAAAACGGTAGTGATATTGGACAATCTCTCCCCAGAGTGGGCATATAGGCGTGTGTTCAAACTCGAACTCAAACTCAAAATTGAGACGCCGTCTTTCAACCACAGTTTATACTTCGTCCCGCAATCACCAACACTACTCAACTTTAGGTCAAAACATTGATGTGTTTTGTTCTTCCATGTGTTGAGCTTGATTTGAAGGCATATTTCAGAAATACGTTTTATTTTTTTACAAAAAAAGTCTCAATTCTGTGTAATTGTCTACTTAATTTTCGGTTTGTTCATCATACAGTGCATGTGTGAAGTTACTTCATTTCATTTTTCTAAAAAGTAATAATGAAAAATCTGGCTACAGACGCAATTTTCGATCAATTTATGACCTTTAACATTCCTTCTTCCCTTCTTGAAAAATAAAATAAAAAAATAAAAAAATAAAAAATCCTTTTTTCCTTGTCTATAGGGAGGGCAATTCGGGCCATTTAGCTCGACTCGGCCCGGTCCTTACGTCGGGTTGAGCCTTACAAAATTTCGGGCCGAGCCTAGCCGGGTTGACGTTAAAAAACCTTGGCCCAAGTCCGATTCAAAAAATATATGAACCACGCCTTAAAATCGGGCCTCTTGATCGAATTTTTGGATCATCAATGTAACCAAATACATATTTTAATGTTAAATTAAAATATACATATATGTAGTTGGATAATGCCTTTCTTTCATAATTGTAGCCTAACCCATGTTATTATAATTTAATTAAATTTATTATATATTTATATCTATACATAATAAAACATACTTGGTAAATTTTTTTTAGAGTATACTTAATAAAGTTAAAATGTAACAAAATAAAAAAGATACAATATAATATAAATTGTATATATATATATATATATATATATATATATATATATATATATATATATATATATATATATATATATATAATCTTAGTTAATTATATGCATTTTTTTTTGTATTATATACTTAATTGAACGTACTCTTAATAATGTACATGTAACACAAATATATACCTTTAATTATATAACACTCTTGACTTAATTAAATATATATTACACACACTTTATATACTCTTAATTGTAATAACTAATAACATAAGAGATTATGTTTTTTTTTTATCGTTTTGTGAACTCTTTTATATATATGTTTGTGTGTGTGTACTATTTTTTTATTTTTGGCACAATGTATGTAGTATGTATTATATATAAAGTCTATGCTTTAATTATATAACACAATCTTAATTATATTTTTTATTTTTTTATTTTTTATATACTCTTAATTACACACACACACACACACACACACACACACACACACACACACACACACACACACACACACACACACACACATATATATATATATATATATATATATATATTCTGAAATATATATGTGCCAATGTGCATGTGTAAATTTATAATTAAGAATATATTACACATACACATGCATTTATTTTATAATAAATAATATATATATATGTATATGTGTAATCGGGCCTTCGGGCAGGGCCTTTGAACTGGGTTAGCACGCCGGAACGAGTTTAGCTATATGATCACAAATCCATCCAATAAATTTTGAAATCTGGTCGGGCCGACCCATATAATAGTCAGGCCCGGATTTGGATCGAGCAATTTATTGCGGGTCGGGTCGGGTCAGGCTCATGGGCATCGGGCGAAATTACCACCCCTACTTGTCTCCTCAAAATATGATATTCAATATAGGCCTGTTTGGGAGAACGATGTCATTTTGGGCCGAAAGCACTTTTGGGAAACGCAAATGCCAAACGCAAAAGCAAAGGGAGGGAATGCTTCTTGAAAACGGCAAAAAATCGTGTTTGAAACTAAAACGCAATCGCGATATTGGCTGCCCAAATGCACCAACCCAACGTTTTCCTTAATTTCGCGCCGCAACGGCGCGATGCATACCTGAGTAAAAGTGAAGTACAAAATTCTTAAAAAACTAAATCATATATTAATTTGTAGTTAAATAATTCTAAAAAGATAAAAATAAAAAGTTTTAAATTTCTATTTCATAGTTATTATTGAACTTAATATATAGGAAGAATAATGAGATGATGACAAGCCCAGTTAAAAAGGAATAGTTCAGAAGGTTTTTTTTTTTTTAAAAGAAAATATATGTAGGAAGAACAAATGAGATCTTCCCATATGGATCTAAATTTGTTTCCTTGGAACTGCCAAATCAAGAGCTCCATCTCAGTCTACCATACCTTTGGATTTCCTATCTTTTTAGTCAGATTGGTAAGATGCTGTCAAGCTGCTATGATTTGTCCTTTAGATTTCTCAACATAAGATGCACTCCAAAACCACCTTGCCTAAGCTTCTTGGAGAAGGAAATGAAATAAAAAGACTAAACACAAAAAGCCTCTAAGAAATGCACATTATGAATCGTGGCGCTGATGCACAGCTCCGCCAATTAGCATGTTAACTGCTACCTACAACTCAACTCAACTAAGCCTCTTGACAACTATATGAGGTCAGCTAGATAAATCCGCTTCTTCCACTCCGCTCTATTGACGACTAAGTCGCATTCAAATTAAAAGAAGTTAGATATTTTTTAATTATTTCTATCCATGTTATTTTAGGTCTACCTTTACCTCTATTGTTACCATCTAGTCCTACCTCTTCCGCTACCTATCACCACCAAAAAAGATGTTCTATAACTGACTTAACAATTAATCAAAGTCATTCATGGTTCGAATGTATTTACAAGCACAAAGGAAGATGAGGGTGTACATGGATCTTACTATGAAGAATTAATCGGTAGGTCCCCAATAACACAACACAAGTCAATAATGAATAAGACCAACAATGCCATTTTCATTTTATACATTAGCACCAGGTGCAATTGTTATTTACAGACCAAAAGGCAATGAGCCCAAGTGCTGCTATGACCTTTTTTCTCCCTTATTCATGTAGGATATGAACAAACCTGAGAAAAGATCACAAGAACACAATTTTCACCGCTGATCAATCCAGTTCTTCGTCACTCTATTATCTTTGTTTGTGCAGTCTGTACTAAATAGAGACTGAAACCATACACACCATCTCTCAATTAAACAATACAAACTATGTGAACAATGGCAATTTTTGACACTTGAAAATTCCCATCTAACACTCACATAGATCATCATCACTCTCCCTCTCTCCATCTCTATCTTTCTCTTGTAGAAGAAATATGCCAATTTAAGCCCACATATGTAAACGAATTCGTATAAAACACTTTATCACTGTTCACTTGTCCAGAACACAGTGTGAATATTCAACATCTACAAATGGAACCTACAGTCCACATAACTCTTATAACCCACAGAGCTCTAGCATAAGTATGCCAAAATTCTAAAGGCTCTTTCGTCCCTGATCTAATCAGTGTTTTATATAAGGGAACCTATGATGCGGTCAAAAAGAATAATGATATTAATAAGGAGCACCATGCTAAGTTTCATCACACATATCATTATCATCTTTTACTCCAAATTACTTAAATAGCACATGGAATCTCTAAGTGACATCTTTGGAAGTTACATTAGATATTCTTGTTATTGCAAATAATCTGTGTGGATTCATTTACAACCTCATGTGTTTGAAGTATGTTGCAAGGGTTTAAGCCAACCGAAGAGAATGGTGATTTCAAATGAGGATTTATGAGCACCACCAAGACCTTCATTTTAACATTATCATAGGGAGAAACTTTGTTTTTTAGAAGATTGCTGACATGTGCCAAGGGTGAAAATTTGATTTTGACTTCAAAACTAATTTCATTTGGATGCAATGAAATCATAGGGAGAAACTTTGTTTTTTAGAAGATTGCTGACATGTGCCAAGGGTGAAAATTTGATTTTGACTTCAAAACTAATTTCATTTGGATGCAATGAAAAAAATACAAACTTAGTTCACAGATTTGCCAAAGTGTACTCTTGGCCAAAAAGAAAAAAGAGTTAATAGATTTGATCAAGCTCTAATTCATCTAGTACATTAAAGCAATTTATGTGATGAAGGTGTACTACAGTCTCAGTTCAATTCAAAAGAGAAAGAAAGAACCCTAGTTAATCAAGCACTAGAATCATTGAATTAGTTAGAATGGTTGTTTGAGTGATGATCACTTAGCCATAGGTAGCCTTCTTCCTAAGACAACAGCAGAATTAATAGAGCTATTAATATTCCACAATAAAGTAACTAAAAAAAAAATAAAATTAAATAGAAATATCAATCAATGTTCTCCAATCCAAGTTGAGGATTTAAATGAACCAACACAATTGCACAATTAAGTTAAGAACAATGGGTAAAGATCGCCCACAAGCCTTTCAATTCTCATCTTCATTCTTTCAAAAAGCACAAGAAATTATATATATATATATATATAAAAAAGTACTGAGAATAACAATATACAAGATGAAAAAATAATAAAAAAAATCAAAGAAAAAGGTGGAATTATTTACTAGGTTGAAGAAGAGATGGAACCGTTGTAGAATCGAGAAAGCCTACGAGGCGGAGGCTTGTGCTTGACGGGCTTCTTCTTGAGGCTCTTCCGAATCTCTTGCACTAAAGGAACGTGTGCCAACACCAATTTCCACGCCATCATCCAACCTAAAGATTTTCACAATTTCTACACAAATTAATGGGAAGATCGCAACAATAACAATCGTAAGTTGCACAAAAGAAGATACCCAGGAACGAATTTATATATGAAATAATGAAAAATCAGCAGAGATGAAAAGCAAGAGATTAAATTTGAAAGATATGTATGTAGCAGCAAGTGAAAGTAAAAGAAGGGGGTGAAGAAGTTGATTAATTTTTATTTACCCAGAAGAATTAAAGAGAGGACAAAAGCGATTGCGAGGAAAGGACGAAGAAGAAACAAAGAGATGTAATCTGTAAACGAAGGAGAAGACGGAGGAACAACAGAAGAAGAAGCCATGCCAATGCCAATGCCAATGCTAATGCTCTCTCAATTTGAGCACGCCTCTTCCTTCTACCGCTTCAAGTAATAATACCAACATAAATAAATAATAAAAATGGTCCATTTAAAAGTGTGTCAAAACATATTTATAATTACCAGTTGGTTCAGTGGTTCGATTAGTGAACTAAGACGTGTGATTAACAAAATTATCATGAGTTCAAATCCAACCCCATTTATTTCTATTGAAAAAAGTATTATTGCCTTTATAAATCTTTAAATCCAAAAAAGAAAAGAACCCTTATAAAAAGAATTACCAAAAAAATAATGTATATATATATTCATTCAAAAATGTGTTATTTTGACCTAATACTAGTTTGTAATTTTAACAAAAAAAAAAAGTGTAATGCTCGTGTCCAAATATTAGTTTTTATAAAAATAATAGTTGTGTTTGGCTAAAAAAAATATTGGTAGGTTTTCCAAAGTTAGAAATATCAAAGTAATCAACAAATTAAAAAACCTTAAAAGTAATTATATATTTTCAACATAAAACAAGAGTTAGAATTCTAACTTGTTTCACAAACTAATATTTGCTAAGTTTGGAATAAACAACACGAAAGATATTACTACTTCCAATATAAATGCCGACGGAATCGAAGAGGTGGATTTCCGGAACTGATTCTGTGTAGTTAGAAAAAAGACCACTTTGTTGAGTGAGAATGGCCTCTTGAAAAAATTATTAAATGACAATTGAATTTGTAACGGTTTAAATTTAATTGAGTTTTAAATTTAAATTAAATTTAAAAAATTGTTATATGGTTTTAATTGAATTAAAGTTTGTAATATTTGCAACATTAAAAGAGACAATTTAGTTCTCTTAACAGGGACATTAAAAGCATCACTCCCTTTTTATTAGTATAAAAGAGAGTGTTTCTCCTTATTTTTTACATACTAATTCTCAGAGCTCTCTTCTGCTTTTAGAATTCTCTTCTTTTTCTTTAGTTTTTCTTTTTTATTTTTGAGGTGCGTTGGTTGTGATGATAGCCTTTTGCAAAGCTTAATTTGTTCGAGTAGTAACGAGATGCTAATTAGTTGCTTTTTTACTGCTTACCATGCGAAACAGAGCCGATCCACCTCTTACATCAACGTGAGGGACGAATTTATTTTAAGGACTCTATGTGCTACACAGGCCTCGATTTCATCTTATTTAATTTCTGCTATGCTGAATTTGATTTATTTTCTAAACTTATTCTATTATTTTTGTTATAATTATTAATAAACATATTTTTGTTTGAATTTTGTTGTTTCTGTTAATATTATTTCAATTCTTTATTTATTTGTCCTTACATTATTGCTAACATGAACAACACAAAATTGAAGCTGTACAGTTTCAGGGAAAAAAACAACTCAATATATGTATCTATTAACAGAACTGTATAACATTTTTTACATGATACAAAAAAAGGAAAACATGAACTTTGAGTTATTGGCATCAATTGAATCTGCTCAAAATTTTACAATGCATAACACGCATAAAACGGTGGAACCTGAGAGCTCTTTAATAACAGTGGTCATATGTCAAATCCTGGCACTGCAAACTGTGTGGCAAACGAATCGACTCGTCTACATAGCTCATTAACATCGTTGTTGCTCTGTAAACCTTTCAGAAAATCCCTCTGAGACTTCCCATGTTCCCTTTGGACAACACTTGCTATATGTGCGGCCATGAGTAGGAAATCAGCAATTGTCTCAAAATCAGCTTCTAAACAGCCTCTTGTCGTCATGGCAGGAGTCCCTGACAAAGATAAGGAAATTCTTTTAGCATGGAATAATATCTGTTTGATATGAAGATGTCATTGTTATAAATAACTATCTCTACGTCATACCGATTCTCACACCCCCAGTTGAAATGGCACCATGATCCCCAAATATGGCTGCTTTGTTGAGACTAATGTGGCACATCTCACAGACCTTCTCATAGTTCTTACCTGCAAGGAGCAAGACAAAGAAATGTAAAGACCCAACCAAGCACAAAAAATTAAACATGTAGAATAAGAAGTTTGCACGTGTTAAATAAATCAATGAAACCAAAGTACAGTTAACACTGAAAGTCTTACCTGTCTCAAAGCTAATCACTTCCAAAACTCGAGGCGACATGAATTGGGCAGTTTTAAGGTAAACAACAACCATTGACTTATATGCAAACTAAGCACCCTAGTCATTGTTGGATTGCTTTGAATCATACACCAATGTGTTATTTAAGGCAATCCAATAGTTACTAGGGTGCTTGGTTTACATAAAAGTAAGCACCCACTTTAGCATTTTAGTTGAGACATTTTAGGGGGCAAGAGGCAACCCCCTTTTTATAACATAAAAAGTTGCATGGTCATTGTAGTTGTGCATAGAGGAATGGCATCTGAAATAACTTTTAGATATAGATTTGGTTCAAATCAAGAACAATTAATTGAAATAACAACTTCTAGACATTCCCATGATGGAGTTTCACCCCTTCATAGTATGCTCTTGTCCGAGTTTCTCCATTCAAAATTCAGCTAGTTTGTTTACTAGTGTTTTGGTATATATGCAAGGTCACATCAATATTTAACTATTTCCTTTGCAGCTAAGTTCTCAAAATATCCGTTTTTGGTGGATAAGTTGAAACTCTGTTTTTGGATTCCTATGCAATCAATAAATTCTAAAGTGTCTAATGTCCATTGAATGAGGAATCTCTTTTCAAAATATATGAGCTGAACATTCTACAAACGTTGTATGTTATGTCTAGAAAGTGAAGGTCCCTCCAAATTCAAGTTGCGTAGTCGTCTAGTATGAATATTTCTTCGGTCCACTCACTGAATTTCATGATTAACCATCTACCACAATTAGTATGTTCAATCTGTTCTCAGAGATGAAGCATATTGATAAAAAGACAACATATTCTCACTATAAATATGTAAAAAAAAAAAAAAACCCATCTCATCCCATACTATAAATATGTAAATTAGGTAAAAGGAACTACAAACAGTCCTATGAATGAACAGGATCCCAGATATCAAAAACATCCAGTTTCAATAATAAGCAGCAGAGTAAAACGGGATACCTGTTATCCCAAGAGGTCCCAGATCCCAAAGCACCATATGGTTGTCTGTGCCTCCAGTAACCAATCTGCATTTTCTCCTCAGCAAAGCAAATGACAAAGCCTGAGCATTTCTTTTCACTTGTTGCATATATGCTTTGTACTCGGGGGTGGCTACTTGTTTCAAAGCTATTGCAAGAGCTGCGATATGGTTATTGTGAGGTCCACCTTGCAATGATGGAAAAACAGCAAAATTGATTCTTTCCTCGAGATCATATTGGTCGTTTTCATCTCCTTGAGTCAAAACTGCCCCTTGCTTCTTTTGCTTCATTCCTTTCCTGTAAAAAATTATACCACCCCTAGGACCACGGAGACCTTTGTGAGTTGTTGAAGTAACAATATCACAGAAATCAAAAGGCCTTAAGCATTCCTGCAGAGATAGACATCAATCACAATGGAAAAAAGTTATTTTCTCAACAATGCTGCCTCAGAATATGATACTCAGAGGCCCCTGATTTCACAAAGAGAAAAAGTAACGTGAACACAAAATTGTGTGAGATTTCCCACTGTTATGTTGGCAAGAATGGACTACGAACTTCTAGACATGATTTGTCTCTGTTTGCAATGTTAAAACTTTGAACAATGATTCATGGTAGTTTGCTTCCACTAATTAAATAAGAAAAAAGAAAGAAAGAGAGAAAGAAATTAATAGAGCGAAGTACTATAGGAATATCACAATATAATTAAAATTTAAGTCTAATTTTTCAAATGAGTAATGCTATATAGCTTAAAAATTACATATCATTTCTATAAATCTGATGCTCATATGCCATATTAGATTTGTGTTCTTTTTTTTCAAAGCTATTTTTAACCAAGGTTACAATACAAATATAATATGACTTAAACATAAATGACTAATGTGAAAGCATTTAATGAATAAGTATCATAATTATTGATAATCTTAGCACTCATCTTTAGCACATAAATTAAGTACGTTACATGTCATCTAATTATGCTTCAATATATGATTCAAAGACATTCAACATACACTACAAAAGTATGCACTAAAATTATGCATACTTATCATTTTCTTTTAATGATACTTTGCCTTAAATTAATTAATAATAAGAATATTCTCTATTAATTATTTTTTCATCTTTATTTTTTTTCATTTATGGGTAAGAAAATATTCTTTGAATTATAAAAAAGATTGCTCATTCTTTTATTTATTTTTAGGTTATTAGCATCTACTTTTAATAAATTAATAAATTAATTTTTAATATCTTTTTTTTTCTTTTTCTCTTTGTGTAGCTAGTAAAATATCATTTTGAATCATGAATAATAATTGAGAGGTCAAAATAAATGAATAAGTAAATAATAATTTTATTTTAACGGTAACGAACAGAAATTTCTGAACATCATAAATTAGTATTATGAAGAAACTTGCCTTTATGCTAATAAGCCTGTGAAACCTAGGCATGAACATGTATTTGAGAATAATTAGATTAAGAGAATCTTCAACAGTCATCACATAGCAAAGAATTTATTAAACCTCTAATTGGATAGTTATTAAAATATTTGCAGCCTCAAATCAATCAAATACTAACCAACTTTCCTGTCTCAGATAAATTTCAAGTTTTTCTTTATCTGTTCTATTATTTCATACAAGAAAGACATAACTACAAACCCAAAGAATAGCTTTAGGAAAAGGGTACACGCACCTCGGCGGCAATAAGGCCGCTAGTATGAGCCATATCACACATCAGATACGATCCACACTTGTCCGCAATCTGTCTCAACCTCGCATAATCCCACTCTCGAGGGTACGAGCTCCCACCACAAATCAGTATCTTCGGGCGAAAATCAACCGCTCTCTCCTCCAATTTCTCATAATCAATGTACCCATTACAAGGGTTCACCTTATAAGGAAAAGTCTCAAAAAATATCGAAGCCGCAGATATCTTCTTCCCACTTGGAGTACAATACCCATGACTCAAATGCCCCCCAGACAACGTATCCAACCCCATAATCCTATCCTTCGGAAGCAGAAGCCCTGCATAAACCGCCAAATTCGCCGAAGTACACGAATACGGCTGAACATTCACACCCCACTCATCACCACTAAGACCAAAAGCAGCCAAAGCTCGATTACAACAAAGAGTCTCAATTTGATCAATGTACTGATTCCCCACATAAAACCTCGCCCCCGGCATTCCTTCCGAGTACTTATTCGTCAAATGACTCCCTAACGCTTCCATCACCGCGCGACACACGAAATTCTCCGAAGCTATCAATTCAATTCCTTTAACCTGCCTTTGTTTCTCCTTCTCCATCATTCCGAACAGCTCCGGATCCGCGAAACACAGCGGCTGGTTCCCCCACGCCTCAACGGCGCCTCGCCGCGATTCGAGACTCGGCGAGTCCGTCCGCACCATCGCTACTTTCTTGGAAGAAACAGAGGATGAAGAGCAAGAGGACTCTCGCTCTTTCCGCCGCTTCAGACTCACCGGATGCCCTAGAATTACGAATCCGTCGTCCCGATCTTCCACCATTCCTTCTAATTCCTCCTCCTCCTCCTCCTCCTCTTCTTCTTCTTCTCTCATTCTCCGCACCTTCGCTACTTCGCCGAGCAATTGCAGAGGAAAAGAAGATCTCGAAGAGCGAGAATCCGTGTGAAATGAGGAATTCTCTCTGCGATGATCCAAAGAAGAAGGAGAATTAAGGAGATGGAACCCTAGAGAGAGATTCGATTGAGATTGAGCTCTAGAGATGTCCATTTTGAGACAAAGAAAGCAAGAAAGAAAGCTTGAAGAACAGAAAATTTGTAATTACAGAAGAAAGAGAATTTCCAAGCTTCGGAAATGGTGATAATGGCGGTCGAAGAGATTCAAGTTGAAGTTGCAGAGCTTCTTCTTCTTCTTCTTCGATGGTTTCGTGGAATTATAAACTGTAGACTAATAGCGGAACTTGTGACTGAATAAATAAACGCGAGAATAAATGGGGATGATGAACCTGGACGTGGTTACGAGTGTGTGCATACGGAGATATCTTACTGAATTGGATTACCTGAAGCAGCCGGTTAACCGGTAAGCACCGAGCAGTTGAAGTGAAGGTAAACGCAAAGGTTGAAATGTAAGTCTGTTTATTTTATTTTATTTTATTTATAGGAGAGAATAAAAACATACAATATTTGCTCAATGCGATATCAAGTCCAGTTCTTGAACCCTTTATCCTCACGTCAATAGGGTAGGACTACGATAATCATCTAGTGACACAAACCGGTTCAAGTAGAGTTTAAAAATTTATCATTTTCGCTTAACTCGTATTCTATACCGACGTAGCTTTTATAAATTATGTATAGGCGCCTGATTTAAAAAATTATTATCCTTCTGTAATTCGAACTCACAAATTGTACAATGCACGTGGAGCTCATTAGATTAATTAAACTAATTAAACTAATAAAATTAAATTATTTTATTTTTACTATGATACGAGTGTTGGATAGGTTAAAAAAATTATGATTTAATTAGTTGGGTTGATAGATACTGTGGACGGATTCATGTAGGTTAAGGAGCTAAAGAGAATGAGAGATTGGATATGATACATCCAAATCCTTGGCTTAATCACATTGTGTTAGTTTGAGAATTAAAATAGAACATTAGGCAATTAAAAAATAAGATGTTAACAAATTAAGTATAATAAAAATGCGAATGCTAAGATATATATGAGGTTAAACTTTAAAAGATAAACTTGTTCGAAAAATTGTAAGAGTAACCCTAATTAAAGATAAGTGAAAAAAATCGATATAGTTTGATCTTATATAAATATATGAAGGCCTTTTAATGTACTACTAACTTATTAACATTACGTGAAAGAAGATCGTTAAGAAAGATTTAGGCTTCATTTAAGAAAACTTTTTTAAAGTACTTTTGTTTCAAAAATATGTTTAGTTATATTTGAGAGTACTTATTTCTAGTATAATTATTGTGAAAAAAAATAATTCTTTGTCTTTAAGAAAAGAAATAATTAAAAAAAAAAATACTTTTAATAATTCTTTGTCTCGAACAGAAGCAGAGCACGTGCCTCACATGTTGTCGCAATGGGACCACGCGTGCTATTCTCCAAAATCACGTGTCCACAACTTTAATGACCATAATACACTCACACGCGAGGCAATTCAACTTCAGAACCGAACGAAAGGTCGAGCACCTTAACGTAATTTCCTTCTCTTGCGCGACTAGCAGAAGAAGAATAAGCCGAAATAACATATATAAAAGGAGAAAAATCGGGCCCAGTGCTGTTGCGACTCTCATTTCTAGGGTTTTGCAAGCGAGCCTGGTTAGTGATTTAGGGTTTTTCGAGTCTTCTTGTTCTTGTAGAAGTCACATCGACAAACCATTTTCAGACGATCGAGCGAAGCGCTAGGAACTTCTTCGCCATGTACGGATCCAGAGGGTACGTTCAAAAACCCTAATTTGACATGTTTATTTACTTATTTATTTTCAATTGTCTAGGGTTTTTTCGAATGGTTTTGTTTGGCGCTTGTTTTGGATTATGTTATTGTTTTGATTGTTGTGAAGCGAGTTTACAATCTTATGGTGGAATATTTCTTTCTCTTTGTTCTGTTATTAAACTTTATAGCGACAGATGTATTTATTGTTTGCTTCTCTGGTGTTTTTTTTCTTTTTGTTACCGGGATTCCGGCGCCCAGGTGGTGTGTTCCTTCCGCTTCGCGGTGAGACTAATTCACCTGGACTCGAGGGTTCTTGTCGGGCTCCGAAACGGGGCCCTCTCCCAACGGGGCTTCTCTGGTGTTTAATTAGGTTAATCTCGTTGTTATGCGTGTGGGTGTCCATGTTTAGGGATTTGAGGTGGGCTTAGAAAGGTTGTGTGTCTTGTAGTTTTATTGTGGGTGTTTGGTTTAGTTTAGGTTGTTAGAATATTAACTTAGGTTGCTGCTAGGTATCCCGGAACTATTGGAAATAAGGTTTGATCGGAAGTTGCAAGTTTTCAGAGGTGTTATGGAGTCCTGGGAAGATTCTACTTATGGATTCTTCAGTGGAAGAAAGTTAGGTTTTAGGTGCCTTGCAACAAATGCTTCCCCCAATTTTCTTCTCACTCCTCCCTGTGTTAGGTGCCTTGCATTTTGGTGCTTCTGCACATGCCGTGTCTTGAATCTTCTAGTCGTTGTGACCATTGTAATCTTTGACATTCTTCGTTTTTTTAATTTTTAATCTTTTATTAATGAAATTTAAGTTCAACCCATATAACTTTATGTATATTATCATTTATTCATATACAATATTTGTCTTGCTATATTTTTCTCATTGATTATATCTTATCTACATTATCATTGTAGGGAAATTCCTTACAATATAAGATATGTACGATGTGGTCCATAAATCCTATTTGGGACACGCATTGGATCCTGGCACCAACCTGTGTCCATGTAGCATAGCTAATTGCTCCATCTTTTACCTATAAGAAATATATAATAGCAATAATTTATGTTTCTATTTTTATTGTTCCGATCATAATAAGTATATTGTTAATGAAACAGCAGTATAGTATCTAGTTTTGGCTGACTGTTACTATTTATGCGTTCATTTTATTTTTGTCTTGTCCCATTGTAGTGACAGGGTCATTAATTATAATAACTTGAATTTCATATGTTCATTTTATTCTTCTCTTTACTATATTTATTATTATTATTATTAACATTATGATTACTTTTATTTTCTAAACAATCATCTGGTTTTTTCTATTTTGATGAAAAATCTTGAGAATGAATAGTTATACATTAATAGATAGGTTTTCTTTTATCCTCTTATTATATTTTTCTGCCATATGATTTTTTATTAAGGCTATGCATATGATGGCTTACACTTGATCTCTGAACTTCAGGTAAGTTCATGTGTTGACAAGTAATCTTGCTGATGCTCTTTCTTAGTTTGAATGTGATTCTATTTTTAATAATTTATTTCAAGTTTTTAACTTACTGGCTTAATCTCTCAAATTGGCCTGTTAGCATTCTTTCTTTAAAACATCCTTCTAAAAACTTCCCTTTTTGTCTATATGGGTTAGTGCTAGAATTTTGTTTGGATAGGTGCTAGGAAGCCCAGAATTACGGTGCTAGGGTCACATCAATATTTTACTCTGATGTTATAAGTGTGTTTCCAATTCCTGATTTCTCTTGATTATTGATGGTGGAGACAGATCTCAACTTGGGTTAAGCTTTAAATTATAAGTAATGATTTCTATCACAATAGGATGGAAATTTACATCCATTTAATTTGTTGCTGGTACTGCAAATCACACTTCAATTAATCGATGAGACTGATGTACAATACTAATTATTCCAACTCCAAGGATGATTAGATGGTAATTAATGGTCAAATAACTGGATACAAATCTATATTAGCTGTAGTTTGAAACAGTTATTGTGAGGGTTAATAATCTGAGTGTGAGCCTATAAGAATGGGTTCTATCTTTCAGATGCCTGCAATAGCAATTTTGCGGTTAGGTGGATTGTCACAAAATTAGAACCAATGAGTTAAACGTCTTTACCCCTGTTCCTTTATTTTCCTGTAATTTCAGTATACGGTGTAGAATTGTTGTTTGCTCCGTAGATGTCTTATCTAGTTATTCTCACGGAGAATATTAGTGCTGAACCCATGTTTTTTTTAGCATAGGGCCTTTGTTGGGTCCAAAAATGAAGTATTGAATTTTAAATACATGATATGAAATAGAAAATGGATAGGTGTCTGAGTATCCTTGTCGTTTTGCTCGTGGCCCGGGGGTCACCTTTATTCTCATTGGAGCATTTATATGTTTTTAAACAGAGCTTCTAGCAGCAAAAACTGTGCCTAGCATGTGTGATTGGTTGTTTAAAGTTTTATTATGTGATTTACTTCTTACACATACTTTTTGAAAGCTGAGAGTGTAAAATTAGATGAAAGGATACGTTTTCATGTTTTATGCTTCATTTGTTCTCTTTTATCTGTAAACTAGGCTGTTTGATTGTTCACATCATCCTCTCTTCTTCTTTTTTTTTTTAAATAATCTTGTATGATTTATTTTGATATTTTCTTCAAGTAGAGTGGAGTCTTATTCTTACTAGTTAGTTGGTGTAGTGTGCATGTATTCCTTTGCAAGGATTGTTATCCAATTGAGAGGTGATCTCTTGCGTGGCTTAGTAACTAAGACCTAATTGATTTGCACATTTCTCAGTTGGGTGTCAATTTCTGGCTGCACATTCAGAATGGTCCATTAATTGGCTGTTTGAACACCAACTCACTTGAGTTGAGACACCTCTATTAGTAGCTGCACTCCACATCATTCTATATTTCCTTATTACCTTCCTCTTTGCATTGACTTTATTACGTTGATCTACTTGGGAGGGATGGTAAAACATAGGAAATACTTGAGAATGATAGAGTGAGAAACTAGGTTTTAGGCAATCGAGGGCTGGGTCTGGTTTTATTAACAGGGTTAAGTGTGGTGTGGGGTATTTTTCTTTTCCTTTTGGGATTGAATAAATGAAGGGCAATGTTGGGAAGCGGGGGGTTGTCAGATGGGTACGAGGTCGGCTCAAAGAGACAGAGAATGATCGAATCAAATCCCTACCTCGCAGTGAGTGGTGGTGGCAGCAGCTATCAACCTTTCAACTATGGTGGTGGATGGAATCCTTCCTTTCCTGTGGTCCGTCTCAGAGGTCTCCCGTTCAACTGCACAGACATCGACATCTTTAAATTCTTTGCCGGGCTGGACATTATAGATGTACTACTTGTCAACAAAAATGGCCGTTTTTCTGGGGAAGCTTTTGTTGTCTTTGCAAGTTCCATGCAGTCTGAGTTTGCTCTACAAAGAGACCGACAGAATATGGGGCGCAGGTATGTGGAAGTCTTTCGGTGTACCAAGCAGGACTATTACCGTGCTGTGGCTGCTGAAGTGAAATATGAAGGGATTTACGAGGAATACCATTCCAGTCCCCCACCCCCTCGTTCAAAGAGGCCAACAGACAAGGACCACTTGGAGTACACTGAGATCCTTAAACTCCGTGGCCTTCCCTTTTCTGCTACGATGTCTGATATTGTGGAGTTCTTTGACGAATTTGAGCTGGTAGAAGACAGGATACACATTGCATGCCGCCCAGATGGAAAGGCAACTGGTGAAGCATTTGTAGAGTTTTCTTCGGCCGATGAAGCCAAGAGAGCGATGTCTAAGGACAAGATGATGATTGGGTCGCGGTACGTGGAACTGTTTCCTTCAACCCGTGATGAGGCTAGACGTGCCGAGTCAAGATCAAGACAGTAGTACGAATTTGAAACTTCTATACTGGGCTTTTTGGCTAATCTGAACTATTTCTTCCATTAATTTGTACGTGGGGCTGGGTTCTCTTTAAGTCCTTTCCTGCTTCATCATTTTGGAGAGTTTATTGCCATTGTAATATCGCATTTAATTTCTAATAAGATTTGGTGGTTCAGACGTGTGAGCACTGGTACAGTGAGAATTGGATGTTTATTAGGGTGAAGGCGATTGCACTAATGTACTTAGTAGATTTTCCTAGGCTCCTAAGCCATTCATTCACATTTAGTTAAAAAGGCATTTTCAAGTAGGTAATATCAAGGACTTATTTTCTATCAATGTGCATGTATTATCTCGATCAAAACAAACAAACAAACAAGGGATGTATGTACATTTAGAATTATGTCTCCTTTATACTGTAATATATAACATCAATTGTACTAAAGAAAAAAGAAGTTAATGCCCATTTAACAGATGATGCCATAAAACACACTGAAATAACATTCTATTACTGAAGAAAGTGAATTTCTTGAGCCATTGGAAGAAGTTCCATTGCGATCTACTTCACCTTCTCTATTATGTAACTCGTTGTATGTTCCTTCCATGTTTCTTTCTCAAGGTATTTCTCATAGAAGCTCACATCATTGTTTGCTCTCACAGAAAGTGCAGCCATGCTTCTTGTGCCATAGCGGCCCTAGGTTAACAAGCAAAAGCATTAGAATTTAAAGAAAAAAACTAAATTTTGAACAAAGATGAGATACCATTAATGGGTTTTTACCAGTGGAGTGTCTGTTTCAACAAATATGGAACTTAACTGAAGTTCCCAGTCAGGAGAACACACTTTGGGTAGCTTGCTCTTTTCACATTTAACCATGTCTATCATCAATTCTTCAATCATGTCGTTCATCGGCACTTCCTCTTTATCATATTCCTCAAGAAATGCCTTGAAATTCTCTCCTAAACGCTGAGACTGCAGTAAGAGGAGGGATCATTATTTTTAGGAAACTAAATGGAAGCAACAAGAAGGTTGGCATCATTATGAACATTACTTTTCTGGCAAAACTCAGTTATCCAGGCATTAACTTTTTGGCTTCCCAAAAGCAGATTATTCACTTTAATTCCTGATTTTAACTTTACTTATATTAACAAGTAGTGTTACTAGAAAGCTGGGGAACAAGATCCAAAACAATGTTAGATATATAACTACTGCATATACCCAGTTTTCAAAGTAGAACTAACAGTTTCATATAGTTAGTTGTGAATCACAACCCTCAGCACATAAGAGATTACATATATACACATGCAAAAGTAATGAAGTTGGAAGGAAATGCATGATTTCTTTACCTTATGCCACGGGGAGTCTAGCTTTGCATTGGAGAGAACATGGACGCCACAAGAAACCTCTTGAACAGAAATGGGCTGCCCTTGTGGCCTATTGGAGACATAAACCATGCTTTTGGATGTAAAATCAGCTAATATCAGGTTAAAACCATTGTATTGATCTGCTTCTTTCACCACTTCCTCTGCAAATTCCTTTGGACTCTTCCTGCCCTGCAACCATAAGGAAAAAAAAAAGATCATTGTAAAGGGGAATGCATAGTTGAATGATATAGTTCATTTTCTTTTAATCTACATGCAAGTAACAATACAAAGAGAGGAAAAATACAAACAGGGAAAAACATGGAAATTAAAACTCAACAAAGAGTCCATTGATTCAAGTTGAAATTGAACCTTCAAGAAACACACTGGCAGGTCTCCCCTGCTCTTTGCTTCAGGTATAGAGCAAGGCTCCAACACATTTGTAATAAAGGCCAATCTTCCATCTCTTGTACAAGCCAGCCATGTCCCTCCTGCAACTTCATCTCTTCCACCCAGTATCTCCCCATCTTCCCACCAGCTCACTGGCTTAGTAGGCCTTCCACCAAAAAAAAAAAAAACATTAGTTACAATTCTACATGCAAAATAATCAGAAAAAACTTCAAAAAAAAAAAAAAAAGAAAAGAAAAAAAAGAAAAAAAAGAAAAAAGAGAACAGAATCTGGCGTACCTGTTGTGGTATTCATCTCTGTTGAGCAAGAGAAGAAATGGGTAAAGAGGGTGAGTTTGCCACATAAACACAGCTATACACATGGTTAATTTCTTCTTTCACCTGAAAATCTCTTTGAAAGAAGGCTCTAGCAAAGCTAATTTGAGATGCCCACCTGGTATTTCTATCTGATCTTGCTCACAGATGCAGTTTAAAATTCTCAAAGGAATGAAGAAAATCTCATGATGCCATGCAAAGCATTTAAATGTAAACAAAGAATATAAGTAGAGATAGAAACAAGTGTCAGAAGTTGGAGATTTCTTAGGTTGTTTTTATAGAGAAAAAAACTCTGATGGCTCTCTCAGAAACCGAAACTCCCTCTGTTTCTTAAGGCAGTTGGTTTTCACAGAATTCAAGTCCTGTTCCTCTACTCCAGTTGTTGATTAAGCTTATCATACACTCTCTTCCACATGATAGCATGCCACAATTTGGGGAATCTTAGCCATGGAGAAAGAGCTTGATGGGCGATTTCTAGCTGCCTATGAGCCACGTGGCAAGAAAGCAGTTGTGATGTTACCCAACTCAGTTAAGGTGCCGTTAAAGTATGGATATACCCAATATTATAAGCCCCTAGATTTTGACCCGTCTTTGCAGACCAGAGGTTTTAAATTTCATTTAATTAGACATAAATCTTATCTATATGTATATATCTATATCTATCTACCTGGTGCTATATGTATATATGTATGTATGTATGTATGTATGTATGTATTTTTTTTTTTATATTTATATATATGTGTATTTAAGTTTTTCCAAAAGGGTTTTAAATTTTTTTAGAACAATTCAACCAAATACTTATTTAAAAACAAATCTTTGTTTTAAAAACATAGAAAACTCTATTTGAATTTTATACAAAATGGTGTAATGCTTTCTCTTTTTTGGTGGGCTGATTCCATTTTTTCTTTTTCTTTTCTTTCCAAAAGAAAAGAAAAATACTAGTCCACGAGCATGAGCCTTGCACTCCTTCAAAAAGGAATTCAAAGTTACCAAATTAAAATAAATAAAAAGGAGTTAAAAGTTACTAAAAAGAAGAATATATAAAAGAGGCTGAAAATTAAAAAAGAAGAAGAAGAGAACTGAAAATCATAAAAAAAAAACAATTCTTAAAATAAGTCAAATTTACTAACAGAAAATAAAATTTTTAGTGCCTTATTACCAATATGCCCATACATATAAGTTTTTTATATAAATTTATTTAAGAGTTTTCTATCGAAAAATAGTCAGCAATTTAAGAATTTACGATAAAAATAACACAAAGAAAGTATGTTAAGGAGTTTTGGCTTTATAAATAGTATAAAAAATACAATCATTACCGATTGTGTGTAAGAGTCAAGTAGGAGCCTCTTCCACCCACACCATATTTTCATGATAGTCCATATTTTGCCAATGCATGAGCAACGGAATTACATTTTCTAGGAATATGCTTAATTCAGCTTCTGAGGAAGATGAGATCTGTTTTTGCAAGATTGTAATCACATTGCTTGCATCAGACTCGGCCCAAGTTGGGAAATAGTTGTTTTCACCAGGCCTTCCTTCAGGGCCAGACATTCTGCTACTTCATCCATATGCACCGCACCATATTCAGTTTTGCAGCTGCAACCAACCTGATCCGAATCGATGGCGCTCGAGTTCAGGTGGTGGGTTTTTTTTACCCTACCCATGGGTCCATTGGTTGGTTATTAGGCACCACCACATATGTAGGGTCACATCTCGGCTTCAGAAATCTAAACCCGAATTCCACCTAACCTGCCTAACATATGTATAATTAATACACATACTATAATATACATGTATGCATATTTAAGTATATACCCGCGTTACATATAGTATATTAACATATACATCTTTATTTCTAGGCTTCCTTTAACAAGGACGTCCCATTGCTCTCACTTCACAAATGGAGTTAGAGAGCAACTTGTGGAGAGAATGGGGGAGGGGGGAGCTTTAAAAACAAAGTGATTCTCTTGAGCCATTGAAAGAAATTCCATTTCAATTCCTTCCATGCTCCTTTCTCAAGGTACTTCTCATACAAGTTCACTTCACTGTTTGCTCTCACAGAAAATGCTGAAATGTTTCTTGTGCCACACTGGCCCTACACTAACAAAAGCAAACACATTACTGTGTAAAGAAAAGCAAAATCTTGAACAAAGATGAGATAAGTAATGTGCTGTTACCAGTAGTGTGTCTGTTTCAACAAATATGGAACTTAACTGAAGTTCCCAATCAGGAGAACACACTTTGGGTAGCTTGCATTTGTTGCATTTAAGTGTCTGTCATCAATTCTTCGACCATGTTGTTCATGGGCACCTCATTTTCACCATATTCTTCGAGGAACTCCTTGAAGTTCTCACCTAAATGTTGAGACTGCAGTAAGAGGAAGGATCGTTATGAAACTGAATGGATGCAACAACAAGGGTATAACATGCATCATTATGAACACAACCTTTCTTGCTGAACTATGTTAGTTTTTCAGGTATTAACTTTTTGGCTTGTCAAAAGATTATTGACTTTAATTCCAGATATTAACTTTACTAATAAGAGAATTAAAAATTTTATATAATTAGTTGTTTGTTATTGATCACAATCCTCAATATATAGAGATTATATATCTTACAGATAGAAAAGTTCATTTAGATTTGAAATCAGACGAAATGGTTTATAATGCACAAGCAGTGAAATTGGAAGGAGATGTAGTGTAGTTTCCTACCTTATGCCAAGGGGAATCTAGCTTTGCATTTGAGAGAACATGAATACCATATGAAACCTCTTGAACAAAAAAGGGCTGCCCTTGTGGCCTATTGGAGACATAAACCATGCTTTTGGATGTAAAATCAGCTAATATCAGGTTAAATCCATTATACTGATCTGCTTCCTTCATCACTTCCTCTGCAAGTTCCTTTGGACTCTTCCTGCCCTGCATAAGGAAAAAACATTGTATTTTAAACATCTTATATGACTAAAGGGAAATAAATATTTGAATTATATAGTTCATTTTCTTTTTAAAGTAATTATATAGAAAGAGAAATGGATGATCCATCAAGGAAAAATAATAATTGGGTATAAAAAAATTGAGCCAAAAAAACATGGAAAAATCCTTCTAGCCAGAGTCCATTGATTCAAGCTAAAATTAAACCTTCAAGAAACACACTGGCAGGTCTCCCCTGCTCTTTGCCTCAGGGTAAGAGCAAGGCTCCATTACATTTGTAGTAAAGGCTAATCTTCCATTTCTTGTACAAGCCAACCATGTTCCTCCCGCAACTTCATCTCTTCCACCCAGAATCTCCCCATCTTCCCACCAGCCCACTGGCTTAGTAGGCCTTCCCACCCAAGGAAAAAAAAAAACTAAAATCCATTAATTACAATTCTACATGCAAAATAATCAGAAAAAATTAAAAGAAAAATAGTAATAAAAGCATACCAAAAGAACAGAATCCGGCATACCTGTTGTGGTAGTCATCTCTGTTGAGCAAGAGAAGAAATGGGTAAAGCGGGTGAGATTGCCATGTAAACACAGCTATACACATGGTTAATGCCTTCTTTTTCACCTGAAATCTTCCTTGGAAATGCAAGCAAGCAAGGAAATTTGAGATATTGCCCACTTGGTATTTCAATCTGATTTTTCTCAGAGGTGCAGTTAAATTCTCAAAGTAATGAAAAAATAAAATAAAAATTGTGGCGATTTCTAAGGTTGTTTTTATCAGACAAGGCAGTTGTTTTTTTCACAGAAACTTAAGTCTTGATCATATACTCCAGCTGTTGATTAAGGTTATCATACACCCACTTCGTTTGACACGTGGAATGATACAAGGGACTAGTTTCCACATGATGATGACATGTCACACTTTGGTGAAAGAGCTTGATGGGCGAGTTCCAGCTGCATATGTGCCATGTAGCAAGAAAGCAGGTGTGGTTGATGGATAAAGTTACTCTAACTCAATTAATATTTTTTTTTAGTATAGATAAACTCAACATATATATTTGAAACTGAATATCTGGCCAGTTTATGCTCAATCACTAAAGGTACAAGCCTTTAATTAGAAAAAGGGTACGTTTTTTACTTAAAAAATAAATCTTCCTTGGGACTTGTACCTTAGAAAGGTACAAGTCGACAGAACTCAAACTCGTAACTTAATGATTACTTGATCTTCGTTAATCACTTGGCCAACGCGTCTTAATAGATTCAATATTAAGCCCTTAGTTTTGATCAGTTTTTGGCTCTTTGCTGACCAGATATTTAAAATTTCATTAAATTAGACATAAAAGAATTATTAATTAATTGGCGCTCCTAATAAATAAATATTTTTCATTTGTATTTATGGGTTACGTAACAATACATACTACAATTTTTTTATTGGAGAAAAATTATAAAAGGATAACAATGAGTTAGGTTGTGGGACAGTTAAAGGCTTCTATGATCTAGATCCTGTTGAGTAGTAAGTATCAAACTTGAACTCGACCGAATATGAGCATTTAAAGGGCCCCACTTGTCAATTTTTTGGTATAAAAATTAATGAGTTCTTTGAGGGCCTTGTATTCAATAGGAAAACATTGGGTTAAGGTGGCGGTATTTCTACTTGAAAAAATACTCAATAACACCCTAATCCTTAAACCGTGTACGTGTACACTCACAAGAAAACAAAAGCTGACATACTTAATTTTTTATTAAACTAAGTCAAAATGTTAAAATTAAAAACGTAAAATGCCCTGTATAGCTACTGTATCTTACTTTTGGGTTTTATGTAATGCAATGTTATTGTGACTTCATTATTTCTTGAGCTTTAGTTTTCTTTTAAAAAGCAAAAGGAACAGAGGTTTTTTTTTTTGTAAAATCTAAAAGAGATTTCTATTGGCTCTGCGCCAAGAAATAGAGGCTATGATAGTTACATTCATTAAAATTTACCAAACACAATTTAAAAAAAAAAGAAGAAAAAGGATAAATACAAGATTTAAAAAAAAAAAAAAATTTGCTCCACTTTTTTTATTTTTATTACCGAGATTCTGATATTCAGTAGTATCCTCATTCTTCTTCAGAACGAGACTATTCCGTCGGGCTTTTAAATTTTGCAAAGGCTCATGCGTCACTTCTAACTATAATTTTGTCGAAGGAGATTCATTCGAACTCGAAATCAAGTCTTTCAATCCTCTTTAGGTTCGTGGAACCATCGAACCAAATGATAATTGGTACCAACATAATCTATAATCTATATTAAATTATTAAAATCACAAATAAAAAATGACTTAAAAGAATGAATTTAGGGGGGCAGCGCTCCTCACCACTTGAGAGATATTGTTGCAAGAAGGGCGTTATCAGTGCTCTTGCTTTCAGGCTTTGGGATAAATGAAGATTGAAAGATATTGTTGTACGGAGAGTAGAGAGATATGGTGTATAAATGAAGGGAAGAAGAGGCAAGAAATTAGAATGGAGACGTATTTTAGAAGGAATCATTGTCTGATTAAACATGGAAGAAGAGTAAAGAACGAAGTGAATTTCGAACAGAGAGAGAAAGAGAGATGAAGAAACTGAAAGAGTAGTCACGATTTTGCAAAAAAAAATAAAATGGAAAAGCCATAAAAAAAAAAAGAAAAAGAATTGCCACGTGGCATCCAGTGGTGCCCCATAGAATGATGCCATGTGGTGCATTTTAATAAGATAAGATAACAACAACTTTTTGATCCAAAAAAATACCAACAAAAACAAAGTCAACTCTGGAGTCCAATGACCCTTGGACGATAGGACTGTAAGTGTATTGCGTAATTTTTCTGTAAAAGATGTTCGGGTGTGGATACGAGTAATGTCTTATAGTAGTAAACATATAACATGTTTATACCCAACTTGATAAGAAAATCAAGCAGTGCATATTCTATCATATGCTTTTTCAAAACTATATGGTAACCAAGGATGTTTTTTCAAAGAAAAAAAAACCTCAAGAATGTAGTAAGATAATTAAAAGAAATAAAGATTGAAGAATATATATAAGTAAAAACAATTTTACCTAGAGCATAAAAAATTAAAATATGTATAAATTTTATCTAATTGGGTACTCAATTTTTCAATTTTTTAACCTTATGTCTAACCGACTCTATTTTAAAAAACATTGTTATTCATACCCACTTAAAAATGAGCTTTTCTGAATTCATTTTGCCACCCTTACACCACTATCAATGACATCCCTTTATAGGTTCGTGGGTGAAATTGAATCAGGTCGAGTCGAGTTTTTGCTCCCTAATTCACTCGACCCGACCTCGTCGGGTCGGATTGGTTGAGTTGACCCTCATTAAATAATCTATTTTTTAAAAAAGTTAATAACTACTATTTAAACTTATATTAGTAATAAAATATGTTGAATTATTATGTATTCAACTTAATAAGCTATTATTTAAGCTTTAAAAGATGAGATTTCTCTTTTTTGTGAGAACTCATATATGTATAAGTTAAATTACTTTTAAATTTGACTTATAAAAATGAAGATGAACTCATATATATATATATATATATAATTGAAAAGGTCGAGTCAGATCGAGTTTAGTTGGATTACTAAAAAATTAATCCGATTAACCCGACATATCAATTAAACCCGACCAGATCTGACTCAAAATGATCGAATTTGATCGGGTCGGATCGATTTAGTTGCTTCCACCTTATTAGTAACAATAATAATAATTTATTTTGTGACTTGGGGTGTGGCAACACACGTGCGGACCCATGGAATCCGTGTCTCATGCCACTGATGCGATCATGCGAAACCCCTCTAAATAAAATAAAATAAAAAGTGACATAAAAACAAAAAATATTATCAAAAAATAAAAACAAAAGAAAATAGTAAAAATAGCCCTGGTGTTAGAGAGAGGAGAGAGAGGGAGGGGGGGCAGGCAGGAAAGGATGGGTAAGATATTGGAGAAAGCGAAGAAGAAGAAGAAAGGACGCCCCTCTCTTCTGGATCTCCAAAAACGAACCCTACGAGAACAACAACAACAACAAAACCAACAACAACAACAACTCAAACCAAACCCAAACCCTAACCCTAACCCTAACCTTAACCCCAATTCCACCCGTCGATCCACTCGCCGCAACCCTAATCCCATCGGAATTTCACCGGCGCCGGACAGAATTTACGGCGAACAAGACGAAGAAGACGATGAGGAGGATGATGATGATGATGATGACGATGATGATGATAGGGGTGGTTCTAGTAATGGGAAGAGGAGGGAGAAGAAGCTCAAGCTCGTTCTTCGATTGCCTCCGCATCAGCAGAATGCGAACGCTTCGTCTTTGAATTCGGAGGATGAGAACGGAGAGGAGGCACCTCTCAAGAGGCGCAAGATCAATGCCGTTGTAGGCGCTCGATCTGGCTTTCGAGATGGAGAAGAGGTGATCAAAATATAAAATTCGTCGTTTTTTAGGAAAAAAAAAAGGAGGAACCTTTGACAGAAAAATCTCTCTCCTTCTCACTCTCTCTTTTTCTCTTTTTTTTTAAAAAAAAATAATAATTTTGTTTGGATTTGAAATGTGGATATTCCTGGATTTCACGGATCATATTGTTTGGTTTTTATTTTTTATTTTGGAGGAATTTTGGTTGGGTAACTTTTAAACCTTTTCTGCGGATATCATTTTCCTGGATAATCTCTCTTGATTTTCGCGCGCTGTTTGAACTTTATCGTTTATTTCCCCAATGAAATGTACATATACTTGAAGAAAATGGTTGACCTGGTCAGGATGTTGTGGGGATTTTTATGTATTTAATTCTGCATTTTCATCTGATCAGACTTTTCTTACATAAAAAGTTAAATTTTGTCCGTCCTTCGATATTTAGAGTTAAAAATTATCGGCTAATTCTTGTTCCAGGGAGAAAATGATCTCAACAACGCCACGAAAACGATTGACTCTGTATTGGGTATGTGACCAATCATCTTGTTTAAGAGATTTGAATTTTTTTTTTTTAAATCTGTATTTATTAGTTCTGATTTTTTTTTTTTGTGTATGTTTATTTATGAACAGGCAAGGCGTTGGAGCCCGGACCCACAACACCTTTACCAGACAAAAAGTTGCTGGTCTTCATCTTGGACAGGATTCAAAAGTGCGCATTTCATTTCAACTTCTTAGGAATTTTATGTTCTCTATTCATTTTACCTATTTGTCTGTCAGTAGTGGGGTTTTGATAGGTTGTTTATTCAATCATCAATCTGCAGGAAAGACACTTATGGTGTGTTTTCTGAACCGGTTGATCCAAATGAGGTGAGTTAGTTTTGAAAATGGGTAGTGCTGGTAACTTTTGGGATTTTAAGATCAGGGCTGATCTATAATTTTGTGTTTTACAGCTTCCGGACTATCATGATATCATAGAGCATCCAATGGATTTCAGTACTGTGAGGAACAAACTTTCCGGTGGAGCTTATGCCTTCTTGGAACAATTTGAGGTCAGCTACTTTTCTTGATTATAAAAGTTGAGGTTCTGGATATTCTTTTTAGTGACTTGTTGACTTACTCAGGGTGATGTGTTTTACTGCGGGTTCTGGAATTTTCTTTACCTGGGTGTAATCCTGGGTTTGTTTTGTCTAGAAATAATATTTTTATTGGCAATGGAGGAGGATGTTACAGGTGGCATCTTAGAAAGATTACAGCTTGGTTTTGGTGGCTGGATGTTAGAATGGAATCTACCATGCAAAACCTCTAGGAAAACTATTGATCTGGAGGGGATTTCACACTCTCTTCTAAGATGGAATCCATGTTGTGGACCAACTATGTGGAATTGTTGTTTAAAACGTCAGATCCTGGAATTCAAGCAAGTACTGTTGAAGATTTACTGAAACTAAGTTTTGGAGAGAGAGTTTTGAAGGCATGGCCTATCTTTTCTCTGATACTTGAAGCAGTTTGATGCTGGGAATGGACACATTCAGGGCAAAAGTTACAATAACTAGAGTCACTTCAAAATTCTTCAGTGATGTTATGCTTTGATGTTGTACTTCTCAATCAGCTTAAATTTGACTATGGCATATCTGAGTTTAGATGATGCTGTCCATGACTGGCCAATGTCTCTTTTCTTTGTATACATGTTTTTCCTTTCCTACGATTGTAGTATGTTATTTATGATGCTTATTTGCTGGCTTATGTTTGCTGTTGTAAAGCTGGAGATTTCTGAAATGGACCTTCATGAGTATTTTGACTATCTTTACTTCTAAGTAAAATAGAGGTTTCTTCTCTACAAGTAGCTACTTTTTTTTTTTTGCTTATGTTTTAGAGGTTAAAACTTTGCTACAATAAAGGTTCATTTTAGAGAAGTAGAGTATAAATAGGGTTACGAAACAAACCCTTTGTGACTCATGTATTATGGTTTTTTATTACTGTTATTACTCTCTTGCTCGCATATGCTAGCTGAAGCAGTATTCTTCCTTAATTGATTATTGCAGTGATATATTTGGCAGTAATTTAATTTGGAATAAATAGATATGTTCCGTTGGTCACTGGGGTTCCCCCTTTGGATGTTCATTAATTATTATGTTTGGCCAAGGGATATAATTTCTGTACAATCACTTAGGTTGAACATGTCTGCTTTTATTGTGTCAGAACATAGCAGTGATGAGTTTATTTTCTTTCGCGCCTTGAAAGATGAATAACATGTTATAGAATGTGGGAAACTTGTCTGTCTATTAACTTAAATTTTTCTTTATTGTCTTGCAGAAGGATGTCTTCTTAATCTGTTCAAATGCGATGAAATATAATGCATCAGATACAATCTACTTCCGACAGGTGTCACTAATCTCAACATGCTCCATTTTGAATGTTTAGACTTTAATATTTATTAGAAAAATTCTGTTGTCTTTTCCAGGCACGCACCATACAAGAGCTTGCAAAAAAGAATTTTGAGAATTTGAGGCAAGATAGTGATGATAATGAACCAGAACCCAAAATTGTAAGGAGAGGTAGACCTCCAACAAAGAACCTGAAAAAGCCAATCGGCAGACCTCCATTGGATCGGGCTAGTTCAGAATTCTCCTCAGATGCAACTCTTGCTAATGGTGGAGATAACCCCATCTTGTCAAACTCTTACGATTTGAGAAAAAGCTCTCTCCCTGAGAAGTCTGGCCCTGCTGATCTATCAGGAAGAATTTTCAATGTGTCTCGTAACAGTGAAGAGCGTAAATCTGAGAGACATGATGATGTTCCAGGTTCAAACTTGGCTAGAATCTACTTTTTTGTCTTATGTATCGCACTTTTAGTTGGGCCTTTTTTTCTTATCTTTTTCTGTGTTTTCATCTTTGAAGTTTTCGAGAGGAAATTTGTGACTCATGTTTTACTTTCCAGCAACTATGTCAAAGAGTTTCTCAACAAAGTTTGGGAAGAAACAGTTTATATTTGATGAAAACCGTCGCAACACCTGCAAGCAATTCCTGGCATCGTTGGGGCATGAGCAATCAGTACTGAACATTTTCGATGGACAGAAGAAACAATTAACGGCTGTAAGTGTATAGATTTTGGTAGTTCCTAGAAGCATTTTGATTTTTTCTTTCTTTGTGCCATTTCTTTTTTTTTGGTACCGGTTTTCCGGCACCCAGCAGGTGTCCTCCTCCCCTTTGGGGCGAGATTAATCCTTCTGGATTCAAGGATTTGCAGGGGCAAGGAAACCTCTCCCAACAGGGATGGACGAGTGCAGGCTCGAACTCGTGATGTGCCCTTTCTTTTCACAGATTAGAGAACTGACCTTGAATTTTTTTTTAAAAATGATGCTTTGTTAGGTCATGCTTTGAAATGGAGTCAAAAGATTTTTATATGAATGGTGGAATATTTCCATTGCAATATGGAGCACTTAAAACATGTTTGTGGGGATCCACCATGAATAGGTGTCAGATTTGAAGATCTCCCGGGCCAAATCTGAACAAGATTGAATCACAGCAACTTTCTGTTGTTAAATATTGATTTTATAACAAAGATGAACGACAAATTAAGAGGAAAAAAAATCAGTGGTTCTAGGACATAGCATTAATTTTGGTAGCTCAAAATGCTGTTATGGCTGCTGGACAAACTTTTGCCCAGTGTCTGGTACCTCTTCTGCTATGTAGTTAGTAATCCTTTTGTGGTCTTATCCTATGGGCGTCATTAACTTTCTTTTCAGTATTGGCTTATCTAGAGTGATAAAGTCTTGACATAAATATTTGGTTTGAATCAGGTGGGGCTCCACACAGAGCATGGTTTTGCAAGAAGCCTTGCTAGATTTGCTGCTGATCTTGGACCAATAGTTTGGAAAATTGCGTCCAAGAAAATTGAAAGGGCATTGCCGGCTCAAACAATGTTTGGCCCTGGGTGGGTTGGAGAAAAGGACCTTCCTTTATCACGACCTTCAATATTAACATCATCTCCTACACAATCTTTGATACCTCAACAACACATGTCTCTACCCAAAACATCATCCACTTCTGTACCATGCACTAGTGACCCAAAAGCAGATAAAGTTGCTGAGAAGCAAGAACCTTCAAATAACTCAACCGTAGAAGTCCATTCTAACAGAACATCTCCATCCACCATTGTCTCCTCTTCCTCTAAAGTTGCAGCCAAATCCCATGAACCCAATGCAGGATGCTTGGAAGCTGCTAGGGATTCAAACTGTGAAACTGGGTTTAGTGTATTGAAAAGCTCTCCTTCTGCAGTCAAGCCTGCTCCTCCCTCTCAGATTCATCCAAGACCTTTGCTTAATTCTGGCATGAATGGTTTTCATGGAAGTTTTGGGTTTAATCTTGCTTCTCAGATGGCCAAATTTGCAAGGCCTGGACCTCCGGTAGGGAGCTTTAGTCCTGAGATTTCAATGCATCCTCAAATGCTTGATTTGGTCTCCAGAAGCAACAACAATTTCATCCGGCCAATTCCTGCAAACCATTTAGATTCAGGGTACCGAAAGTTACCAGAGGGTCCAAGTACAGTAATTTCTGATTCTGCTGGAGAAGCAAAGGGAAGTGCCGGAGCAGGGGTCCAAGTCCAACCACAACAATCATCTTTGACGGGATTGTCTCAGCATCAGAAACTAGATCCAGTTCCACCTGACCTGAATGTTAGATTCCAGTCACCAGGCTCTCCTAGTTGCTCGCAGCAGCAGCCGGACTTAGCATTGCAGCTGTGAGAATCATTTGATCTTGTAGGGTTGGTGCTGAGGAGGCTTGCTTCAGCATTTGAAAAGGAGAAGAGGGGGAAGAGATGTCTTAGGTTAGAAGTTAGAACAGCTCTTAGTTATGTTGTAACAATGTAGGGGAAGTTTTGTACAGATCATTGTTGTAACCTAATTATTATTCTTACATTGGAAAGCAAAAAAACATGTCATTTATAATATTAAATTTAATGATTCCTAGAAGCTTTTAACTTATTCTTATCACTTTCCCCCTACTTTGGTGTGAAGA
This sequence comes from Paratinospora sagittata, assembly GCA_035771175.1. Lineage (NCBI taxonomy): Eukaryota > Viridiplantae > Streptophyta > Magnoliopsida > Ranunculales > Menispermaceae > Paratinospora > Paratinospora sagittata. The sequence continues at coordinate 32,724,749 of CM069594.1, forward strand.
TGTGCCAATGAACTTTTTAGCTTTAGCAGTTTAGTAGTAAGTGGTTAAAAAAAATGAGGAATTGGACGAATTAGTGTGGTCCTATGAGAGTAAGGGTGAATGATGATTTCCTTTAGGAAACAAGACCAAATTCTAACAATCCCAACCTGTGCGGTATCAGATCTTTTCGGGACTCACTAACCCCCGCATCAACGCGTCGCCCAGCAATTGATGGCTGCATGAACTCCGCACCAATCTTCCTAGAATCCACTACCTGGCTCGACCCAGCTCAGCAGTCGGTACTTAGTGAGACTCAAACCTATAATCCCACAGAAGCCCCTTAAAGCCGCCAACCGCCCATTGGCGGTTTCATATTTCATTGAAGGAAAAGGGGAAAAAAGGTCATCTCCATGGTAGCTAAGCTTTCCATTTTCCTTAAAAAAAAAACTTTTTTTACTTGGGAAGATTCAACCTTTTAACCACTTCAACTAAGATTTTGATTTGTGAGAACCAAACTATCTTCAACCTGTAAGAAGTTATATTTTTCCGTATCCTTATGTTTCTCCAAGGGGGATTAAAATTTTTATATATAATTGAAAAATTGAGGGTGTTGAAAGACAAAGGAGACCCAACGGCTAAAAATGATGAGCCACACTCACATATTCTCTCTGAAGTGTGGTTTCTGTGGGTTGCCCATCTCCTAAGTGTGAGCAAAAAAGAATCAAAGTGAGTGAAACGAGAAAGATCTGAAACGTGTCGTTCTGAATTCTGCTCAGTAGTAAAAATGATTCTGCTACTCATGACGCCATTCTTCAAATTCAACTAAAAATGTGAACAACAAACACACCACCACTGACTGACCCAGCATAATTGAAATTCAATCACCCCCTAAAAACACCTCTTCATCGTTTCTTCTTTTTCTTCTTTGTAGTTTCAGCTCTTGCAGTAAACAAACAACTCCTCAAACAAGGTAAAAAAAATGGAGAGAATGATGATATAATATAAAGTTTTGAATTCCCATTTTGATGTTAGAGATTTTCGATTTTCCTCATCTGGGTACTTGTTAAAACTTGCATTTGTCTGTTCTTGTTCGTGATATTCTTCTTCTTCTTCTTCTTCTTCTTCTTCTTCTTCTTCTTCTTCTTCTTATTCTACTAATTTTTTCTTTCTCTCCTCTGGTGCTCCTGTTTTTGGGACACCCATTTTCTGTTGTTTTGTTTTTGGGTAATTTTGTTGGCATTTGTGATTATTTCTCTCTGAATTTGCATTCTTCCTCAGCTGGATTCTCCAACCAAGTTAGTAGACTGCTTATTGTCTGTTCTTATGGATAGGGAATAGTGAAAGCGGGTGGAGAGAATGTTCATGTTCTTGCATGGTTTTTGTTTAGATTTCTTAGCCCTCAAGTTCAGGAATCACAGCTCTTGCAATTCCCTGCAAATCATTCTACTCTTTCATTCTCTCTTACAATTTCAAGGTTCCCCCTTTTTCCATTTAAGCATTTCTGTACTTGTTTGTCTGCTCTGTTTTTCTCCCTCTCATGTTAAAAACTACATTCAAAATTCGTCATCTTTTTCATTAATTGTTTTGACTGTTGCATGTCAATCTCTAAAACCATTTTTCAGATTGTTCAAGTACTATTTATTTACATTTTTAAAGAAAAAGATTAATTACGGAACAGAGTAGTAGTTCTTAGGCTGATCATCATATATAGAGCCATTTCATGAATCTGAGTTCACAGAAACAAAGGGGTTTAGCTTAATGTCTACATGCTATGCTCATTTCATAACCTGATAAGATACAAAGGACCTGTTTCTTGACCAAAAGCAATCACTAAATGTGGTTTTGCCTGTTTAAATTAACCATTACAGCTCGTTCAACGTTAGAATCTGAACAATGCCTTAAATGTTTCAAGGGTGTTTAAATCACCAAAAAAAATACTGTTAAACTTCATTTCAGTTGAATGATCATCTGGGCCTTGTTTATTTATCATGAATTGAGTGGTGTGAATTGCCTTAATTTCTTCCACATTGTGATCAAACCCAAAATAGATCAAATAGATCCTGTTATCTTGATAAGTTTCCTTCATTTTCCTGACAGAAATCTTGTTCTTGAATTGGTTATTTTCAACCCAAAAGTTAATCATGATCATCAAAGGGTGCCTCCGAACAATTTGGAGAACAGAAAAGAGGGAGCTAGAGCTATCACAATTGGCGGAGCAATTATGTGAGAAGAAGGAAGATACTTGTCAAACCAAGGAAGGCAAATATAAAAGCAAGAAAGATGAGTGCCAAAACAAGGAAGATTCTTGTGATAACAAGGAAGAAGATGATATCCAAAACAGCCAAAATGATTTTCAAAGCAATGAAGATAGTGATCAGAACTCAACAAGAAGTGCCTCTCTGCTTGATATAGATCTCAACTATCCTCCTCACCCTCCCCAAGTTGTAGCAGAGAATCGACAAATTGTTCGAGCTACACCAGGTTGGAAATCTTATTCCTATTTTTTGTGTGGTGACAAATTTTTATTTTTTTTATTTTTTTTTATCTCACTATTATGTTCTTGATGAAACTCTACCACGACTAGTACTAAGTCCGGGTAAAGGAGGGTTGCGTTAGGTAGCTGACAGCCAGTGTAAAACTTTGTCAAATCAACTTTGACATGAATCTTAATCAAACTTACAGAGTGGATTCATGTCGACCCATATAGTTGGAAAAACACTTAGTTGAGTTGAGTTGAGCTGAGTTTTATGTTCTTGACGAAATGAAAGGTAGTGGAGAAAAAGATAGCTAGATATGGTTTCATGGAAAGATAATCCAACTTAGCAAATCCAACATTTGCAAATTTATGAAGAAAAGGGTCTAATTCTCACTTTGTTGGATGTGTATGGACCAAAACATAAAAAATCAAAAGTAAAGAGTTCATTAGATGGGATATAAATATGAATCTCTCCTCTCATTAGTATTGTGACATTTTAAAGTGAAACCAAACACTTGAGCCCGCCAAAAGGTGGGCCTAGAGATAGTTAAGTGGAGACAAATATCTATACTGGTTGAGATTCAAAACCACCAACTATTACATCTCACATTGCCTTGTTGGCCAAGGTGATGTGACGAGCATGATGATGAACCAAACGGGTCGCTAAGGTGATACTTGTGGACAAATTTTATCAATCCCAAATCCACTTCCACTTTTACTTAAAAAAAAAAGTAGAAAAATCCGGTGTTCATTAAATGTTACAGCACGTTTTAAGCTATTCAAGACCTCAAGGAAGTTGATAACTACTTGCACATCTAACACGACTTATGTACAAGTCTCTCTGTGATTTTTCAATTTTGATGCCACCCATATATGACTTTGTAGAAGTAACTATTTCTTAGTCATGTTTCAACTTTGATGAAAATAACTACCTTTGATCATTTCTCAGAGAAGAAGAAAAGGAGGGCAACAACAAAAGATGTAGCAAAAATCGAACTAGCTGATCTTTCCAAGTACTTTGATCTTACCATCACAGAAGCTTCTAAAAGAATGAATGTTGGATTGACTGTTCTCAAGAGGAAGTGCAGGGAGTTTGGTATTCCTCGTTGGCCACATCGGAAGATTAAGTCTCTTGACAACCTCATTCTTGATCTCAAGGTGCTCTTCTTTCCATCACCCTTTTTAGTATGTATTTCAACTGCATTATAATTTTTTCTTACATATCACCATAGCTGGTCTTTTAGCATATACTTCTTCTATTTCTTTTATATTACTAGGCAGAATTTTGTTTTTGTTTTTGTTTTTTTAGACCCTTCACTTATTAATTCCTTGGATGTTGGGTACATTTAGATGTAAGCAAGTTCATCTTCATCGCAGAGAATATAACTTGGAATTTTATACTCGTTAGTAATCAGATCTTTTACAGTGAAATCTCACACCTAGGCCTAAAGGTAGTTAACTAAGAGTGTGGGACATTAATATTGATACTATTAAATATCTAGGTCTGTCTAATAGGTGGTATCAAACCGCCATAATTATTTCAAATTGGTTATGGATAAGTTTACCGCATGGAATATCTCACGGTTATTAGTGTTGATGACTTTGCGAGTAAAACCCTGCACCTAAGGTGAGTTAAGTAGGGACAATATTGGTACTAGTAGAAATCTAAGATCGCAACCATTTAACTTTAGCTGGATGGTCTTTAGTCATGAGTACTTAAACTTAAACTGGTATTAAACCTGATTTACTGTAGATAGAATTTGTTAATAATCTACGAAAATTAGCAAATGCATGAGTATTCTCTTATACAACTATATATATGCGTGTGTATGAAAAAGCTTTTACAGGAAGAGAAAGATCGGCAGGATCGAGTTTGTGCATCGGCAGCAATTGCAGTGATGAAAAGGCAAAGAATGTTAGAGACTGAGAAAGAAGACATAGAGAAGAAACCTTTCATGGATATACAGAGAGAAACCAAGAGATTCAGGCAAGATGTTTTCAAGAGAAAACACTATGCTAGAACTAGAGGCAAGAAGCATGGGGAATCAATCTCTCTCAATTTAAGCAGTAAAATAATTGCATAAAATCTTCTTCTTCTTCTTAAATGTTAAAAAAAAAAACCCCAATATATCAATATTCCATCATATTTCTTCAACTATATGATAGTGTTTTACAGTGAATGATTCATGGTAATTAAAGTGATAATCTTAATGGGCAGGAATAGAATTTCTTGAATCTCAAAACTATGTAATAGTTTGATCATTTTGTTAAGGTTAAATATTCAATTCAACTAAGTCTTTTTTCAACCATACAGAATTGGGCTACTTGAATATGCTTCCTCTAATTAAATAGCTTGAATGAATATATCAATATATCAGTTATTAACTGTGCTTCTTTAGAAATGCATCAAAGAGAATTTAAGGTTCTACTTAACTAAAATTCTTAATTAATTATAGAGTAATGCTATATGTATGCTGACACTCAACTTCTTTTAAATATTTTGGGAATGCACATGTATTTAAGGATGTTGCGCAATACACGAATATTTTAAAAACATTTAAGAGAGTTGGGTACCGGCGTTAGAAAATAACGTTGACATCCAACATATATAAAACATTTTTTTTAAATACTTCAAAAAATATTTATTTTAAAGTAATATTGCATAATGGTATGCAATAAAGTAATGTCTATTATACATTAATTAATATAAAGAATAAAATCAAAATAAAAAGGGAAAGAAAATAATAGTTGACTCTTCTTCTTTAAGTGTCTTCGTGGGTGAGGCGTTACATCTGAGGAACGCCAATGAGAAGAAGTGAATAAACCAAACCAGTGTCCAATCCATGGACCTGTAATTGCTTGATGGGAAAACCATTTTGGTCCAACCAGTGTGCACCCATTAGATGGGCTCATAGAAATTGACCAACTAAATAAAGATTATGTCAAATTCATTCACCTAATAAAATATGATAACATAGTAGAATATTGTCAAGAATAGTAAAATTCACAATTCTTCTTCTTTAAAAAGTCAAAAATGCTAATTCCACTGCCTTGAAAAAGAGTGAAAGCAACAGTTTTTTTAAATTTTTTATTAAACAATGATTCTCATCAAGATGAACATATATTATTAATTTGGTATTATTTCACAAATTTGATTGAATCACTCAAATAATTTTAAAAATAGAAAACAATCTTGGCAAGACTAATTTTAAAATACTATATTATATATAATTTTTATTTTATAAAATTGTTCTAAAATAGGAGAAATAATGGAGTATTAATTATTAGATGTGAAGAAAAAAGGAGAAGAATAGATAATTAAGTGAAAATAAAATCTTGTTTTTTTTTTAATATATACATATACACACATATTAGTTTTCAATTGTAACAGCTGAAAGAGAGAGATAGAGAAAGAGAAATCAGAATTTGAAGATATTATCATTTGACAAAACAATGCTAAATATAATAAATAATTAACATTTAATAACACATCTAATAACATAACATAATAAATAAAAAATCTCGGATATTACTTTTAATTTTCTTGCTCTCTTTTTCTCTATTTTTATTTTTATGCCCTATAAAAATATTGGTTAATTTATTTAAACTTTAACTATTATTTAATCAAAAAAATTAAGTAATTAATTCTAGAATAATCAAAATGAAAACCCGTGCGTCACACGGGTATTGCAGAATTGTCATGATGTAATAATTTACTAATTTGGTAAGTTATTTAAAGTACTCTTAGATGAGGATCGCTAGCTAACATAGTAGGGAGATAAGGAGGAGTAAGTTTAAGAAAGTGATTGAAAACAATGGAAGGAAAAGATTAGTAAAGAGGATAGCGAGATGCACGCTCACAGCCTCACACTTGTTCTCCATTGTGGAATCTTTTTTGTTTTTTTTTTTTTTTTTTAAGAATATCCGTGGAATTGTTTGAGAAAATCTAAAGTGTAGATAAAAAAATAAACAAAATATTCTTTTTTTTTATTCATATTTTGACTTTGCTACGAGATTAATCCTCTCGGACTCAAAGGGTTCGGTGAGCGTTTAACGTCCTTTCCTTTTTTAATTAAAATATGTTCAGGATAAGACTCGAACTCGTCATAAGTCTCTTAACTTATCCTAGAGCTCGTTCTCGTAAGGAACAAGGAATCAACCCTTTTGTAAACAAAATATTCAAAGGTAAGCTTGGCTATTTGTACAATGAATAATAATTAGAATTTGAAAGGCTTAGCAAGATCGATTCAACACATAATAACAGATAAATCTAATAATAAAAGTACGAAGCCCTTGCAAGAAAGCAAAGCAAAAAAAACAACTACCACAAAAACAAACCCTAACCATCGATGCTTCCAATGGTAGGAAGCTGCCGGCAAGTGAAAAACAGAGCGGTGTGTGGTACGGCAACCCAAGCCGTTCCCTTCACAGGAGTGAAAAAAATGATCATTTTAATATGACAAAAAAGAAGGTAAATTGACAATTCATCCTTTAATTAAAATAAAAGGTCAAAAATGGCATGTGATGGAGCTTGACAAACTCATTGAGTGAAAGCAAAAACTGCGAATTGAGTCGTCAAGCCCGTGACTATAAAGCTGGCTTGGAAATTAAAGCTGCGTAAACCATGCTTCTAATTACTAAGTCAAGAACAATAACAAATTAAACCATATATATTCTCATTTCAATTTATTTTTTTCCTTTATGAAATAGTACACAACATATGAAACGGTATACAACAGTTTCTCAACTTATTATCTTCATTAGCAGAATCACAATCTCCCTTTCTTCTTCTTCCCCTGCCAAATAACTGGAGAGAACTAATTAATTCAAAAACGAAACCTCCAAAAATCCTTCTTCTTATTATTATTTTTCCTGTAATTGGATTAATTACTTCCTCTTGGAATTATATCTGCATATTCACATAAAAAAAAAACTTTATAAATCAACTAATTAATCACTACTACTTCATAATTAATCAATCTCTGATCTCTGATCATGATCTTGCCATGCCATCCTATACCCACTTTTTGCCGAACCCAACCCAAACCACCGTTTCGCCACCACTTTCAACCGCTCATCTTCCACCTCACAGAACCGATTAGCCCATCCTTCAGGCTCAATCGCCTCTACCCCTAAGCCCGGCGTTCTATCCTTCGAATTCAAATTCCCCCCTCTTCTCCAATCCACCACATACGTCGACACCCTCCGCCTAAACTTACCCTTAAACTCGCTCCACACCTGATATTTGTAATGATTCACAACCCCATCTCTCAAAGTCAGAGTCCTCCCCTTATACCCTTCTCTCATCACAAAATGATGTATCACATTCCTCAACGACCCATCAATTGCACGTAACAACACAATAGATTTGTGCCTCTGCTCCAATCTCCTCCTACATGTGTACCCCTGCGTCACCCCCTGTAACGGGTGCGATTTCTGCCCCGATGGCCCGAACTCCAAGCACTTAATCAAAATTTGCCCAATTTTTTCTGATGATGATGATGATGATGGAGAAGTGTTAATGGGTATGAGGGATTTTAGCATGTGATGAGATGGGTGTGATGAGTTGGTCCATGATGGAGAGAAGACGAACTCGTCGACGTCCATGTACATCATCCATGTACACGAATTGATTGCATACAATGCGCTGTGTGAGAAGCCTGCTTCTTGGGTCTTCGGCCATGGCCATGAAACGATCCTCACGTTATAATAATTATCTGATTCTTTCACAAGATCTTCAACCACTCTCTGTAAATTATCGTCGCTATCGTTGTCGTATAATATGAACTTCTGAACTCCGAGGTTAGAATGGTAAATCACCCACTCTTTCAAGAACTTGGCTACGTTGTGCACCATGGTACATGCGCATATTAAAGATTTTGGTTCTTCTGATTCTGGTGGTGCTATACCGCGCTTTGGCGCGTAGTACGCTACTGAAGGAACGAGGACAATCTGGGAATTATTATTATTTCCTTGTAGTAGCTCCAGTGAGATTTTTACGCTTCTTGTTTTGGTGTTATAGTCGCCGCCGTTAGAGAGTAAACGGCGAAGTGCTGTTCCGTTAGGATGACGGCACCGGAACACTTCTTGATTGGAGCTGGTGACGGCGGTTCTAACGGCGTGATTAACGCCGTCGTTGTCATCCGTGAAGAAAACGCACCTGAGCGTGTCCGGAGAGCGACGGAAGCCTTGGCGGTTGTTAACGCCTTTGACGAACACGACAACGTCGTCGTCCGTCGCTAAAGACTCGTAAGCGAGGAAGCTCCACCGGAGCTGCAGCTCCGGCTGCTCCGACGCGTTTATCTCAGGTTCGATGATTCCAGGTGACGACTTCGACAGCACCGGACTGAGGATGGGCCGGAGACGCCAGACGGAGGTCGGGATGACGCATTTGAAGGCCGCGCGATTGCCGGACGACGGTAGAGTCCCGGCGAATTTCGCCGGGGAAGTCTCGTTGTTTTGGAAAACACAGTAGTACTTATAGCCGGAGGGATCGGAAGGAGGGGAGAAGTCCGGCGGAGAGACGAGGAGGAGTTCGGAATCAGGCAAGAGGATTGAATCGAAAAACGGAGAGGTTTGGACAGAGGAGGAGACGCGGCCGCGGCTGTGGCGGAGGGAATCGTGATATTCTTCTCTGAGTGCGAAGTTTAGATGGTGAAGAGCACTGGTGGTGGACGATGGCTTTCGAAGAGGGTTCGCCGGAGAAGGACGCCGGAAGTCTCGACCGTGAAGGACTAGGCGGAAGAGGTAGAGAGTGAAAAAGGCGGAGAGGATGACGGAGGTGAAGATGGAGAGGAGCGTCGTTCTGATTTTCCGGCGCATATTTCCGGCGATCGAGAGAGAGGGAGAGAGATGAGGATTGGAGTGAAGAGAGAATAGATTTTAGAAGCTTTCATTGTCTTGTACAAGTTTTTTTTTTTTTTTTCTGTGTTTCCAACTTTCCGCGGGCGGAAGTGTGACGTTTCGGATACGAAAAGTGGGGTGAGATACGATGACGGCGTAACGCGGGAGTGGAGACTCTTGAATAGAAGAGTCGTCACCGGCGGCTTTTACTTTTTCTTCTGCATGTCTTTCTCAATTCTCATTTTCCATTTAAAAAAAAAAATGTTTATAGTACTAATTAATTATCTATTTATGATTTTTTTTTTAATTTAAGTTATTTGATTGACCTTATTTTTATAAAATAGATACATAACGTATGCATCTACATGAAATAAAAGAAACTATATGATAAAATAGAGGTGAACAAAGATATATATGATCTAGAGTTTAATATTTTATATTAAGAATTATTTGAAGGGATTATATTAAGAATATTATATTAAGATTTAAGCCATTACTACAATAAATATTCATTTAAGAGTAGAAGTGGAGGACGAGTGCACTACCAAACTAGTCATTTAATAATTATGAAATTGAGTCTATTAAATGATTTTTGAACCCTCTTAAAAAAAAATTATTAATTTGATCCTCACAAGATCATAGAATATACAATACTTTTTCATGGAGCCATCTATATAGTATAATATGGTTTGAAGTAGGTGCAATTCAAAAAAATATATATATAATTTATATTTATTTATTTTTGTATAAATGTTGATTTCGTTTTATATAGTAATAGGTGATAGTTCAGTTGGTTTAGCAATTACGTATAAGTGAGATTAAGGTGTAGGTCTGAGTTCAAATATGAGTGTGCTATCATTTATATATTCTTGTTGGGAGAGAACGTGTTCTTATTTATTTATTTTTATATTAGAGAGGTCACTTCAAAAGTTTTTTAAAATTTATAAGAATTAATCTTAGAAAAAAAGAAAGAAAGGAAGATTCCGTTTCGTATAGACGGCCCCAACCGAGATTCTTATGAATGGCATGACCGGCAACCTGATGGGCGGTCTCAAAGAGACCACGAAAATAGAAATTATAAGTCAACGTTCGATTTCCCTCAAAAACGAAACTAAGCACTCCCATACGTGGTGCGCATGATAGTGAACAGAAATCCATCCACTACTGTCTTGCCGCGTGTTTTAAGAAGTTTCTTGTACTCTTCTTACACGTGTCGCTTGCCTGTAGTAGGAAATATTCGATACAACTTGAAATCGATAACGAGTGTGCCAAAAAACAATCAAGACCGTCGATCCCAAACCAAATGAATCAAAAAGAGCTGACTTGACTGTTGCATGGTCAACGATTTACGAACAGGAAACGTGGGACAAGGCTTTACAGCGAAGCGGCCACGCTGCTGTTCAGAAAAAGATGTGTGGCCCTTTAATTGCAGCTCAAGTTTATTCAGATTCAAAGAGCTTTTCATAGAAGGGATTTCATGCACATAAAAATATTCTTTAATTGCAACTCAAGTCAATTTATTAACTTTATTTTTCATTCAAAGAGGCAATTTATCAACTTTTCATTTGCTGCATAAGATCACCCAATAAAAAATATATTATTTGAGTGATTCTAAAGTATAAAAGTTTAAGTACTTCTAGACATATATAAGATGGCCAAAAACTTGAGTTTGTATTTTATTTACATAGTTTAAATTATCATGTTGGTCTTATTTCAAGAAATTGTACTATGGTGGTGAGAATAAAATATATAGTTCAATAAATTTATCTAGCTAGGAGCTAGCTTATTTGTAATATTCCAATATTGTGCTTCATATAGATTAAATGAACAATATAAATGGTTTTCATGAATTCACATTTTGGTCATTTTGACCCTTAATTTTATTCTTCAAGCTTATATTTTTTATTTCTTATTCAGAAAATTAATAAATTAATAAATTTCACCAAAATAAAATGACTGATTGGTCTTGTGCAACTACTCGTGAAATCATCAGTTTTTCTAAAATATTTTTAAAATATATTTAACTAATAAATCAAAAGATATATATAAATTCTTTCTACCACTTATAATTTTTTTATTTTTTTCTTGCCTAACAATTTCTTGGCTTCAACTTACAAATATGGTCACACCATGCTATCCAATTTGGAAATGTATAGTTTTTTTTTTTTTTTTTTGCAAAGTTGTACATGATGGAATGTTGTAATATATATATATATATATACATATATATATATATATATATACATATATGTGTGTGTGGTGATCACTTATGGTAATAATGATGTGGACTAAGCTTTGATTGCTAATCCTACTCATCTTCAATTATCCTTTCACATTCCATGAAAAATTAAGTGCACAATTGACCAATGCAAGGAGATATATATAGTTCATGTGAAAATAAAAGAAGAATAAAAATATTAATTATATATATATATATAATATAATTCTCTCCAATGGGATCAAATTTTGGTGCCCATATTCTTTAAAAAAACATGCCAGATTGGATTACATAATTTGACTAGTTTAAAACCAAGTAGCTAATTAATAAAATCATATCAAATTCTGTAATATATTACAAATGTTGAAAAAAAAATGCTAATGCTGCCATGATGTGACTCAAACTATATATATACCCATTTTAAGAGGGCCCTACTTTTACTTGCCTACGGACAGCTTTGTTTGAATTGAAGGTTTATTGAACAAGCCTGTTCAGAGAATATATATATATATACTAGAAACAACATGCCCTTTTAAGGCCTCTGTTCCACCGGTGAGTTGGTAGGCTCAGAAGGAACCTACTAATTGTCACATTTTAGGTTGTACAGCATGCCCCCTATCTAGGTGTGGGCGCACTTTTTCGGGGCAAACGTCTAGTCATTATACCACATAATATTATTATATCGCCATGTAGCAACCCAACCGCAACTGGTCTACATCGAAATGATTATTTGTCTGCCACTATTCATGAATAGTGTAAGGCCTCCCTATGAATCGAACTCGTAACCTCCCTTAAGGAGTTAGATTTCGCATTCCTAAGGAGGTTACGAGTTCGATTCTTAAGGAGGCCCTGCACTATTCATAAATAGTAGCAGACAAATAATCGTTTCGATGTAGACCAACTGCAGTTAGGCTGTTACATGGTGATAGAACAATATTATGTAGTATAATGGCTAGGCATTCGCCCCGAGGGGGTGCGCCTACACCTGGGTAAGGGGCACGCTGTACAACCCAAGGTGTGACAAAAATGCCTTATGTATACATGAGGCCTTTTTGTCACATGTATACATTAATGAATTGATAAGAATTGTCCTGCCTTTAAGGCCACGGTTAGCCGAATTTGTAAATTTGTCTTGTGAGTTTAAATGCAATTCTTCTTCCCTTAAAATAATTCAAATAGGGGATGTCTTGTATCTTCAACCGTGAGGTGTGAGGCCCCTTAAGAACCTATTAATCCCTACATCAACAGATTGTCAAGAATGGTCCTACCTCTAAGGCTCACAGTTAGCCAAATTTATAAATTTATCTCGTGAGTTCGGGTGTGATACTTCCTCTCCTAAAATAATTTAAAGTATAGGGGATGTCCTGTATCCCCAACAGTGAGGTGTTAGGCCCGTTAGGAACCTACTAATCCCTAGACCAATGGATTGACAAGAATGATCTTACGGCTAAGGCCTACAGTCAGCCGAATTTATAAATCTGTTTCGTGAGTTTGGATGCGACACTTCCTTTGCTAAAACAGTTCAAAGTACAGAGGACGTAGAATTCTTGAAAAATTCTCTACTTAACAATGACGATTCATTAGATCCATATATACTTGGTACTAATTATTCTACATTAGTAACTGACTAGGTCTAATCATCCAAAGATTTGAAAAATTGTAATTGAATGTACACCAGGTGGAACTCGAGGAAAATTAATCAAAGTTCTGCAATATGTGCATGTACATTAGATACTTGTACAAGTTCTCCACTATAGGTTTTTAAGATTTTTTTTTTTTTTTTTTTTTTGAGAAGAAACAAATTTATAAAAAAATTATGTTTTAAGTTTCTGTTTGCATATTGTATTTTTATTTTTGAATCACAAACCCAAGGTAACTAATTAAAAACATGCCAAAGTTACTTGGATTAATAGTTCCAACTAGTTAGCAAGTGAAGGGTATATATGTAGATATGATTATATTAATGCTTGTTGTTATTTTTACAAATATCATGATTGAGAGTAATTAACCTGAAAATAACTAATTACGTACTCTACAATACATTAATACAGTCATTTGTGAGGGGTGGGAGTGACCTACCCAAGTCCACTCATGTCACCTTGTAACCTTAAAAAGGATATGTTGAATAATGCAACTTAAGCTTACGACAAAGCCATGCACCTATGGAACTTGGGCTTGCTTGGCATTATCTATTGAAGGGTATCTAATCTTCATTTAAAAAATACAACCAATTAATTAATCTATTTCATTTATGTGAGCCTTAACCATCACAAGTAAGCAAGGTTTTGAATTTGTTTCCCTTCTCAACCTCATTGAAAGGTCCAAATTATTACATAATTAACATGATATAAAGATATGGACAAGTGGATATATATAATTAATATAAGACTTAATTTCTTTTAGTGATATATATATATTTATCTTTGTCACGTCTCACTTTTCCTTTTTTAATTGCCAGTATTATTTATTTCAAACATAATATAAATATATATATATATATATATTATAGAATCTCCTATTTCAAACCGTCTTTTTTACTTCTTCTATCTTTTTAATTTTTATGTAAGTGTAGTAATATACACTTAATATACTCACATCTAATTCTCGTAATTATGCCTAGCTAATTCAAAGCTTTCTTTAATTCATTCAAACAAATCTCAATCAATAACGTATACTTAATTTTTCTATTATCATTTTCATTTGTAAAACTTTTTAACAAAATGTCATATATTTTCTTATTACAATTTAAATAAATATATATTAAACTACTCTCATACAATCCACGTACGTACATGCACACTGATTTTATACAATAAAAATAATAAAAAGTTTACAATATTTCTGCTAAAGATTCAAAAAGCTATCTTTAAAAAAAAAAAAAAAAAGTTAACTGTAATATTTAAAATATATATATATATATATTGGAAGGGTACATAGAAGGCTTGAGTTCAATTCTCCTTTCTCTCTACACCTCATATATATTATCATATATACGTCCATATCTATCAATGTGAGGTTGAGATTATACATCATAAAGAATATAATTATTATTTTTTCTTTTTTTTTTTGAAAAATACCATAGTGAAAATAAGTACAATAAGTGTGTTCCACATTTTTGGGGATTTTTTCTATGTATAAGCATGATTATTTTTTTTTATTCACAAAATGTCATCATAAAATAATATATCTTAACTAGACAAGTCTTAGACACGGTGGTGCCAACGTGTCCAAAATCTATCCATTAATACCGTTTATTTCTTATTTTTTAAATCTAACCCCATGCCGAATGAGTTCTTAAAATAATAATAAAAAAAGCCTAGAATTAAATTTAAAAAAAAAAAAGAATTTTGCTCATTTCATGGCCATCAGAGCTATCCAACAAGATTTTTTTTTTCAACTACTCCCGATACGTCCCAATAAGGTCTCCGCAACTATTCAAGGCGCCTGTATCTCGCACTGAACTCCAAGTGGATGACCCCCCTCCCTCATCACCAGATTTTAACAATATATGAAGCTTTTATATAAAACTTGAGCTGTTTAAGGCCACCACGGGTTATCCGGCAGATTTTTTTTTTTCAACCACTCCTACCACGTCCCAATAAGTGCCCCTTACCTTTCCTAAGCACCCGTACCCCTCGCCAGACACCCGGTGAATTTTTTAAGACCCCACCATATTTTAACATTATTTGAAGCTTTTATGTAGAACTTGAATTGTTTAAGGCCACCACTGGTCACTTTGAGCGAGTCTCAATACCGTCCCACAAACCTCTAAAGGCGACAGAACCCCGTTTCCATGCTCGATTGAATTTTTGACTCTCCATCCGGAATTCAAGTTTTTTTATAAAAATTAAAAATTAAAGTAAACTGTTCAACTTTATTAAGACGAAACCACTGGTTTTTTTACACTAGACTATTTTAAACGAGTCCCAATAACCTCCCACGAACCCTCGAAGGTGACAGAACCTCGTTCTCATGCTCGGTTGAATATTTGACCTCTCATTCGGAATTCAAGTTTTTAAGAAAAATTAAAGATTAAAGTAAACTGTTCAGCTTCACTGGCGCCAAACCACATGATTTTTTTTTTACCGGGCCACTTTTGTGCAAGTCTCAATAACCTCCCACGAACCCCCAGAGGCGACAAAACCCTGTTCCCAATCCGGAATTCAAGCTTTTAAGAAAAACTGAATATTAAAGTAAATTATTTGGTTTCATGAAGGCCAAACCATGTGGGTTTTTTTTATCCGACCACTTTGAGCGAGTCCCAATACCCTCTCATGAACCCTCGGAGGTGACGAAACCCCGTTCTCATGCCCGATTGAATTTTTGACCCCTATTCGAAATTCAAGTTTTTAAGAAAAATCAAATATTAAAGTAAACTATTTTTTAGAGCCCATGGGGGCCCTCATTAAGGCTAGGCAATTTTCAGGCTATCAAGGGGATTTTATTTTTTAACTTATGCTTCCCATTGAGTTTTTTTATATTTTTCCCTCGTGCCGCTCATTCAATGGGTGACATGAATATAATGTTTTTTTAACCCATGCCGCCTGTTGAATAGGTCATGGGCTTGAGATTTAAAAAAAAAAAGACATTGCTACAGAGAAGGTTTTGGACACGTTGGCGCTGAGATAGTTTTAACGTATCCAAAACTTGACTAGTTGTGATATATTATTTTTTGATATATTTTTGTAGATATAAACAAATAATCATGCCTATTAAAAAATCCTATTTTTTTTACTATTCAGCATTTTCTTTTTAATAATTGTCATGGGCTTTTTCTATTACCTTTGCAATTGGGCCCAATCTTCAAAGGATAAGAATGCTTCTGGTGGGCCTGGGAAGAGCGCAATGATTTATGCCAGGTGCCATATTTTCATTGGAAGATGTGATAAAGTAGAAAAGAATAATAATAGCAAGAGCCACTAGATCCGGCCCAAATTATATGAATAAAAAAGTTGAAAAGCACAACGAAAAGTTTTGAATCCTGCGTATGTTCCGGGCAGGTGGGCCCAACCCGGAGCCTAAGAGTGCTCGGAGTAGTAAAGATCTCGTGCTCCCGTCGGTAACCTAGCAACCCGACTATCCTTTACAAAATGTGTAAAATTAAATTTATTCGATCCATACAATAAAATTTAACTGAAGATAATAATGAACAAAAATAATGTACTTATTCAAACCTAAAATAGGGACTGAATGCAATTTAAATACCTAAATATTGTCATTTGAATCATACCATAAATTATGAAAAGGCCTTTTTAAAAAAATTAAAAGCAATTTAGATTACAAGGAGAACTAAATTGTTATATATCTTTTAACTTATATTATAGGCTTTAATATAATTTATCATTCAAAATTCCTCTATTAATTAAATAAAATTTAATTTAACAAAGGATTTTTTTTTCTAATTACATAAACTCATATTTATCAGTTGAACAAAGTCTTTTTTTAACTACACGATGTCGAATAAATTGATAAATATTTAAATTACAAAAATCGTTATATTTTCTTATATATCCATTCATATTATTTTGTGTTTTTTATTTATTTTTACTAGTTATGTTGATTGAGCAAATTACTTTTAAATCAAAAATAGTACTTAAAGTCATTTCGTAATATCTGCTTCTAAATCAAATTACAATAAATAAATTATTTTTCTGTCCCAAAAGTAGGGCTCAATTGGTAAGATAATTGTAGTACTTTAGGCAAAGTCAGGGTTCGAGTCGTGACAATGGTTTTTAACAAGATAAACAACTCTACGTCATAGTTCTATTTTTGTATGCACCCTAAGCTTCGGGACCTTCATAGATATTATAGAATATTCTTTAACTATGAGTGTTGGTGCAACGTGCCCCGCTTTAATATAAAGTCAAACATTGTTCTTGACTATATTTTTGCACCCAAAAAACAGAGATCTGTTATTACCATTAATTATTGACCTATTTTTGTAACTAACAAATTCACATTAAAATTTTTTGCATGCATGTGTGGGTCACACCTAAGTTATGGATGAAAGTTTGATCTTTACATCATGGGTACGGTGCTACGTGGGGGAGAAGGGATGGTGGAAGGTAGTGGAGTAAAGTAGCAGCGAGGTACATGGGAAAGAGTAGAAGCTCCCACCAGAATGTTTAAATGGAGGGAGGTGAGAGAGAGAGACAGGCAACAATGATGAACAGTAATTGCAGAGGACCCCCCACCCCTTCACTCCTTTCTTCTTCTTCTTCTTCTTCAACTCATTTCAATTCTTCAACTGAGTGAGTGTGACAAAGAGAAAAGAAACAATGAGCTTCCGTGAACACCGACAAAACTGCCGCTAAATCTGCAACTCTTTGGGCTTCGTTTTAATCGACCCAACTACAGCTACCCACCAATTTTATATTCATTTTCTTGTTTTTTTCTTTCTTCTCTCCCCTCATTTTTCTTATCCTTTTTTTTTTTTTTTTTTGCACCAAATTTTACTCCAAAAAGATGACTTCTTGGAATTATCTGTCTTGTTCTGTTGTTCAATTCCTCTAAACAAAAAAAAAAAAGTTCAACCTTTTCTGCAAATCCTCTGATTCTGTTTCCCTTTTTTCTCCCATTTTTGTTTCATCTTCTATTTCTTTTCTTTGTTTTTTTTTTTTTTTTTGGTAAAAATTTTGCTTTTTCCGGATGTGTTGGATCTTGGGTTTTGATTTGAGTTAGGGTTTTTGTTGTTTTCTTGCTTGGGCTGTGTCTGATTTGGAAGATGAGTTGCTTTTCATGTTTGTGTCCTCGGCGGAAGGACGTCAGGAAGATCAAAGATAGTAGCACTGGCATTCGATCTACTTCACGAAAGGGTCGTTCAAAGAACAATGGTAAGCACAAGTAAATTACAAAATAAAATAAAATAAAATGCAGTAGTGGTTTGAAATTGTATAAAAAGCTTAGTTTCTTAATTACTGTGTGTTTTTGTATGTTAAAACTGCGAAGAAAATGAAGGGAAAAAGGAATTGTCAAATGATAGAGGAAGTGATAGTAACAATCCGAAACGGAGTGGTGCTAGAAGCTTTGCATTTCGCGAACTTGCGGCGGCTACAAGAAACTTTAAAGTGATTAATTTGATTGGGGAAGGAGGTTTTGGAAAGGTTTATAAGGGGATTCTTGAAACAGGGCAGGCAAGTTGTTCGTTTCTTCTGCAAAATTCACCTTAAGTTTTCCTTTTACATAATTACAGGTTATTTATTTATTTATTTATTTTTATTTTTTTATGAATTTCAGTAAATGGGTGTTAACTTATTGGTGGTTTTTTGGATGTTCTTTTTGAGCAGACTGTTGCAATTAAACAGCTTGATCATAATGGGCTTCAGGGGAATAGGGAGTTTATTGTTGAGGTTTTAATGCTAAGTCTTCTTCACCATTCTAATCTTGTCAAGTTGATTGGGTACTGCACTGATGGAGATCAGAGGCTTTTGGTTTATGAGTACATGTCTATGGGGAGCTTGGAAGATCATTTGTTTGCTGAGTTGCCTGATACTGGTTTGTTACTTCATAGCTGATGATTGATCTTCCATTTTACTTTTCAGAATCATAACTGATGATTTTCCTGGTTATGTTAGCCGTTACCCATTATCCCGTTTTCACCATTTTTTTTTTCTTTGTCAATTTTTCTTATTGCATTACAACTTAGTTTGCTTGAGTGAATTGAGTCTGAGGATTAAAAGATGTTAAGTAAGATGAATGACTACCTTTTGCTTGGGATGGTGATGATTCATACCATTTTCCCCAATGGTTTGTTTACTGAGTAAAGACCCTTTGTTTATGTTCTAGCCTATGAATTTAAGGACAAAGCAAACATGGCATGCAGCATTTAAGGTGCAAATACAATGAAACATCAAATTCAAAGGAGTTCCCTAACTGTGTGGAAGCGTTGCTACATGGACAAGTTGTGTCTTGTTGGGGGCTTATCCATGACCAACCCAAGTTTTTTAGTCTACAACCCCAGCATGGTTGAACAGTAATTCTAGGTTAGGGTTCCTAACTGAAGCCTTATCAAAGGTTATTGTTTATCAGTTTAATACACAATTTCTGTTATTTCATTTACTGGTTAGGGTATGTCAGTCTAGTTCAGACAATTCAATGTGCATTCACTTAGGGGATTGGTTCCCAAACATTCATCTAATGCCTCTGAATCTAATATCTGATTATGTCTCCTTAAGTTCCACAATCAACACAACTCAGCTCAACTCAACAAAGCCTTTCTAACTCTACATGGGAAGTTGGTAAGTGCCACAATCAATGTTTTACATAAATTTTCAAGCACATTGACGTAATAAAACATATTCCCTCAGAAAAATGAAAAATATGTGAATAATAGTTGTGCGATCAATGCGCTTTAGTGCCTATTTCCAGGTGTCTGCAATTCCCTGATTGGTTTGGATAGCTTTCAGTTTCATGACGACCAATTTCCTAATTTGAATTGCTTAGCCTCACACTCGTAGTCTGCTTGTGGTTTTACTTCCAGACCTGACCCCTAACAAGGCTCCATTGGACTGGAACACACGGGTTAAAATTGCTGTTGGTGCTGCTCAGGGCCTTGAATATCTACATTGCAGAGCTGACCCTCCTGTTATATATCGTGACTTGAAATCTGCAAATATACTTTTGGATGAGGAATTTAATCCCAAGCTTTCTGATTTTGGGCTTGCTAAATTGGGTCCTGTCGGTGATAACACTCATGTTTCAACTAGGGTTATGGGAACACATGGATATTGTGCCCCGGAATATGCTATGAGTGGTAAGCTTACTCTCAAGTCTGATGTTTATAGCTTTGGTGTGGTTCTTTTGGAGCTAATAACAGGGCGGAAAGCAATTGACAATACTAAGACACATGGGGAGCAGAATCTAGTTTCTTGGGTGAGTTTTGCTATCTTTTTTTGTTTTTCTTTATATGTCTAATTTGGATATATATAACGATTCTTCTCTACTTATCAGTTTTTTACTGGTAGACAAGCAGCACATATGGAAGTATCATGTTGTCTGATACCTTTGAAAAAAAAAAAAAAACTATTAAAATGACTAGTCTAGTATTTAAAAGAAAAAACTATTAAAATCATTAGTATATTATTCATTACAATTTCTGTCTCTCTCTCCCTTTTTTGTTAATCAGCTTCCTTTGTAACACTTTCTGGTGCTGAGTACCATAGACTTGGGACATCTTCTTTCTGGCCACCTTTCATTAGTCTAGATTAATTTTTTAGAGGATTTGGACCTTATACATTGACGTGGACCTTATACATGTTCACCTGGAGAATGCCATATGTTTGACTGGTAGAGTTGGCCAGCTGGTATTCTCTTGGATCCTTAATCTAGTCCATCTAACAGTTGGTCCTTTGATTAGACAATTCAATTGGTTGGAAAAATGGAGCACAAAAGAAACACATTTCCCTAGCGTTTGGTTCTTAGCACCTCTCTTTCTTTCTTTTTTTGTTTTTTTCCTCCAATGACCATCCAGTCAAGCATTCCTGAGGGATCATGGGAGACTTGTAAAAGGTTATGCAAATTAGGGTGGCAAGCGAAAGAATTGCCAATTTATTTCATTATGCTGCAAAATACTTGTATTCTCTCTATTTAGAGTGATTGATTATGTGTTCTTGGAGCCTTTTCCAAACATTTTGAAATTTTATATTACTACTATCTTTGATTAATAGCTTATTAGCTGTTGCTGGATTCTTTGTGTTTCTACATTGTAATTTAACCTATGGAATTTTTATGCACTGTGTCCTTATTAAATTTCATAATTTGGAGTTTAGTTCTCATTTTTAAAGTTTTAGTCTTGGTCCCTCTTATTGGAAATGACAAGATTTATGACACATGTTAATAGGCTTCACATAAATGACACATAATCCGCATACATTAGCAGCCCTGTCACCATCTTTCAGGGAGTTCATGTTGGTCAAAACTCGGTTCAAGGGATTTGAATAAACAAATTAAAAATTGAGGGACTAAATCCAAAGTTCGAAAAGGATTCATATGAGCTAAGTACAAGAAACTCATTAACTTAACAAAATGCAGCATACAAAGGGAAAAAACCACCTAAAGAAAAAAGAAAAGATTGAAGAAGAAATGGGAGAAGAAAATTACTAGAAACTAGTAAAGTAAGCCTTGAAAATTCCATAAAGTGATATATGTAAGACTAGAAAATAAATGAAGTTTTTCCGAAAAACTTTGAAGTTAATGTTGTAAATTGAATCAAATAAACCAAACATACTGGACTTTGGTTTGTTTACTTATTTTATGAGTGAGGAAATTTTGCTTGAGCTTAGCTAACATAATGAGCAATTAAGTACAAACAAAAAGCAGAACTATTCAAATCAAACCCGAGCTTTTATCAAATATAAATCAGAAGCGGAAGGGAAGTGTGGGGGGAATTGTAAATGTACCATCACCTATTTTATGTATAAAACATAAATAACAAAAGTTTGATCGCAAAATGTATGAATCTAGTTAGTATATTGGTATATTATTGAAGAAAATATAAATATATGCTTTAACCTTCTATGAAAATAATACTTTCATACAATGAAAGGTACAAAGTATAATTGGATGCATGTCATGTCTTACTTGTGAATCTCAAGGTTTTCTCTTCATTCCAGTCTCGTCCTTTCTTCAAGGACCGGAGGAGATTTGTTCAGTTGGCTGATCCCCAATTGCAAGGTCGCTACCCTGTCCGCTGTTTTCACCATGCAATTGCAATCACAGCAATGTGTCTTCAAGAGCAACCAAATTTCCGTCCCCTTATAGGTGATGTTGTTGTAGCATTGGAGTACTTGGCCTCTCAACCATACCAATCTGAAGGCCAAACTAGTACTTCTCTCCGCAGTTCTCCATTGTCTCCTGCTCAACGTGGTTACTAGAGATATTGCACACTTCTGCATGTATTTAAAGGTTGGTTGTAGATATTGATTGGAGCTTTATGAAAAAACTGGAGTCTCCGATTACCTTCTGTTCGGTCTTTCAACTGTAATCACATATTGATAGAAGCGTACTAAATAAGTGGAAACAAGGAAGCCTGAGAGAGTTGCCGTCCACAATACCAACAAGGTAAAAAGATTTTTCTCCTTTAATGCATGCATATTATATCTCTCTCATGCAGTTGCTTTGCAATCAAAGAAAAATCACATATTCTTTTTCTAGATTGCTTATATTGAGTCAACTTCATATATTGTTTACTGTATAAATTTTTGGAAATGCCATACAAATATATCAGCTTTTGTCGGCAAGCTTTTGGATTCCTGATCAAGGCCCTTTGTTTAGTTTATGCCATGTTTTCTTTTTCCTCTTTTTTTTTTTTGTTTCATATTTCAAAAGAACAAAAGAAACTAATATACGTTTCTATAATCACGAAATATATAAAAACGAAAGTCTTATTAAGGGTTTCCAGTTCAAAATGTGTACTTAAAAGTAGAAATGCTATCATGCATGCATCTGCATCTATGACATGTGATCCTTGCATGGTAACTTGTTTTATGTGGATATTGTTTATCAATTTTGTGTGTGAATAGATTTTTTTTTTTTTTGGTGTATGTGCTTGTGCTTAATCTTGCTGGTCCTGAGAAGTTGGTGAGAGGAGGTAGATGTATTGCCAGGATTTTCATGTAATACAAGCAAAACAAGAGTATAGAGTGTACATATGTACATATATGGGAATGCCCATGCCCTTGCCCTTTTGGATGATGATGTGGGGATGAAGATCAGTTACTACAGCATGTTTGTATCTCAATTTAAGTTGCAGGAATGGTGTTTGGGTACATGAAGTAAGGAATTGCTTATTTTTCCTCGGTCTTATTGTTCTATGACTTGAAAAAAACTTAATGGTATTGGTTTATTCTTCTATTCTTATGTAGAAGAAATGATGATTTTTTTTTTCTTTTTCTTGAAGGGATTTTCAAGTGGGAATCATAGAGGCTTCAGTTGAATGTATGTTTACCCTCTCAGCATTTAGCAGCAATTGAATTCATATTTTAATTTCGATAATGTTGATATTTTCCCCCTTTGAAAGTAAATAAGATTTTTTTTTTTTTTTTTCATTTCTGTTTTCCTTGCTTTGCTGGAATTACTTTTACCCTTCATAATTTATTTTTAAACAACTCCATTTATTTTTATTTTTTGTTTAAAAAAAGAGTATTGACAAAAATGTTTTTTAAATTAATAGTACTAAAACAAAATCTAAATTTTTATGTTATGAATTATTAGAAAAATATGTTTAATGTGGTACAACATAAATGGTCGGGGTCTGTGTTAAAGGCGGTTGAAGGGCGAATGTTTTAGAATTGAAACTTATATTCGTCTAATGCTTGTACATTGCGTGGGGAGAGCCGCTTAATATTTTTATAGTGTTCAAACGGGGATTGGCCCGAATGGAAGGGGCGCCATGTAAAAAATTAAAAAATAAAATCATTAAAAAAATACATTGTAGATGGCACTTTAGCTTTTTTTTTAATATAAAAATTGCTAAGGAGACTGCTGCTTGAATTAGATGTAAACACAGCGCTTTGATCGTCACCATGATGTGGTATGTTTGAAGGCACTGGTAATTGCGGTCATTGTCATATATATTTGTTTTTGCTTTCTTCTTGACCATAGAAAATTCACCATCAGTTTTTAAAATTTTTGGCCCCACTTCATTCAATTTAAATTAAAGGGCGGTCATGGCACATGTTGATCTTCTTTAATTGGGATCACACACACATCAAACATCTATTCTTAGGATTCATTGATCAGCTTATATAGATATCTCTTGCCATATTGAACAAGCAACATAATTAATTACCCATGTGAATGCACATAAATTTCTAAAGGAAATGTCAAAATGAACTGAACTAATAGAGAAGGGCCAGGTTGCTTTGAAAAGGGGGGATTCATCTGCATTCAAAAGAGGCTTCATGTGGAAAGGGATCAGTGAATAAGTACTCTTCTAATTACGAATAAAGAACAAAACTAATTAACATTAATCAAAAGTTTAATTAGTCTTTCTTTTTCTTTTCTTTTTGTAAGGACCTCATGTTGCTTTCATTGATAATCTTGGTAATATATATATATAGCATGTTTTTTTTTTTTTTTTTTTTTTTAGTATTGATTTTTAGGCATCGGACATGTGTCCACTTCTTTTTTACAGTGAGACTAATTCTTTTAAATTTGAGAGTTTAAAAAAAAAAAGGTACATTTCATAACTTAAATGAATAAAGATATGATCAAACTCGTGATAAGTCTATCAATCGCATCTCATAAATTATTTCCTGAACCAACAAACCAAATCGTTGTTGGTATATAGCATGTCTTTTTAAAACATGAACTCAAGATTATTAATAATTGTATGGTCAAATTTGGGTCATTTTCACAATGGTCCTTTTGTTTGACCTTTCAATTTTCCGCTTTCAATGTTTTAAGGACCAACCAAGTGGACCAGTTAGTGACTTTCGACCATTCGGCACCGCCCATTTAGTGCAATTAATCTTTATTTATTTTAAAATTTTAAGTTTTGAAGTTATATATAGCATTGCCACCTAACTACATAAAATATTTTTTATATGTATAACTATTAAGCAAAAGGTTTGACTCAGTAAGCGTAAACTTAAAAGCGTAAGAAATATTTTATTTATTTTTATTTTTTTATGCTACATGAAAAGCCTTTTGAAAAATGAATAGTAATAAAATTAAGATTTTCAAAAGTTTCAAGTATTTATTAAATATGAAATCCCTCCTGATCAGCTCACCCTCCATGAATTCAAAAATTCCTTGAAAAATTTTAAACTTATAGTTTCTTCGAGACGGAATGTATCAATTTTATAGGAATGTGAAAATGCAATAAAAATAACAATAACAATAACAAAAGATGAATTCTACTTTAGTTCGTTTGCTTTGACTAGTGATTAATTAATTAATAGCTCTCCTTAATGAAGACTTCTCTCATGTCTTCTTGACTTAGCTACCAATTGACAAATTGATATATATTTTAAACAAAATGTTTCTTACAAACTTACAACTTGGGCTGGCTTGATTCAAAATTCATCAAGGTATACTATTAGAAACATGACAAAATATTTCAATTTTTTTTATTTATTTAAAATAAATGACTTATTGTCATCAATTTTTTAGTACTATGAAAACCCTCATTTAATTGAACCATATGGGGAAAGAGTGTATTATGCCTGTGTATATTAAGTGGAACAATATATATATATATTAATATGCCAATTTCAGTAGTACAACATTAGTATAATGGGCTTTCAAAAAAAAGAAAAATAAATAAATTAGTACAATGGTATAAATCTTGAAATATTTAAATTCGTCCCTTTTTTTGTTTTCTGAAATCTGGGTATCTGGGTCAGTTTATGTGCATTTGATTAATTTCAGAAGATGCAAGCTCCTAACCCGCAAAGGAGACACTCCTAAAACTTCAGAAAAAAATTTTGTTAGGTCTCATACCTTGGAAGGGACACAAGTAGATGAAACTCTAATTCATAAACTTTCGGTTACTTACCCTTTTACTCAACCACTTAGCCAATGACTCTTTTGTTAAATCAGCCCTTTTTAAAAAAAAATTCATATTCCCTTATGAACTATATAATTCAACATATAATCAACTAAACACTATTCATGATCATTAAAAAAAAATGAAATGTTATAATGGAGTTTTATTCTTCAATTATAATAGTGTAAAGTATAGAACTATGTCATCACATGGCAAACTTACAAATTGACATGTGACAATTGAGCTGTTTACGTAGAAAAAAAATTAAAGTCCAACATAATCAATCAAAGATCTTAATAAAGATTTGTTTTTTTTTTTTCTTTTTTCTTTAACGTTAGCCATTAACGCGTTTCCTGGTCAAGTCAAAGATGGTCTATTCCAATAACAAAAACAACAACAACAACAACAACACGTAGAACAAAGCTAATTAGTTGGCCATCTTCGAAGGAATCAATATTAATGTATTTGAGTGTATGGTCCCTACGTTCGAATTTTAAATAGGAATACATTTTAATACTAAAGGATGCAAATGCTCTTACGCGTACTCTTTAAGTAATAGCATTTTAATTTCTAATATGATTTAAAAAATAATGAATACTTTATTAAAAAGTAATTTTTTTTTATATAAAATATCCGTACTGGTGATGAAGATACTATTATATAGATATTGACCAAAAAGATAGTAATTTTTCTATATATATATATATATGTATATATGTATGTATGTATGTATATACGTATGTATGTATATATATATTGGTTGAAATTCTAAAATATTGAATTATTTGTAAAATAAAATTTATACAAAGAGACAACATGTTTCATTATTTAGAGATCGTATTCACAATCCTGTTATTTATTTATATATTTATAATTTTAGACATTAAACTTAGGTGCATAAGTACACTTAGTTAAATTTGGGTGCATAAGTAGTTAAGTATACTTATTAAATTTGCGTTGAATTTTTCATAGCATCATACTTAACTCAACTAAATTAAATTTTTTTTTTTGAACTACACGACTTGCTTATGTACTTATATAAATTATAAATAATAATTTCTTTCTTAATTATTTATGTTCATATTAATTCGAGTTTACTTTTATTTCTAAATGGAGTATCTAAATGTTTTCATTATAGATGTATAAATCTCATTTTATCTTTAATTGTGACTACTTTTACCATTTTTTAAATATATTTATTTCTAATTTTAATTTTAAATAACTTACCACTTATCTATCTTTACATATGCATTACTTCATTTTTAATTTCTCATGGGCAAAAACTCCTTTTGTCTTGCAAGTGTTGGCTCATCTTTTGTGGGCCTATGTGTGCTCATGTTGCTACAGTGGCCAGTGGTCTATTAGGTTACATGATAAGATGCACTCAAAAAATGAAAAAAATCCTTAAAAAGTGTAATGTAACCTTAAAAAAATAAAAAAATCCTATGGCACCTAAGGAAAATGCTATATAAAAAGTGATGCCACCAACCCAACACCAATTTGTGCTTTAAAGTTGGGAAGCTGTCGGCAGGCAGACTCCAATGGCATAGAAAATTTAGAAGCCCCAAATGACGCGTTCTTGGATTCATCTTCTTGCTTGTTACGTTTTGACACTAAAACTCTCGACTTTTGGCCAAAATACAGCTGATGTATTTTTTTTTCCTTAAATACGGCCACTAATTTTCTATTAATCAAAATACAGTACTTTGGCCATGTTGGCGTCAGAAAACGCCCAACAAATGAGAGTTTTCAAATAAAAAGGAGTTTTTGTTACAATTCTCATGTGTGGTCATTGTTATTTAAAATTCTCTCCTATTTTTTTTATTAAAAAACTCTTCTATATTTTTCACATACAATGGCCTTATTTAGAAAAGTGGCAAAATCCCGTCATAGTGAATAATTTCGGCAAAACAAACTTTAAGTGTCATTTGACATCCACTCATTTGCTATTGAAACGTAATTTTTAGAAATATTTAAAGCATTTTGATTAAGCTTCCTTGCTTTTGTTATTATGTTTACGATTACCGTTTGACAAAAGTTTTTTTTAAGTAAAAACACCCCTCCATTTTTAAACGAAACCAATATTGTATATAACTTGTATAATTTTATATACTAAAAAAATAAAAATTCTCAATTAGAAAGAGTTTTTTATTGGGCATTTTTATGTCTAATAATTAAAAAATAAAAGAGTCTCGTCAAGTTGGAGTCCAATTGCTAGCCACCGTGACAAACAAAACTACTGTAAAATGGCAAATAGAAGTTTTATCTTCTTATTTCAGCTAAATTTTTGTTAATCAACCATATATAAGCAAAAATCTCCTAATTCCCTTTGATGAAAGCGATGGCGTGGGCCCAAGGCTTGTAATCGTTGACAAAAAACACTAACTAATCCTTTTGATTTTAATCAAGAACTTTCTCGAAAGTTTCTTCAATATTGAATTTCATATACATACACATATATATATATCAAATACTAACGCTAACATTTAGGGAAGGTCCCCTCTCCGTGGGTTATTCAATATTTTGAGGGAAGATGCAACTGGGGTTACCTGGCCTAGGAGAGTTCGAGATGTAGTGTGCTAGTTGTTCTTGCTGGGTGTTCCCCCTCTTTTCCTTTTTAAAAAAAAAAACATTTAGGGAAGGTCACCGTCATCTGATTATTTGTGTTAAATCTCGAATATTAACGTTTAAAAATTATAATTGTATTTTGTTTTAAAAGTTAGTTATAGAGTTAATACAAGAATTTGATTAATCTTTTAATTTCGTCCATGTTCTTGATTTTACTCTTTTTAATTTTTAGATTTTACTTTTTTTTTACCATATTTTTTTTTATATTTTAGACGGTAATATTGTAATTTTAAAATAATTTTAATTAATAAATAAAACACATGCCGTGGACTTAAAAAAATGGCTTTGATAGTGTTGGTCAAGATACGGGAAGAAAATGCGATAATTTGGAAATGCAAATATGAAAGGAGAGAAAGGAGAAAAAAATTATCATTAAGAGCACTAGTGGTGGCAGCCAAAGACTTTTATATGCTTAAGTCAGAATTGAATTATTTTAAAAATAACTTTGCATTAACTGCAAAAATAATGACTAACATATCTTTATGAAGAGGATTAAGGGAAAATTTATAGAAGTGATTCTTAGTCGGGTGACATTGATAGTCAGGTTGACATGTCATGTACCGCTTATTGATATTAGAGATGGGATATGTAGATGAGCTAAAATCAAAGGAGCTCATCTATTTTGAAATGTTACTCACCCTGCATATGTTTAGGTTATTCATTTCATTGGTCCAATGAATGACCTAGACATTCATTGTTGGACCTTTATTTGAAAGTTATGAATTTTGAGTTGAGTAGTTTTTATTATGGTATTAGAGTCTTAATTTTATAAGATGTCTTAAGTTTAAGTCTTGTTATTGACATATTTGTATGTTTTTTATTTAAATAATTAATATAAAAATAAAAAAAATAAAAAAATATTAATGATATTTTGATAGAGCGAGTGGTTTCTAACAATCCATACGGAGTTATGGTCCCGCGCGACTTTTCACGTTTGACTGCCCATGCTCCTTCAAGAGTCGTCACGGTTCAAGTTACCGCTATGTCAGCTCGGCCCGGACCAGATCATCCTCATCTATTCCACGTCAGATGGTGCCAAGCTCGTGGTCGAACACATAGTAATTTTAAGAATGTATTAAGTATATATGTATACAAATATAACTGTTCTCAAACCTGATTGTACGGAGAAGTGTTGGGTAGGTAGTCACTGTATAACTTTATTGGATTAACTACGAAATTAATGATAAGAGCAGAGGAATCTAGTTTAGCTCAGAAAACAAAAAAAGTTAGAAAATGACCCAACTTTTGCCATCTCTGCTTGCTGTTCTTGATAATAGAAGCATAAAATTAATGCAATTGTAATTAGTAGGAGAGATGTTAAAGATATAAAGACAGTAATAATTCATTGATTAAACATAACAAATATGAGGAATCAAATTGACTTTTTAAAGTCTCAATCTTTTAGAGTTTCAATTAAAAAGGGTAAAAAAAAAAAAAGAGAGGCTACAAAGTGGAGATCCTACTCACAACAACAATGGTCATAGTCCACACCACCAACCTTTGAAAATAACTACTGTTACCACCAAGAAGAAAAAAATGGCATGGTGGACAAAAAGGAAACCAGACCCAGCTCTGTAGTCTGTAAAAATTAAGTCCCACCCTCATTAATGGCTTCTGTTCTGAAATATCATTACATTTTGACACTATCTTTTATTATTTAATTCTCTCTATTTTTGGGTTCTGAAACACAGCTCCATTAGACACATCACTTAACACAGAAAAACACTCAGAAATCTGACTTACCAAAAGCTTGACAACTTAACACAATTCATTCATTCAAATATGCACCGTTGACTCTGATTTAGTATTGAAAGTCTTCTTTCTTATTTATTTTTTATTTTTTATTTTTGACAAACAGGTAAAAACGAAGGCATAAGACAAAAAAGACAAAAGAAAGAGTCTAGAGTCTCAACAACAATGAGAGCACAAAGTCGACGGCTTTATATTTCTCTCTCCTTCTCAAATCTGTTTTCTCCTCCTCCTCCTTACTCTCTTTTCATCTTCATTGAGAACAGAAGAAAGA
This sequence comes from Paratinospora sagittata, assembly GCA_035771175.1. Lineage (NCBI taxonomy): Eukaryota > Viridiplantae > Streptophyta > Magnoliopsida > Ranunculales > Menispermaceae > Paratinospora > Paratinospora sagittata. The sequence goes on from CM069594.1 coordinate 32,755,404, forward strand.
AGAAGAAGAAGAAGATTATTATGTTTTTAGTTCTTTTTGAGTAGTTATTTGAAAGAAAAAAAAAATCAGAGGAACTGCAGCATGGGAAACTGTTTAAGAGCTCAGGGTGATAATAGAATTTCAAGCACAACTAGAACTTCCACACCAGGTTTCCATGATTCCTCCTAGATTTTTATTTTCTTTTTTCTTTTTCTAGGCTTCAATGTTTTTAGTATATCCTTTCTGGGCTTGTTCTGATTTCTCTTGTTTTGTTGTAGAATCTCTGAAATTCCTGAATTTTTCCTTGTTTAGATACCCTTTTTTGGCTTTTTTTTTTTTTTTTAAGTCTTCTTTTTGAGGAATTTCTTTAAGAAGAAAGAGGCCTTTTTTTTTTTTCTTCCTCTTTCTGAAAACAACTGGGTTAGACATCACTATTTCTGAATAATTTTGAAATGGGTTTTGATCTTTTTCATCCAAAAAAAAAAAAATTCCCATTTATTGTGTAACTTGATATCTGTTATGAATCAATTGCATATATTTTTTTTTTCTTTTTTAACTTGCTGCTTTTTTCTGAATAATTTTGAAATGGGTTTTGGTCTTTTTCATCCGACAAAAATTTCAATTTACTCTTTAATTCTGTTTGAAATCAATTGCCTTTTTCTTTTTCTTTTCTTTTTTTTTTTTAACTTCCTGGTCTATTTCTGTTTCAAATTACAAGCAGGAACATCAAAGAACAACAGCAATGAAGGGGTGTCTAGTTCTTCAAGGAGCACAACTGTGAACAGCCAGTTTTCAATAAGTGGAAGCATAGATGAGGAGTTCCCTAATGGACACATATTGCCAACACCCAACCTGAGAATCTTCACCTTTTCAGAGTTGAAGAGTGTAACAAAGAACTTCAAATCATTGATTGGAGAGGGTGGTTTTGGAAAAGTTTACAAAGGTTGGCTTGATGAGAAGCCATCTTCCAAAGTTGGTAGTGGATCAGTTGTTGCAGTGAAAAAATTGAATCCAGAAAGCATGCAAGGATTTGAAGAATGGCAGGTATAAATACTTCAATCCCAAAGGAAAAAAACGCATTTGAATTCTGCTTCTTTTTTTTTTGGTGGTTCTTTAAATTAATAGAGAAGTTTGGTAAACTTTTTAGGCCCCGTGTTTTATATCCGAAAATCCAAAAATATGGAAAACATATTTGGTTGGTCGAGTTTAAAAACAGTGTTTGAAGATTTTTTTTAGAAAACTATAAAAAGCTGTTTTCTGAATTTTCGTTTTCGGATTATATTCCTATTTTTGAATCACAAACCCAATTGCTAAGCACCTAATATTCAGAGAAGTTTATGTGTTTGTTTTCTTCTCCTTTTTCTGTGAATTTTCTTGATGTTGTATAGAATCATCCATTTTTTCCTGAAACTCAGTAGTTTTTTTATCATTTTGGTGACAGATTAATGCCTTTTCTTTTCCTATAATTTAATGCCATATAAGAACTGATTCTTCAAACATGCTTGATTGGTGCAGCTCCTCAACTTTCTTTTGGTTTTAATTTGGTGACAAATTGGCCTTACTCAAAGGCTTATTAACTTAATTTAAGTGTCAAGAACCAGATTTGAACTGGTGACATGAGGTTTTTCAGTCCTCTGCTCTACCAACCGAACCATCCATGACCCTCCTCCCGATGCAACATTTTAATGCCACTAGAGGGGGCTAGGACCTATATATATATCAATTAAAGGGAACAAGAAAGCTTAAACTTGCAATATAAAGGTTACCCAGTTAATGGAATTTCTTGGGTATTCAAAACAATGTTTTGATAGCAGAGATGATAAGATAATATTTGTGGACTTTGAATTGATCATCCATATATTATGCTTCTTAAACTGATTCATCATTTCCAATAGTCTAGGCATTACTTTGCAATTCATCTGAGGTTTTAGTTGAGTTGTGATGCTTGCCTATTATACTCATTCTTCTTTCTCTGTTCTCCATTTTATCTTCTCGGGTTCTTGATCTTTTCTTTGTTCTTCATTTATACAGTCTGAAGTCAATTTCTTAGGACGGCTTTCTCATCCCAACCTTGTGAGGCTGCTAGGCTACTGCTGGGAGGAGAAAGAGCTGTTACTCGTGTACGAGTTCATGCAAAAAGGAAGCTTGGAAAACCACCTCTTTAGAAGTAAGAACAAAGACATAACAGTAAGAATGTATTAGAAGTAATAAATCTAATATCAATACCGATGTTTAAGTGAATGTGTCAATTCTTGTTTCAAATATTTTTGGACGCAACCTAATATCAGCAATAAAATTTATTGGCTGATACGTAAGCAATGATGCTTCAGTTTCAAAGTGTCATTTGGTTAGGATTTGAAGACAGAAAATTCGTAGAGCAGTTAAAACTCCTACTGATGAGCCAAGCTTATTGGGTTTAAATAGAGCATTGATCTTCTTGCAGGGGGTACTTTCCAACCACTTACATGGGAGATTCGAATCAAGATTGCTTTAGGTGCAGCTCGTGGCCTAGCTTTTTTACATTCATCAGAAAAGCAAATCATCTATCGGGATTTTAAGGCCTCGAATATCCTACTCGACGGGGTAAAAATATGTGACCCAAAACTTGATTTAGAAATAGTGATAAAAAAACAAATCATTTAAGATCTCCTTAGTTATCCTTATACCTTGTGTTCTTCTGTAGAATTTTAATGCAAAATTAGCGGATTTCGGGTTGGCAAAGAATGGTCCTCTAGGTGGTGCTTCACATGTCACGACAAGGATCATGGGAACCTACGGATATGCAGCCCCCGAATACGTTGCCACAGGTAAATTTGTCAAATTTCTACTTCCTATTAGTTTAAATTTGCATTTTTTTTTTATGATCTGTAAACATTAGACATGGTAGTAGATGAACGTGATTTACAAGTTACTCCGAGGAAAGCTTCTAACCATTTGGTTTGGTCCGGCTGGATCAACCAATCGCCATCTTTGAACTTGCTTTACATATAAATACACCAAATACTTTTATACCAACCAGTCTGTGGCTAATTTTTTTTATCAAATTAATTGTACATGGTAAACTAGTTCGCCAGCAGTAGCTCAATTACTTGATCTCAAACTTTGTCCAATCCATTTATTTTATGGCATTCTGTTCCTTGATATACATAGTTGAGCTTCTACTTATGTTGATTCAGATTCTAAAATGATTATCAGAGCTTTGTTATTCAAGAGGTCCTATGTCCAAACCTCCTCGTAGACATTTGCTTGTTTCTCTCATTTATAAATCATGCATTTCCTCCCTATTATAAATCAAGTCCACATGCCATCATGCATATGAGCAGGAATGTTAATGTCTATGTTTGCTTGATATACACAGTTGGGCCTCTACTTTTCAACTCTGACTTTTAGTGATTTGTAACACACTTTCTAGTTTCTAGACACACAGCCAGGGCTCTCTGATTGTAATGACAAAAAATTATATTATCTTCTTGAACAGGCCATTTGTATGTGAAGAGTGATGTATATGGTTTTGGAGTGGTGTTGCTTGAGATGATTACCGGGCTACGAGCTCTTGATACGAACCGTCCAAGTGGGCAATATAATTTGGTGGACTGGTTGAAACCATCGCTAGGCAATCGAAGAAAGATATCGGAGATAATGGATCCAAGACTCGAGGGTCAGTTTCCATCCAAAGGAATTGTTCAAGCGGCTGAACTTAGTTTGAAATGCCTTGGCGCCGAACCTAGAGTTCGTCCATCCATGAAAGAAGTCGTAGAGGTCTTGGAGCGAATCGAAGCCATTAAGAACAAGTCAAAGGAATCAAGAACCGGCTCTTTGGTTAATAAAGGCCAGCGCCACGGTGAGCTCTCTCGGCAACGCCATGCTTCTCCTCTTCATCCAAAGTTTGAAAGCACCAGCACCGGTGTTCATGCTCATCAACGGCGCTCTGCAATATCAAGGTAGCTTTTGGGAAAGCACATTTTCATGGATGCATCTATGATTTTTTTTTATTACTGAAATGGAACCATCCATCTCCAATTTTATCATGTAATGTTCTCATCACAAATATAATCATTTTTTTTTTTTTAAGGTTGTGATTATGGTTTTTGACAGATGATATTTGTACTGTAAGCTGGAATGTAGTTGTCTCATATTTGGTTCTTGTCTTCACACACAATTCATAAGAAATCTCTGTTCTCTATGTATCATAGAAGAGTTGAATCTTTACCTGCTTGTTTTATATTTCTCCTTTATTTTACAAGTGCCCTTTAAGACCATTGATCAGTTGAAAAGGAAGGCATGGTAGCCACATGTTTTAAAATTCCTCTCATAATTTCTTTAGATTTTGATGTTTCTTGAGGACTTTGAAACTTTGACAGTGTGAATTGTAGCAATGTTTTCTTGAAACTTGAAGGGTTTCTCACTCTAGATTTGTAAAGAGATTCTTGCAAAACAGAAAGATATATGTGGATCTGAAGGTAAAGAAAACAGATAAATTCTGCAAATTTTTTGATGGGTGAGTTTGGTTTGATTCCATATGACTTAACAACATGCATTCCATGGATGAAAGCATTGAGCTATGAGTTTGGAATTTCATTTTTTGCAGGTTTGTTTCTTCATTTTAATAGAAGGTAATTGAAATGTGGGCTTACTTTATCTTAAAGATCTCAGCAGCCACTTTTTAATGGCACTAATAATAACTTTTTGTAATATTAAAAAGCCCCCAAATGCTCTGTTTTGTAATAGAATTTTCCTCTTTATATATCAAAAAAAAAGTTTTTCTTTTTCTTTTTTCAATTTCAAACAATTAGGTTTTAAAGATGCTAAAAAATTATGAAATTTAACTCTCATAAAAAATAAAATAAAATGAATAGAGATAATTAAATAATATATATAACTAATTTATAATATATTATTGATTTAAATAAATTGTTCTACAATTTTAACATTTGATATACATATATAGTTTGGTTTTTATATATTAGTTATGGCTTTTGGGTTTAGTGATTTTTAACAACTCTTTTAAAGATGCGAAAATTGAGTATTATAAGAGTAATTATTTATTAGTCTAAAATATTATATTGAGTGAATGCTTTTTCAAAAAAAATCCTGAAGATGCTTTTATTAATTTTCAAAATTGAAAAATGTCCAAAATCTTTCTGATACCTCACAAAATAATCAGAATTTTCTTCTAAAGAAAGGTATTAAACCTTTTCTGACTGCCAATACCCAAAAGACTTTAGTTATTTTGAAGAACATCTTGTAGTTATCTTAAAAAAAAAAACAAAAGTTAATTAGGACAAAAAAAAGAAGAGGGTGAACATATTACAATCACTCAAATGATTTATTAATTTTAACTATTTTTCTCATCAGGCTAAAGAACTTATTCTTTTAAGTGTTGTTGGATCACCTCGAATCATGTATTGATGCGTGATTCAAGGCGATCCAATAACTCTTACGAACAATGTCAATAAAGTGTGTCTGCGATGTATTTTTTTTAAAGCATTTTTCTGAATAAATCTTGAAGTCAAGCGGCAAGAGAGGAACTTGTGCAGGGAGAAACGCATGAAGGAACCGTTTCTTCATAGTTTCAAAAAAAAAAAAAAAAGATCATTCAAAGAGTACTAGTTAACGCTTTAAATGGGCCAATTTCTACCTATATAGTTCCTTCCAATCGAAAAAAGAGATTGGAGAGCAAAGCTGTTTTTTCAGGTATTTCCTGTAACACTTAAAAATGTTTATTTAGATTGTATATATCTCAGTGTTTGAATCAGGAATCAAATGCAACCTTAAGGTTTTCTTGATGAGTTGTTTTTTTAATTATGAGCCCTTGATTTTGGCTATTTGAATTATAAATTGGGAAGTGTTGCATTTGATAGAAACATCCACTGCTAAATTATTTCAGAGCTTGCATTAATGGTAATGTTTCCATCAATGTCTATGCTGAGAAAATATAAATTGGGTAAATTTTGGTAGAAAAATATTTTATATACGTTGAATGTCAATGTCATTTTTCGACGCTACCACCCTGCTCCTTTAGATATTTTTAAAATGTATGTATATTATATAATATCTCAACATCCTAAGAAGAATGGGTACCAACGCCGAAAAATAGCGTTTGGATAATGCAAGGGGAAGAAGTGTTGGAGGAAAAGCCTCCTTCAATAACTTCTTCAATTTTGCTTCCTTATTACTACAAGTTATTTTGTGCAGTGGAACTCGAAATAAATGAACCTGATCATCTTCTGATTTATTTGGGCTTCTATCTCTTCATTTCTGTTATAGGTTCTGATTTATTTCTATGTCATGCAAATTCAGTCAGGCCCAATTAGATCTTAGTTCCAGAACAATTGCTAACTCTAGGCCGTAGGCCTTGTAATTTTAGTTGGCTAGGAAGTGTTGGAAAAATGGTGAAGGAGAAATTGAATTTGTAACAGCCAAATGTTTTTTATTGCAACGTGAATATGATGATCTAGACTAGCTCCCAACTTCACATACTTTCTCAAATATCACAAAATATATATACTTGAATTTAACTAAACTTGCCATTGCCATGAGCAGGTCATTCTATCTAGGATTATTCATCAGCTTCTCCATTGGCTTCCAATGAATCCACCTAACAATGAGGCTAGTACCATAACCGGATTGTTCGGAAGACTAGGCAGCTTCCTCCGAAAATGCATATTCCAAGTGCTTTGCGCCGGTCCTATCCCAACTCATATCGCATTCATCATGGATGGAAACCGAAGATATGCTCAAAATCGGAACATGAAATTAGGTGCTGGTTACCGAGTCGGTTTCTTTGCGCTACTGTCCATGCTCAAGTATTGCTACGAGTTGGGTGTTAAGTATGTAACAGTGTATGCTTTTAGCATCGACAATTTCAAAAGACGCCCCGAAGAAGTTCAATACGTGATGAACCTAATGGAGGAGAAAATACATGAACTACTTAAAGGAGAGAGCATCGTGGACAGCTACGGATTGCGGGTACATTTTCTAGGCAACTTGAAGCTTTTGAACGAATCCACGAGAGCGGCGGCTGAGGCAGCAATGGCGGCCAGTGCAAAGAATGACAAGGCTGTGTTGTTGATATGTGTGGCTTATTCTTCCACTGATGAGATTGTTCATGCAGTTGAAGAAGCTTATAAGGAGAAGCAAGGTAAAATTAGTACTGGAGAGTTAATAAATGGAACTAGCAATGGTACTAGAATTGAGAGCAATGTGGGTAGTGAAATTAAGTTAGCTGATATAGAGAGGCACATGTACATGGCTGTAGGTCCTGATCCTGATATATTGGTTAGAACTGCCGGTGAAACTCGCCTGAGCAATTTCCTTCTCTGGCAAACGAGTAACTGCCATTTGTATTCTCCGGCGGTGCTTTGGCCGGAAATCTCGTTGTGGCATCTGGTGTGGGCTGTGTTGAACTACCAGAGGGTCCATCATTATTTGGGAAAGAAGAAGAAGAATTTATGAATTTTGTTCAACAATTTCTGTTATTTGGGTTATAGGCACTTTCTTGCCTTTCAATTTCTTTTGTATACAAAAAGTCATTAATGGGCTTCTTATCTTGGTTTTACTTCTTAGCAAGAATCAAATTGACAACCAAAATTAAAGAGAAGAGGATTTACCTTTTGTATAATCACAACCCAAGAACTTATCAATAACTTTTTTTTTCTCTTTTCTTTTCTTCTTCTTTTGGTTGCTGGTGTCCCTTGGAAGACCATTTTAATCAAAACACAAAGAAAACTTTCTAAGATATGCAATGTATCTTGTGGGCTTCATATGTGTATGCGAGGGATGGATCAGGTCTGTATCTTTAGCCTTGTGAGGAGGTGGAGTGTTAACATTGGTCCTAGTATTGCGGGGGAGTGTTAGCATAGTTTCACATTACCTAAGTAAAATTATGATGTGCAATGTATTAGTTGTGGGCAACTCTCTCCTTGTAGTCAAGTATGAATTAGGTACGGAGCTTTGTTAATTGCCACAAAATAAATTTTTAACCAGACTGTTTGTGTTTTACATTTAACTAACATTTTCTCCAAGTCTTCTCTCTTCGTCCAAAAAACCCCAAGTGCTAACCCTATAAGTTTTTCCTCCGCCGCTTGGGGTTTTTCACTTCCCTTTCGTCGTCTCTTCTCCGTTTTCTCTGCACCCTTTCTTCTCATTCTCTCTGGTGATGTCGATCTTGTTGCCTTTATTGTCAGTGCAAAGGTATCTGGTGTTGTCGCTCTTGGTGCCTTTGTTGTCGGTGCAAAGGTTTCAAGTTTTTTTTGTTTTGGTTTTGTTTAGGTTTTACCCTGCCCCTGGTTTATATTATTAGCCAAGATCTATGTTTATAAAGGAGTTTTTGTTGTGAGGGATATATCATCTTATTGTCAACTTTAGCTGTTGTTGTCAGTTGTATTCGTAATTGTGAACTCTTTAAGCTCTTTATTGGTTCATAAAACTAAGTTATATGTTATGTCTGTATTGTGCCACTGAATGTTATTTATTTGTAGGCAAGTTGTACTTCGGTCACGGAGATTTCTCGAGAATGAAATAGTTTCTTTGACAAAAAAAGAAGAAGAAAAGTAACCAACATTATTGCTGGCCAATTTTATTTGCATATTTCTTTATGCTTTAACAATAAATATAATTTTTATATTCATGAAATTTATGTATTTTATATATGTTAATATATAATAAATGATCTAATAAATATAACGCATAATTGTAATATTAACACTTAAAATACATATTTAAAATGTATATTATTGATATATATTATTAAATTATTTTAAATTATTTATTGATATATGACTATGAAGAAGGCATTTTCCTTCCTTAAATGTCATTCGGCGTAAAAGCACTTTGTGTAACTATTCGTCACAACGGCGTAAAGGCTGTTAGCGCCGAAGAAGGCGTAAAACAGAAGGCACGCCCTTCTCTGTCTTACTTTCTTCTGCCAAGATAATAATCGAGGCGTGGCAGCCACCGCTAAGAAGAAGGCCGGCCCATCATTTGCCCTTTAAGCTAACGGTGACGATGTCGACGGTTGAGGTTAAGTTAGTCAACCATCACGCCTTCGACGTCGATCTTTTTATCTTTCTCTGTAGACTGTATCATATCTTCTTGATGGCAGGTGGGTGGGTCCCACCACCATGCGTTCATCATTGCCACCACTGACACCATTTCATCATGATGATTAGTAATCATCGTTGCAGCGGCCATCTTGATTAGTATATATAAAATAAGATTACCTTAGTTTACTTTTATAGAATTCATCTTAATTTTATTTTTGATTAATTAATTAATTGCCCTTTTTTAAAAAAAAGATTCTCTAATTTATTTTTAAAAATTTTAAGTTTTACTACTAATCTTCTTTGTCTATATTTTTGAATGATTCTTAGTTATTTTAATTATATTAAAAAGCAAAATATATATAAGTCTTTTCAATAAAAAATATTTTATTTTAATTATTTATAATAAAAATTATATACAGTGCACTTTTACAAAAAAATTATAAAAGTAAAAAAGAATAAGTACGTGATTTTGGAGTCACTTGGTTTGAGTTGGAAGAGAATAATAATATGTAGGGCCAGCCTGAAAGCAAGTGTAATTATGGTGTAATGATGGTTCGGCGCTTTTTATTTTTAATTGACTAACGCTGGGTTCTGTAGAAATCTGCGGTTTTGATTTTTATATAAGTAACCGTTGGATAATTAAGTATATACATATATATATATATATATATATATATATATATATATATATTGAATAAAAAATAAAATTAAGTGGTAGTTTAGCAATTAGCATGCATATCACTGTTGCCCATTATTAATTTTTTGGCAAATATTAATGCTTATAAAGTTCTTAATGGCTTTTGCTGGTCTTAATAAGATTAGTAAGTCTTATCTTCATACACTATAGTCTATACATGATATAGTGTTATGAGTGCTTTTTTCTTATAGATCAGCATAAAATAATAAATGACTTAAGGTTGTGAGAAAAAATTAAAAAGATATTAATTCATCCGCTTTTGAATAAGATGACGAAATAGTTAAAATTTGTACTTATAATTTATGAGAACATAAGTTTCAGTTAGATGGGGTAAAAGCAACCTTTACGTAGAATATATATTTTTATATTATGAATTACATATAAAGGATTAACACACCTATTAGAGGATGGCAAAGCTTGTTCTTAAAGATTAATAAAAAAAAAATTAATAATAATAATAATAACTACGTGATTGACACATAAAGATTAATACGATAAAAGTAGCATATTTGCTTTATAAATAATATAAATGTATTTTATTTTTTTTTATTTTTCACTGCAGGGTCTTCCTAACAAGAGTCTCGCAACGTTGCGACTTCTAGAAAGGAGAGGGGGACAGTCACAGCAAGCCAAGGGCATATCTGTAAATTCATTGACTCACGCTGACGATGTCGCCGCATGTCAAAATTATGACACTCTCTCTTGCTAAAAAAGCAAGAAAGAAAGAAAGAGAGTTGACGATACTAGTAAGTACATGTTGGAGAGGTTTTAAGTGTCATCGCTCCGCTGCCACCTTCTCCTCATCTCTCACTCTCTCTGTTCTCTCTGTTCTCTTAGTATCGTCGATGGCGCTCCCGCAGAGAAAATCTGGAACTAATCTTTCATTTCTCACTGCAATATTTGCTCTACTACTGGTTCGCTCGATACTAGTACACGTTGTTAATTATTATTAGCTATCTCTTGATGATGATGCTGATCGTTTAAGATTATGTTTCTTAATTCGTTGTCTTTGGCTTCTGATTCTTGTGTGCAATGACGGTTGGATTTCGTTTTTGAGTTTCAATCGCGCGTCTCAGGAACCCTAGCTAGGAGCTAGCGCTCTGTGATAGATATATCTTTGCTCAGTTACTCATGGTGTTTGTTACGTAGATTTCGTGTTGTTGATGATGATTGATCGATCTGCATTCTTGTTTTTTACATTTCGAATTGAATTCATGCATTAGAGTAGTAATACTGGTAGCATTCGCGTTACGACTGATTGTGTGTAGAAAAATCGTTGAAGAATTGAGAAGATGAAATTTATAATATTCGAATTTTGATGCCAAATTTTTATTTTGGGATTGAAATTTGGATTACGAGTCATTTTTTAATTTCCACTTAAATGGTTCACTTTTTAAATGTCTAGGTCATTTTTCTTTAATCTTGAAAATCGTTGTGTCAAACTGTGGATTGCCGTTAGAACCAACATCATTTAAAGGTCGCCGTTAGAAAAAGTGAAAATGAGTTCCCACAGAAGCAGGGATTCAATTAGTGTAGTGTGGGGGCTTCTGTACAGGAGACTTTGCATGCAGATAAGGATAGGTTATCCGCAGCTGGATTAATTAGATATATATATATATATATATACGTACCTGTAAATTAGATTAATCACTGTGCTCAATTACAGTGAGATTACAGAATTCATCTAGTTCTTTATGCGGATTGGTTCGGTTTAGTTGGAAAGGCAATTTGAGAGAGTAAAGGGCCCTATTATACTACTTCACTGTATTCTAGTGGAACTTTCAGAATTATATATTTTTCATTTTACAAAAATGACGGCAGAACAATGTATATCTGGAGCAATTGATCACTCCATGGGTTTGAAGAATCTTATTTCAGGCTAAAAATGAAACTCTCGATATTCGAATAAGTAAAGGAAACTATGACCTTGAAATTTATCAAAAAATTATTATTTATTATAGACGATTAATTTCAAGGAGTGCCCTAGTTTCTAGATAAATATCAGGACATTTTTATTGATTTTTTTTTTGACCTTTTTGCAATTTTGAAATTGTTATCAATTTTAGCTACATCTTAGTGTGCAAAGTTCGAAAACTCAGAGAAATTTGAAAAAAAAAAATCTATTTTTGTCACTTGACTAGTTTCTTAGTCAAGTCAATTATTGAAGTTTCCATGAAATAAATTAATTGGTTAAGTTCAATAAAGTCTTGATCCTAGGGTTTATTTAATGTTGTAACAGAGATAAACAAAGTCAAAACAAAAATATCTGAATAATTATGTGGTACAAGGTTCATGTAAAGGATGAGGCTTTGCTTCTGTCGATATACATAATTTCAGAGTATTTTCTTTGTTGATAAATTAGTGATGGATTTTGAATCCATGACCTCGCATCTTGCTCACTATTTGTCCAACCATTGAGTTATTTGATGGAATCGGAATATTTTTGTCTTTGTTTGTTGTTTGTGTAAATTCTCCATTATTATTTGTGGTTCAGCCGTTCAGGAAGAACCAATAATAATTTTATATATGAATATATCTATTATGTTTGATTGAATTGAGTTGATTTTGAAGTTCGCTCATCAAATCATTTGACTTGAGTCAAGTTCTTAAAATTTCCAACTGTGCTATTGGCCATAAATGATCAGATCTTTTACGTGCATGCAGGAGGCGATTATGACATCTTCTGGAAATGTAGGATTATCTACTGAGCAGTTTTGTCTGTCAGGGTAAGGCTGCCGTCTCACATTAAGTCTTAACATGCACCTTTGGATTTAGATCTTTGAGTTTAACCTCCTTGTCGTATATATGCTATATTGTCTACGATGATGCTTTATGATGGAGTTCCTTCTATGTTCGTCTAAAATTCTCCTAGTTAATATAAAAGGTGGAACCTGTTTTGTTTTGTTGCGAACTTCTGATTATATTCTGCCAAGTTTCTTTCACTTTTAATTCTCTTCTCCCATTTGATTCTTCAAAAATCTTTTTTTGTTCTATGTTTTTTTATTCAGTTGGTTATTTTATCCTACATTATGTTTGATTCAGCTTATCCTTATGTATATCTTCTTCTTTTTCTTTTTCTTTTTCTTTTTTAAAAGTATCCTTATGTACATCTTACTCTCCTTGAGGTATTCCATACATCACATCATCCATATCTTCCCAAAATTGTGTTTTGGTATGTTGGTATAATTCTATGTTGGGATGCATATACCCAACTATGTTAATTATATTATTTTCTAATATAAGCTTTATTAATACAATACCATATCCTTTCATAGTTGGTAATATTCAGCATATTCGTTTGATCACTTGGGATTTAGTACTGAACTATGTTTGACCTCTCAAGAGGTTACATACCAAATCTTTTTGTTCAACCATGGTGTAATAATATAAAATTGACTGGCAGCAGTTTATCAATTTTTTTTTTAATTTTTTTTATAAAAAAAAAACCATTTGTTTTGAACAATTTGTAAGGTAAAATTTCAATTGATTAGAAGGGATGAAAGATAACTTCTTTGTCTTATTCTTTTTAAGATTCTAAAGTCACTCAAGATGTGATGCTTTATTAAGATAATGTGGTAGCTAAGCTTGCATTAAAAAGTAATTTATGGTCCAAGTGCAGCTTTGTCTTTTTGTAACAGAAAACCATTGGATAATTTTAAATCATCTAGTAGTTGAAGTTAAAACAAACTGAAATAGGCTATCATCTTACCCTACATATGTAATTTGGCCAATGAGTTGGCGGAGCAAAAAACTTCACCTTTTTACAAGTTACAAGCGGTTGGTTCTAAGCTAAGTAGTGGAGTGTCCATTGGACAAGTAGTTGTTACCTTTCTCTTTTTTTTTTTTTTTTTGAGAAGATACAATGTTAGTAGTTGTTACCTTTCTGATGAGTGCTTCTTGTGCAATTATGTTTCTGCAAGCGTAGAACGGTTTAATCTTTACCTAAATTAATGTTGGAAGTTAAAAAAACATTTCCTTTCACTGTAATATTAACAATCAGTTGGCAAAGGTGAAGGATTGACCTTCAGCCAAGTGAAATCTTTTAATGTATTTAGTGGAGTGTTCTGCAGATAAGCATTTGTTTTGTTTCTGATAACTGGTAATTTGCAATCAATATTAATGATGTCTTATAATTCATGCTAGAATCAATGATAAGAATCATGGGAATATCATATATCATTGCATATTTTTATGCTGATGAAGTATAGCTATACTGCCTTTGTTGATATTTAAATCTGTATATGGCAAAGCAGAAAATTGTGAAAGCTACGATGTAGTGTGTTGAACAATTGAATGAGTTTTACAGTATGGGGGACTGGCTTTTGAACTGGAACAACATACTTCAGTCTCTGTAATTCCAATGGGACCTCTCGTCCCGGTGGACCTTTTATTATGGTTATAATACTCTATGTTTCTTGTCAAAAAAAAAAAAAAAAAAAAAAAAAACAATTGAATGAGTCATTGTTAAATGCTTGTTCACATAGATAGAGATTACCTTTTGTTTGAAGATGAAATTCAGCTTATCAATCACCATGTTGACATAATCAACTTTTGTATGTTTTAAATGGTTTAAATTTTCCACTCTAGTTCTCTTTCACTCATGGCTTAGATTTGTCAATTTTTTTAGTTTGGGGAATTAAACTTTTATTAATGATGGATCATTTGAGTTTCATTTTCTGGTCAGGGAACAACACTCAGAAGAATATTGTGCAATGTATGATATTTGTGGAAAACGCAGTGATGGGAAGAATTTAAATTGTCCTTGTGGTTCCCCATCTGTAAAGGTATATGTTAGCAGATTTCTGGTTTGGTCATTGATTAATAGAGGCTCACTGTTGCTCCTCTTTTCTCTTTCAATTCCTTTCTTGTTCTATTTCTAATATATATAAAAAAATAAATGATTTACTATTAGGTAATGTTTTTTCCTTGTAGAACTTTGACTTAGCAATTTTTTATGCATTTTATTACTAAATGTGTGCAGTTGTCTCTTTTTTTTACTAAGCTTATGTGGGTTGTTTTCTTCCCTTATTAATCCTTCTATCATCAAGAGAATAGCCAGAAATCTTCAGTAACTTGCCACTTTTAGCTTGTCCTTTTTGTCACTGTTTGTTGAACATAATTTCTTTTAATCCTGTCATAAATGCGTAAACAGTCATGATTTATATATGTGTAAACAGTCATGATATATATATTAAACATTATTTTTCAGCCGGATGAGAACCTTTCTTTAAAGATTCAGAGTCTATGCCCAACAATCAGTGGCAATATTTGTTGCACAGAAGCTCAGTTTGACACATTGAGAGAGCAAGTTCAACCAGTAAGATTTCATCCAAAGTCTACTTTGCTACTTTTTTTTATATAAAAAAGACTTCTTTCCTGGGATAAGATGTTCTGTCCCTGATCACTCCCCGTATTCATGTGTATGATACTTATGTTATTATTGTATTATTGGTGGCAAATTAATTGTTTGTTCACAATGCTATAGAACTGTACATGGATCTGGCACTCTTTGAAAAATATCATATTATAAATGTCTCATTAATGCTTATTATTTTTGCATATGGATTTGTGTTATTCCTTTTTCCAGTTTTAAATAATTTTTGCAGTAAATTGCTCATGATTCGCTGCTTTTGGATTCTATGTTTTCTTTCCTTCCCTGCACAAAAAATACTCAATTCAACTCAACTCAACCAATCCTTTTATCATTTCTTCCCCATGCAAGAGCAAGACATGATAAAAAAAAAAAGTAGAAGAAAGTTTGACCATTACATACTCTGAGAATTTTGCCCCTCAAAATATCTAGTTGATTTGAATATAACTTAGCACCCCTGGGCAAAGTTCATTCGAATGAAATACTTCAGTCTTTTCCCCATCTCATGTTACCTTGGCCATCTGATTTGCTCGTTCTTCTATTTTTCAGTTTATTGGTTGTAAGCATCTCGAGGAAATGTTGGGGTGTGCAAGGGTCTTAACCTACTTATTATTCTCTGTTTCCTAAATTAGTGTTATAGAAGTTACTAAACCTTCATGTAAGATGAAGTTGTGCTTGTGAAGGCATTAATTAAAATCAACTTATATAGGTATATTACAATAGATGCCTGCACTTTTGTAGCAGAAAACTTTATTGTGATGCTTAATGGAGTCATTTAATAAGATTTCAAAGGATAAAATACCTAATGGATGGAAATTTTTTATAACCAAGGTTTAAAAAAAGTTTGAGGCATAATTGAGGCGGTTTGCCTTTCTGGGTGAGGTGGTGGTAAAAGATGTAAGCTTCCCATTTTTTTTAAATACACAAAAGATTAAAAATAAGAAAATCACAAGTATCAATAATAATGGAAGAAACATCTCAAAAGATGGACTAATTTTATACATGTGTTGAGAACTCAAGTGATTTCACTTAATATATTAGTTGTCATCAGCATTATTAAGAACTAAATTAGCACATATCATGTGTTAAGCATTCCAAATTTAAAGTTTTAAGCTATAAAAAACATATATAAATAGAAGTTTGTAAATACATTGCAAAAATACTAGTTCTTTGCCGCTTCAAACCATTTTAATGCAAGTTGCACTTAGAATTTTGTTAAAAGCTTTTAAATTTTTAGGTAGGTATTTGTATTACTATTAATAAGCTTTTACGGTTTTACCTTATAAGAGTAGAAACTTTAATTTCTCAGTAGGTGATGAGTTAGTTTGTATATTTCCAGTCATTATTGCTTGTAGGCCTTCCTTTATCTTATACTCTTTTTACCTTCCAAGATCCAAGAAGATACGTCATTTTTGAGCAGCATAGTTTGAGGGTCTTGAATTTTGAAAACACTCACTGATAATTATTTATCAATAATCTTCTTTTTTTCAGCCACAGGCCCACAAATAAAGCTTTTTTCTCCACAATAGGTGGTTTTGTGATGACTTGACAAAGTAAAAATAAATGATAAGATGAAATTAGGCATGCTTGAGACTGTTGAGTTTGCCTTCTTATTCTGAGAATTAGTAAAGAAATAAGAATGAACAATCATATGATAATGTTGTTAGAGATATGTCGACCTAAACACTGGACTTAAGATTTTTGGTGTTAATATGATCAATGTTCCAGTCACAGGGGCTTTGTGCTTACGGTCAATGCTAGCAACTCTTGTGCCTCTGGTTGATGATTTGTCCAATGGTGTAGTTCATTTCCCACGTGCTATTATTTGATGTAACATTTAAAGTATGCTTTTAAATTTAAGCCTGGAACATGAGTATGAATGATGAAACTTTTTGCTATTTTTTTCCTTCTTGTGTGAGTTTTGTTATGAACTTATGATATTATTCACAAACAATGTTTTTAAGGGTTAACATGGTTAACAAATGTAAATGATCAAGTAAAATTTTCTATTTGGCTGGCTATATTTCTAACATGATATGTATCCTTAGCCTTTTAGATAGACTGTTCCTATAATCTGCTAGAATTAGATAACCATTGAACACAAAAGGTATAGCAATAGGTAGAGGCCCTCGTTTGCGACTTTATCTTACACATGGAGAGATAGAAAGGATATAGAAGAATGGATAAATATTAAACATGCCAAGGGAGAATATGGAAATGCAACATTGAGATTTGAATCCAGAACCTCTCACAAACATTAGCTCTAATACCGTGTTAGATAACCACTAAACCAAAAGTTAAAGCTGATAGGTAGAGGCTCAATAATGCATATCAAACTATTGCTGACATAGGTTTTTTTGGTCTTTTACTAGAAGAAATTAGTAACTGAAAAAGTAACAAAGTTTGTTTCCCGTTTGCTTGTGAAACAATTTATATTCGTATACGTTGTTTTTATTAGTTTTGATGTTCTATTTAATTTGCAGGCAATTCCTTTTCTTATAGGCTGCCCCGCATGCTTGAGAAATTTCTTAAATCTTTTTTGTGAGCTTACCTGTTCTCCAAATCAAAGCCAGTTCATTAATGTGACTTCTGTTTCCCAGGTCAGCAATTTCTGATGTTAATGTCTTATTTTGATAAGTGATGAGATTGATAATCAATCTGTGATATTCAACAATGTTTTTTGTTAAATGGTCTCAGCATTGTTTTCTTCCTCTTATTTATTTTGACTTGGTCTTTGTAAAAAATGGAATGGATAATGGGGGTCTATTGATTATGAACATGCTTTGGTGATTGACTAGAATTCTTCAAAATGATTTCTTAGGCCTAGTGACCAACTATGGGAATGGTCACCTTGGGACGAAATTCCAGCTAATAATGTTTTTCAGTTTAATTTGACAGTCTTCTTTACTTCCAAGGAAACAAGCACAATGGTCTGTTCCTTCTATTTATCCTTTGAATTGAAGTAAAGCTGCCAATTTTCACCCTCGAAGAAGTGACATTTTTGTCTCTAAAACAGTCTCAGTTGGTGGTTTGTCATTGCTTCATAAGGCATTAGGTGTTGGCATAACACACATCATAATACGTAGGTTTTTTGAAAGATGTCTAATAAAGTTTATGTAACTTACGTAGTTTCACGTGGTTAAATTGGTTGGCTAAACTTACCAAGTTCACTATCGTATGAAATTATCTGCGATTGAAGTACATTAGACATCTTCAGGAAAATGTCTGAAGATATCGTAGACATTAGATATCTTATAAATTGGTTTACCAAGTTTCACATTGAAGTAAATTTGCGTGGCTTCTTCAGGAAAATTAGAAAATTCTATTTTGTTCTGTTATTTTGACTTATAAACAGCTTAGTTTGTGGCAGCATAAATGGTGGCTGTATTGCATGCTGACTGTTGGTTGTACACTTCAATGACTAGAATGTGCTATATTTACACAGAAACATGCTCATGTCTTTCTTTCTCTGAAGTGAAAAGAAAAACTTAAAATGGTGAACATGTATTTTTCTTTGTAATTGCAACATCAATTTGTTTTGGACATTATTCTTATTATTGTTTTATTGTTACTTTTTTTTTTGATAACCGAGGTATCTGGGCTTCAACCAACTAAATCCCTTGGGCCCCTGATTGTTTGAGTGGGAAACGCCCGTAGTGGGCAACTAGTGGGGGGAGATTGACTGTTACCCTTCTTGTTGGTGTTATCTGTCTTTTTTTTTCCCCCTTTTCTGAATGAGTTGCATTAATAGATACCTCTTGTGATGTGAATACCACCTTAAGTTATCTGCTTGTATATATATATTTTTATAACAAGGTTAAATTTTAAGTTGTAAATCTAACTTATTTTGGGTTTTAGGTTAGTACCAATTTGACAGTGGATGGCATTGACTTTTATGTTACTGATGCTTTTGGCGAAGATTTATATAACTCTTGCAAGGACGTAAAGTTTGGGACCATGAATACTCGAGCCATGGAATTTATTGCAGGGGGTGCTAAAAATTTTGCAGGTGAGGTGTAACTACTGATTCCAATGAATCATATTTTTTATTGTTCTAAAATACTTTTGCATAACATATTTTTGAACTACAAATTCTTACTTTTTCTTGTTCACTTTTATTTAGTAATTTGAATAGGCATGGTGTGTTCTTTATCAAAGATCGTCTTAGTTTGGTTTTATATATTTGTAAAACCATATAAAATTATTTATGAACAGAATACTATGGTGCTAATAATGGTTCAACCTGAACACATGAATCTTAGTGAGTTCAAATGCAGCATCTGAAGCCTATTTAAATTTTTTCTGTCGATTGTTCCACCTTTTCTTTTCTTATTTTCCTTTTAAAGTGCTTTTTTAGTGTGGTATCATGCAAATTCTCTTCAAAGTCGACAATAAGTACACCTTTCTGCAATAACATTCATCTTATTGTCATAGTTTCATGTAGTTTTATTTATGGTGGATGATGGAACCTTGAACTGGTTCCCTCTAGTCTCTGTGGCAGTCAGGGTGTCCCGAGTTTCCATCTAAGCTGAAATTCTTAATGTATTTCTTGGTTATCACATCTTTTTATGTTTTCTATTTCATTTTAAAAATGCTAGGCAATACTTACTGCTAGCTAATTTCTTTCTCTTGCATACTAGAATATTGTTACCAACTCATTTTGGTGTTGCAGTTGGTAATAAATGTTCTTGAAGGCATGTTTCCTTTTTTCCTTTGTGTTTCTAGGGCATGTTAATAATAATTAATTGGTTGGTCACAAAGCTCTTATCTTGATTATCAAGGATAATGCATTCATCTTATTAGATGTTAAAAGACTGACTTGGTCATTATGCTCTTCTTCTTCTTCTCCTTCTCCTCCTCCTCCTCCTCCCAATCACTAATGCTTTTCTTTACTGAATGTTTTGTAGAATGGTTTGCTTTTATTGGTCGCCAAGTACAACCAGGCGTTCCTGGTTCACCATATGCAATTGATTTCAGAAGAAATATACCTGACTCATCTGGAATTAAGCCTATGAATGTGTCCGCTTATTCATGTGGGGACACTTCATTGGGATGTTCCTGTGGCGATTGTCCTTCTTCTCTTCTATGCTCCAATTCAGCCCCTCCTCTAGAAAGAAAGCATTCCTGCTCAATTAAAATTGGATCCTTAAAGGTGATTTTTTATTTTTTTTAAAATTTTTCATTTTGGATTTACAAAGTTTCTTTCGATTTGATCCTTTAATTTAGATTTCCCTGGTGAAATAAAATTGGGGAACTTTAGATTTTTTATACGATTTAGTATATGCCAAATTTTTATCACTTCGAGCTTCTTGTGTTAGTTTAACTTTTAAATACCTTTATTGTCTTAATTTTGTATGCCTGGTGACTGCAGGTTAAGTGTATCGAATTTTCATTAGCTATTTTATATATTGGTTTGGTCTCTGCTTTTCTTGGATGTGGTATATTCCTTCGACAAAGAGAACTGAGAAGCCCAGCTTCAAGAATGAAACAATTTCTAAATGCCACTGGTGAATGTGATCCCTATTGTTTTAACAAGCAAAAAGATGAGTACCCATCCATGCAGGTGCATTCGAATTCTTACTTCATTTTATAAATTTTTTTTTCTTATAGTTAAACTTAATATGAAAACAGAATATAACCCTGATGCAAAGCAATCCTTTGGTGTTTAAGTATTCTTTCTCTTATTATTTTATGTTGTAGCTTGAAGTTTGTAGTTGTAAAGAAAAAAAAAAAAAAAGAAGCTTTATACCAGTTGTTTGGTTTGGCTTCTTTTATCCCGTTTCTTGATTTATTTTTTTCCTACTATGCTTTTGATACTATACTGCAAGTCTGTAACGCTCTCCATCCTTATGCAATCTTACTTTTTGCTTCTTCGGATAATCTGCCTTTACATAAGTATGGTTGTCATTGATTTATGTTATGTTGTGAAAACGTTCACTAACTGAAAAAAGAAAAAGACCTATATGGGTCTTTGACATGCCTCTCGTGGATAATCTTTTTGTGAAATATCTACCATTGGTTGTTTCCTTGTGTGTGTCATTTTAAGTGTGGCGGAAGAGGTTTCTAAATATCTGGCCTGTTTGCTGATACTCAGATGCCCGAAGAGGTTCCTCATGGGATGAAGGGACTTCACGTTTCAATTGTGCAAGGCTACATATCCAGCTTCTACAGGTTATTCTCTGTGATGTTAATGGTTCTGTTACTGTCCCCTCTCCCTCCATCTCTTTTGATGATCTGATCCCTCTTTCCCTTGCTATATTCAGGAGATATGGGACATGGGTTGCTAGAAATCCTACTCTTGTGCTTTGCTCATCATTGGCCATTGTTATACTTTTCTGTTTAGGTCTAACAAGTTTTAAGGTGGAGACACGGCCAGAAAAGGTATCGCTTTGGATCTTGTTGCTCTGTCTTAAAGTTTTCAACTGTATGGTATTTGTCCTAATCTTTCATATTGCTTTCCGTTTTTCTACATGCCCATATATGTTGGATGCTTGTCATATTTCGTGAACTTGACTATTATTCAATCATTCAAGTCTGATTTATTATTGTTCTTATGCTTCTGCATGAGGATAAAGGATTATGATACTTAGAATAACTATGATGATATGTTAATGGGGTTAATTTTTTGTAATGACAGTTTGAAATAATTGTCAAGTGATATAGTTTGATTCAATATTTGTTTGATGCTGTTCAAGAGTATGTTTCTTAATTGATGAGTTATTTAGCTATGAATTTCCTACAAAAAAAATGTTATATCTTTGGATTTCATTTCTTGTGTCAGTGCTGTGTAACATGTTATCTAATATGTGGCCTGAAGCCTTGAATGTAGTTCTCATCTTTGTATTGGAATTTAAAATATAATGTTTGAATGCCCTATCTGTTTTTCAAAATAGTGATATGAAAGGGCCATTGACTCTAGTAATTAAATAAAGCAGTTATAATCACAATGTGAATTGGTGCATTGTGCGAATTGCTATCCATTATCATGACACAAATTGGTGAATTGTTCAATTGCTATTCATTTCACCATAAATTAATCCAAATTGGGCTCCTGAAGTGCTGCTCTAGTGACCCACTATTGAATCATTTGAATGAGGGTGTTGTATTTGTATAAGCTGTTACACCCTAATCTTGTAGGTCAGACCTCTACCGGATCTGTGATTCAATTACCCAAAGGAGTTCAACCACTGAGAAATCAAACACGAGTCAAACCCTGAGACATGCTGGGTCCTCATCAAACACAAATGACTGGGTGTGAGTTGAATGCCTTTTAACACATTTCAAGGCCTAAAAATTTGTTTTTCAACCTACTTTAAAATCAGTGTTTTAAAACGTTTCAAAGCTGAACTCATTAAAGCAATTTGCATCAATATTTCAGACATAATAAGCTTAGGTAATAATTTTAGAATATTTTAGAATTCCAAACAAAAATCAGATTATGAAAATCAGCTTTACTAAAATATATTCCAAATATTATAGTTAGAACATAAAATTCTGAAATCTAATTTATATACTATAAACTTGTAGGAAAAAACATGGTAAAAGTTCTAGGTTAATCAGATATCATTTACTTGGAAAAGTAACTAGAAATTACGCCTGTTCCAGTTATACTTGCAGTTGTGTCTTACTGAGATTTTGACTGAAATTCTATTTTAGACAAAAAACCTTTTGGGGCTAAAATCATTTTTGAAGTTACCCAATGATGACTACTTATGACTTCTTGGTGACGGTTTGATGTAGCATACATTCTACATTTATACTTGTAGTGATAGTTTCATTCTTCTATGTAAAGTTAACCTCTACTTTGTGCTGTTCCAGCTATGGGTTGGGCATGGTAGTAAGGCTGCTGAGGAGAAGCACTTCTTTGATACCCACCTTGCCCCGTTTTACAGAATTGAGCAGGTCTTATTTTCATTTTATTCTTGTTCTCTTTTTAGTGATGATGTTCTCAACAATCTTCATCTCTATTATATGGTGGCTTAGTGTGAAAACTACTTGTTCATCCTAGTGATGATTTGTTACTTTTTCTTACTTGGTAAACATTATTGTCTGGTGAAATTTCTTGATATAATAATATGTTGCCGCTATGTCTTCTTTTCTTTTTTTATTCACATGCATCTTCCAAGTGTAACATCTTTCTAGGTCTACCCTAAGTAACTTCTCAACCTCTAAGGCATTATGCTCTAAAGAAGATTTTGTATTTTTTTCATTTACCTTTAAAGCATATTAATGATAAAAAGACTGTAGAAGTTGGATGGAAGTTTGGGAAACTTTTTACCATTCTAGATAGTAGTAGTTGAAAAGTTCAGATTTCTTCATGCTTCTCTTCCTTGTAATGGACTTGTTCATCAACATTTTGAGGTTGATGTTTCTGGACCATGGAGGTGGCTGCTTTGATACCATTACCTGTATGAGACTAATTCCTTGTCGTGCAAATTAACTTCTCTTTGCCCCAAATTTTTTAAGGCACCTGCATTGACTGAATATTCTGCTTACGATATCATGTTATTTAACCTATATGGGACCAATGAAGTCGAGGTAACAGAAAGAAGTGGTCCTTGCTTGTACTGCAGATTAACTTTTCTCTTATCCTCAAGTTTTCTAAGGCACCTGAATTGACCAAATCTATTGTATAAGATAACATGTCATTTAATCTTTATGGGACAAGGCATGAGATGATGATGTTGGGTTGCTCTAGCATCATTTTTTTTTTTTTTCAAATGCAATAAATTCTTGTAGGTATACTCAAATTTGTCTCCAGAAATTCTTATATTTACTGGATGGGAGACAGTAACTAATTTTATCTAAACTTAAGGAGCAATGGTTGGTCAATTCCTAATTTTTTTTCCATATTCTTTTTAGAGCTATTTTTTCATATGAAGCAAATGGCTTATAATTGAGTTAGCATTCATTTTTACAGCTTATACTAGCTACAATTCCAGATATGGAGCTGGGCAAGTCACCCAGTATAGTGACAGAGAACAACATCAATTTGCTCTTTGAAATCCAAAAAAAGGTATCTTCTGTGCCCATTTCCTGGATTTATTTCATGAATTTTGTCCTTAGGCAAGTCATATATGATTTTTCTCGCAATCATCTTGTACAAAGAATTAGAATGGATGACAAATTTTTGCATGTAATTCTCTAATTACTTACAGGTTGATGGAATTCATGCAAATTATTCTGGATCAATGATATCTCTATCTGACATTTGCTTGAAACCTCTTGGCGAGGATTGTGCTACTCAAAGTGTGCTGCAGGTATTCTTTTTCCAATTTATTGCATGTATTTTAGATGGGCAGCATGCATGGGCTTATAGTTTGTGTTTAAGAGTACTATAATACCTGTCTTCAAGAAATCTTACCGTTTCTTGTCAAATTTATTTTGTAATTTGTAAGTTGTAACAAGATATTGGCCTTTTGTCTTTTTTTGTTTTACCTTGGTCATGTGGCAGCTAAGAATAGTTGAAAATAGAAGTTTGTTGGAACTTTTATCATAAGTTCATAAAACCTGCTCATATTGAGTTTCCATGCGGGAATGGCATCAAGAATGGGGCCAAGACACCTCTTTTTTTTCATGACATATGGTTTTTTCTTTATTTCTTTTTAGTTCTACTTTTTGATGGTTTTGCTTGTTACTTCGATATTCACTGTTGAAAGTTGTATGACTCCATGTAGATCATATAAAATTAGAACTATTAACGTTCATCACTTAGACTTCCATGAAGTTCTTTCTTTCTTTTCCCATTTCAATACTCATGCTTATAGTGTCTCAATTTACTATTTCTAGGAATTGAAGCAAGTTTTATTCTTTGACAGTATTTCAAAATGGATCCTGAAAAGTATGATGAGTATGGTGGAGTTGGGCATGTTGAGTATTGCTTCCAGGTATGCTTTGACATCTTGATTACTCATGGTTTCTATACTTTAAAGTTGAAATATTACTCCAGTGTTTTACAAAGGTCATCTAGATTTTTGTACTCAGCTCTTCTGGTTAGGGGCGTGCAAAATACCCAACCACATGCCAAATCCAATCTACCTGACCCAGCCTGAGACAGGTTGGTTGGGTGTATCCCCCATTGGCAAGTAGGTTGGGGCCAAAATATAAGGACCCAAAAAGTCGGGTTAAAATTCGGTTGAATACATAAAAAAAAGAATATAAATTGCATACCAAACACGGCTTTTTGATTATATCAACTTTTGATATGAGACATGTACTTGAAGGTTGTCTAGGAATCCTAACAGAATAGTGCATCTTCAACTAAAATTTGGATTCAAATAAAATCTGAGACATGAAATTGGTCTATTGTCTATTTTTCCACATTTTCAGCATTATACCTCTGCGGAAACATGTAGGAGTGCATTTCAGGCTCCCCTTGACCCAAGGACAGTGTTAGGAGGGTTTTATGGGATCAACTACTCAGAGGTAATTTTAGATCCCTCTTTCCGATTCCTGGAGTTGCATATTAGTTTTTAACTATTTTTATTTGACAGGCTTCTGCGTTTGTAGTAACCTATCCAGTTAACAATGAAGTTGATCAAACTGGAAGTGGAAATGGGAAGGCAGTGGCATGGGAAAAAGCTTTCATTGAATTAGTGAAGGTTTGGCTTTAGCTTTTTCTATTCTGGTGGCTATCATTCCAGTTTAATGTACCTGTTTTGAAAGACGTGTATACGCATAGCATTTTTGTATTGCTGTCACTTTCTTTTATATCTTGTCTATGGACTCGCTTTTGTTGTCTATACTCCATTAACTGCATATTACTATACTTCTAATAGTGAAATCACTCATTAAAATGATGAAAAGTTGGGGGTTTTTATAACTTGAGAGGAGATTATTTTCTTGTTCCCAAGGTTGAATTGAACCAGATGAACGATGTTACATTTGTTCTTATTCTATTCTAAATCAAGGCAACCTTTTGTATATTTATTTGTTTTTGTGTTTTTTGGGTGGGAGGGAGGAAGGATACTTTGGTAAAAGATGATGACATGCATGGGGGCATCTGTGCTTCGTTAGATTAGGTGGAAGTCTCAAGTCTATTCAAGGCGTAGACCCCATCCTATCATAATTCTTAAATTATTGGAAAAATATGAAAGATATTTCCATAATGGTTGCTGAGAGAGATACTGCTAAAAGTGGTTGATAGGATCATTAGCTTAGTTCCCATTGCGTGACGTAACTCCTACTTAATGTACCTCCATCTCACCCACAAACAAAAGAAATGTTTAGGAACTTTTCTATTCTTTTGATTTATTTAGGTGAGTGTAATTTCAACTCAAACCCTTGATGTTGATACAATATTAACTTTATTCCTTTCTCAAATAAGAATATTTAGCAAACAAAACCCCATAACCAGTAAATTATCCAATATATATCTCATTACACTGCCATGGTGCCTTTTATTGAGTTTGCTGTAAGGAACCCATAGGAAACGAGAGGAATGGAATTGAATGTGACATGGAATTATTATCCAAAAGTGGAGAAAATATTGGGTTTTGGATTTTGAGAACTTTGGTTTGACCAGCTATAATAGGATAACAAAATTTTGAAACAAAGACCATAAAGATCAGGTTTTACCTACTACAATTGCCTCATATCTGGTTATATGGTTACAAATTTACAATGAAGAAAAAGAAAAATCTGAAGTCTTTTTTGGCCAAGATTGTATAGAATTAAGGATACTGGTCTAGAGCTCATTGAGTTCATTGAGGAGCATTTGGAGTCTTATGTCTCATGCTGCATAGCTAGAAGTTGTCGTAAGTTCAAAACTATCCTTTTCATTGGTAGATGACAAAAATATCTATGGTTTGTAGGTTTTCAAATGTTTTCAGATGAAATAACAATTTTGGTTGTTTGAGTCACTCTGGATTCTGGAAGTTTTTTTTTTTTTTAATTTCTATGCCAAAAGTGTTTCATGACATGTTTTTAATGGACCACTCTTTTCATAATTTATATTTATAATATTAAAAAGTTCTCCGTGTGCTAAGAGACTACAATTTCCTTCTCAATTGCCATCTACTGCTTTTCCTTATTTACAATTGGTTAGGAGATTCATCTTTATGAGGCCAGCACTCTTGTAAATATTATTTTCATGTTTTTAATATGCATGGTTAGGCATCATTATGCCTTTTGTTTGTTTGTATTCTATTCTTTTTTTTCTGGGTGATTGCATTTGATTTTTTTAGTTTGGTTTTTGCGTGACAGGATGACCTATTACCCATGGTCCAATCTAAAAATCTTACTATTTCCTTTTCATCGGAAAGCTCTGTACAAGAAGAATTAAAAAGAGAAAGCACAGCTGATGCTGTAACCATCGTGGTAAGCCTCTTCATCGGTTGCTGGAACAAAGCTCATTTATTATTTCTTTGAAAGAAGAATTTATGCTCCATGTGACCAGATATCAACTAATAGTATTCCATACATGTCTACATGATATCTTATCAAATATAGTTGCATAGTGGATTCTTTTATCATTCCAGGAAGCTAGGATAACTCATTCATGATGTTGATTTGGCATAGAAGCTATACATATAAAACCAATGTTATACTCTCCAATGCTTTTTTCTTTGTAAATGTACTCATTACAAGAATTTAAAATATGAGTCTTTTCTATTTGTTGTATTGCTACAAAAATTCAAAATGGACTTCTAGTTCTCTCATATCAAGATTTTATCATGTCTAGTTTGACTCGGTCATTGAAATAGGTGCATGGACATATATTGTGGTTTTGCAACTCCAGTTCAATAAGAAGATAAATAAATCAATTAGTAATGTCATTTTATTTCTATTAATTTATTAAGAACTGTTAAATGATTACGATACTTCTCCAAGGGCCTTTTGTGCCTTTTCATTTCCTAATTCCCTATACCTTTCTATTCTGGTCAAAGAGATTCTTTTTACTAATTGTTGATCTTCCATGCCGCAGATAAGCTACATTTTGATGTTTGCTTACATATCCTTGACTTTGGGAGACATGTCTCATTTATCTTCATTTTATATCTCATCTAAGGTATGTCCCTTTTTTTCATGAAATTCTTAATTCTTCTTATTAGCAGTTTTTTTTAAAATAATTTTGTGCAATATAGGTGTAAAATGATTGGTCTACATTTGCTATACTTTTATTCTTTGCTTTCATGAACCTCATATTATGATTTAGAAAATTAATTCTTGAAATCATTGACACTTCACAAATCGCCTCCCAAATTCATTTGGGTACTCAATGGTAACTTCTTATACTGAGTACCCACACTAATCAGTAGGCCGTGGTTATTAGCTGCATGGTTTCTCTTTAATGTCAACAATTCTTTGTGTCAAACTACAAACAGCAAACCCATTACAACTAAGACACTTTAGTTAAATCTCCAGTCAAACAAGGGATCTATCAATGTATAAGTGTGTTTGTATGTGTA
Source organism: Paratinospora sagittata (assembly GCA_035771175.1). Classification (NCBI taxonomy): domain Eukaryota; kingdom Viridiplantae; phylum Streptophyta; class Magnoliopsida; order Ranunculales; family Menispermaceae; genus Paratinospora; species Paratinospora sagittata. The sequence continues at coordinate 32,783,904 of CM069594.1, forward strand.
CAAATTACCCTCTCTATTGTCCTTTAATATTACATGACATGCATTCTTTTAAATGCAAACTCCTGGAAAAATATGTTTAGAATTCAGGTACATGAACTAGGCCAACATGATAACTAAGAAAATAGTTTATGATGGACTTCACTTGTCTTAGATTAGGATTTTAATTCTCTAAAAGTAGGAGGAGTTTAGTAAAGGAGTGCATTTGGAGTAATATATGATCAACACATCCTATGAAAGTTGAAAGGAAAATTCTATAAAACCGCTATAAGGCTCTAGCCATGCTCTATGGTGCATAATGTTGGGCGATAAAGAGACAACATGTCAACAAACTAATTCTAACAAAAATGCGAATGTTATGATGGATAGGTAGTAAAACATTGAAAGATAAATTTAGAAATGAGCATATTCAAGAAATGATAGGAGTAGCCCCAATTGAAGATAAAATAAGAAAAAATCGATTAAGGTGGTTTGAACACATATAATGAAGACCTTTGAATACACTAGTTAGAAAGATGACCTATTAATAATCCACAATAATGAAAAAGGTAGAGGAAGACCTAAAATAACATGGACAAAGATGATTAAGAAATATATAACCACTTGTAATTTAAATGTCTATTTAGCCTTTGATAGAGCGTAGTGGAGGAAGAAGATTCATATAATTGACCTTATGTAGTTGAGAAAAGGCTTATTGAGTTGAGGTTAACATTTTAATTCATTTGTAAACAGATTGCTATGTGGCTTTTTGATTTTGAAAGCTTTTAGGTTCTAACCTTATTATGTTTTTGCTCTTTTGTTTTGTCTGTGTTTCATTCATTTTTTTTCCTTGGAAACATTGCTTCATATCCATATATAATAGTCACTTTATTGATTAACCTACATATATTTTTGGTTGTTTCTTCGAAAGGTGTTGCTTCCTTTTCCCTTTAATGACAACCTTTCTTTTTAAGTAGGGTACCTTTCCTTGCTTCCATAGCCTGTTGATCTCACTATAAACCTTTTGAATTATATGGCTTGGATTCCAGGTGTTACTTGGCTTTTCAGGAATTATGCTTGTCATGCTTTCTGTTATTGGATCCATTGGGTTTTTCAGTGCCATTGGAGTAAAGTCCACTCTGATCATAATGGAAGTCATCCCTTTTCTTGTTTTGGCTGTAAGTTCTTGTTTATGTAACCTTGATCAGTGTAGGCTACTTTAAATTGAGATTCTTTAAAAATCTGATATAATTTTATGTTCCTATATATTGTAATTTTTTCTCTTAAACTTCATGGGAACTATAGCTACTTTTCCTGGTTATTGCATAATGTATCTGCAACATTGGTGCTTGCTGTTCTTAAACCACAATACAGATATCACATCAATTTTTCTCGACTGTTATGAAAGATCAACCATCAGCCATACAGATGTTGACAGGTAGTAGATAAAACCTTTGAAAGCCTTACATCTGTCCAAGTATTCAGATGTAGCAATTTCAGGTACATGACTAAATGTTAAAAATAAGAGAATTTGATCTTTGAGGGAATGTCAGTATGCTACTGGTCTATATATAGTTTCAAATTCCGGCCTAGGGTTACTCACAACATAATAGAATTTGAAATTTAGATTTAATTTCTAAGTATGGTATATTTAGTCTTTAGGTAAGATCTAAGGATCTAAACAAAAGAAGTAAAAGGATGTACCTAGACACGAGGATTCCGCCATTGCAGGGTTTGGGGAAGGGCCGATGTACACAGCCTTACCTCCATATTGGAGATGATATATTGATATTTACATATTCGAACCCTGACCTCCAAATCATAATGTAGCAACCTCAACCATTGCATTAATGCTCGCCCTTCTAATGTGAACAAAAGAACTGAAAACTCAAATTTAAACCTTTAAGAACCTTGACAAGCTTTTCAAATATGGATCTGTCATAAATGAAGTAGGACATTTTATCAAAAGGTCATGGTTTTTTATGATTGGATTAGGGGGTGGGGGAATTTTGTGACCTAGTCTAACCCAAAGACTAGCTTCCTTAAACTAATACAAAATCTACAATTATAAAATATTTTAAATGGAGTTATCCCAAATTTTGAAACTTTAGAAGAGTACCCTAAACCTGAGAACTATGCTGAAATTCAGTATTTTGAATGGGGCACTTCTAAGTTTTGTTAGGTCCAATGCAGGCAACAAAGGGTTTGAATTGGGCAGTAATCAAAACTTGTTTTCTCCAGTCCAGCTTCTATATCATAAGGGACAGGACATTGTGGGCTGGGTATCTACCTTACCTAACTTGATAAAAAATTATTATCATCTTCTTATTCGTTGAAGGAAATGATGGACAAGAACTTCTACAAAATTAACTAAGTCCATCATTGGCAGGTAAATTGATACCTCTGCTTGCCTCTTTTTCCCAAGAATTGCATCTTTTCTCAAAAAGCATGTAAATAGAAAAACTGGAAAAGGCTTTTCAAGATCATCTTGTGTGACCTTTGATGGCATTTATGGTTTCTACAGTAACACTGCTACATGGTTCCACACATCTTGGGAAACTCCCACAACTGTTATTTGGTTTTTAAATCATTAATAGCATGGCACCTTAACACATAGCACATGGATGAAATTCCCTTTTCAAATTAGAAATTTCTCTTGGCTGATTGGTCTATTGAACATAAACATCTTGCTGTCAGGTTGGAGCGGATAATATGTGTATCTTGGTACATGCTGTGAAAAGGCAACCATCAGACATGCCTTTAGAAGAACGAATAAGCAATGCTTTAGTTGAAGTTGGACCATCTATAACGCTGGCTAGTATATCTGAGATTTTGGCATTTGCTGTTGGAAGTTTTATTCCAATGCCCGCTTGCCGTGTGTTCTCCATGTTTGCAGGTCGGAAGTTCCTCAGAAAACTTTGGAATTGTTTTCTGTGAAGTTCTTCAGTCAACTTATCATACATCTGTTCTTTTGCAGCTCTTGCTGTTCTGCTGGATTTCCTTTTGCAGGTTACTGCCTTTGTTGCCTTGATAATTTTTGACTTTTTAAGGGCTGAAGATCACCGGGTCGACTGTTTTCCTTGGATGAAAACCTCTTCATCAACTTCTGAATCTGAAAGAGGTACCTGAAGACCTCTCTTTGGTACCAGCAGTTTAAGTGCATGAATATTCAGGAAATACATTTTGATTTCCATATTTAGTTTGTTGCCTTGCTTATGCTTTATGTCCTTAATGATCTTATTAAAGTAAGTATTGGAACGGTATGTAGGCCTTGGTCAGGGAAAACCTGGATTGGTTGCTCGCTATATGAAGGTAACTTTCAAGAGGGTAGCTTCATTGTTCATTCTCGTTTAAACAATGTTAGTATTTGTAAAATCCTTTTTCAATGCCAAAATCAGTGTGTATGTTTCAACATGTTTGGAATCTGATCACATGCTTTTTTCCACGTGGTTTCACAAATGAGGCAGTGAAAACCACTTTTGGTTTAATACTTCATTAAGCTAAGCCACTTTCTGTTCTTAAAACACTTTTGGTTTAAGAAAGAGATTTAGATAAAAGTCATCCATGTTAAATTGTAGTTCAGAAAACTAAAGTACTACCTTACAAATCTATTGTTATTATTATCCATGTTAAATAATAGGATTATTAATGTAATTTGTAGATATCTGAGTTTTCATTCAACTTGATGAGGTTTTACTAATTTATGTGAAATATACTGATAACTGTCATCATCATCTGAAATATTAAACACTAGTACCTATTTTATTTTTTTTTGGTTGCTTTTAGTTAATCAAACAAGTTTTTTGTTGTAATTGTAGTATGTCTCATTTTACTCATGGAAATATAAGATTGTCTGCAACGAGTCCTGCACAATCATTTGCTTTTCTAGGAAATTAATTTATGCTGATTTTCAACTCATAGGAAATCCATGCACCTATTCTGGGTCTTTGGGGAGTTAAGATAGCTGTAGTTGCTGTCTTCATTGCTTTTGCTTTCACAAGCATTGTAAGTTGCTTTTGATAAATCAAGATTTTCTTTTTATGACATTGCTCAATTGCTCATGAAAATTATTATATCATTATAAAAATTATAGGCATTATGTACGAGGATCGAACCTGGTTTGGAACAAAGGACTGTCCTTCCACGGGACTCGTATCTTCAGGTTAATTTCTTAGCATGGATCCCCTTTTTTATGTCCATTTTACTTATCTTATTGGCTCTGCTTTATACCACCATGATTTGTTTTAATGCAGGGGTATTTCAGCAATGTTTCGGAGTATCTCAGAATAGGACCCCCTTTATATTTTGTTGTGAAGGACTACAATTATAGGTAACATCAATTTAATTTTAAGTGAAAGATTGCTTTAAGTATTACTGTAATTTTTTGATTTTGATACTCTGTTTGTTCTTTCTTTGTTCTTATATTTCCAATTATTTCTTATTTGTATGCTATTGCCATCATTTAGCAATTTCATTCTTGAGTTGTAATTTAACTTATTGTAATTTAATGCGGACTTAGCCTTTGATAGAGAGAAGTGGAGGAAGTGGATTCATGTAGCGAACCCATGTAGTTGGGAAAAGGCTTAGTTGAGTTCAGTTGAGTTATATTCTTGAATTGTTTTTAGTGTGACACTTTATGATATATGTGACATTTATTTCAAATGATAAGGATAGAAGTTTTGTTATAGTGAAAGGAATAAAATAGAAAGCATAAGACAAATGAAGTTAAAGGATAAATAACACATCCCATGGACATCTATCACTTAATATCCATGTTTGTTGAACTTGGTACAAGGTACAAAGAGCTGCTTAAAGATATTAGGGTCTACCAAGTTATCATTGGTAATGCTAGATAAGCTCCACTCACCTTCTTAGGGAAATGTCCAAGTTAATATCTATTATATTTTGATAAATAAATTTTCAAAATATTTCTTTTGCCCACTGAAGCAGATTTATTATGTACGTTTCCGTTGAAGTTTCAAGTTATCAGTCGTACTGATCTCTGTCTACTTCTCTCTCAGTTCAGAATCAAGACATACAAACAAGCTATGCTCCATCAGCCAGTGTGATTCAAACTCTCTCTTAAATGAGGTAAACCAACAAGGGACTGGTTTCTCCTTAAAAAACCCTTCAATGTTTCTTATACTTGTTTTGTATGTCAAGATGGATCGCTTTTGGATCATTTGTTTCCTATCCTGATTCCTGAAAAATATAAAAACATTTGTGCTGCTCTAATTCTGTAGAAATCTATATTTTCTCTTTTGTTCGCCATGCTTTTTCTTTATATATATACTAGTGAACATGCACGTGTGTTGCATGTGATTTATTTTTTATTAATTAAAATAATATAAGCTTTTAAGAAAGAAATAAAAATATTTATGTCTTTTGCTGTAAGTAAAAGGATAAAGTTGTCTCATGTAGTTAAAAACAAGAATGAGGGTAGGTAAGAGCAAAAAGTTGGAAGTTGTGGGCAAAATAAGAAAATTTTGTTTTAAAAAAGCCTAAAATGTATCTGTTTTACCTTCTTAACATTAAAAGTAACTTTTTTTAGCTAAAAATATAATAAACTTTGGAAAGTGTGTTTTATTATGTGGAGTAGAAATCCTCAGCAATGACCTCCATCAACTGATCTATATGGCTTGCAAGTAGTTATTTTGATATTCATCTAATTACTTGTAGTTCATTATGCTAACTATAAGTCTTTCTGTGCATCTGGATCATATTGTTTTATTATGTTACAGATAGCAAGAGCATCCACAATACCAGAATCAAGCTACATAGCTAAACCAGCTGCTTCATGGCTTGATGATTTTCTTGTATGGATGTCTCCAGAAGCTTTTGGATGCTGTCGAAAGTTCAGTAATGGAAGTTATTGTCCCCCTGATGATCAGGTCAATGAAATACAAACACTTCTGTGCATATGTTCTAGCTGTTTGTCCAAGATTGAACCATCGGCCTAGCAAAAAACCGAAACAGTATATATATAATTGCAAGTTTCATTTACTTCCATTTACATGAAAAAAAAAAAAAAACAAAAAGACTTATGGAAATCGAAAGTATGCACGTACAAATCATACTTGAACAACAGAATAAATGCAATACCTTTAAATATATACAATTTGTATAATAACAAGCATTATGTCTACAGTAAACGTAGGCTTCAATCTTGTTGCTGCACCATTATATTTACTGAAACAAATGTTTTCATTCAACAGCCTCCTTGCTGTACACTAGGTGAGGGTACTTGTGCTACTGCTCTAGATGGCGCATGCAAAGATTGTACCACGGTAATACTATTATTGAGTACAAGGAATTCAAGTTTATCGCTTAACATTTTCTTTAGGATTTAACCTTTTATATATACATGATTTCGAAATCAATGTCTTAGGGAGTAACATCTTATGGTTGTTTCAGTGCTTTCGTCACTCAGATTGGCATAATAATCGTCCATCTACTGAGCAATTCAAGGAGAAACTTCCATGGTTCCTCAATGCGCTACCTTCTGCTGACTGTGCTAAAGGAGGCCATGGCGCATATACCAGCAGTTTGGATCTGAATGGTCTGTATAAACTATTGCTATTCTTCTACTGGAATGCAAAAATATTCTAAACTGGTCCAGTTAATAGAGCGATGCTTTTCTACTCACCCTTTAGCATCATCAATTCAGATGACAAATTTTCGAAGCCTGCTTTATAGGATAAAAAAAACTACAGGTACAATTAGGCATTCAAATAGAATAAGAACCATTTAGAAGTCCTACAAAATACTGTAAAACTCTGGAGTTGTCTCTGTAACAAGGTTAGCGCTTAGAGGATTAGGTCATCTCACAAACTCTGTAACAAGAAACCTTAGTTGGTAATAAATAGCTGTTCATGCATTCTGCCTGATATGCTGCAGAACGGGATTATGCCTGATATCATGCATTATGCTTTTATAACTCAATTGTACACAATTAATACAAGACAAGGTTTTGTGACCAGTTTCTTAGTTGACTTTATATTCAAATTGTTCAACTTGTTCATTTTAGTAGCTTGACATAGTACTTCTTTGTATTTGCCTCCTAGGTTATGAATATGGTGTTATGCAAGCATCAGAGTTCCGTACATATCATACACCCCTTAATAAGCAAGTATGAAGGCATCTTTTTACATTTAAAAGTCAAAAATTAGGCATTTATATTTTCCAAAATAATTTTCTTATTGACAAACCTTTTGCTAATCGACAAACATCTTGTCACAGAGTGACTTTGTAAATGCAATGCGAGCTGCTCGGGAGTTCAGTGCAAGGGTTTCTGATTCCTTGAAGGTGAGTTGAGAACTCAGTAAGATTTTTCAAATCCTCTGAAGTCACAGCTTTAACTTTCTTTCAAAAAAAAATAAAAATTCTACTCATAAATTAGTAAATTTATTTATTCCTTTCTTCCTAAACTAGTCAAAAATTTTAATTGTAATCCTTGTTGATAATTGTGTTCAACCGATGATCCTTAGAAAACATTCCCATTTTTATCAATCTTGGAAACACTATGAGATTTTATCTTGCCATCTTCTAATTGGATCAGACTCCTTTATGATTTGGCTACTTCAAAGAATGTCCATCCCTTCACCTACAATTTTCATCATTGGTACTACCTAACCATAACATAACACTCAGAATCTTATAGAGAAGGAAGGGCTTTTTCTCTATAAGAACGTAATGCATATATGGGATGATTTTTGGAAACTCTTGTTTCAATCACATGATGCACTTATTGGGAAATTTTCATACACAAAGAATAGTCTACTTTGGTCAAGAAGCCCTTTCCCAATTACATGGGGTCAGCTACATGAATTCACTTTCTCCACTCTGCACCATCAAGTGATAATTCAACTATTATAATTCAAGTAGTTATTATCTTTCCTAATTATCTCTATCTATGTTATTTTAGGTCTTCATCTGCCTTTATCATTTTCTTTAATTTTCAGTAGAACATGTTTTGATCTTCATTTATGTGTTCTAACCATTTTATTCGGTTCTTTCTCATTTTATCTCCAATTGGGGCTACTAATATCATTTCTCAGATATGTCCATTTCTACAATCTTGTAAATTTTTACCGCATGTTCATCTCAACATTTACTTGCATGTTATCTTTTTATTACCTAATATTTTATTTCATAGAGGAGGTTGGCCTAATAGTGTTCTTATTAAATTTTCCTTTCAACTTCAATGAAATATTCTCATTATACAATACTCTAGAAGCATTTCTCCACTTAACTCATCCTGCTTTAATTCTATGGTTCATATCATTGCTTATTTCTCCCTCCTAATGAATAACTGCGCCAAAATACCCAAAGTTTTCACTCCTTGGTATCTGTTGACTTTCAATTTGCATTTTTTTTTTCCATTTATATTTCTACTTCCTGTAAAATTACATTTAATGTATTTAGTGTTAGTCCTATGAATCATAAACACTGTGGATTCTAAAGTCTTTCTCCAAAACTCTAATTTAGCATTTACTCTCGAATCTCAATCTAGTTTCATTAATTAGTTCTATATCATTGGCAAATAATGCACAAAGATTAATAAGTGACTATTTCAAAGAAATCATATGAATGACTGCTTCTATGCTTGGTGACTTTCCGAAATCTTCTTGGGTTATGGTTTGTTTTTGAAAAAGGTACATTTTCGCCATGTTATTTTGAAGTTTTTGTTTCTGGTTTCTCTTTCTACTAGCTACTGAATTCAGATCATAATCCTGTCGAAAGTTTTATTATTTTTCCTATAAAAAAGGGCAGTCCGGTACACAAAGCTCCTACCTATAGGGGTCCTAGGGAGGGATCATACCACATTTGGGTTTATTGTACACAGCCTTACCTTGCTTTGCAAGAGGCTGTTTCCATGACTTGAACCCGTGACCACATGGTCACGGTACCAACTTTTGCCATTTTGCCAAGGCTACCTTTCTTGTTGCCCCTGTAAGAATATTGGAAATAGTAAAGTTTTGTCACTTGTTTGATTCCACTACTCTTCTTTGCATTAGAAGCCTTTTACTTTCAGCAAATCTAGAATTAAGCTAGATAGCAATGTATGTACAAATTAACCATTTACTTCCACTTCCATTGACTAATCCTATTTTATGGATTACTTATTACAGATTTTCATCATTGTTCTTTGGTTAGACTTCATTTTGATGAATTTTACCAAACTTCTGCCTGTGCGTATGCTTTTTACCATTTTGCTGCATCAAAAGGGAAATAGTGTATAAGTATATGTTGTCCTGCTGCATGCAAGTGTATAAGGATAATTATTTCGGATTACCACTAAACCAAAAAGTTTGGTAGAGGCACAGCAATGTATACTAAGCACTCACAAGCAGACCCATCATGCACTAGGAAAAAGTTGAATGATAGATAACTTGAACCCCAAAATCTCTATGAATCCAACCTCTAATACCATGTTAGATTACTATTGAACCTAAAATCTATAATTGTCAAGTAGAGGCGTAGCAATGTATATGCTGCTAACAATTTAGTATATATAGCTGCAAAAACATCTAGCATGAGAGGAAGAATACCTATTGCTAAGGCCACGAGTGATGAAAGCTTGTTAGCAGTTACTGAATTGCAGAACTCAAGACAGCAAAGTTGTCTTTAAAAATACCCACCTCTTCTTTATCTTGTAACAACTTCTGTGATTTAATTTGAAACCATTACGTAATTAACTTAAAATCAATGAAGTCATCAATTATGAAAATTAAAGAAAGAAAGCTATATTTGGTAGCTTTAAATGACCTTAATTTCAACAAAACAATCTGTAAAAATTAATTAATTACATCTTATGAGTACCATCTTCATGCTTTTATTGTTTGCTGAGTGAAATTGGAAGAGCTCCCCCAGCCTTGATTGGGTAATATAATTTGCACTCTTAAATTATGCTTTATCTCATTTAGTTAAAGGTTTGAAGGTCTTTGTTGGAAAAGCATTTCTTCCCAACTGTCTTGGCCATTTAATGAGCTAAAATACAGAAAATGTCAATGTGTGTTACTCCGAAAATTATTGAAAAAATTAACTCGAAACAAATTCTAAATTTTTCAATATTTGCAATAATCCTTCCCCATTCCCTACCTAACTTTATATCTCTTGCTGCAGATCGATATTTTTCCTTATGCAATGTTCTATATATTTTTTGAGCAATACATGGATATATGGAGGACAACGTTGGTAAACATTGCCATAGCTCTGGGTTAGCATTCTACAATCTCTAACATCAAAATGAACTTTTGTCCCAACTTTTAAACCTTTTTTTTCATATTTTTTGAATTTAACTGTAGGTATTGTTGTAGGAGGCTAGTTGCTGGAATCTACTAAAGGATCTTGATTTTCTGCCTTCATTATCTATTGCCTATAAAATTATATTTATTTGCGTAGAATGAATGATGTAGACATCATGCTTGGAATTACCATTAAAGTCCTTGCACATCTTTCTGCCCTTTTCATTTTGTAGGTATTATTCCTTTTTGTTTCATTTTGAAAGCCTAAAGAATTTTCTATTCTGTGATTCAACAGGTGCTGTATTTACTGTTTCATTGGTTATCACATGCAGGTTATATTCATATCTGTGCACTTGATTTGAAACTGTAGCTTTATCTTTGTGTTTCTTTTCCTTCTGAGATTAATATGTTGATTTTGTTTTGCTTGCATTGACAGTTTATGGAGCTCAGTTATCATTTTGCTCGTCTTGGCCATGGTTGTCGTGGATCTTATGGTAAGCCTTTCTTTGTTGAGACAAATGACTTTGTCTAATCCTATATTATGTTTCTTTAGTGTAGTGGCACAACCTTTTCATCATGCTGTTAGCAAAGCTATAAGCTTGTGAATAATATTTGGCTCTTGTATGGTGAAATAAAGCTATGTGGATTATGATTATTCCCTCCTTTCACCTCTGAAAGAGCATGACCATTTAGGTCCTCAGTACCTGCATTTTCAATGTTGTATGATTTTCCCCCAAATTGTTTTGCATAATGTTCTTGATTTTTTAATATTTTAATTACTCCTTTTTTCTGTTATCTAGTTAGTTTTATCCCATCTCATGGTATAGATCTCTGCAGGGTGTAATGGCAATTCTGAATATCCAACTAAACGCTATCTCGGTGGTAAATCTTGTAATGTCAATAGGAATTGCGATCGAGTTCTGTGTGCATATAATACATGCTTTCTCGGTTAGTATTATCTCTTTACTGATTTAAAGTTGGATCTTTAACTGATTGTGGTTGCTAAAGAGATATTACACTATATGCCAGTAACCACATTATAAGCACCATGTGATTTTGAAACATTGTGTTGTGCTGCTCATATATAGACAAGCAGTGGGGATAGAGAAAAAAGAGCAAAGGAAGCTCTGAGTACAATGGGTGCTTCTGTCTTCAGGTCAACTACCATTCCCTTTTTTGAACTGGATGAACTCTGAAATATTTGCATGTTCAATTGCACTATTTTCTGTGATGTGACTACACTAAGAGATTACACAGAGCACAAAGTATAAAGTAAGATCCTATATTGAAAATGGAACTCTCATTATGCAACTGAATTGTGTAATATATGTACCAGACTAAGATGATCCATGAACGGATAAATCATGATCATGGCCAATAATGGGATTGCTAATATTGATACCCACTAGTGCTATTGTCTAGTACTAATGCGTAAGTCTATGAGAAGACGCAGATGAACTGCCTCAGCCATGAATGGTTTGCAACATTGCTGTAAACTTGCATTAGATTTCAGCTAGATAGTTGTGCTAACACCTTGATTTAAATAAGTATGTAGCACTTACTGTTTTAGTATACCCCTACAAATCAAAACTCAAAGATTTCTCACAGAAATAGATTAATAGAATCATAATTTTGGCTTTGTGCTAGTCCATTAGAACTGAATACAATAACCTGGATTGGGAGCATAATTCTGTGCTCTAGTTTTTCCTTAAAATATCAAACTACAAAGGTTCAAATCATTAGCTCAATAGAGCCAAAATTGCCAGAACTCATTAAAATTGAATACAAGAGCTTGGGTTGGGAATTTCCTTTTTTGTTTTGTTTTGTTTGCATTTGAGTTTTTCCCCATTATCTTCAGATCAATGACAATTTATCTGTTTCATATTTTTGCAGTGGAATCACAATGACAAAACTGATAGGAGTGCTTGTCCTTCATTTTGCAAAATCTGAAGTTTTTGTGGTCTGTGAATCTGTTCTCAAACTTATTCAATCTCATACTGGTAGCATGCTTCGGCAATTTAAATCAAGTATTTTATCTTTTGCAGGTTTATTATTTTCAAGTGTACTTGGCATTGCTTCTTATAGGATTCTTGCATGGCCTCGTTTTTCTTCCTGTAAGTTAACTTAACATCACTATTTTTTATATTAATCTCATTTTAGTCCATTGGTAAGACATCCTCCAAAAGGATGAGACTGATACTCAACACCCTCTTGGCTAGAGTTTACAAACTTTACAGGGTGGCCAAGGAATAATACACAGAGATCACTTGCACAATAGAAATAATTTTATGTGCCAAGTGGTTGAAAACATGAAATCATAACAGCAAATGACGAGCACCTTCCTACTTTACCATGCTACTAGAAGATCAACATAGTGAGAGTTAAAACTACATAACCAATCCAAATAACAACAAAAAATGTCAAGGTTAACCATTGATTCTGCACTGCAGGTGGTATTGAGCATATGCGGTCCTCCCCCAAGATGTCTGCTTCTGGAGAACAAAAGCTCAATCAATGAAAAGCAAGAGCATCAAATTTTGAACTCTTCATCACATTCTAGCTGATTAATTGAATGAAAATGTCGCACTAAAATTAGGAATCAAATGTCCTCAAGTCTTTATTTATGAATCACATGTACAATTACCACAAACTGCTTCCAAGATATAATACAAAATGAAATTAGTGTTTGTTTGCCCTAATGAGCCTTCTTGAATGTTGCTCCTGTGTTTGTAAAATTATCATTATTTTTTTAGGGCAAAATCTATTGCCAAAGCATAATCCTTAAGCGCCCCACCAAAGTAATTTAAAGTTCACCATCCTTAAGTTAAAATTCTCAACATGTTACCTTGAGAAGTTTCTTACACATCACTTCAAAACACTACTGAAGCGTGGTACGTAAGGTGGTTTGAAAAGACTCAATTTTCAATTTAAGGAGCACAAATGGCAGGAAGGTAGAAACCATTTTTTTGTTTCAACTGAGTCTTTTCAAACCACCCATTTTGACTCTTTACCCAGACTTCCTCACCCCTCCAACTGCAAGATAACAATCAACCGTTGTCAGCTAGGTCTTCAAACTTATCCTTGTTTCACAGTTCAATCTTGTTAGAAAGAGAGACATATCAAGTAACTAGTTGATTGTTCAAACGTGATATCAACAGGAAGAAAACATGATTTTAAAAAGAAATAGACCTCCTTCAAAGGACTTCATAGAGATGGGTGCTGATCACTTGGTATTCAAACATTATAATCACAGAAAATTGAAATAACAAGAAAATCCTTGCACATATGCATTATGGATAGGAGATCCACAGCCAAAAATGACGAAGCAGCTAGCAAAAAAAAATGTGCATAATGACATGTGTTATCTATATTATAATTTAACTAAAAAGATTGTTTTATGTTTATATGAGTAACTCAGAAACCCACACTATAAACTTGCATAAATGTAATTTATTACAAGACCCACAATTATTATCATCTGATTAAAGTAGTCCCAGAACCAATATGTTCTTTTTCGTACATAATGACGACACATTAATCAGAATTTTTTTTTTTTTTTTTCTTTGGCTTTCCCAACACTTGATATCACCCTTCTCCTCTACATTTAATGTCTCTCTCCCCCACTTGCAACCTCAAAATCTCCTTCCATGGAATCTGCTTCAAATGCTTGGCCTTACATTGAGGCGAGTGGCAAGCTTCTGACCCAGAGACTTATCAGCCTGTTGTCCACAAACACAAAATATGAATTACTATGCCTAAAACATCATATCTACTTTTTTTTGGAGAATAACTCATATTATAAAAATATACAATTCTATTTTGAAATGAATGTTTTAAATGCCAGAGAGAGTTGATTGATATAATAGTGTATTTAAATCAAATTTTCAGAGTTATCTCTTACCTGAGACCAGTAAGAGATCCAGATACTGCGGATTTCATGAGTAACCCGTGGGTCAGACATGGCTTCAATCCATCGGCAGATAAATCGTTCTTGCCTGGAAAGAGATAAAATCCATGTTAAGAGTGGTATTAATCAAGAGAATTTTCTCAAAAAATTTACACGCATGGTTACCTATCCGGTGTAAATGATCTGTATCTTTCCCCTGGCTGCTTGAAGTTGTTCTCCTTCACAATGATGCACTGTTCACAAGAGATGCCATGCATAAATCATGATCAATTATTCACTTTTTCTAGTTTTCCAGCATTATCATTTGACAACACAATTCGATGTAATTAAAACAGTGAAGTATACCAGATATCAGGCTGCATTATCATAATGCACAGAGGGTTGGTGGCATAAGGTCTAAAAAAGATCAGGCTGGCCACTCCTCCAATTCAATCAAATCAAGTGTATTAACTTTGGTGAAAACAAAGCTAATAACAGAGACTAACCTTTTCACGCTTCCCTGTGCAGACATTTGGCGGAATTGGGTACCTCTCAGCATGGCGAACAGGATCAAATCTCGATGGGAAGTAATTGACCTGCAAGCAAAGTCCCATCAAATGATCTAAAGAATTAATTAAAAATATAACACATAATTTTTAAGTCAGCAGGGCGACAAATTCTTCGACAGATATATTCTTCAAAAGCTAATCTCCTTCGGTGAACCATAATGTGTGTTAAAAAGAAATAATACCTCCTCGTCCCTGTGCATGAAGTTCATGAAACCCTCGTGGTGATTGTTGTGATGAGCACACTTGGGAGCATTCACTGGAAGTTGCAGGTAGTTAGGTCCAAGACGATGCCTCTGGGTATCAGAGTAGGAGAATATCCTAGTCTGCAGCAACTTATCATCTGAGTAGTACACACCAGGGACTATGATAGCAGGGCAGAAGGCAAGTTGCTCATTCTCCGCAAAGAAGTTATCTATGTTTCTGTTCAGGACCAACCTACCAACTGGCTGCAGAGGCAGGATGTCCTCTGGCCAGGTCTTGGTGACATCAAGTGGGTCAAAGTCAAACCTGTCCTCATGATCAGGGTCAATAGTCTGGATGAAAAGCTTCCATTCAGGATAATTTCCAGCAGCAATTGAATCATAGAGATCCTGGGTAGCATGACTGTGATTAGCCCCTCCAACCTTGATGGCCTCATCCTCCAATAGAGACTTTACACCACAAGTGGGTTTCCAATGGAATTTCACATAGTGTGCTTTCCCAGCTTTGTCGATGAGAGTGTAGGTGTTCACACCAGAACCTTCCATGTGCCTGTAATCTTGAGGAACACCAATGTCATCAAACAGGAAGGTAAACATGTGCAAGCTCTCCGGATGATGAGAGAAAAAGTCAAGGATTCTCCAGTTCTCCTGAATATGGGACTTGGGGTTGGGTTTGAGAGCGTGGACCATGTCAGGGAACTTCATTCCATCACGAACAAAGAACACTGGGAAGTTGTTTCCCACTAGATCAAAATTACCCTGGTCAACAACAAATTTGAAGTAAATAAACAAACAAAAGTGAACCTTAAGCATTAAATCAGTTTGAGGCTTTGAGCTTAACTTGGAGGACAAGATATTACACTCTAATATTAGCAATAAACAAGAGTGTAGTAAACTTAATATATAACACAACCTGCATTTACTTATCAGGGAAGATACCCAACCCTACAAAATGACGCCCCATGCAAATTAAAGGTGCTGTGAGTAATTTAACACAATGGATCTATCTTTATAATCTAAATGTATTAGAAAATATAACTCAGAAGCATGATTCCTATCCAGAAAAAATAAATAAATAAAGGGAAAAAGCACACCAATTCCCACTCAAAAATATGCGCACACACACATCGATGCAAAACCGTGAAAGAGACAACAAGAAATATATAATACTTCTCTGGTGTAAAACTTCACAGCAAAACCTCGAGGGTCCCTCAGTGTTTCAGGGCTGCCACGCTCATGGATAACGGTCGAGAAACGAACAATGACCGGGGTTTGGACTCCCGGGGCACGAAGGAAATCTGCACATGTGAGGTGAGAAATATCATGGGTGACTTCAAAAAAGCCCTTGGCACTGGCTCCCCTGGCATGAACAACACGTTCTGGAATTCGCTCACGATCAAAATTAGCAAGCTTCTCCACAAGATGATAATCCTCAAGGAGAATTGGGCCTGTCAGATGGAAGGGAGAACTAAAATCAAGTATCGTTCATATACGTAAGAGATCAAGAGGTGCTACACATTCTAATAGCGTATCACAGCGCCTAAAACAACATAATCCAAAACAATCATATTTAAACATCAAACGCCAAGCATATCTGGTTGCAACATCAGATTACATTTTAAAATAGTGAACTGTAATTATGCTACATGTAGTGTTCTTCATCTGGATCAACATATGGAGTTGAAGAATTAACCAGCTGAACAACTGATTACAAGATCATATAATATTTATAATGGTGCAAATCAAAATTAAAATTAAACAGCACGCTTGAGGTATTCATGAGGGTAAAAATGTGATTTCTCTGGTAAAGGGAAACCTTAAAAAGCATATATTTTAGAAATAATATATCAGCATGTGAACTGAGTAAAAAGAGATAGTATGTTTTTATTCAGATACTAGAAATTCATATCGTCATTCCATAAGTAAAGGTATCATGTTCACTAGTACAAAGATACACATCATCAAATAACATGGGCAAATTATACACAGTTTCCCACGAAAAATTGAACAGTATAACTGTATAAGCAGTTAAGAAGTTTATATCCCAGTGCCATAGACAAATTCAATCAGCTAAACACTCAAATGAAATCCACATCAAAAACAAATCTGCAAGCCCTATCAAATGCAATTAGCTTAAGCAGAACATGAATTTAACAAAAAAATGTCAAAGTAGATAGTAAGAATCAAAATCAACAGAAAACCCAATCTGAAATTTGCACAAGAAAAAGCTAGAGGAAGAAGAGATGATGATGACATAATAAAGGGCCAAACTATAAATAAATAACCCCCCACAATGAAATACACAGTAGAAACTGAGATAATTTCTATAAAAAGAAAATTGGAATATATCAGCAGTAAAACTCTAGTAAAAACAAGAGCAAGTCCACAGAGATTTAGATACCTCTAGTTCCAACAGTGAGTGATGAGTTATTGTTCCAAATAGGAGCACCATGGTTGTTGGTCCAGAAAGGTGCATTGAAGGAGCTCGATGGGCGGTGCTGCATCAAATTTAACAAACACCAACAATAAACAACATAATAAAAGAATCCTAAAAAAAAACAGCTACAGACCCAAAGATCAGACCTTCTCCGAGATTACACATCAACAAAGAAAACCCATTAAAAAATTAAAACAATTATGCCACAAATGGAAAACCCAGTTCAGAACAAAGGGAAATCAAGAGAACCCAAGAAGTAGTATGAAAATTAAGCATCGACTGCCCAAATTAAATCAGAAAAAAAAAAAAAAAAAATGGAAGCAAATTTAGCAATCAATTTCTTCTTGATTAAACTGAGAAATCAAAGAAATTTTGCGAATGAAAAGAAGAAGGTACCTTGTAGGGATCCATTGCGAGACCAAACGAAACAGAGCTTTGCTTAGGATAAGATCAGAGATCGTCTTGAACCTTGGTTGTATAAATATTGAGGTTTGTGGCGATCACGCACCCACCCGACTCATATTTAAAGATATTAATATCATCAATTTATCACCCCGCCAATTTCTCGCCTCTCTTCTTTCTTTTTTTTCCAATAAAAATAATAAAAAAAACTTTCAAGTTTATAGTAATGATTCGATACGGTTTATTGGTACTTAGGATGAGTTGCTATCAAACTCTAGAGATGTGTGCCGCGTAACGGCGTTACTATTTGTAGGGATAACGGCCGTTATGGACTTCAGACGTGTAATTGAAAATAATAATAATAATAATAATTTTTAAAAATATTTAAGATTAAACCAAAAAAATGATGCATTAAAAAAAAAAATACTGTGAAAGACGATGCATTCAATTAATTGGAACACTTGTCATCAATTTCTCTAGAGAAAAAACGGCGATAAATTGAGGGCTGATAGGTGGGTCCCAGTTAATTATTATTATTAATTTATTTAGTGAGTGAGAAAAAAAAAAGTAATTATTTATTTAATATGGTGAAGAAGCGAAGGGATGAGTTATCAGATATTGGGGGGATTGAAAGAAGAGAACGTCATGGCTTTGCGCTTCCTTATCTCGTTTGTTTTCTTCTCCCAAACGGTTTCTGACAAAAAACTGACGTGGAAAGCATCTGTAGCGCCACGTGACCGGAAGTCCCTTGAAATGTGTGATGGGCCTTGCGGCTCGTTTGGATGCATTTGGGGAGTGGATGTGGATGCGGTTATTTTAGAAGAGGTGGCCCATTCGAGACTCTCATAAATATTTCTAGAAATTTTTTTTTTAAAAAAAGAGAAGACCATATTTTTATTTCTCTATTAATTTTCTCCATCATTCAAAATTATATATTTTGAGATAAAACTATAATCTCCAAAAAATATATATATATATATATAATTATATATAATGTAATTTTGTCATGTTACATTTTGTTATGTGATATTTATAAATTACTTTCAATACTATGATGTAAATCTAGATAATTCTTTTTTTTTTTTTTTAGACTTTGCATTTAGAAGTTACGTAGCTATTCAACGGAAAAAGCAAATGGGGTCTAGAAGTTGCATCTAGACTCATTTGCCTCTTTAAACAAACCATCTTTCTTTGGACTTGAATTGATTTCTTAAAACGGAGAAAGCCGAATTCAATTAAATATCATTTTCAGATCCGCTTTTTCAATTATCGCAAATCCATCTGTTTTTTACAAAATTACATAAATAGCCTCTAGCCGTTGGCCAACGCGGTGGAGCTTCGAAGTAGGAAGGTCACATGCTTTCTAAGAAGGTCACACGCTTTCTAAAAATGAATTTCAAAAAAATTAAAGTCTGACTTAAAGCTTCACTTATATGTAAACAATAGTTCTATTTGGCCCAACATAGGTCTGTACCTATCCAAACCATAGTTGACTAAATTGCTAAAATGCTTATCAAAAGAAACTATGAATAAAATGGTCTAACTTTATTTATTCATTAATTATTATTGAAAAAAAATCAAGTTAGACTTTATACAATAATGAAATGCCCACAATATCTACTAATTTTTTTTCTTGCTCCCAAAAAGAGTAGGACACTACCCATGAGTGGGCAAGGCAAGATGTGGACGAACTAAGCTACTAGCATCCACTACACTTATTATACATCAATTGCCATTTTTTTTTAGAAAAGAATTTAGGTAATGATTAATACAATTCCTAAAATACAAAAAAATTAGGAACCCAAATTCCTAAAATACAATTCGTCCCTAAGGGTTTTTAACAAAACCTATTTTTCTTGCACTACCAAAAACGTGGTAAAGTGCTTGCAAAATACACATTGGGTGTAGATTTAAGTCAAAAAAGTTGTTTCTACCATAAACAAGCTCAATAGAGCAAAATACCAACCAACCCTAGGTTAGAAATACCCAAAATTGTGACCCATGAAGTAAATTACAGCATTAGAAAGCTTACTCTCATCTTCAATGGTGATTTCATGGAAAGAAATTAAAACACTTACTTTATGGGTGTGGATGGTGAAGACTTCCTCTTTGAAACCCTAATTTTCCTTCCTTCTTCTTTTATTTTTTATTTTGTTAGTACGCGCTCAATACACATCAGAATTCCGCATATAGCCAGTCTATTTCTATGTAAAGACGCATTTCAGACTCATTTTTAATATCCCTAGGTCCATTTAACACACCAATAATTAATTATCATGCAGAAACGTCAAATTCATACACAAAACCTATAAAATAAGAGTATTATATAATTTCAACTTTTTTTTTGTGTTGACAATATTTTCAACATCTACATGGCATGCAAAAGGTTTATAGAGGAAAATTATGGAGTTTATTTTAAGTTAAAAACAATAAAATCCAAAATAGAACACACTTAAACTAATTAATTTTGATAACATACTAACTTTAATTTTGTTAAAAAATCATATTATAAAATCTTATGTGCAATTAATTTCTTGAAGATATAAATTATTTTTAGTTAATTAACATATACTTATATTCACCCCTAAAAATGCGAATTTTTTAAAATGTATAACCTTACTTATTATACCATGCTCATTTTTTTTTTGTGTAGTTACTGTATATTATTTATGTTAGTTTTTTTTTTTTTTAAGAAAAATCTTTAAATGTATTTTGAATTCGACCAATTAACCGTGTTTGTATAAAAATAAATAAAAAATAAAAACTGTATCCTTGATGACTAATAACGTAATCCTGTGGCCCTGGCGTTCATGTAACGATGATGTTAACATACCACCAAGAGTACCCGATCATAGACGAAGACAAAAAGTTGTTAGAAGTTAGAACTGGTAAGCAGTTAACCGCCACACGTGTCGGAATAGGAGAGCCGTACGGCTCAAAATACGGACATGTCTTCAATTCAGTTCTAAAACCAGCGAGCTCCACACTTAGCCTTGGCAGCTACGTGCAACTTCACGATAGGGCACATTCGTAATTTCATATCCTTCTGCCCAAACAGCTTTGATCCCCTACACCCCATTGACAACTATACTCCCCCAACTTCGACCTTTGTTTCTTTGCCACGTGGAAGCCGATAGAGTCGCACCAGATAAACCGTCCAGAGCACTTTCTGTTGGTTCGACGAGTAGGATTTTTGACCATATTGCCCATAATATAACGTTTTAAGTACCTTGTAACTTAACTTTTTATTTTTTAAATTTGGTCATACTCTATGATAAAAAATTGTTTTATAACAGGTTGCAATTGTTGTGAAAAGAAGAATTTTGTTAAGAAGGAATCAATCACTAGGCCTGCATGTTGCAAATTACTGGAGAAAACCTTATATTGCATTATTGTTTTTATTGCGTTAGATAATAGAAATATATATATATATATATATATATATATATATATTTGTATTTCATTCAAGGACCTAAACTTTCTAAAATTCTAATGTTTGCTTATAACTTTTACTTAATATTATATTATTTAGATATATTATAATATAATCTAAATAATATAGGTGATAAAAATATATATATATATATATTTGTATTGAATTCAAGGACCTAAACTTTCTAAAATTCTAATGTTTGCTTATAATCTAAATAATATAGGTGATAAAAAAGAATGATTGTAAAATTAAAAAAATAAAGTACTAAATAATAAAAATAGATAATATGAGGTAGAAAGGGAAAAAGATGTAAAAGTTAGATATTAAAGTACTTAAATATGCTATCAGGGGCAATCTGGTCAAACCATCTAGCCAGTAACTGAAAATAACTACCCACATAACCGCTTATACTCTACAAAACCGACATTGCTAACATTGCTAAAGTTTTTTTTTTTTTTCTTTTTTTCTGTTTTTTTCGTCTTTCCTTCCTTCTAATCGCTCTGTTCTTAATTTATGCCACTGATGAACAACGAAGCGGGTGGTTCTTCAACTTCTCCGCCAAAGCAAGAAAGCTTCAATCCTCAGACGCTTGTGGCCAACTTAGAAAGCCACAAGAAGAAGAGATCAAAGCTCATTCGAATTGGAACAAGTGGTACTACTTCTTCTTCTTTTTCTGATCATCATTATCAAGCCAATATTCCCAAGCCCATTTCTGCAAGAAAACCGGACCCGAATGCGCCCAAAATTACCCCTCCATGCACCGAATGTGGCCGAAGGTTCTGGTCATTGAAGGCCTTGTTTGGGCACATGAGGTGCCACCCGGAACGCGAATGGCGCGGCATAAATCCTCCGCCCAATTTGCAGAGACAAGAGAACTGGTCATTAGTTCCCGGAACGAGGTTTACCGAGGAGGACCATCAAGTTGCGGAGAGCCTGGTTATGTTGGCAAGTGGAGCAACGACGACAGGGACAAGTAATGCTGCTGCTTGTTCTAGTGCTAATTTACTGGGTAGTAATGGTGGTAGGATTGAAGTTGCCAGAGACCCAGTTGCCTGGGAGGCGTTAGGGTTGGGAGAGTTTGATGTGGCTGGACCACCGAGTTCTAATTGCGGGTTCGAGTGCTCGAGTTGCAAGAAGGTTTTTGGGTCACACCAGGCACTTGGAGGGCACAGGGCTAGTCACAAGAATGTGAAGGGCTGTTTTGCAATTGCTAGGAATGAATTTGAAGGACATGAACCAGGGCAGATTTGTGGTCATAGTCATGAAGATGGTGGTAATGGAGGAGAAGGGAAGTGGGTGATTAAAGAGAATTTTATGGAATTGGGGAACCATCATCAATGTAGCATTTGTTTGAGGGTCTTTTCAAGCGGGCAAGCCCTTGGTGGGCACAAGAGGTGTCACTGGGAAAAGGGTGAAGATCATGAGTCATCACCATTATCACCATCACAAGGGTTGATGTTGATGAACAATTACAGTTTCACATCAAAGAATCAGGAATGGGGTTGGGACTTGAATTTGCCTGCTCCAGTAGAGAATGATGGTGGAGACTCTTCTTCTTCATCTTCATCTTCATCTTCAGACCTTGGTTTGGACTTAAGTCTGGGGATTTAACAAGATTACTGCAAGTCTCCTCCTATTTGTTGTTACTGGTTCAATCCAAATAGTAGAAAGAAAAAGTTAATGCGCAAAAATGTGTCACATTGGCTTTAATTAGGTTCTAATCTTACCAACAGTACTGACTAATTAATGTTTTCCGTTTTAAGTTGCATCTGTTTACAGTCTCTTGTTCCCAAAGTGGGAAACAATGTTATGTGTGTGATCAAACGCTAAGTTAATAGTAAGCTGATACAGTTCGCAAGGTTGCTAGACTTGTTTGTTATAGTTAGCTTTTTACCCATTTAAATTCCTAATTGTCATTGCTGCAAGTTTGATTTATGTTTTTCTTAAGACATCTAAAAACAACACTATCACAGCGTTCCACTGCAGCCCCTTAGAAAACTACTTTACCTCAAAGATGTGGAGTTAATTTCACACCTGAATATATAGACATTTCCACCATACATATAAAAGAAAACGGGAACGTATAGAGAGAATAAAAATAGAAGTGGAGATAAGGATGTTACCACAAGCACAAAAATGCTGATAAATTTGGAGGTTTTAAGACAAATCCTGTGCGAATATGTACACAATAACACAGGTTTTCAGAGCTCTCACAAAAATCATAAAGAAAGGGGCTAATTGTTCAATTTAACTCTATATTCTACAGAGACAAGTTCTCAGCCCTGGGTATGATAGTGTATATACTTTTATTCATGCCCTATATGGCGTCTCAATCTGCCCATATGTTTTTTTTTGCTGTTTAAGAAGGCACCGACTTGCTTGACTTGACTGACTGACCCAAACCCATTAATCTTACACGTCCACATTAACGACAGAAATTGAAGATATAAAAATAGGAAAATGTAATTAATTTAATGACCGGGATTTCCCAAGAGTCGCTCCACTGCAGCATTGACGTTCCCAGCAGTAGCAGTCAGAGCACGAATGTTCTCTTGGGTGTCGAAGAAACCCATTTCTTGAAGCTGCGACAGCTGGGTTGCGTAAAGTTGTTCAGGTGGCACTACCAAAAGAATGAGAAACAACATTTAGATTGAGCAGTTAAAATCAGCACCCAAAAAAAAAACACATAAATGAAGGAAATCCATAACTACTAACCATTAGATGTATTGGGAACATTAAGGCTGCCAGCACCAAGTCCACTGAACATGTTCATCAACATCTCCAGGCCCATATTGTTTGGTGTTCCTGTTAATGCATGGATGCAGATTATTCAGTAATGTGAAATGGAAAGAGAGATCAGACATGAAAGAGGGTTATGATGGGAATGAATGAGACAATTCCATAGGTTTATTGTACACGATTCAAGTTTAACAACAACCGGACTTAAAATATTGGTTCCCACTAGGAAGACATTCCAGGTGAATTGGTCCACACATCATAAATGGATTTTCATTCTCCTTTCCTGTCACCTATATACACATTCATCATAAGAAATACTGATTCTTAGGAAACTTTCTAGGAAGAGACTTCATCACATTGCCCATGGAATCATGGATAAGCAGGTCAGGAATGACCATCACACATAGCCATTCACTACTACATTCCAAGCAGTTAGAAGACATGATAGAACACAGCTATTAGTGAAAAGAGCTTTCGCGTTCTGTACACTTCCTTATTTAGTGCTTCCTACCCATTTTTAGGCATGGAGGACCAATTGTCAAAACAGACAAGCAGCCGACTACAACATAAATTCTGATAGTGAAGATGCTATGGAATACCTGTGCCACCACCTGTCTGACCCGACTCCCTGCAAGAGAAGTAGCATCACATCACAAGGTAAATACAGGAACAGAATTAGTCATAAGAACAATCTTGTATCACAGTGACTTTGAATGTTCAAATGCATTTTTCAGATGACAAAACCAAAAGAGAAGAAAAAAAAGATCAGATACATCATTCATCAAGTACAAGGCATTCCGTCAGATCGACTTTGAATGTTGTAAGTTGGAAACCATTTCTATGCACACATGCCATGTGTAAGGTGTTGAGCATATTTTTGAGTGGATCCAATCATCCTCATACTTGTCTGAGTGAAGAAAATTACTTGTTAAATAACCTTTAACAATTTTCTTTTTTCCTTTTTCATTTGAAAAGAGTAAAAGATGTTTCAACTTACTGGGTTGGTTGTTGCCGACCAAGTGCAGATAGAAGTGACTGCTGTAAAGTCATAACTTGCTGCAGAAAACAGCATAGAAACATTAACATAAAAAATGAAAAGTCTGGCAGGTCAACTTACTGAGGCAAAACCTAGTTGTCTATGCAATCTAAAGATACATCAATCTCACAACCAATGATGGCTGAACGCTGTAGACAACATTGGCCAGGAAGATCTAGCATCAAAGGTAACAGGATAAACAATGTT
Source organism: Paratinospora sagittata (assembly GCA_035771175.1). Taxonomy (NCBI): domain Eukaryota; kingdom Viridiplantae; phylum Streptophyta; class Magnoliopsida; order Ranunculales; family Menispermaceae; genus Paratinospora; species Paratinospora sagittata. The sequence continues at coordinate 32,809,036 of CM069594.1, forward strand.
TCAACCTGAAAGTTGAAAATATATTTAACATAATCACTTGCAAAACTTTCCTTTATCCTACCTGCATAGTCTCGGGGGAAGTCAACTGGCGAAGAAATTCTGGATTTTGCATCATTTCTCTTAACTGAGAATTGGAATCAACCATGCTGCGTAGTTGTGGATTGAGACCAAGAATCTAGCATATATTAAATGATGTCAGAATATAAGACATAATTTTTGTGCTCAAGGATATTGCCAGCTATTGATGTAAAAGAACCATACCTGGTTCATGTACTGAGGGTTAGAAAGGAGACTTTGCATTATTTGTGACATGGCAGGGTTTTCCATAAACTGATTCAGTAGAGAGGGATCCTGCATGCCACCCAACATTCGGTCCATCTCTGGCAGACCAAGCCCACCTAAGCCACTAGGAGTCCTTGCATCGCCAGCAGGATTTGATCTTGTTGTGTTATTGGTTGTTGCACCTCCAGTACCTGGTCCATAAAGCGAATGGAATGTTAATTAAGTTTTTCCAGATTAGCAGGCAAGTGATGCAGAAGAAACTGACAATCCACTTGAGGCAAAAGATAAGAATCCAATTGGCTTCTTCGATTTAGAGGCTGAGCAAAGCGGACACAAGAGAGTTTGCTAATTGCATTTCTTTTTCTTTTCTTTTTTTCTGAGAAGATACAATGTTAGTAGTTAGTTGTATAACCAGCTCCATCACCAAACCGCACTCCTGAGGAGGTATCAAGCCCGCTCCTGACCCACTAATCCCCCTCGCCCCCGAGGGTGAGGCAGTGGCAAGAGTTGAACCTAAAACCTTTGGGTTTCAAAGCCACCTCTTTACCAACTGCACCAACTCCATGTTGGCCTAATTGCATTTCTTTCATAACAATTATTTTAGAATGGCACACTCCATGATAAGTTTCTGCATAGATGAGATTAACTAGACAAGATCTCAAATTATATCGATGCTAAAAATATACCCTGCATTGACTAGACAAGATCTGGATACTTAGAGATACATGCATTAGGATCTTCTCATCCTTGTGTGTGTGCCATCTATCTATCTCTTGAGATTGCTTTTGTCTTCTCCAACATATGACGCACTCATTAAGCTTTATTTGAACATTTCCTTCCTTGCTAATATGAGTCTTAAACCAATATAAATTCAGCTTTAGATCTAAAAATAAAGCACCTAATTAGCTTTTATTTGAACATTTCCTTCTCACTAATATAATGAGTTTTGAGACAAAGAAAAGACAGCCTTAAATACAAATCAATTCAACACAACAAAGCCTTTTCCTAACCACATGGGGTTAGAGTATATGAATCCTCTTCCTCCACTAAAGGAAAGTCAGCTTTAGATCATACAAACAAAAATAAACATGACACAAGAAATAATATAAAATCAAATCTCACCAGTAGCACTGTTCCATGGATTGGGAAGCGGATTAGTATTTGGTGCAGGAGATCCAGTTGTTTCTGTACCACTGTTGGGGCTAGACCGATCCCTGGCTTGGCCCCCATTTTGGTTTCCTAAAAGTGCAGCAAATGGATTTGAATTCAGGCCATTTCCAGCATCACCAGACATTGTTGTTGCATTTAGAAAAGGCTCCTGAACAGTTTCATACATGCGTCTGAGCATGTTGAATCCTTCAGGAGAAGATTCAATGTTGCTCATTGCCCTGTCAGTGTTACGCATCATCTCCCGCATCAATTCAGGGTTCCTTGCAGCTTCTAATGTCTGCCGAAGTGTACTGGGATCATTAAGTATATGAGCAAGCTCAGGATTGCGATCAATTATCTCACGCATTTGTGGATTGCTCATAATCAAGTTCCGCATTAGATCAGGATTATTCATTAGATTCTGGATTACAGGCATATTCATGATTTCTCTCATCATGTTCGGATTCTGAGTGAGCTGTTGCTGCATTTGTTCAAACTCTGGAAGTCCAGAACCAAACAAACCAGATACTCCATTGCCACCTAGACCATTGACACCAAGGCCAGGAAATAGTGATGCTCCCAGACCAGCCCCTCCGAGGGCCCCACCTTCAGTAGAACCAGCATTCCCTGCAATACCAGGACTGGTGTTTGCACCCCCAGAATTGACTGTACCAGCATTAGTCGATGCAGGTGGTGAACCACGAACCATGTGAACAGTATGATCTGCCTGCAAACCTGCAGAAAATAGAAGAGCCATAAGGAAATGTATGTCATAGGCAACGGATTCTCTTACCACTACCTTTTCTTTTTTCCATTTTTCGCTTTCCTGAATGTGCTAAAATGATGCACTTCATATATAATTTCCTGAGATACAACCATGTCTGTACTTGAGTATGTAGATCACAGTCAACTCAACTAAGCCTTTTTCCAACTACACCGGGTTGGCTGAGTATGTAGATCATTTACAGATCAAATAATAATAAAACATTCTAACAAAAGAATGGGCACACAAGCATGGAAGCAAACTAGAACAAAATCCATAGTCAAAACTTCAATACATTTTCCTTCAATTTGGATTCACAACCACGAAATGCTTTCAAGGGATTCTAAGAATCATGTACGCATAAAAGTATAGTAATAACCAGATCATAAATTTAAATCTACACGCCTATTTATAGACATCTGAACAAACAAATTTGTACAACTATGACGAGGAGTTTGGCTCGCACTTAAATAACTAATTTTTACTCCAACTAAAGCTCCAGTGAAATAGAAACACTAATTATATATTTATCTATACTACCTATAATGCAAATACTTCTTGCAACTCAAGGGGTGATCATTTTAGTGTAAATCCCAATGTTACCCCTCAATTTCATACTTCTTTAACCGTTTTATAAATTGTAATTTAGGATTTTAAAGGATATTTAAGTAATTTAACAATAAAACTGTCCAATCTCATTCTTGATAAGCTCAAAAAATCTTAAATATCCTAGACGCACATCTCAATCTACAACCCACGTATTTCAGTTTTTCAACCAATATTGTCTTTCACAATCTTATCTTTTAACCCATGTATTTCAGTTTTTAAACCAGTATCTCAATTCACAACTCACTTTCACCATTTTTAGCATTTTACCGTGAAGTCTCAATCCACAACTCACTCTCAGCATTTTTCGCCTTTTACCGTGAATAATTTTGAATTTGTAAAGAAAAGAATTTCAAGGCCCCATTGAGGTTAACAAGAACATGATTCTTTGCAGCGACATGTAGGTCTCCATCGAGATTGTTGGTAATTTCTATTACTTTTCATGACACTACCCTCCCTCCCTCCTGTTGCTGTTGATGTCATATTTATTTCCTTTGATCTCTCACCCTTTCAACATTGATTTCACTACTTTCTTTTGTTCTTCTTTCAGATAACAGTCATATGGTATTATTTAATTAGAAGGGCTTAAGTCAACCCAAAAAACATGGTTCAAAAATTCCACAAATTTTTCTCTTTTTTTAACCACCAAAGCGCGAAGTGGATGTAAAATAAAAAATACAAAAATTTGTCAAAATAATTCAATAAAATTCAAAAAATTTGACAAAATTCGATAAACTTCAATAAAATTTCTATTTTTCAATTCAAAAATGCAAAAATTCAACAAAAAATTCAAAAAAATTCAACAAAATTCGATGAAATTCGACAGAGAAGTAAAAAATGTTATTTCATCAATAGAAAACAAAAGAATACCAATAATTATGTATTATTTTCAACTTCATCAACTAACATAGCAATATAAATTTTAAAAAATAATTTAACAAGCTAACAAATTATGTAGTTTATGAGATATGCTTTACCAAAAAGAGAAGAAAATAAGCAAAATAAATAAATAAAGTTGAAATAAGATAAAAACTTAAAAATAAATTAAACGAGTTTCAAAAGCCATATTTTTTTAGTTAACTCTTATAAAACAAGATTAAAAAATAATACATTTAAATAATAAACTAATCAATTAAGGATGATGGAATTCAAACTAGCAAAGTATATAATCGAGAAGCAAGCCACCAAAAAATTAAATATCAAAACAAAGAAGAGGGATTAAGACCAAAAGCCACAATTTCAAATTCATCAACCCACTTAACAAGATTGATTTTGTTAGGTCACTTATTGGTATTTTTATGAATTAAAAGTGTCTATTTATATTAGTTTTTAGCTTATGCTACAATAAATCTAGATACTTAAGCATATATGCAAAAATTAGCTAAATTAAATTCTCTAAACTTCTCTAATTTAGCGAATTTTAACAAAAATTCTCCATATTGAATTAAACTTCTCCAAATTAATTCCAATTTTCAAGTGACCAAAATAAAGTCAAAATCGAACTTTCGATCCTTGCCAGAAAAGAACTCATTTGTTCTCACTGAAACTATATTGACAATTAGGTTGTAGGCAGTAGATCTCTTTAATTAATCCCCTTCCCCTTCTTGAGGTTCTATTAGCTAAGAACCAATTGATCCGATTATGTATTACATTCATTAGGTGATTACGGGTTGCTTAATCTATCTTTTCTTTTTTTCTTTTCTTTCCTTTTTTCTTTTTTTTCTTTTTTTAATTTATTAGGGGAAAACCTAATGCCAAACCCTCTTAAGCATCTCAACTCAAACTTTTCACGTTCATATCGACTAGTATATCTAAAATGCTAATTGTTATGGAATTAAAATCGACATCAGTAGCATTGGCGCAATAGAATGCCTACACGTACTGCATCTATCTGTTTGATTCAGCAATACAAACACAAAAATTGATTACCGATGCTTAAGGACTTGAAGTGATCCTATGTTCACTAATTGGTAAATCTAATCAGCTTTCATAGGTCAAGCCTTTATACTTCCGTTCCTCCTCCAATTTTGCACCAAAGCAATTCCCCACTGCATCAAAATGTAGGTCAAGAAAAGAGTTTCTGATTTTTGGGATTAAATAACTCATTATAGGTAACCGAAAAAATATATATATATTGTTTGACGAACATTGGGCAGACAAAAAAAATTACAAAAAAAAGAAGGAAGGAACGCAACTTCCTCCCAATTGTGGCCAAAGAAAAACCTTCGTTGGTAAAATGAAGCATGGCCATGAAGAGTAGATAAGTTCATTGGATATCAGTTTTGAGAAGGATAGCAATTATGCATAAACTTTTGCTTGGGAAGTGAAAGTAAATTGACAAATTGGCATGCAAAAAAGATTGTTAAGGGCACCAAATAGCTTAAAATAGTTATCTTTGACATGCACGGTAGGGAGCATATTAACATCAGAGAGCCCAAACACTTGTAATAACTAAGAGACTTAATGGTGTTGACATAGCGGTCAAATCATACCTAAGAGACTTGTCCTATTAGGGGTTGTTTGGTGCATGGGATTGGACTATTTTTAGTCTCAATCCCATGTTTGGTAGCCGATTAGGATGGGATAACTTTTATCCCATCAACTTTTTTATCCCACCACAGTGGGATAAAATAGTGATGGCTCAAAGGGTGGGATAAAATTATCCCACTCTCTTCTTCCTCATTTCCTCCTTCTCCCTCATTCTTCCTTGTTTAAAAAATAAATAAATAAATAAATAATCATCAATGGTTTTGCGATTTTGCAAAATCAGTATTTTTTTTATAATTTAATTTTTTTTAATTACTTTTTTTTTTCCAATCCTAAACATACCACCAAACACAAGATTACTCTATTTTTAATCCAATCTTATCCTATCCAATCCCATAAAAATAATCTCATCCTATGCCGCGCACCAAACAGGCCCTTAAGGTTAGGTAATAACTAGCTATTGCCTAAATCTGGCATAAGCAATAAAAATCAAATGAGTTGCATTATATAAGATTCAATATTTTAAGGTTTTGAAACTTAAACAACTTACATGTATCATAGCAAAGCTTTTAAAATCTAAGAAAAGGGCATTTATGAAATTTAAAACCTTGAAGAATAATGATACCATCATTAAATATGTCTTATAATTAACTAGTCAAAAAGTGAAATAAAAAATACATATATTGATTTTGACGACAAACAAATATTCTAGCTTTCATTGATGCAAGTGCCAAATAAAAAAGGTCAAGATATCCTTTTTATACCTCTTTGTAATTCCGCAATTTATAGTACAACACTTTTTTTTTTTTAATTATAGAGAAGCTTTATTGCTTGCCTAAAAAACCACATAGAAGATTTCAGGTGAAAATGCCTAGGCGAAACCATGACAGCCCTTCAACACTCGTAAAGCATGCATTAGCACGCCAATCATTGAAGAACTTAAGAACTTAACTAGGAGGAAGCATTGTGGCTCCTCGAAAATGGAGAAACAAAAAGCTCAAGCAAATTTAATCAAGAGGTCGTTAAAAGATGAGTCATCAGACATGCAACATTGCAAAATTTGAACCCAATAACAGTTGTTACCTGTAACAAATGTTGGATTGATATAAGAGTATGGTTGTACCCAATTCACCCCCTTCTTGGGTACAACGATACTCTTATATCTACCCAACAATTGGTATCAGAGCAATTAACGTCTTGAGCACAGTATGCAAACTTTGGTGCTTATGAGTCAATATCAAGCATCAATGCAACAAAAGCAATTTTAATAATCAAGATCTAGCTGAAGTTAATTTATATATACACAAACAACCTCTTCTCCATTGAAGCTCAAGAATTCCTAACTTTTTGGTTCTTATGGTTCAAACTCGAACATTAACAAAATGTCGACATATATTGTTTCCTACTCATCTATATTCCATATAAGAAATTAATTTCCCCCCTACACTAATTTAAACCGTGTACAAAACTTATCCACGGATATAGGCATGGTTCTTTATAGCCCCATGAGAAGGGGGGATCTCCCCTTCTCATGTAGTCCCACATTGAGACTAGGGGGACAACACTCCCTCCCCTTTTCCCTTGAAGTGTCTTCATTCCATCTATTTACTACCCATGCTCTAATGTTGGGACACATGACACACGCGCATTGCGTGTTTTAGCATTTTTTTTTTATTATTCTTTCTATTTAGGAGAATGCTAATCTGACTACAAAAAAATCAACTACACGTTCACAACCACTGGATGGATGTGTATTGCACATCTTGAGGTGTATAATAAATGATCCAATGGTTGTGCATGTGTAGTTGCACTTTTTTGTAGTTAGATTAGCATTTCTCTTCTATTTAAGTTTCCTTTTTTTAAAGAAGATTTTATTTTGATAGATTTCTATTTTAGTGGCAGTTCTAGATAGTTTCTAAAATTCGTTTTTATTATTTAAGGTATATTAAAAAGTGTTTAGAAATGTCTAAATAGAGTTATAATAGAATTAGAAAATTGTTATTATGTTATAGACAGCTTAGAAAACTTATTCTAAAGTGTTCAGCAAGTTTCTAAGTTGTTTCAAGGGAATTATCTACATAAAAAGCTCCAATTACGAAATTCAATTCAATCAATATATCAATTATCTTTCTCTTTGAATATTCTCTCGAGTAGAAATCGATTTTTGGTTATTCATTTTGGGTATTTTCGTTATTACTTTTGTGATGAATTTGCATCACTCTCTCTCTTGTCTGACATCCCCTCATTAGGGCGCAATTTTCTTGGAAATAAAAGCCCCCCAAGGCGTTTAAATTAGGATTTTTTCTCCTCTATGAATTATTTTATTTTATTTTGGGCATTACTATTGTAATTTTTTTCTCTTGTACAATGAGAAAATATTTATGCAAAACTTGTCGCATCCAACTAACCAACTGATCTGACGCAACTAACTATTAGATGCTTAGCAACTGCAAATAGATTTCAAGTTAATATTTAGTAACCCGAAATCGTCAGGCTGGTCAAGACATTCATTTGAAATTGATCCAAACTGATGTGTAGGCATGCCAACTAAGAAACATTACTCCCATACAATGAATTGAAACACATCTAGAGAAAGTCCAAGCAAAGAACTACGACAGTAACAACTTCACAACAAGTATGAGGAACTCTGATATGATAATCAATGAGCTCAAATTGCACAATACTACAGTCTTAAATGCTAGATCTAGTGATTTATATGGTCTTCTAACTGGTTTGATAAGTTTCTATTGCCTAAGGGTTGGGCATCTCCATTCCCATTTTATAGACAAAGGGCTCTTCCTAGGCTAACATTGAATCATTGCTTGATAGTTTGGATTCCAACCCAAGGAATGAGAATCTTCCCCTTTCTAACTTGAAAACATTTAGCTAGACCACCCAAATTTTAGAAGATCCATAGAGGATTGTTGGAAGTCTATCAATAGTCTTTAGGGGGTGGGAAGGCTTCAAGGTCATACAAAAGTTGAGAGAGATGGAGGCTAGATTAACTAGAAGGAATAAGGATGTTTATGGCAATACAAGATTAAAGGAGAGAAAAGAAGTTCCTCAACACAACCCAAAACATGGATAGCAAGGAGGGGAGAAGCAACTGGTCATCCAAGATGGGCACTATGACAAGGGAAGCCGAGAAAGAAATGGCTAAAATTATCATTAAGGAGAAACAGATGGAGGTTCAAAAGGCTAATGTCAAGTATTTCAAAGAGGATGATGCAAATAAAGGCTTTTTCCATGGAAGAGCAACAAGAAAGCCAAGAACATCATATTGAGTATAGAAACACAAGACGTCAAAGTTATCTACGGGGATATAGAGGAAGAGGAGGAGACGATTCATCGGAGAGGAAGCTACATTACGGGGAGATGAGAGTATTGAGTGGCAGGCCATTTCATTAGATGATAATCTTGGGTTAGAAATGGTAAAGAGAAGGTGAAGCAGGTAGTCTAATTCTTACCTCTCACCACTCATGGTAAAAAAGAGCCAAGGGTTAGAGATCAATATTGTTAAGGCTACACCTAGGCCGCGGCTTGGCCATTTGCAACTAAATCGCTTAGGCCATACTTAAGGCAGGTAGTGGGGCTTTTTGAAAATTTTTAAAAGTTTAAGGGGGTCAATACAAGTATATTGTACTTATGTAATGTATAGCTTCAACATTGGCATAACTTTCAATTTTAGTGCTATACTTAAATTTCCATTATGCAAGTAATATCATTTCTTTTTTAAAATTTTCTAATTCTAAATTTCTATTTTAAATAGTTTTCTTTTTATCATAAGTATCACATTAAATCTGACACTTTAAATTTCTATACTTTCATTATAAGCCAACTTGTCTTATTTTATAATATTTTTCTAATTTTTAATTTGTGGACACAAGATTGAAGAGTGTAAAATGTAGTTAAATCTTTTTTTACACAAGATACTTCTATATTATGGAGTAGGTATACATACATATATATAAGGTTTGTATGTCAAAAATTAATTATTATTTACTTAGGGAGCTATAAATAAATATTATTTGCAATGCCTAATTCATGCATAGGCACCGCCTTGCCTAGACCAATCGCCTTGATGCCTTGACAACGTTGATAGAGATGCTTTCCTTTTTTAACATAAATGGGATATATCAGTGTTGTCAAGGCCGCAACTAGTCCATCTAAGTCATTTGCAACCAAACCGTCTAGGCCATATTTAAGGCAAGTAATGGGTTCTTTGAAAAAAACTTAAAAGTATAAGGGGGTCAGTATAAATATATAAAACATAAGTTTTTTCTATTTAGTGTTACATATGTGATTGTGCAGCTTAACCATTGACATAACTTTTAATTTTAATACCATACTTATATTTTCAATTTTCCATTATGCAAGTTTTTTTTCTTATTTTATAATTTTGATTTTATATTTTATTTTATTTTTAGATTAAATTTGTCAAAAGTAATATATCAAACATGGCTCTTTAAATAGTTATACTTCTAATATATGCCAACTTGTCTTATTCTTTAATATGTTTCTTGGTTTTTAATTTGGGGCACAAAATTAAGGAGTGCACAGTATAATTAGTATTTTACACAAAATTTACTTTTGTATTGTAGAATATGTATTTAATTATATACAGGGTTTGCATGTGTAAGATAACTTATTTATTTAGGGAGCTAGATATAAATAAAATTTATAATCCCTAGGCCCTCCTTGCCTAGATGGGACTAATCGCCTTGACAACACATGATGATATGTTGATGATGGGGGTGGATTAGTTCACACTTTCCAACTTGCTTAATTACTTTTTTGGAGGCATTTATTCCTTAGTTTGATTAGCCATTAGGAGGTATGACTATAAGATGTTGGATTGGTTTTAAATTACTAGGTAGATTAGGAACTTGCTTTTGGGAATAGAGGGTCATGAACTTGATTTTTAAGGATGTGTCAAAAGTGGATAGATAAGTGGTTTATCTAATTATTAACTATTTCCATATACCATTTCTTCTAACGTTCAGGAAAAGATATCATAAAGAATTCAATGACTACCAATGTTTGATTTGAAGATGATTTATACTGATTTTACAATTTGAACCAACTTTGAAAGTATGTTTCTGTGACTAAGCCCTAAAATAAATTCTGTCAAAAGCCTATAACAGCTGGTAACGGGCCAAAGCAGTTTCAGCCCAATTCATTTTCACTAACTACAATGAGACAGTGAGTCAATGAACCTGAATTAAACCCAGACATCAGAATTTTCAAAGTGCAGACTGAGCAAATCATAGATGTGCATCATGCTTCACTGCACCAGAGACATACAAATATTTGCACATTTATGGAGTAATAGACGTTGCAGATGTAACAAGACTAGAGCTTCCTTTCTAAAAATCATGTATATATGAGGAAAGTTTAGAAAGCAACACAATAATTCAGGGAGATAATAAATATTACATGATTAAAGTCAAGCCAAACTTGCATATTGCCAATTTCAAGCATTCTTAGGTACTAAGGACATAAATATCCACATCTATTATATGAAGATATAGAAATCAAATGATTGCAATTCACTAACTTTCTTTCTAAACAAGAGTAAAAGTTGCATTAACGTACCAGCAAATAAAATTTATATATTTCGCAGTCAACCAATTAAATATATAATTTAAAAGGCTTGTGGAATGACAGTTTGTCTACTCAAATGCATTAAAGCATAACCATTAAAAGCAAGAACAAGGAAGCCTAGCAAAATATCTATATGCCAAACATAATACATGCAAATCAAAAGCCACAGCTCTTCATATAATTTGGTTTTCAGTAAAGTAAGAATAGCTAAAACATTCTCATCAAGGTAATACCAACAATATTTTAATAATGATGCTCTTTTAAATGTTAAAATGATTTTTAAGCAAAAAATTATTTTAAAATGACATGAAAATTCTAAAAACAAGCAATGAAAGAAGAGCCCTTGAAGATTTATTCTTACAAAAAAAATAATAATAATAATACAGCATAGAGATATTGTTCATTGTTAAAATGACTAAAGGTAGTCTGAAGTCAAAGTGACCTTTAATACCTCTTTAAAACTCAAACTCAGAACATGAATAAGATTCCCCATCATTACATGCATCTTCACACAAGCAAGCAAATGAAACATTTGAACTCATTAACTACAAGATTTCCATTAGATAACCAGTTGTATTTCCATTGACATACTATGCAAACTGATGGCATTCTTTCCATTATCTTTTCTCTTTCTTATTGTTTACAGTGCAGAAGGGGGGATAAGTAGATAGGTTAAATCATTCTAGTCAAAGATGCCTTAAGAATTACCATTAACCAGGACAATCAAAATCATGACTCCATGTTTCATGAATCCAAATCCTGAACTAAATAAGCTAGCAATACTCCATCAATGTGCACTTAGGGAAGATTTTTAACTTTTAAGCACTTCACTCAACCATCACTTCAAAAGTATCACCAGCTTGAACATTAGAAAAAAAAAATGACAACCATCCTCCAAATTTACCCAACTCAGTATCAGTTTTAAGGATTAATTGATAATTTGATAGCCAAGCCAATCACCCTATTCAGTTTATCTTCCAATTAAAGCCATTCCAACATTCAATCTTTTCTTAACCATAAAAGTTTGAACACTTCCGAGTTCAAACAACCATGACCTAAGAATTATTGCTAACCCAAACAAAATCATGGCGCAAAAAAGAAAAAAGAAAAAAGAGAGAGCTTTTACTCTTCATTTGACATAGAAACTCAAGCGAATGATATTTTTCTTCTAGTCCCTTTTCCTTCAATGCAAGAGTTACTCTTTATAGTAAAACTAAACGTCTTCATAGTTTTTTCAATCGTTTTCTCTTTCAATATATCCCATGCTTTTGAATTGAGTTCCTCACCATTAATACAACTAAATCAAAACTTCTCAACAAAGAGAAAAACAAAATTCAATACTAATTTCAACATATTCCCAGAAATCAATCAAATTTCAACACAAAATGTCTCATTAATAAAATTAAAAATAAAAAAATGTAGGCAGCACATATAAAATAAAATAAAAAAAGCAGGTACCATAGATTTCTAGGGTTTGGTCATCCTTCAAGATCCGGCCCTTGTAAATCAATCGCTGTAGCTCAGGCGGCACATCGCAATTCTGTGCAATAACAGCTTTGAACTCTCCGACCGATGATCCGAGGCTGGTCTGCACCGAGAACTTGGAGCCATTAGAGCATCGGATTTGAACGGTGACGGCACCGCCAACTACTCCTGAATCCGCCGCATCTCCGGAATCGCCGTCGGCAGCCATTGTTAGTCACAACCTCCCCTTGCGAGTGGAGATCTTATTTATCTCCAACCCAAGGAGACGAACACGAAGACGAAGAAGAAGAAGAAGAAGAAGAAGGAGATGTGTACTGTGTCGAAACCCTAACTTTGGTGGAATCGAAAACGCGATCTGCGATTTTGAAGAATGACGATTGAAGAAGAAGAAGAGAGATGGAAAAAAAAATAAAGGAGAGGAGAAATTGGTGAACGACCACGGAGAGATGAGGACGAGAAAAACAGCAGCGGTTTAATGACAGACTACTTTGTGTTTTTTTTTTTTCCTTTTTCTTTTTTTTTTAATATTCGTGGTTTGTCGTTTCGGGGAAGGAAGGAAACGTAATACAAATGGGTGCGGATGTAACCCGCGCCTGTAAATAAAACAGTAAATAATAATAACAATAATAGAGATGTCGATGAAAAGAAAAAAAATCTCTAATAAAAAAAATTTTATTTTTTCTTTTTAAGTGATGCCGAGGAACATCTTTTTACATTGACCTTAATAATTATTAAATTATCTTACATTATACAATTAACTTATAATTTAAAATAATTTAATAACTCTAAAAAATAATATTAATAAAATATATTTTTACATTTGTTTTTATTTTTTTTTTCGGTATCACTGGAGAAGGCCACCATGAAATGAATTTACGCCATTAGTACAAAACAGGCAACAAGGCCTTATTATTGGGAATAAAGAGCTTTTATTTATAGTTAAGCACTTAATATAGTAAAAAATAAGTTTATTACATTATTTTTTCTGTTCAATATTAAAAAATAATATTTTAAGCTTAAAAAGTATAAACTATACCTTATTTCATTGTCTAATAAATAAGCTAGTGAACATGAAAACGTAATTACTTATATAATGACATTATTTTAGTTAAATTGTCCTTTTGTTTAATATTGTAGTTTAAAATCTAGGATGGATGGTAATATATATATATATATATATGTGTGTGTGTGTGTGTGTTGGTTGACTCTAAAATGAAAGAGTTAAAATAATGAAGGGAGTTGCTCCTAGGCATTAACTACGTTAGAAAATGAGCTTGTTTCTCGTGTATGAAATTTCTATTATATGAAATGTCGTTGCCTCGTAAAATGTAATTTTTGTCCATATGTGTTTTTTTTGTCAAAACTATTCTCATCATATTGTTGAAGTGTTTTGATGAAGACTAACGAATTGAAGAATTAAACGATTGGAAGTCTTATACAATTACTTGCAATTGAAGTAACATAAAAATTGTTTACTTTATATACAACATATATAAAGTAGAAATTGCATTTCTTAAGTGAGGCCATTCAATGCAAGTTTAGAATTTAATGTTAGTTTGGTAAGAATCAAGCGAAGGAGAACAACAACTCATCATTTCCCTTGAACACCATATGCAATTCAATATTTAAATTAAATCGAGAAACACTTTTTCAAACTACAACAGAAGAAGAACAAAGTTACAGTTAAAAAAACGTAAATGTCTTCAATTAATGAAATAAGGGTGAAGAAAAGGGACCCTTCCCTTATATGTAATCAGAAGGTCAAATGGTTTCACGTGGGCAGACCTGAAGGTGAATGTCTAAATCAGGTTTGATGAAGTATTTACTTCTTTCCATAAGTAAGCTCTGCTACAATGGCATTAATTTTGAAAATGAAAGACAACACCCCCTGCTATGACAAAAGAAGAATCAAAGCATGAAATGAGATGATGATGATGATGCTTTACCTTAACTGCAAGCTTACTGAAGCTTTCCTTCTTTTGTTGAGCTGGGGTCCCACCTATTACCACAAAAGAAGAAGAAGATAAGAACTTTAAACCACCCAGATAACCAGAAAGCCCAAACACCAGCAGCTTGGCTGCTCACCCCACTCCTGCACCATCTCTCGCGGAAATGAGCTGAAAATGTGACTCCACTGTTGTAGACCATTGGATCTTGCTGTTCAAGCACATCCCAAGGACAACTTGTATTTGATCCAATGGTGTGTAATCATGTAGTTTGTTCGGTGTTTTTTTCTTTTTTTTATTGGGAGGTTATATATTGCTTATACAATATGTGTATATATGCAGGTGCTTATCCTACATAAAGAATTTCGAAGCAACGGGGCTAACACTGAGCAGCATTCATTCCACTCCTTTACCACTGCTGTATCACTTATTAAACCCACTCAACTCCATTTGCTGTCGGAATCACATCAATAAAATTTAATTCAAAGCAAATTGACTCAAGTATCACAAACACTCCATCCTCAAACTGCAAATGATACAACCTAGTTTTATGCAGTTAAAGAAAAAATAAAAAAATAAAAAAAGAGAATGATATATAGTGGACACATAATTAAGACATAACTGAGTTATCAATTATTCTAACATTTCCAAGTAATTTGACTTTCATGTACAATACAAATTTTAGAGAGGCTCCCTCCCAAGAAACTAGTTTAGTTGAGTAACTTGATCAAATCATTTTAGGTCTCCTAGAGCAGTTGATGGGTCTTCATTAACAACATTCCTCTCAAAACAAGCATCCATGTCGTTTAAATTAATTATCGCTGCACCCTTACTTAGATTTAATGACCATCCATTGATCAGATCCAACTTTCTATTCTATTTGTGCCAATTTTCTATATTAGGTATTTTCCCTTACTAAAGTAAATTGTCACCTATTAGTCATTATTTTATTTCATGTTTTCTCTTCTTTTCATTAGAAAACCCACATAGTAATATTCCAAAATCAAAAGTATCAAACACATATACAATACCCGTGTCAGATTAAAGTAAAAGAGCCTAGGTAACACAAAACAACCCCCATTTATCACTTCTCATTCTCTTCTCTCACCTCCTTTCCCTCCCTTCTCTCCTCTCCCAAACCTTCATCTGTCTTTCTCAAAATAATCATAATACAATTAAAAAAATTTAATTGAAATAATTTTAAAAAAAAGTTTCTTAAATTCCTTTATTTGTTGGGTTTGTTGTTAATGATAAACCCAACCACGATTTGACATTTGGACTGAGTAGGTGTTGGTATTTTACAATACACACACACACACCCCACCATCACCTTATTAGTTGACACGTATCACAATGTGGAACTCCTCGATTCAGCTCTCTTTTCTCGTCTTTTCTTTTCTTTTCTTTTTTCTTTTCTGTTTTGGGAATGAGAGTTTTATCTCTTCTTTTCTTTTCCTTTTATCTTCCTTTTTTTTTTTTCCTTCTCTATTACAACTTATCCAAATTCCCAATTTATATTATTAATATAATATTTTTAACACTTCACCTCAAGGTCCTCAACTCAACTAAACATTTTTCCAACTACATGAGGTTAACTACATGAATCCACTTCCTCCACTTTGCTCTATCAAAGGCTAAGTCGGCATTCAAATTTTTAACACCTAACCTACAAAGTGCAAATTTTGAAAAAGCAACTGCAATATTTATCAGACTTCATATTTTTAATTAAAGTTTAGTATTCTTAATTTAACTAATTTAATTAAAAAAAATTAGTCAAATTTATCATAATCAAAAAGTTTTAATTTTTTATATTTTTAATTTTCTTAATTTATTATTAAAATTATATTTTCATAAAATATCACGCATCATGTGTATTACAAACTTGTTTTATAGTAATGGTTGAGCAAATGTTCAATGAAAAATATATATATGGAACCTGATAATCTTGGAACAATATGCTCATCCCTATTGTTAGATTCCCACAAAAGATATTCCTATAGCCGTAGAAGGCCAATGATGTAAGTCAAGCTTGTTGGATAGGCCTAATCTTACTAAAACCATTTTTGTCTCCAATTAACCACCCTATTATTGGGCCCAAGCGTGGGGTTTTACTCCAAAAGGCTTTAGTGCTAATGAGGAGGAGATTGACACTTATGATGAACTCTTTACATTCTAAGGGATTGTTCTTCGGCCACACATGTTCAACAATCTTCACATTGGATCGAAACCCAAGGAGTCATTACTCTTTATGAGCAAGTTGGGCTCCAATGAGCCCACTCCACCTCAAAACACGCACCATGAGCAGTTGGGCTCAATGAACCCACACCAACTCTCCCTGAATGTGTGTCAAGTCCCAGTCAAACCATAAGCTCTAATACCGATAATAGGATAATTTTAGTTTTCACTAATATCTCAAGAATCAATATATTAAACAGTAAAATAGAAATCATACTTATTATTTTTTAATAAAAGAAATAACCTTCAACCTTCTTGCAATTCTATTTGGTGCAGGGACGATGGATAATTCAAAAACTCAAAACACCATTTTTAAATCTTTCAAAAGGTTGGAACCATTTTGTTAATGAAACAGTATTTGGAAGTGATTTTATCAACTGATTAGGAATTGACAAAAAAGCCCTTGCAATATTGGATAATTACAAAATATAATAATTTTGTAATGTGGTTTTGCTGAGATAAAAAAAAGTGAGCTCATGTCAATTTCTCTCAAGTCCAAAATGACATATTTGTTGAGATTGTAAAGAAATATTTGTTCTCCTGTGCCTTTTACAAGATTATTGTATGTTGTAATTATCTAAAATCATAGGACTATTTTTGTCCATCCCAAAAAGGTTAGTTATTTAATTGTCAGTTGATGAAACTGTTTTCAAATACCATCCCAAGCTTTCGCAAAATTTTAATGGCGCTTTTAAGTTTTTGGAATACATGTCCCTAATACCAAATAAAATTGTGAGAAGGTTAAAGGCTATTTCTTTCATAAAAAATGAAAAGCATGATTTCTATTTTACTATTTAATATATAGTTTCATGGAGATGGTGAAATTTATTCCATCAAGCTAAAATATTACTTCTAAGGTGTGCCCAATACCATCTCAAATATATGACTCAATTTACCGTAAAAAATCACACAAGCCAGTTGAAACAACCTTTCCAACAAATGTGAGATCAAATAAGAGATGAAAAAAATAAGAAAGAATCTATGCACGGATCTATGGAACTAAATCTCAACTCAACCCGACTCAACTAAGCCTTTTTTTTCAACTACATGGAGTAGACTACATGAATTACATGAATTCACTTCCTCTGCTTCACTCAATCAACACATTCTAGCCCTCCACATACTCTGATTTAGTAAATTTATGTCGTAGTTGATCAAACAAAGTTTTATTCTGGCTAAACTAAAGCAACCCTCCTCCTTTATCTGAGCCAGCTGTGTTCAAAGATACAGCATATATACTCAGCACGAGCTGAGTTAGAACTAGATAAGCAAACAAACAGACAAACAAAATTCGAGCAAAAGAAAAAAAAAAAAAAGGAGTACAAATCTAACCAGGTAAACGTTGCTCCACCTTTACCGTTCTTAAACAAGCGCCTCAAGATTTTTCGAGATCGCTAATCACGTTGAAATCCCATCTGAAATCGTAATCTCGCGCATTTGATCCCATTTGATCATCTGGACAACATTTCCATCTCCACGCATCTCCGGCTGTACAAATGACTAGGGTTTCGAGTCTTTATCGGCGCGGCCTGAATTTAGGGTTTTTTTTTTTTTTTTCAGAGCGAAAACCGTGCTTTGTGATGAGCTGCGACACTGGAAATAGTGAGAATGCTGGAGAAAAACGAAAAAAACCTAATCCCAATTCCCGTAAGCTTCTCGACCTGTTATCTTCTGCGTTGTTCGTGTGGGAGATTTTCGCAGAATTTTTTAGCGCGAGTTTTGCGCTTCGATAAAGCGGAATTCCGCGGGGTTCACCGTGTCTCGAAGTCTGTTACTGTGGACGCGTTGGTTCGTGAATGTCATTTTATTTCTCTAAAGAATGCAAAACAAATAATAATTAACTGCTAAGAAATGCTAAAGAATTTTATGAAAATGTCTATCTCACCAAAAGTTATTGACATAGTCAGACGACCCGATCTCTTGTCTTTATCAGAGTCGTTGCGATCATCAAACCAATTGAGTCCACCTTTAAAAGCCTATATCAACTTTGATTAATCAAAACCAATACCATTTTCAACGAAATTGACGATAAAACATTAGTTGTATTCACGACTTTTGCTTAAAAATGACATTGCAACAAATTTTATTATTGAGAATCAACATGCCAATGCTTTTGTTTCAAAAATAATACAGCTAAAAAATAATCAATCTAATGCAAAGTATAATCCAAAAATGTTAACATTCATGATTGAAATCCTAAAAATGCAGTCTCAACTACTAAAATGGGGAACAAGTGCCCATGCCAAGACGGAATAAGACAACGACAAGCCTATGATAGAAGTACAACAACTTTTTACATCACACGAGGTTGATGAGATTTGAATCTTCTTATATAAAGGAATATAGATGCGTAGCTGGGTGAACTACTATTTTTCATAATAAAAATACAACACATTTTAATTTAGTTGGATTGAATCAAATAAAATAGTTTGGATTGAATTTTAAATGCCCCCATGTCGTGAAAGGCCAAAATTCATGGATCGTCTAGATGTCTCGTGTATTTTTTTTAGAAAAGAAACAAATATATTACAAACTCACTTCTTGTGAGTATTCATCATTTAGGAAGAGACTAATCTCATACCAATAACATTAACTTTCCCTTTCCCCCTCCCTCCACCTATACACATTTTCTCTAAAACAAAAATAAAAATAAAAAATCAAATATTTACATTTAAAAAAAATAGTGAATAATCATTAGACACAATAAGAATAAAATCATTTAAAACGTCAACTAATTTCATTTCTTACGTTTCAAAAACTACAAAATATTATTTAAAACAAAAAAAAAAAAATTACAATTCCACGTAAGAGAATATAAACCATAAATCTTATATTTATTTTATTACCCAACAAAGCAAGAGGACAGCTAATTCTACAATTTTACCATTTAACTTTAATGAAAAAACAAATGATAAATAGCCCGAAATAGCAAGTGACTGGTGGGCCCACCTTTACATCCAAAGATCCGACGCTTACCAATTACCATTCTCTAGTCGTTACTTTTAAATAAAAACGCATATTTTTGCTCACACTTTTTTTCTTTGAGCTTCACACGCAGAAAGTATAGAAGGCGGAGTGAGGAGAGATTCTCAATAGATTTTCTTTTAATTAATCTTTAGATTTTTCTATTTTTTTTTGTAATTTTTCAAATGAGAATTTTAGGCGGGTTCAAGGTTTATATAAGCAGGATCTCACATTCTTATTGAAAAATCGAGCAATTAAAAATATTTGTAAGTTGCGAGTTCTCGTTTGGTTCTCGAATCGCTCTTTTTATTCTTTTGATATTGGTCTTGTTTTTTCCGATGTTTTGCTACTAGGGTTTGGTAAATCAGTAGCTATTGTGCTCTTTAGATTGATAGATTGACTTTTTATTTATTTATTTATTTTATAATTTTTTCTTAGATTATATTCAGTGTTCTGAATTAGATGATTTATTATTATTATTTTTTTGTGTGGGTTCATCGTTGTAGATTGAATCAAGATGGATGGTGGTTCAGACGAAAATAATTTCAATTTAATAAGACCGACTAATGCTCAAGGTGATTAATTAATTTTGAATATATTTCTTAGCAGCAATGGTGGATGGAGCTAGTTTTTCTGCATTTAAGTTCAATTATAGATTTGAAACATTTAAGTTCTGATATTTGCTGATGCAGAAGGTCCTTCAATTGTAATTGGAATGGTCGCTGATAGAATCAATCATGGGCAACGAAGGACTTTAAAAACCATTGATCAGAATATATTGGGAGTTCAACCTAAGAAAAGAGGATTATCAGAGTAAGTTCTAATTGGGATTTTCTTTTCTTTTTTTGGTTCTTACTATAATTTATATGTGTTTTTCAAGTACATGAAAGCTAAAATTGTTGATAATAATTGATTCACCAATACCAATTGATCAGCTCTTTACATTGCTAGCATATGAGCATTTTTGTTTGTAATCAGATTTCATCTTATTTGCTATTTGTTTCAGGAAGCGCGTGGCCCAATCTCTTATCAAGCGACAACTTCATCTTGAGGTACGTATTTTCTGTTTTCTTTGAAGAAAATAGAAATACATCACAATCATTTCCTTCCTTGTTGTCTCTCTTGAATTTAAGCCATTTTGATATATATGTGTCTTATAGCAAATTATAGAATCAATTTCATCAAGTTCAAGTTTAAATGAATCTGAGAAAGAGAATCAAGGAAGTGATGTTCCAGACTCTACATTTGCGAATGAAATGGAACCAGTGGAAGAAGTTGATCAAATGGTATTTATAAAATCTTATATTATCAAGTGATAAGACTATGGAAATGGGTTTTGAGGTTTCTTGATGGAAGCATCAATTTGTTGTAGGAGGAGGAGTTTGAGATGCAGGATATGATGGCAGAGCTTGTTATAGATATAGATAGCAATGATTCAAATAATCCACTCGCAGTTGTTGACTATGTCGAAGATATATATTCTTATTATAGAAAAGTTGAGGTAAACTATAACTTTCCATTCTAAAGTAATCAATATCAAATACTATCTTCTATTCTATTACTGAAATGTGTTTTACGTGAGTTCATTGTTTTCATTTTAATTCCATAAAAACACTTCTCAACAAGACCTGATGATACATATTCTTTTGGAGGATAATTAACTAGAGGTTAGTCGTGTTGTTGCAGAGTTCGAGTTGTGTCTCACCAAACTATATGATGCAACAAAGTGACATAAATGAGAAGATGAGGGCTATACTCATTGATTGGCTAGTTGAGGTACACTAAAGGTTATACTAACGGCCTAAATCCAAGATGTGAAAACTTTAGTGTGTAGTTTAAAGGATGTCACTGGCCTCAATAGAATTTGTTCTCTATGAACTTGCAACACCTGAGTAAAATAAAATATCTTACTTGATCAAAACAACAGGTTCACTATGCATTCAAACTCATGGACGAGACGTTATTTCTTATGGTCAATTTAATAGATAGATTCTTAGCTCAGAAAGTTACGACAAGGAAGAAGCTTCAGTTGATTGGACTCACAGCCTTGCTATTGGCTTGCAAATACGGGGATGTAAGGGTTCCATTTGTGGGGGATCTCATTCTTATATCGAGCAATATGTATACCAGGAAGCAAGTTATAGACACGGTAATCTGTTCAATGACTAACTTGCTGATGGTTATCAATGTTTTTCTAATTCCTCATTTCTTGTTAAATAAACATCCTCATTCATATATTGGCAGGAATTGTCAATGATCAATACATTACAATTCAACTTGTTTGCTCCAACGGCATATGTGTTCACAAGGAGATTTGTGAAGGCGGCTCAGCGTGACAAAAAGGTCAAATTCACCAGCTATATCTTATGTTCTATTAGATTCTTTCTTTGGGGAATAATGGGTAGAGATAAAATGAAAGATATAACTACTTTTGATATAACTAGAGATTTAGCCCTTGTTAGAGTTGGTTGGAAGAACTGGTATTTTTGTGGCCGATTCCATGTAGTTGAAAAAAAGCTTTATTGAGTTGAGAAGAGTTACAATTTCTTATGGGGAAATAACCTAATCTCACAATATGCCGCCCTATGACTTAACCAGCTTGAGCTTCTCTCCTTCTTCTTTATGGAGTTGTGCCTGTTGGAATACCAAATGCTCGAGTTCCTGCCATCACTGTTAGCTGCATCGGCAGTCTACACCGCTCAATGTACTCTCGATGGAGTTAAGAATTGGAGCAAAACAAGCGAGTGGCACACTGGTTACTCAGAAGATCAGCTTTTGTGAGTTAGTCCTAATTTATTTAGGAATTTGATTGTTGATTTGTAGATTAAAAAGGAAAATACCCTTAAATTACAAAGTGATTTTTATTGTCTTTTTTCACAGGCAATGCTCCAAGTTGATGGCCACTTTCCATCAAAATGCAATGTCTGGGAAACTTACTGCCATATACAGGAAGTACAGTATGGTTGAGTTTGGGAAAGTAGCAAAACTTGAACCAGCTCAATTTTTATTAGAGACATAACTATGACTGGGTTCTCAAGATTCAAGACAAAACAAGCGCTTCTCTCTTTACCATCTGAAGTGAATGTTAAAGGGAGACTTCTTCCTTTTGAAAGGTCTTTCAAGTTATTTTCAGAATAGTTGTATTATAGTGATGCCATTCTTTTATTTTCTTTCTTTCTTTTTTAACATATATATCATATCAGTCAATTCAAAAATGTTCCAGTTGATGTATCTTGTGTATGATGTCGAAATTTTAAGAATTCGGGTGAGCATATTTTTATTTTAATCCCAGCATTTCCCTACTAAAAAAAAGAAAGAAAAAACTCAAATTTTAAATTTGAGATATATATATAGCTAAGAGCTTTTGAATAAAAGGGGCTGAAAATGATCAATAAGAAAAAGTTTTTATTTAATTACATTGTAAAAAAAATTGTTTAGGGGCTTGTTATTAAAATACTCATAAATGTATTTTTTATATAAATTTATTTTACAGTTTTTAATTAAAAATTAATAAATTAATTAAAAATTTATGATAAAAGTAGCACTTTATAAAATAAAAAGTTTTGGCTTTAAATAGTACAGATAATTAATATCCTGCTACGGCTTGGATGGTTGATCTACCACTCTCTTTCATAAAAAATAATTTCAATATTATGAAAAGCAAAACATAGTAATTTCATTGTCAAAAAGATTTTTGGCACCAAAATCCATACACACTGTATGTGCAATATGGTAGGGGGTAAAGAAAGTGATGAGGCTACCCAAGAACATCAAATAATTCCATGCTTTGAGATACTCTTTAAACACATTTTTAGCTTGCATTCCATTGAGTATATTTAGCAAATCACTCATGCTACGTGATTTGAAGACATTCATTATTATTGGAATGAAGACAGCCAATATGCATTATTGGGTTGTTTGCTAAAAATGAATATTGAAATCATATAAATCAATCATTTTATATATATATATATATATATATATATATATATATATATATATATATATATATATATATTGTAAGAACCTATACTGTTTATTATAATATTAAACGCGCATATCTTTTAAAAAAAGATTAGAGAACTGTAGAAAAAAGTAATGTAAGGCTAGTTTGGTTCACGATTCAAAAATAAAAATATAATTTAAAATAATAAAATTATAATTTTTTTTATACCAAATTTTTAAATAATATATTAGGAGGTAACATTAAACGCCTCTAAAAAATAATTTAAAGTCGGATAACCTTATTGAATGAGGGACGGGATATAAATTATAGTTAAAGGGCGAAGTCTTAATTTTGAGGCTAAGTTTGTGCACACGCTTATCTGTTCACATGAAGAAGAGACACTGACAACCTTTACAGTTCTGACTTCAAAATAGTCTCACCCCTGAAAAGGGGTCAACGGACACACTGGGGTCATAAATCAAAAAAAATAGAAAGCTGTAAAAAATAAAGTATTTTTCATAGATGTATATTATTATTTTTTGAACAACATAGATATATGTTATTAAATATTAACATCAAAAAAATACAACCAAAGCAATTTTTTTTTTACATTTATTAAATGGATTAATCTTGAGTTGGGTCTTGGGTAACTCAGCCCACCTGGCCTATGATCTTGTCCTTTAAATGACAAAAATGACCTTAAACAATGCACTAATCTCCAGCGTGGTCTTGTACGGCGTCTGTAGAACTCGCATAACTGAAAAGCGTGTCTTTGCAGTCTTGTGCCTCACATGGTGAGCATCAAATGAGAGCAGGTTCGCTGGAAGATCTGGCCTGCGATCTCAGCTCAATCTTAATTAGGGTTCTGATGAAATCTTGTATTTTTTTTTAACTGAAAATAACCGACTTCCAAGCAAGCTAATTTGGACAAATCCTGATTGTTTAACCACATATATCAGGTCAGTTTAGCTCAATCCTTATATTCTCTTCTCTGGAGATTTCTTCGTTTTCTTTTTATTCCATTGGAGAATTCGGAAGCTTGTAGAGAATTTGTTGATCTGAGTTGCGAGTGTTCAGATTTTGGATCTATAAGTAATTGAATTGTATGATTTGGTTCTGGAGAGTTTGGAATTTGTATTCTCATTTCTCTCTGCAATTTATGAACATTGATGACGTTGAATTTGTTGCCGGAATGAATTGTAGCGTACAATCCCTTTTAATGGTCGGTGTTGATCATATGTTACCGAGGAAGATAGCGCTGGCATCAGATGTGATAATATTACGATTTCAGACTGGTTCAACCTCTGGCTTTTTTTTTTTTTTTTTTTTTTTAAAGATATATATCAATTAAATTCAATAAGCTATACGCAAAAAAAAAAAAAAAAAAAAGAAAGAAAAAAAAGAAAAAGAAAAAGAAAAAAGAAAAAGAAAAAAGAAAGTAAAAGAATAAGAAAAAGAGAAAAAAAAACTCTTCTAGAACCAATTGATTTGGAAATGTAAAATGATTTTTTGGCGTGAAGCTTATGGTTTAGCCTAGTGTGATAAATTCAATTTTACACCAAATCAGTATTGTGATGACTATATGTGTGTTCTGGCTGCAGTTTCCAATTGATGGATTCTAACAAGTGACATTCCAAAAACCATGGTGGTGAAACCAGCAATGGACAGCGATGGAATGCTGGCTGGCCAAAATGAAGATGGATTCGAAGCGGAGAAGTGCTTGTCTGATGGGAATCACGAGGGACAGGAATCTACTGCGAAGGGAAATGGGATCTGTGATGGTGACCAATTCCATCAAGCTCCTAATGACCTGCTTATACAAATGGTTATTGAGCTCAGTTTTCAGAATGAGTATTTAAAGGCCCAGTTTGAGGGCTTGAAGAATCTTCAGTTTGAATCCAATGGGGTTCTCGAGGGAAAAGAAGAAGTTGGATACGAAAGGGGAGCTTCTGAAGATGTGAAGAAGCTGCATGAAAAGATAGAATCTTTGAAGAGGGAACTTTTGGAGCAAAGACAAACACAAAATGCTGCAGAGGATGCTCTGAAGCATCTTCAAACGGCATTCTCAGAGGCTGATGCGAAAGCCCATGAACTTTCCATGAAGCTTACCGAAGGTATGATGTGTTCCTTGAGGCTTGAAGCAATTTCAAGATAGTTTGTTTGCTTGCATTTTGTACTTTATGTGCTGCTTTGGGTGCTACCCCTAAGCTTATTTATGCCCTTAAAAGTCGATTGTATCTTTGGCACATAGTCCATTGTCTTATTTCATTTACGATTTTTGGTTCCTTCATGATTGGTTTCATGTTGATGCTTTTGCAAAGAGTTCTATGAAATTTCTTTTAGGTCTTTGAAGCATTGATTCTTTCACCATTTATTCCTGTAGCTCAACAAAAGATGGAGCAAGAAATAAAAGAGCGGGATGATAAGTACAATGAACTTGACTCCAAGTTTGGGAGGCTTCACAAACGAGCAAAGCAACGTATTCAAGAGATACAAAAGGTAAGGCGTTTTTGAAATTTTCACTTAGTATTGAATTATGCATCTTAACTCAATCTTACGAATTTGTTTAATATTTTATTGCGGATGGGGACATTTTTTTATCAATGGAGTTCTATAAGACGTGTTCTTATTTGATGTTGATAGTAGTAATCCCTTTAGGTTATGACAATTTTTGCACCAATTTTGATATAAAACTAGGTGGGTTCACTTGGTAAGTACCGCATATTAAAAGTATAAGATGCGCTTAAGGCAACAGGGGGCCTTCGCACCTAAGGTGCAAGGCGAGGCACATGCATTGAAGTACGATAAGGCACATGCCTAATGAAGCAAGGCGTAAAATTACATTAAAAAATATTATGTATTCAATAAAAATTAAGCATAATATTATATGTTATTTTTATCAACAATATCTCCATTTTCAACAAAAAAAATTAAATAAAATAAAATCTAACAAGATGGGGTAGTTATCTTAGTTACATCTCTTTATATACAAACGTATTAATAGTTATAACTTAATCTCTTAGGCTGTGACAATTTTTGCACCGATTTTGACATTAAAACAAGGTGGGTTCACTTAGTCAACACCAAACAATCAAAAGGGTAAGATGCACTCAAGGCAATGGGAGCCCTTGGCGCCTGAGGTGCAAGGTGAGGCACACACCTGAGTGAATCAAGGACTGAAAATATATAAAAAATTATTCTATATCCAATAAAAATAAAACATACTACTATATGATAATTTTCAAATAAAATAAAATCTAACAAGATGGGGTAATTATCATAGTTATATTATTCCATATACAAAAATATTATAAGTTATAACTTGTAAGTGTATAGTCACCCACTCCAATCAAATGCAATATATCTAAATTTATGCCTATATCTATCTATCTATCTATCTATCTATCTATCTATCTATCTATCTATATATATATATCTTAATAGTTGATTGTTAGTATATAATTTACATATGACTTTCAATCTTTTTGATTTAAGGGTATTTGAGTGTCTTAAAGCATCCAACTAGTCCCTCAAAATGTGTGTGGACCTTCCTATCCTTAGATGTTGGAAGCTTGGGAGGGTTGGTCCACTTGGGGTGGGATTCTAAGTCAATAATCTTTCTTCTTGTGGCAGGCTCTTGGTCATCACACTAACCCCAAGTCAGTTAAATATAAATTATTGTTACAATAAATTGTTTAAGAGTTATAAGATTGGATTTTAGGAGACATATGTTGATAGGGGCTTTTTTATAAAGCAAATGGCCAAGGACCAAAGTTTCTTTCGAAAGGTTAGCTCAACATTACCCAACTAAACCATGTGGTGCTTGGGGAAGTCCCTTAATAAATTGGTCTAGGGGCATAAAAGAAAGGAATTTACAACTCATGGTGGGGCCTGGGCCAAGGCACATTAAGGCGCAAGCTTGTGTTGGATGCCTTGCCTTCTTTAAGATGCATCTCGAGTGTGCCTTGACAACTATGAGAAACACGAAACCTATATTCTTCTCATAGATGTGATATTTATCCTTAAGCATTTGAATTTATGGTGTACAAACACTTTATGAGGCTTGAAGGAGCTAAATAGGTCTATACTTGCAAAAGATTGAGATTTGGAATATGTTTAATTATTCTCCTTATGTAAAATTTGAATGATATGGTTGAAGTTCTTGGATTCAATTTATTGTTCTTAAATATCAATACAATGAACAATTTTCTGTTATTAGATTATAAAGTTTAAACATTGGACCTAAAAGCTATAACTGTTAGATAAAGGTCTAACAGTGTATATCAAGCTAACACTGGTTCCTTCTCATGCAACCTTATCTTTCATGTGAAGGTAAAAAGAATAAACAAATACTAAACATAGTTATGAGGAAAATACTCATTCTTGCCAAGAGATTTGAACATGACCTCCATGAACTAAGATTTGATATCATGTTAGGTTATCACTGTATAGTGTATCCAAAAGCTATACCTATGTTAGGTAACGACCAACAAGAAATATCAAGCTGACACACCAATATGTACCAAGACACACACACACACACATGGAGTAATTGAATATAGGATAAAAGAATTAGGCTACACTTTCGACTGTTTGCTAAGTCTGGATAATTAGAATATTGTGAGAACCAATGTTATTATTAGTTTATATCTAAGGATTGAGCCGATTCAATAGAGAACTCACCTTCTCTTGTTTCCTCAACCCACATAACAATATCAAAAAGCAAAAATTAAATAGAAAGCTAGCAAATTATGCAAAAATGCTAAAACAACCACAAATGCTATAAAGAGAAAAAACTCATAAATACTATAAAGAGATCAATCCCACAAACAACCATTTTTTATTAAATTATCAGACACAACAAGATGAAACATAGTATAATCTAGCATGGCAACGTATCATGCTTTCATCAACCCACATAATAAATAAATAAAATGTACATGCACACAAAACAATACATTGTAATAGCAAGGTACCGCTTATGCAAAGTTGTGGTATGCTAACCATGGAAAGAAGAAAATAATAATAAAAGAAAGAAAGAAAGAAAGTTGAAACATCTTATGAGTCAAAAAGCAAAAGAGTTATCATAATCCATGCACCATTTATTTTATCAAATGTGACATAGCATTGATAAAAAAAGCGTCTAATAGCAAGCTAGCAAAATAATGCAAGTTTAAATAGTAGAAAGAAAGGAAGGAAAAAAAGAAAAGAAATAGATAAAGTTAAAACAAGAGTAGAACTCAAAAAAAGCATTAAAAGAGTTTCCAAAACCATCATTTTTGGCTCTAACAAATTTTACATCGACATGCAACTTAACTCAATTCAACTAAGCCTTGTCCCAACTAAATTCGGTCGGCTAAATGAATCCGCTTTCTCCACTCCACACTATCGAGGGCTAAGTCGACATTCAAATTGTTGGTGCATGTTTTGACCAACACCAGAAAATGATGATGTGGAAGGAATGTGCTGAGCTGGAACCACTCTAAGTCACCTCCTCGCTGGCTAGATACCTCGGACCTGAGCACAAGAAGGAAAGGAAATAGGTTATCATAAGGAGCACCGGTGTGGTGCCGACCAAAGACCTTTCGATGCCTAAGTTAGTTTCGAGCTATCTCGGTAATTAATCTTGCATTAATTGGAGTAATTAATGACTTACCTTGATAATGGCGTTTAACATAGTTCTTATAAGCGAGGGTGATCAGGCCAAGCTGGCGAAAACATGTGCTTATCATTTGTTAATCTTTGAGGGTCTCGGGATGATGGGCCTCGTTGACAGTTGTCTGCAACTATTGCCCTCATCTGGTTAGTCTGCTTGATACACTGAGCAGACGATGTAATTGTCCCAGGACACTCTGCCATCCTTTGGGTGGTACCATTCTTCAAAAGTTAGGTCGGTACTCCAACCTTACATCCTTCCTGAGTTCCATAACGGCTATATGTTGGGAGGGCTTGCCGAGTAGTCTGCTAGATGCCTAACGGAGAGAACGACCATTTGGAGGTGAGGGATATAGGTCGGTGCACCTATCAACCGTGTTGCATGACTTTCAGGGTGCCCAACATCTTCCGTGGCTGACCTGTCTCTCCAGCTTGGTACTTCGAAATCATGCCCCAACACAAATTATAAGAAGTTTTGTCTTTCTTAATTATCTTTGTCTATGTTATTTTAGGTCTACCTCTACCTCTATTTCTATTATTATCATCTAGTGTTAATAGGTCACTCTTCCTGATTGGTGCGTCTAAAGGCCTACATTGTATGTGTATAAAGTAAACCACCTTAGTTGGTTCTCTTAAAATTGACATCTATGCGGCAAATGAAAAGTCCAATATGTATGCTCGCTCCATTTTGTCCCACCTGTGAATAAAAGAAGGACTTGTAATAAAGATATAATTTTCAAATTCTCCTTCATTTTAACAAAGGCAAAACAATGGGGAGAAACAAGGATCGAAAATTCGATTTCGCCTTGGACTTCAGTCACTTGGAAATTGGAATTAATTCGGGGAAGTTTAATTCGACGTGAAAAACTTTTGTAAAAAATTGCTAAATTAGAGAAGTTTGGATAATTTTCGCATAGCTGCTATAATATAAGCTAAAAACTTATATAAATAGACACTTTCACTATATAAAAATACCCATAAATGACCTAAAAAAATAAATCTTATTAAGTGGATTGATGAATTTGAAATGGTAGCTTTTGGTCTTAATCCCTTTTTTATGTTTTGATTTTCAATTTTGTGGTGGTTTGCTTCTCGACGATATACTTTACTAGTTGACATTCTACCTTACTTAATTTATTAGTTTATTATTCAAATGTATTGCTTTTTTATCTTGTTTTATAAGATTTAACTAAAAAGAAAATTTAACTTTCTTTCTTTATTTATTTTTGTTGTTTTTTGCTTCTTTTCTTCTTTTTTTTATAAAGCATATCTCATAAAACTACATAATTTGTTGACTTGTTAGATTTTTTTTTTAATATTTATATTGCTATGTTGGTTGATAAAGTTGAAAATAATGCATAATTATTGATATATTTTTTTATTGATGAAATAACACTTCTTTACTTCTTTGTCGAATTTCATCAAATTTTATTGAATTTTTGTCGATTATTTTCATTTTCTACTTGAAAAATTGAACTTTTATCAAAGTTTATCGAATTTTGTTGAATTTGTTGAATTCTATCGAATTTTTTGGCCTTTTTTTTTGCATTTTTTTATTTTACATCCACTTCGCACTTAGGTGGTTCAAGAAACCAAAAAAAATTGCTGAATTTCGGTGAATTTTTTCGATTTTTTGAACCATGGGGAGAAATACTCATAGAAGGGAATAAGCTGATTTTGGATAAGGAAGAGTTCAATTAGAAAATCATAATAAAAGTCAATTTATTCAAGTACTAATTATTCTAATTTAATGAAGGTTTGTGGAAAAGACGAAGAACGATGGTTTATCTTATTTTTATTTGGAGTTTGAATAATTGTTTGATTAAGTTGCAAACTGTTAAGGATAATCTCTTCCTTAGTAAAGAGGTCATCCACATTTTTTAGAGGAAGAGATCATCCACATAAAAATCAATCATTTTAAAATTTCAGTTTGGCAAATAGTTATGAGTATAATTATAAGTCAAATCTTATTAGATAGTGAATTTAACCTATATTTGTGTACTATGTACTTAAATACAAGATTTAGATAATACATGTGACTCTTACGGTATGAAATGGAGCCTTGGTTCAATGGTAAGAGTTGTAGCCGTGTGACATAGATTTGAGTTGAGGAAAGAGTTCCTACGATGTAGGGTAAGGCATTGTACAATAAACCTAAAGTTGGCCTACCTACTCTTCCTCGGACCCCCCACAGGCGAGAGCTTCGTGTACCAGACTACCTCCTTTTATATGGATCTTATGGTTTATTATTTTGAAAACTATTTGTCTGCCAAGAATTTAAACAATTATGCTCAATTCTAGACTTGATGACTATACTGTTAACTTTGGATTTTGATATGTTTCTTCTCAATTTATAATAATGCCCAAAAAAAACTAACGAGGCTATAAGTATGTTTAAATTAAATCGTTATCTTGATTAGTGTTTTTTTATTTCCAGGAAAAAGATGACCTTGAAGCCCGCCTTCGCGATGTAAATGAAATGGCCGAAAAAGCAACATCCCAACAATCATCATTACAACAAGAGTTGGAACGTACGCGACAACAAGCAAATGAAGCATTGCGAGTGTTGGACGTGGAGAGGCAACAATTGCGAATTGCAAACAATAAGTATATTTTTCTTTTAATTGCTTATTAGAGCTTGTTCATTTCTGTTAAGGATCGAATATTTGTTCATTCCATGTTTGTATTTTCATGTGCTCAACTTAATAAAGTCTTCCCTAATTCATGGAGTCAACTATTGAATCTGTTTCCTCCATTTTGCTCTATCAAGGGCTAAGTCTAGAGTTAAAATTAAACGTACCTATATCATTCTTAATTATCCCTATCCATGTTTTTGTATATTGTTATTCTAAATTCTTATTACATCACTTGTCCTAATTGCCTCATCATACGGTCTTTTTTATGTGCTCATTTCTAATTTTAATCAGTTTTCTCTCATTTTATCTTTGGTTGAGGATTTCCTGAATATGCTCATTTCTAATTTTATATTTTAATGTCGTAGCACATATCTATCTTAACATTCTTATTTCCATTACACTAAATTTATTAACATGTTGATTCTTGATTGCCTTACCTATTTCTATTTTTTTTTAATTTATCTTGAAAAATACATAGACTACATACATCAACCCTTCATTGGACCCAACAATGATGGGGGCCTTGTGCATTGGGTATGCCCTCTTAGTAGGACATAGACCATAAGGATTGTGGAGAGACCTCATCCTTCATTGTTGTATATGATCAAACACATGCTAAAAAAAGCAGACAGGCATAAATGATAATGCTCTTGCGGGGATATAGAAGACAACATTCTTGCAGGGAAGGACATCAATGACAATGTACTTGTGCGAAATGTTAATGACAATATACTTTTTATGTATACCATCTAATCATAAATGAAGATATAAAACATTTCTATTAATTAAATCAATTTAAGACATTAAAAAAGTAAATGATACCATGTTTGCTTGTATTGTCAATCACTATCACTATCAGTGCAATTGTCTCTCGAGTAACAAAATCATCCCTGGTCAAGTTCATAATCCAATCGAAATATGGTTTATCCTAGCTTCTTGCATGTGGTGATGGAACTTTGCCCAATCAGATAAAATAGTCTAGGGGTGCTTATGCGTTGGTTCGAATCGGTTTTGAGCCATAATCCTAATTGACGTGACTATACCAAGTTAGCAAAACATTCACCCAAAACCAATTTGCAATTGCCAAGCACCCAACCAAGTCATTAATCAGGTTAGCCTTGTCAGATAGTCAGTTAATCAGGTATTCCAACTCTATTATAAAATATCATCAACATGCTAAAATCTTGACTTACATAAGTGAAAATATTACATCATTAATACCCAAGACAATAATAAATTATAAGAAAAAGTTCTTGAGGCTTGGCCCCCACCCCACCCAAATCATGATGCAAGACTAATGACACTTGTGGTTATTTTACCTATGGCACTTGGAGTGTGGAATATGTTAATCACTTTTCAGTGATTTAATTATTTTAGGTAGATTATATAAGTTAAAAAAGTTATACGGTTGGTTGGTTTAAATTGAATATATTGACCATCGACCTGTAAGTCGACCTTGAACCCAATCAGATTGATTTGGTTTGGTTGGGTAGTTTGGTATTTGTTTCCTTATGCCTTACAATAGGTGGATAGGAGCCGTCTAGGTCAAGAACACTTGTAAAAAGACATTCAATTAAATGAACTAATGAAGCATACAACAATTATATACACATATATACCTACATGAAATGATCTCCATTAGCTAAACCTAAACGAAATACAATGAGTGGAATGAAGGTCTAGCATTGAGTGTAGGAGAAGAAGACCACATTATGTTAAGAAGAAATTAAATAACATTTTTGGCATCATTAACCATTGATGGTATGGTGTAGTTATTGTAGTACTCTTGAAGCAATTGAAGGAATAATACAACTCATTGACCCTATCCTTAGGGTCAAGAATACACTATATTGAACTTTGAAAGAACCTTGTTCTTCAATCAAATCCTCCCTAGCTTGGCTTCAAACTATATTTTCCCAAGTTCATCATGAGAACTATTCACGATATCCACCAATGTTGTCAACCAACACATCCTTTACTTGTTTCTAGGTGAAGCCTCAACCTATATGAAAATTTGGTGATGTCATAAAATTTGAAGAGAGAAAATTCTTCCAGATGATGTAGGTATCACTTTCATTGTATCCCTTTTGATCTTACTACTTTTTAACAATATCTAGCTTTTATTTGTAGGAAGTAAACCAAATAAAGGAAATCTTCCAAAATCTATCACTGAAAAGAAAAGGAGTTTCATGGAAATGCTACCATTGGATCAGCAGGTGTAGGCCATTCATGAGTTTACGACCCCTCTTTTCCTCGAGTCAATATCTTTTTTAGTATTCATTTGCACTGACATAATGGCTTCAAGTGCGTGTTTAATGATTACCATAGGAGACCAGTTTCCCACTTTCTAGTGAAAAAATCAACCTTTCTCACCCTGTCTTTTGAACCTTCATTTTAGGAGGGACTTGATTCCAAGAGAAATGGGTGAGATTGAATATCTTTTGTCATTGCTTGATTAGGTTCGGTTATGTAATGCATCAAATCAGGACCCTTGAACCATTTGTAACTTTTTCTTTGAAGTATTTTCCTTCCTTACGTTTAATACCAATTTCTCTTATCTTCATTCCTGTTTCATTTGTATGGAAAGCTCAGGTCCCATCCAACATCAAGATCTTAGGATGGCTTGTAGTGCATGGGAAAGTGAACATGCAAGATAGTAACAGAGATGGAATCCATTTACAAGCTTATCCCCCATTGGTGTGTGCTATGCAAGCAAGATGGAGAATCAACTCACCATGTCTTCATCCAATGCCCCTTCACAAGAGAAATATAGAGGAAGTTGAGCAATGAACTCAACACCCCCTTCAACAAACCAATGAAAAGCAAAGAGGTATTCTATTTCCATAGAATGACCTTGGAGAACCCAACAATTCTGGAGGATTGCAATCTTGGCAAGTGTGGTCAATTTGGCCGGAGAGGAGTAAAAAATTTTAATGACAATTATCAGGAGTTCCATTCAGTTTGGGAACTAATTAGGATTCACTTTCACTTGGATTGCAATAGGAAAACTTGGACTAGGCACGTTGTTGAATGAATGGTTGGGAATTAAGAGGATGGTCAAACCTGTTGCAGTTGTTGTTTAGTCTCTTTTAGTTGTTGTTTTTGTTATTTTTATTGTTATTATTATTTCAACAGTTTTACTTTTACAACCTTTGCTTGTAATCTACTTTTGTAATCTAATGGTCTGAATCATGTTTAGACTTCGGGATAGCATTGAGGAAGTGCATCGATCATTGGGAGCGAAGGAGAAAGCTCTTGAGGGTTTGCAATACTCTCTCTTTGAAAAAGAGCAGGTTGAGTTTCTTCAGATCTTCTTTGAGTTATTTTCCTTTCTTGCTACTTTCATTCTGTGCAATTTACTCTCTTGAGCCAGTTCTTAGGTATTTATAACCTTTTGTACCAAAGATGACAATTGTGCTTGTAAGAGCTTAAGAATCATAAGATTGCTGTTTTGCTGTGCTTAGTTTGACTGTTTTCATCTTTGTGCCGTTGCATGGCTAAAGAATTGTTCTTTTATTCATGTGTGTGGATGTCTTTATGCTGATTCTTTTGTTTCTGGTTAAAATCATATCCCCTTGTCAGATTCTGTCTCCAATGGGTATATTCGTTTTTGTTATCTGTTGGGGTTTTATCATTTATATTTCAACCTACATTTATTACAGATGTTAGAAGAAGTGAGAGGGTTGCTACAAGCAGCGGATGAGAAAAAGGAAGATTTAATTGCGGAGATTTCCTCAAAACACCAAAGGGTAAACATTGTTCTGAAAGAAAAAGAGAAGATGAAAAGAGGACTGAAACATGTGCCTAAACGACTATTTGATGCTGCTTTTTTTTGATTAATTTTTCACATATATATTCTTAATGTGTTTTTATATATATGCTGAATCAAACTTGAACTTTGTACTTCCTTTTCAAGTCCGTTGACTTTTTTTCTCCTGTCTATATTTTCTGCTACAGCTAT
Source organism: Paratinospora sagittata (assembly GCA_035771175.1). Classification (NCBI taxonomy): domain Eukaryota; kingdom Viridiplantae; phylum Streptophyta; class Magnoliopsida; order Ranunculales; family Menispermaceae; genus Paratinospora; species Paratinospora sagittata. Next base: position 32,844,755 of record CM069594.1, read on the forward strand.
TAGAAAGTTTAGAAGCCCAACTTGCTGATGCTCTCTCGGAAAGAAGCAAAGCAGCTGAGACAATATCTTCCTTACAGGCAAGATCTTGTGTTATAGATGGTAAATTGCAGGGCAATGGGAGGATGAGCAAAGACATGCCAAATATCTTTTTTAATGCATTCATGGATGGGGTTGCACTTGCAGTCAGTTACACCAGATGCATTTTTTTTTTTAAATAAAAAAGGAAACTTTTCTTTTTGGGGGCATGATTGGAAGAGAATCTGGTTCTCTTTGTTGAATCATTCATACCCAAGCGTAGAAGTTTTTTAGTGATTTATGCTGCTTGGCGGAAAAGTTATAAATTTTCTCTCCAGTAATATATTACCTTGTTTCACAGGTAATGGTTGCTACGAGAGAGTCCCAGATTGCAGAGATGGAGGCAGCTTCAAGTGGAGAGGCAGTGCGTCTTAAAGCTGCCGTGGAGACGGCAAAAGGAGAGCTTGTTAAATTGAAAGATGAACATGTATGTTTGCGACATCTTATTTGGATCCCTTACTATGGTTCTTTTTTACACAATTTTGTACATATGCATGGGTATTGAGCTGGTTTTATTAATTCATGATGCTGCTAGAGGATCCTTATTTTTTAGCAAAGATTATTAGTTCCTTTTTAGGTCAATTTATGTTCTATTATGGTTGCAGTCTGTATGAACCTAGAAGCTCTTACTATCTTCAGAATGGGTGCTGTACCATGGATAGAATAATCATTTCTTGTTTCTTATAAAAATAATACATGCCCAACCATACTAGGGTTTTTTCCCTACTGAAAATACTTTCAGAGATTTGGAATTAGAACAAACCGCATTCCATTTATAGAAAGAAAATATTTGGTTTTCCTTGCAAAGTAGCATTGTTTGAATGGAGTTATTATAATAAATGCCCTTAAACTTCCATTGTACAACTGGCACTGGTTATTGCTGAGTTGAGTAACCCCAAAATAGCAGTCATGGATTGTAGTTAGTTATCTTCTCAAAGCTCTGGTGTGTGGCTGACAACGTGATCCATATGAGTATTGTCTCTTGTCTATGAGTGAGATGAATTGAGGACGGACCACTTAGAAAAGTATAAGTTAGCTCACTCGAGTGCACAACACCTGAGTTATCTCATTTCGTCTGCCTCTATAGCGGGTAGCCTCTACAAGGAAAATACTCAGCCCCTCACTATGGATGGACACCGCAATGCTATGACACATTGTGTCACTATGTGTTGTCCCATGACATAACCAATATCATGAGAGCTTCACAAGTGGCAAAACCCCTCCAGAATTATGGAAGCAGGTGATTGTATTGAACGAAGGAGTTGCATTAGACATGACCAAGTATTGGCCATAATGCCATATAAGGGAAGGTTGGCAAGTACCCTACCGTAAGGTAGATCTTAAGCTTCTGCTTTATTTCCAGAAGGAAACATCAAAATGTGAGGCCAATCATACTAGGGGTTTGGAATGACCATAAAGCCTCCTCACCGTGTGGAAGTAAAGCTATGAATCCTTTAGTCAGCATAATTGCAAGCAATAATCGAGCATGGAACAGTTGTCCATGACACTAGGCACTTCATGGGCAAAGATCCTGTAATGTATCTACATTGGAAGCCATGTCATCCAATTTAGATTGATCCAAGTTGACACCTGTGAATGACTGATTGAATGGTCTGGTCAAGATCCTATGCTGCTATTTTTTTTTTTTTTTTTTTTTTTTTTGCTGTATTTATTGTAAAGCCTTAGTTATCAAAAAAAGAAGAAAGCTTGTTTATTCACTTTAGATAATATATAACATTTTTTGGCATTTTCTTTATTTTTGAATAAGACTTTGTATTACTTCAAGGGTTTCCTGTAATAAAACTTCCCCTCATTTAACTTAAGTAATTAATGCATTCAGGAGAAAGAAAAAGAAAGCTGGGAAGCTGCATATCAAACACTCAAATCTAAGCTGGAACAAGCTGAGAGCACCTGTCTACGCTCTGAGATTGAAGCAGCAAAAATAAGAAGTATCTCTGGAATCTCCTCTGGATTTAGGAATGTTGGTTTGATTATTTTTCACTTTGTGAGGGAAGTGCATCCATCATAATGTGCAGGTCAACTGGAATTGGAGCTATCTATGAAAAACCAGCTGCTAAGTGCAAGAGACGTAGAACTTGTTACTACCAAAGAAGAGGTAAAAATGATTTAATGCGCTTCACCCCTCAAGTTTGAGCTTATGTATTCCTTAGTCTTCATTCATAACTTTGGTGAAGGGTGAATTCTTTTATAAAAGTCTTTCTTCTCTTTGGTCTTTTCTCAAGAACTCATTCTTTGTTTATTTAAGTTGACAATAGCCTAATATTTCTTGATCCTGATAACATTAATTACTTATAATGCTCCTAATATCCTTATATGAGATTAAATGAGAAGTATTTAGATGGATCTGAAAGTCCAGTCAGCAATTTTCCTTTCTGACCTTTAACTTGTAGTGCTGTAGAATCTGTAGTGATAATAATGTAACAAACTAACAATATAATAGCACTAATACCTCCGGTAGTAATAAAGTCATTTTGGAAACGTGGTATAGAAGAAAAAACTTAATAAGGGTTAATGAAGATTGCTGTTTGTAGTTGCAGTCATCAATTTTCTGCATTTCCTCACATTCACATCCAGTGTGTCCAAGTATTGTCAGATTAATCTGAATCAAATATCTAAATAATCTATACAGGGGACTTGACTGTTTGAACTAATCTGTTCAAATCTGGTTGTGTTGTGATGCACACCTCCATTTTGACCAGTGGAACTCCTGATCATGTTCTCTTTCTGCCTTTTATGCTTGTGACATGTAAAGATTCAATTTCTGTATTTTTCAGTATAAAATGTCTCCTCTTTTTGTAGTTTCAGTTATATTGGCATCTGTTGGTTACTTCTATCTCCATCTCCATCTCAACCAAGACTTTTCCCAACTACATGGCATCGGCTAGTGCTGCATGAATCTGTTTCCTCCACTCCAGTTGATCAAGGGCTAAGCCAACAATCATCGCCTTTAACATAGTCTGATTTAGTAGATTTATGTCTGATTTGGTTACTTCTACTAAAATAATAAAAATAATGAAGCTATATCCTTAAAATAAAATAAAATAAGGAGGCCTTATGTTGGACACCCAAGAGGGGGGTGAATTGGGTGTTTCGTCCAAATTAAATCAATTTTAAAACTATCTTATGTTATTCTTGAATTAGTTGAGGCATTTGTTGGAATAGATCATGTGCAATGAAAAAATACAGAAATTAAATGCAAAGACACAAGATTTTTACGTGGTTCGGAAAACCTTTTCCTACATCCATGCCTAGAGAAACCTTCTCTAGGATTCCACTATCTCGAATTCACTTCAAGGGTGTGAATCAAACTGTTACAAATGTCTTTCTACAGGTTCAAGGCGAACCTATCCTTTTCTGGGCTAAGGACGAATCTACAAACCCTTTTCAAGATTAAGGGTGAAACTTGAACCTTGATTCCAACCTTGGAATATCAAGTGAGCCACAATCACTTGACTTGATTTGTTCAAACTAGAAACAAATCAAGGAGAGTAATTTTTTTTTTTTTTAAAGAAACTATAAGATGTTATATATGTATGAATCTGTATGTAAATAAGCTAAACAAAAGGTGGTCCCTAACTTGAACCACAACACAAATCAAACTACACAAAATTGCCCCAACCTCTAAGCCATTCACTTAGAGCAAATCCATTACACAACTTGGAATTTGCTACCCAAGAGGAAGCAAGGAGATGAGATTGCTCCCATACCTTATCCGACGGAAACAACACACCATCGAACACCCTCCTATTCCTTTCTTTCCATAAAGCCCATAACACTGCAAAGCACACAACCTTCCAATGGTCTCTCCATAAGGAAGGAATATTTTTTATAAAGGGGAAAATATTTATGGCGTGGCCCACATCACCCACACTGCTCATGACCGGGAAATGAGCGCACCACCTACTCCAAACCTCCTTGGAAAAGGGACAACTCCAACATAAGTGTCCAACGAATTCCACATCCTGCCGACACAGATAACACCATGAAGGGGATAAACACATATTTGAGAATTTTTTTTGCAACATATCACCCGTATTGATTTTCCCATGGGCAGCTACCCATCCATCAAGGAGAGTAAAAGTAGAAATGATAGTTTTGTTCTAAACACTTCGAACAAGAACAATGAACCTCAAAGTTACAAATAAACTCAAATACATGATATAAAAGTTAAGCTCATGGATAGAGAGGCCTTGCAACAAATTTTACCTCACTTGCATCAAAGATTGCTCAAGAATGATTTGAAGAAGCTTTAGAATGATGCATACATTGAAAGCTTTGAAAACTTCTTTGATTCAACTGATTTTGATCTTTGAAACTTGAAGAATGGAGAAAAGAATTTGAAAAATTGAAAACCACTGGATCAACTCTCATATCTTTAGAATGGCTAGAAAATGTGTATTTATTTGTTAGAAACAAGTTCTAGCCGTTAGACACAAAAATATGGCTGTTGGGAGTTCAAAATTTGATTTAAAACACTAAAAATCGTGCCCAAAACGTTCTTGGACTGTGGGAGTGCGTTCCTTGAGAACAGAGAACCCCAAAACCATTTTTTTGAGGCAGGAGCGTGTTCCTAAAGCAAGGAACGCGTTCTAGTCCAATCAACTGGTTTTGAGCCAGTCTGCATAGTTTTCGAATAAAACCCGGTTTTTCTAAATTCTAAGCTTATTTGGGCATCAAAATATGATTGAAATACATTGAGTTTGATGATTAAAACCCTTTGAGAACACTTCAAACAAGGATTTGAAGTCGAGGTTCAAAAACAATTTGAATTTCAAAAGCTTAAGTAAATGAGTTTTTAAAATAACAAGTGGATGAGTGATTTTGACAAAACTAATGCATAAATGATTCAAACAAGTTTGAAATAGTTTAAAAACATAAACTAAACATGTTTGAATGCTTGAAAATCATTTCTAAAGAAAATATAATGTATGCATGAAATTTAAAGAAAACTTGAGCAATGTAAGTGCAAATGGGCTACAACCTAAGTCTAGGACCAAGAAAGTAGGCGCTCATTCTCTTTTCTTCATCTTGACACGTCCAAGCTTTGTTTTGGCCTTCATTTGATCCGCTTGATTGGTCTTGAACGTATTTGAATCTTGTATTAGCCTTAAACTTGATCTTTGGTTCCTGAAACATACTCAATTTAATCATTAGCACCGATGATTATATTGTTTGTTAGTATCAAAACACATAGAGAATTCTAAGTGAAATGTTGGGCGGGCCTTGATCTTTACTAGTACCGATATTGCCCCCAACTTAACCACCTTTGAGCCCAGTTGTGAGGTTTTACTCCAAAAGGTCTCAGTACTAATGAGGGTGAGATCCCAACTTATATTTCATGTGATGAACTTGCCCATCTCCGATGTAGGACTATTATTTCGGTCCACACATACCCAACAAATCTCCACCTTGGACCAAAATCCAACTTCATCACGATCACACCACACTATTCATGTCAGATCAACTGTCGCCATCATCTCGAGGAGGAGGAACTCAAGGAACCATCTGCGACCATGAGCACACTCGCGTGCTCCACCTTGACATACGTGCGTCCCAACCGAACCATTGGCTTTGATACCAATTGTTGGGCCGGCCTTGATCTCTACTAGTATTGATATTGTCCCCAACTTAACCACCTTTGGGCTTAGGTGTGGGGTTTTACTCCAAAAGGCCTCCGTACTAGTGAGGGTGAGATCCCAACTTATATTTCATGTGATGAACTTGCCCATATCCAATGTGGGACTATTATTTCGGTCCACACGTACGCAACATCTTATTCCATCAAAGGGCTAAATGAATCGTGTTCTGCAGGTCACTCTGTGTAGGGTCTTGTTTTATCTTGATTAACTACACTTCTGCGGTTATGACTTTCCTCACTACTTCAACCTGATTCAACATAGGTCTTTCACTACCCCTTCTAACATCTTCAACTTGCATGATCTCCCCCCTCTTACTGAAGTAATATCTTTTTTATGTGGTTGAGCCATTGAGGTAGACTTTCCTTCATCTGTGTATCGCATGCTTGGTAGATCTTTTTATGATTTAGGCAGGCATCTTGGATGAATCTTTAATTTCAGAATAAAGTTATAGTAATTTTTAACTGTCTGCAGATTGCATGGGCTGATTAAAGTTCTGGTTTTGATCAACAAGAGTTTTCTTAGGGCATTCAAAAAGACTGTCATAACCTGGACTAACAGAGCTTAAGCTCTGAAAACATATGTTGTGTGTTTAAACGTTCATGTGGGGTAGGATCTGTGGGGATAAGCTTGTCCTCGGTTCAACATTAAACTGGTTTCATTTATGCAATAAGCCTCAGAATCAGTACAAGGTCAACCATTATTGATGTGGCTTTGAGCCTAAAACCAAAGGGCTTTATGCTTCTTCTGGGGTGCAGCTCCTGAGTTATGAATTACAGTTATATAATCGAAAGGAAGATCATCCCATGACATTTTTTAACTTGACCTGATTGTGGTTTTATGCTAAATGAAAAGAAGGATCACTCATAGCCTACTTTTCCCTTAGGAACCAGTTTAATGTCTTGTGCAATCCCAAGTCAGATTGTCCAATCCAACTTGTTAATTCCTAAATCTTGTGAAAACGCTGGAACATCTGAATATTATTAGGTTGGATTCAGAGTGATCTGTTACATTGTGTTACGTCTTTGTTTAAATGACATCTGATCAATCATATTATTTCATAATTTCCTGTTTCCTTAGCTAGCTTCTTTTAGCTCTAGCAAAGCTTTACTTGATTTCATTATTTGCTAGATTTTTTTTTCCAAACAGCCAAATGAACTAAAAGAATTGTGTGACTTGGTGCTGATCAAAGGTTCAAGCTTGATGTGAATTTTTTCCCTCCAATTGATGAGACAGGAACCTATTTGTTCCTTGTGATTTCTAACATTTTGAACACATAGTCAATGGATTTGTTTGTTTTCCTTAATTAATTCTCTTCTCTCTTCCACTATGTTTCTATTTAAAGTTTACAATATATACATTAATTATCATTGGCTTTCTTTGTGATTGGTACGTGTTTCCATGATTTTGGTAAATTTCCATAATTCATTTCACAATTATGATGGAAGCTTTTGAAATAGGTATCTAGTTAAGTTTATGTGTATGTAACTACCTAAATGAATGTACAATTACACTTATTTGAGGCTTAATCTTATTAGTTTGGTGAAGAGTGTAGGTCAGTTATTGATTTATTCATGGTTGTCTGCCAAATGAATACATGTGACTGGGCTCAGGATTTCATTGCTTAAACTTTTATGCTGATTCAGATAATAATTAGTAAGATATGCCTTGTCTAAAACCTTGTGCACATCTGTTCATTTATGGTTTTATGGCATTTATAGATTTCTATTAGTATTCTGCTATTCCTTTTTTTTTGGGTGGTTACTTAATGGTGAGAGATTTAGCCATACACTTTTGATTTGCACCAGTTTTTTTCTGAAGAATTCTGTGTTGGATTGTAGCTGAGCATAAACCATGCTAGATAAGCCTTCTTTGAAATATTAATTAGCCATCTCACTTATGAGGTCTTTTCTGATAATTTGTCCTTTTCAGATCAATCGCCTAGAAAGTGAATTTTCTTCGTACAAGGTTCGGGCTCATGCGCTTCTCCAGAGAAAGGATGCAGAGCTAGCTGCAGCTAAGGAATCTGAATTACTCAAAGCTCAAGAGGAAGCCATAAAAGTACAGGAGTTCCTGCTCTGACTATCTGAACAGTACATTGAATTGATTCTAGAGGAAACACACAACCTTCACAGTTACTTATTTGGTCTATTTTGCCCATAGGAAGTTGAAAAAGAAGCAGCACTGGCCTTTGCAGAAAGGGATAGGGCACTTCAAGATCTTAAGAATGCTTTGGATAGTCATGATAAAGAACTGGTGGCAAGGTGAAATGTGATAAGCAGTGTTATTGGCTGCTCCTCTTTCTGTTATTTTACATGTCGATCCCCTTTCTACTTGAATATTTATTTCTTTTTTAATTATCAAGTAGTGGATCCTTCTCCAAAATTACCAACATTAGGTTGGGCAACTGGTTTTGGGTACAAAATTCAAGTTCTACTCTGTGCAGAATGATGTTAGAATGGTGTCCTAGGGTGTTTGTGGCCATGCCCTGGAGGGATGGGGGGACACAAGTCCCCGATACCCTCTGATCTCAAAAAAAGAAGAAAGAATCCTTCTCTGAAATTCCAAATTTATGGCTTATATTATAAAATATTTCTTTGTTGCTCTTTAGGAACTTTTAAATGGAAAGTGAATTTTTGCATTCTTTCCTAAGTGTTTAATACCTTGACCATGTTGGAATAGTTTGATTGCATGTTCATGTGAGGTTTATCTGTGTATTTATTATGACAGTTTTGTAATGAAAATTGAGATCCTGAAATTTACAATTTTGTTTGGATTGTATTTCATTAGCATAGAAATATGGGTCTTGGAGCAACAATAAGGTTGCTTCATTATGACATAAAGTTGAAAGTCACAATTTCAAATCTAGAAACAACCTCTAGCAAAGTAGAGGATAAATTGTTTTGAAAATCCACATAGTGTAAGACTCTTCTCTCCATATATTTTTCTTGATAAATAAATATTAGAAAGCTATGGGATCGAGGATTATACACAAAAGGTTGCCAGGTCCCAAGCTCAGATAAAGGAGCGTTACATTAGGTAGTTGACAACCAGGGTATTATTTTGTTAGATCAACTATGACATGAATATACTTAATTGGACTAAGGAAGGGCTAGAACTTCCTATTTAAGTGACATGTTGTTCCTGCATTAGGGTGTTTCAAAAAATAGGCTAGGGGAGTTGGATCGGCCTACCGACTTAGCCCTTGAAAAGTAAAATGGAGGAGGAAGTGGATTCTTGTAGTTGACCCCATGTAATTTGGAAAAGACTTTGTTAAGTGTTTTCAATTGGGTATATAAAAATATGGGCCTAAATATTATGAATGAAACAAGTGAAATAGAAGGTGCAGGCGTCCAAAAATGCAAAAGAAAGTGGCCATATAAAGGAGCACAAGAGAAGTATTCATTTATGCAAAATCCTGAGTTAGCCAAAGCAAATAGGACCAGAGATAGCCTTAAAATTATCAAATGACTACATCACGACTGATATCAATATAAATCCTTATCAAATACTTGACGTAGCTACACATCTTTTTCCACCATTTGAATCTTCTTATGAAATATTATTTGTAAAAACAAGAAAAGCCATACATTTTTTACTAGTTACTACCACAACCCAAGTCAATTTTAACATGGCCTGTGTCTACTTCACATCTTCAGCTCGCAGTGTCTTGCTCTTGCTCCTCTATTTTCATCTCACATGTGAGACCATCTGAGTTGAATTGACTTTATTTTATCTCCAAGCTCTCGTATATGTCTTTATTTCTAATTTTGACCTTTCTAGTTTTTTCCACTCATCCATCTCAACAATTTGGAGTTAGGACCCAATGACACTTTGGCAATAGTCTCTTGACTCTATCTTCTAGGAATTTGACTAAGATTTATAAGGACTGATTGGCTAAATGGCCCCAAATTTGAGATCTATATTTTCCTTGAACCTTATAGATGGGGGGTCAAAAGGTTCTATATTAGGAAAAAAAAAAAACTTTTTGTTGATTATTATTAATTAAAGCAAGAAACTAAAAAGCAATTGATCCTCATGGCATTATTTCTAATGATTTCCCTGGACCTTGTAAAGAGTAGCTTTGTTTTAAAGATTTGATAGAGTTTCGATATCTCATCCATGAATCATGTCTTTGTTTATTGAACTTATACTCAATTTCAATATCTGGTTTGATCTCTTCTTGAGGTTGGCTATTCAACGTAGGAAACGTGCACTTGAGATCTCATTGCTTTAACCATTTTACTACGAATTTTTGTTTCTTCTTAGTGATCTTCTCCAATAAATCTCCATTTTTGGTTTTCTTTTAATAGTTATATTTGATGAAATCTTGAGTTGATAAAATCAACGAAAGGTAATTGAAGATGCAAGACGTATTTAAGGTGATGGGGTCCCTTGGTGCTTGAGGCACATGGCTAGAGTGAAGCAACGCACAAAAATATATAAAAAATTATAATTGAAGTGAGCAATTGCCATAGTTACATAGCATTCAATATTTTTTTTTTTTACAAGAAACAAAACAATTTACATAATATCATGAATAGTTACATAGCATGCAATATTTATATTATAAGTTCATGTAATATGATTGAAATTCCAAATTGTAGTGTATAACAAGATATAAACTATATTACTGTTAATCTTAAAGAAATTGTTGATTTAAATAGAAATTGCAAATTGCATTTGTAGTCGCTTGTTGGAGTTCCAAGGATTGGATTTTATAAGGGGCCTTTCTGAAGGGATTCAGGCACATGAATAAGGAGTGCGCAGCCTGAGTGCCTAGCAGGACACGCTTTGATAACTTTGATCAAAGAGAACAGAATGATATTGGTAGCTTCTAAGTGAAATTACTTCAATCTAAATCGAGATAAGATAGAAATCAATTCTTCCAGGACGCTTAGCAACTGTTTTTTTTTTTTTTTTTTGTATTACTTTTGAATATGAATCTCCTGCAATTTTATATTTTTGGCAGTCTTGGTTTTTTATATTGCAAAATTCTAACATAGAGGAACACAACTGAAACTAATGTTGGGTTGTTGCTTTGGTGCAATGTTAAATGTATTGGGCTAATCAGTGTGAAAATGTGATCTCAAGTACTAAAAGCAGCTAGTCTCTGATCAAAATACTAAAGGTAATAAATGTATTTATACCCTCACATGGCCCACATGGGCACAGTCAAATCTGAGTAATAACTTTTTTGCATGAACAAACAAAAAGTGTGTTGAAAGTAATCATTCATATTCCTTTCATCAACAGATTTTTTGAAGTTGTGCCTATTTTATCCCATTTTACCTTACTGCTGTATCAGAATTTGTGTTTGCGTGCCCTTGCATTGTGATTCTGGAAGTTGTTAGCACTTACTATTTCATGTGCTTCATTTATTGAAACCCGTTTTACAAGTATGCCCAGGTTGCAGGCTTTTGTTTACGTCATAATGTTGTTTAAGATTTTAGTAAATCTGCAGCACACGTGAATATTAGAACAAAACCATTTATACATTTTTGTTTCGATCTCTTGTCCAGAGATGAAGCATTTAGCAAAGCTGAGCAACAAATTAGAAGCATGGAGGTAAAGCTTGATTCTGCAAGTGCTCATTACAGATCAGAAAAAGAAGCATGGCAAAAAGACCTTGAGAATTTGGAACAAACCTGGCGATGTAATTTCTCTTTTCCTTGCCTAATAATTTCCTCATTTTCTTGTTGATATGGATTAAGCTTAGGAGTATACTTAGACCTTAATGATGCATTTGAAGTGAGATGTGAGACATTAGTTGCCCAAAATGACACAAGCTCTAAGCAAGATCTACAAAAAGAGCTAGAAGAACTCAAGCTACATTATAAAAAGTTGAAGGTATCTTGAACTGCTTTTCTCAATGTTGATTTTCTTCTTTTAATGTTACTTCTTGGACTATGTGGCTTCTAATAATATCATAACTTGTAGGAAGAGCATGAATCTTTTCGTGATATTGCTGATAGAATGATTGAGGAAAAAGATAAGGAGATCTCTCGACTCTTGGATGATAAAAAAAATCTTCATCGGTCTTTGCTGACAAAGCCTTCAGTATGTCTTTATTTTATGTTCTCTGAGATTGGAAGCAGTGCGACTCTTGTATCTAGAAATAATTCTTTTTTTATTATTTTTTTTCTTGAGCTATTTGAAACCTTTTGTAGTCATTGGCCTGACAATATGATAACTCATTTTCAGATTGAGCGCAATGGTAACCAGAATATGGGTAGGTGGATGTAGAACTTCTAGCAGCCGTTTCTAATCCCTTCTCCAGTTGGACAAGCATAAAACTTTTGCATATTCTGTTGTGAATATCAGAGTGTTCTAATATTTCCTTTCTATGTCATCGGATTTTATAGAGTCGCAAAAGCAGGATACGCCAGTGTCAAGCACAAGTGCAGCAGAACAACAGATTCTGGTATAATAGATCCTTTAAAAACATTTATTTTGCATAAATTTATGTTAAAAAGGTTTAGTTTAATGTCCAGGAAACCTTTTGGTGAGAGAAAGTAATGGTGACAATTAAACATAATGTAGACGGGACAATTTGACATCATAAGTTGTAATTGTTCTCATATCCACAAAGTAATGTTATGAGAAGTATTCTTGTGAAAGAATAAATTGTGTTACTATTCAAAAGAACTAAGAACTCATAATTTTTCTGCTTAATGTGAAATGTTTACAATGATTTTTTTTTTCAATTTCAGCTTTTGGCTAGGCAGCAAGCGCAGCGGGAGGAAGAACTAGCACAATCACAAAGGCACATTCTAGCACTTCAAGTAGGTCTCACCCTTTTCAAATGATAGGTACATTTCATTTTGCTTATTCTGATGTTCTATTGTATTCAGGAGGAAATTGAGGAGCTTGAACGTGAAAATCGTCTTCATACTCAACAGGTAAGTAAATGAGAAAAAAAAATTTCATACTCAAATAGTTAAGTAAAGAGAAAAAAAAAAAGGAAGTATATTATCACTGATTTTAATGTTGTACACATGGCATAATTGTGATGACATATGTGAAGCAAACTTGTGAATTCAACGTCTTTTCTCTTTAATATAGTTGCCTGACCTTATATAAAAGGTACACTCTCTTAACATGAACGTTTTAGAAACATATCAAATATGAGGTGTTGCATTTTTTTTTTTCACATGTATAGATTCTAAAATGTAAAAACCTCAGTTTTTTTTATTTTTTTAAACTATGATGGAGTTTTTAGTTTATGTTTACTTCCTAATTAGATAAATTGAAAACAATTGACAAAAAACACAAAGAAGTTAAGGGATTTTTTTTTCCGTCCTTGGGCCTACAACATCAATATGATCCACACAAGCGTACTTGAAGCCCTAATAAATTAGTTTTTAGAAGCTCATTATGATTGTTGATGTAGTGAACTTGTGCATTAATTTTGGCCGCTTAATTGAGGGATTGTAGAATCTAATATTACTGTTTTCTTCCTTCAACCGAGTTCCCCTTGCTGTGACTGAAGAATATCTATTTGTGGCAATCCATACTTGTTTTCCTTTTTAAGTTGACTGTTAATTTCCAAAATGATGGCACAGGAAGCAATGTTGAAGGAAGAGCTCCGGAACATGGAAAGAACAAAAAAGCGGGAAGGGGTAGACATGACATATTTGAAGAATGTCATTATGAAACTTCTGGAAACAGGTGAGATGTATTGGGCTTGAACATCAAGAATCAGATTACTGAAAAATTTCTAAATACGTGGAACCTATATCTCTATTTTTTTTATGCAAGTTTTCCATATTTTGAAGAGAGGAATTTTTACCTTCATAATTGTAGTTGGGAAAAGGCTTAGTTTAGTTGAGTATAATTGTGGCATAGAGGTGGGTTGTGTTGTGGTCCATGATATTTAGTGGGTACTAGGCAGGGAAGTTTTGGATATTACTTTTTTTTTAAAAGAAACAAGAGAGTATTGTATATATATGCGTATGTGTGTGTAACATCAGTTTTCAGTATAACTGTACAGTTTTGGATATTACTGTCAAAATACTGAAAAATATGAAGAGAGGTTTGGAAAAGTTGCCCTATGATTCGGCGCCTTTCATTATATATCTTGTTTATTTCATCTATACACGTCAGTCTATGATATACATGTAGTCCAACAGATTCCTAATCTTTAGCATCTATACATGGGAAGATAATATATACAGCTAATCAAAATAGAGTCCTAAATTACATAAACTCCTAAATTTTATACGGTAACATCCCCCCTCAAATTGATGCTGGTAAGTCAATCAGCAACAATTTGCCAACAAGAAATTGATGCCGCTGTCGAGTCATAGCTTTGGTGAAGACATCTGCCACTTGGAGATCAGAAGAGATGTGAGGAAGAGATATTACCCGATTTCCAAAGTGTCTCGAATAGAATGACAATCAACTTCAATGTGCTTGGTGCGTTCATGAAAAACAGGATTGGTGGCAATCTGAATAGCACTAGTGTTATCAGCATGAAGAGGGGTAGAAGTAGTCTGAGGAAACCCAAGCTCCTCAAGGAGACCCCGCAGCCATACAATTTCAGAACAAGCAGTAGACATGGCACGATACTCAGCCTCAGTAGAGGATTTAGAAACACGATCTTGTTTCTTACATCGCCAAGAAATTAACGCATCACCTAAAAACATACACCAACCTGTAGTAGATCGACGTGTATCCGGACACCCAGCCCAATCAGCATCACTATAGGCAACAAGTTGAAGAGAGGATTCGGAAGGAAAGAACAATCCACGAGTTGGTGATCCTCGAAGATAGCGAATGATGCGGCGAACGGCAGCAAGATGGAGATGCCGAGGAGAAGACATAAATTGACTGACCTGATGGACAACATAGGAGATATCAGGTCGAGTAGTGGTCAAGTAGATAAGACTCCCAACCAAGCGCCGATAGAGAGTAGGATCATCCAGAAGGTCCCCTTCATCTTTCCTGTATTTGACATTTACCTCCATAGGAGTATCAACAGAAGCAGTGTCCTCCAAACCAGCCAAAGTGATAAGATCTTGAATATACTTATGCTGGTTCACGAAAATGCCATGGGCTCGATGATGAACTTCCAATCCTAAGAAGTATGTGAGCTGGCCAAGATCTTTCATATGGAAAGTTACATGTAACAGCTGTTGAAGCTTAGTAATCAAACCACAATCAGTGCCAGTAATGATAATATCATCCACATAAACCAAGAGAATAACTATACCCGACGTAGATTTGTGGAAGAAGAGAGAAGAATCATATTGACTTTGTGTAAAACTGAAGGAAAGAAGTGTACTGCGAAACTTCTCAAACCAAGCGCGGGGCGCTTGCTTGAGCCCATACAGAGAACGCCTTAGCTTACATACATCATGAGGAGAAGAAATAGTCATAGCAGAGGGAAGCTTCATGTAAACCTCTTCTTGGAGATCACCATGAAGAAAAGCATTCTTCACATCCATCTGATGTAGTTGCCACGACTGTGAAGCAGCAATAGCTAAGATGGTTCGAACCGTGGTCATTTTGGCAACAGGAGCAAATGTCTCCTCATAATCAACCCCATATTCCTGCTTGTTACCCAGGGCTACAAGGCGAGCTTTGTACCGGTCCAAAGAGCCATCAGAACGAAGTTTGACAGAAAAAACCCATTTACTCCCAATAGGTTTGACTGTAGGGGGACAAGGAACAATATCCCAAGTGTGATTCTCCTCAAGTGCTTGAAGTTCTGCTTGCATTGCAATTTGCCAACACTCATGTTCCATGGCCTGTTTGTAGCAAGAGGGAATGGAAATAGTGGATAAAGTAGCGACAAGAGAGACAGGAGAGAAGAAACCATACCAATTAGGGGATCGAGAAGGACGAGTAGACCGACGAAGAGTGGTGGAAGCAGGAGCAGGATCAAGCGCCGGGTCAAGATCAGAAGGAGGCACAGAGGAACCAGACTCATGTCGACTACGTCTCTCATACACAAAACCGGGTTTGAACCTTTCCACAATTGTTGGAGATTTAGAAAAAATAGGCAGAAGAGATACAGATGCAGATGGCAGCTCAAAATGAGATGGAAAGAAATATTGATTTTCAAAGAAAATCACATTCCGGGAAACCCGTATACGACAACCATGGGGATCATAACAAACATAACCCTTGTGAGGGATAGCATAACCAAGAAAAACACACTTAACAGACTGAGCGGTAAGTTTATGTCGTTCATGAGAAGGAAGATGCACAAAACAAACACAACCAAATGTACGAAGATCAGAATATAAAGGAGAATAACCAAACAACTTAAAGAAAGGAGAAACATGATTTATCGTAGGAGAGGGTAAGCGATTGATCAAATGAACTGCAGTAGAAAGTGCTTCACACCAAAAACGAGGAGGAACAGATGATTCAAGTAAAAGAGTTCTTACTACATCAAGAAGGTGGCGATTTTTCCTTTCAGCAACACCGTTTTGCTGTGGTGTCGAAGGACAAGAACGTTGAGAGAGGATCCCTTTGCTCTGAAGAAAGTCCTGAAACTCATTAGACATGTATTCGCCGCCAGAATCAGAGCGCAAGACCTTGATGCTGGCAGAGAATTGAGTCTCAATAAGTGCAAGAAAGCGCTTAAAGACTGAAAAAACTTCACCCTTAGCCCGGAGGAATTAAACCCAAGTAAAGCGACTAAAGTCATCAATGAAAGTAACAAAGTACTTGTAATGCGCATGAGAAACAACAGGTGCAATCCCCCAAACATCACTATGAATAATCTCAAAACATTGTGAGGCACGAGATGCATGATGAGGAAAAGGTAGAACTTTACTTTTGCCAAGTTTGCATGATGTGCAATCAAAAGAAAGATCAATAGAAGAGCATGCTTTATTTCCCAATAATCCAGAATTAAACAAAGTACGAAGAACATCAGAGTTTGGGTGGCCTAGACGTCTATGCCACATCTTATTTCCAGAACCAACAACATGACATGCAAATGAAAGTAAAGGAAAACGAGGAATAATAGTGGAATGAGAAACATGAAGAGGAAAGAGTCGTCCCACTTTAGGCCCCTTCGCGATCATCTTCCCTGACACTTGATCCTGCACAACACAACCAAAATGGGAGAAATGGACATTACAATTATTATCAACCAATTGACCAACAGAAATAAGATTTGTGGAGAGGTCAGGAGACACAAAAACATCAGTTAAGGAAGAGGAAAGATCACCAACAGCACTGATAGGCAGAGAACTGCCATCAGCGGTGTTAATTTTCAGATTTCCATCATAATTTCTGACATTGGAAAGAGGAGCAATAGTATTGGTCATATGGTTAGAGGCTCCGGAGTCAAAATACCATGGCTTAGAAGAAACTTTATGATTACCTGAGAGCCCAAAAGCAGAAAAAGTAGAAATGATCATCTGTTGTACCATTTCAGGAGTGAGTGTGTTCGGATTTGCTAAGGCTGGAGAAGCAGAAATAGGAACAACTGGAGAGGCATCAGGCAATGCAGCAGAACTAGAGGCACCAGTGGAGGCATGATAAGCAGTACCCTGCTTCCTTTCAGGTCGAATGGGACAAGCAGAGATGATATGACCCTGTTTCTTGCAGTAGTTACAGAACTTCTTGGGACAATCCCGAGCAATATGGCCAAAAGCTTTACAACTAAAGCACTGGACAGCACGCATGTCTCTACCCTTATTTCTCCCTTGTGCTGCATAAGCCACAGAAACAGGTGCACTAACATTAGCCCGATGTTCCATGGCAGCATGAGTAACGATACGCTGCTCCTCACGAAGAAGTTCACCCAAGCAAGCATCCAAAGATGGTACAGGATGACGGTTCATCAGATTAGAACGGGCAATGTCAAAGTCAGGTCGTAACTTCATCAAGAATTGATCTCGCTTGCTGGTTGCATGCACTTCTTGGATAGCAGAGAGAGCTGCAGTGGGAACTTTAGCATAAACAATGTCGCAATAGTCAGCCCAAAGAGTTTGAAAACCAGAAAAATATTCCTCAATAGAGAGACTGCCTTGTGTGAAATTAGCCATCTCATACTCCAATTGAAATCGTTTAGCAGAGTTGTCTTGATTGTAAACCGTGTTAAGATAATTCCACATAGCAGCAGCAGTTTTATAAGGCCTCAAATTGAGAACAAGGTGAGGCTCAATCGAGCTAAGGATCCAAGTCATAACCCGAGCATCATGAATATCCCACTTAGACAAAGCCTCGGCACCTTGAGGTGCGGGAACACTCCCATCAATATGACCCCACAATTCTTTTCCTTTGACAAATAATTTAAATTGGAACTCCCAAGCAGAATAATTTTTACCAGTAAACCGAAAATGGAATGATTCCAACTTATCCGATGACATGATGCAACCAAGAGACAGATAATATCCCACCAGAAAATTATAAATTGCCGAAAGCCACAACCGAAAGAGGCACTGAAAACAAGAGCAAGAACCGAACACCCGCAGATGACGCCGAAAACAAGAGCCCAAGAGCGCAGACCAGAACACTGGAAAATACAAACCCCACAGAAATTCACGTCGGGTTCAATCTTGGTAACCCAGAGTGCACCGAACAAGAGAAACCCACAAGAACGAGATCAAGAAGCCCAGAAATTCGGTGGTTGTCCAAACCCTAACTGGAGATTCCTTTTCTCGCCGGAAAACGCCATTAACGTCTCTTGTTCCTGATCACCTTTCCAATAACAATTGTCTTCATCAATGTCGACCGGCGGTGGCGCCAACTCCTGCAACGTGAGTCCGAGGATTCCCGGAGCGCCGGTCACGAGAAGACGAGTGATAGACTTCGTCGATGCCGAGAAGCTGCCGGCGCCGCAGACGTCGACGGAGTTTTCGGGATGGATCCGAAGATCAGAAATCAAGAACCTGCTCTTCGTTTCTACTTCTTCGATTACTCTCTCAAGATGCAGATCTTCGTCAAGACTCTCACAGGAAAGACCAGGAAGGCAAGACAAGGAAAACGAAGATCCAAGACAAGGAAGGCATCTCGCAGGATCAACAGCGTTTGATCTTCGCGAGAAAGCAACTCGAAGACGGCAGAACTCGTGCTGATTACTCAAGACCAAAACCAGGACAAAGGAGGATCAGCAGCAACTCATCGTCGCCAGAACGACTGGGATTTCGTGAAAGCGAAGGTTTCCGGTGTTCTTCTCAAGCTCGCTCTGATACCATGTCAAAATACTGAAAAATATGAAGAGAGGTTTGGAAAAGTTGCCCTATGATTCGGCGCCTTTCATTATATATCTTGTTTATTTCATCTATACACGTCAGTCTATGATATACATGTAGTCCAACAGATTCCTAATCTTTAGCATCTATACATGGGAAGATAATATATACAGCTAATCAAAATAGAGTCCTAAATTACATAAACTCCTAAATTTTATACGGTAACAATTACTCTGGTCAGTAGATAATTGCATGTCCGTGGTTATCTTATCTTATGCATTGGTCTTCGAATGTTTATCCCCAGAAATGGCATAAGATGGTTGTAATTATCTACATAGTTGTTCTGAATTATGGGCTGAGGAAATCCTGGTATTATTACAAAATGATGGGTCCCATTCCTAGTGTGCCACTTTGCTGCATTGTTCTACTGGTGGACAATACAGTCTTCCCTTGATCTCAACCTATATCCTGTGTCATTGCTTCTCTCCCTTTTATCAATTGAATGATCTGAACAAAAATATAATTTAGATCATCACTGTAAATGAGAAAATTACAATGACAATATTCTATAAACAGGTGAAGTTGAGGCTCTGCTTCCGGTAATCGGGATGCTGCTACAATTCAGCCCGGAAGAGGTAAAGTTTCTCATTCTTCTATTATTATAAAATTCAGAGGCTAGGTTTTGCAGCTAACCTAATTTGTCATCAGAAATTTATCAAAAATATGAGGCTTAAGGCATGTTCATAATCCATCAAGAGATATTGAGGCACAGCATTGTACTGCAGGCTGCAGCCCTCTGCTTTAACCCCCGTGTTTCTGATGGAAATATTCTTGTTGACCTTAAAATAGTTGGTTCTCTACCAAATTAGAGAAGTATCATTTTGGGTAGGCTAAGAAGGATTCAAATCAACAACATTTTCTTTTCATTGGCTCAAAATTTCAATACAATGGCTGTTAAAGTATGCATGAAAATACCCCTGAGCCTGTACCTTTCCAAGATGCACAAATTCTCAACCATCTCATACTTCAACATCTGGTGCATACTTTTTCAAGTGGTTCAAAAAGAGTTTCTATATCTTTCTTGTTCGACGTGATCTTTTGTTTATGGCTTAGACAATTCGTAGGGTGTGTTAACTTTATTTAGCCTTTATTTCTACTTTAAAATGAACCTCTATTTGTAGTAGAGGTTAAGGTTTAGTTAAAGGTAACAAACACACACATCATTGTAGTAGATGTCAAGATTTTTTGCTTATTCTTGTAAATATTATATCTCTACTTCAATTAAAGGTAATACACACACACACACACACAAAACTTTGCCACGGCCGGCCCCGAGCCCGGGTAAAGAAGGGTTACATTAGGTAGCTAGCTGATAGCCAACGTAAAACTTCATCAAATTAACTATGAACATGAATCATAATAAAAAAGAAGTGGATTCATGTAGCCAACTCTATGTAGTTGGAAAGAAGATTAGTGGAGTTGAGTTGAGTATACACACGCACCCACACACATATATTTTATCATCCTCTACTTTTTTTAGAGGTTGAAGTGTTGGGTTAATCGAGTTTTCCCAATAAAACATATTTCCAGAGTAAATCTTGTTTTAGGCTCACCTGTCATCTTTTCCATCCTTTACAAATGCGCAGATTCAGAAGTGTCAACAAGCGTACCATTCCTCAAGCGAAGTTCCACCAAGCACTGCAAGTGATGTTTCGTCATCATCATCATCCAGTCGCTCTCTTTTCTCGAGATTCACATTTTCATAGTTGAAACTCAAAATGTGGCATTTTTGCTTACGAGACCAGCCTTCATCCATCGAGTTTGGCTACTCTGGGAACAAAGCAAGCAAAGGAAGCAAAAGCTGTACTTGTTTCAAAATTACAAATGATTCAAAGCTCCTCACCAAACATTAATTGGAGTTCTACTCAGAGATGTTGTATTTTTGTAACTTGTGTAAGATGCATTACATGGACCATAACAATTGGTTGATGTACAGAACTAGTAAAAGAAGGAATAAACAAACTGTAATTTGCGGCAGAGAAGTGGGGGAGATGGATATCTATAACATTGAGCGGAGTGGAATTCTTTTGTATTCTCATTGGCATGTTGAAGAACTAACTAGCTTGCAATATATATATATTCAAAGGAGTTGGAAGTAAGATTTTTTGGTTATTGAGGCAAGTGAGATGCTTGTTGCATAAAACATTCATTTCAAAGTATCATAAAAACCGAACAGGTTATACACGGGATCCATGCTTTGTTAACTAAAATAATTTGTTTAATATAAAAAGAAGCAAAAGAGAATTCATTTAGTCCACCCCTGTAATTGAAAAAAAAACTTAAAAGGAGTATTAAAACAATTCAAAATATGTAACTAAATTTATATTCAAGTTGATGTGGTAATACACTACGTCACTAAATCATCAAAGACAGAGAGAGAAAAAAAAAATAGCCTCTGGCACTATACGTCACATTAGTATGAGTATAATATTGAATATAATTGTAAAAGTATTTCTTAATATTTAATTGAGATATAAAGAAATATTTTTAAATCTTACTATTCTTTATTTTAAAATGCATCTCATTTTAATATAGATGTCAATTAAATAGGATGTGGTATAATAACTTTGAACAAAGAATAAATTTTTAACATTTAATATTGCATTTCATGTGAACCTTAATGACTTGTACGTAATTGCATGCATCCACAGTTGTTTGTATTAGACTAATTGAATTGAAATCATCATAAAACTTATGTCATTTATTGGTCTTATCAATAAATGGAGAAGAAATTGATTTATCATTGCCGGTAATTAACGAGAATATAGTAGACTTACTGTAATTTTGACCTGCTTTTTTTTATTTTTTAAATCTTTTCCGGAAAGTATTATTTTATCAGAAATACAGATATATATACTGCCACCATTTATATTTTAACATTAATTGACCACCCTAAATTCGAGACTTTCAGTCTTGATTCTTGTGGGAGGGATCAAGTGTTTTGTAAAGACCAATACATTTGTGAGCTGCCCATATAATATATTTATATACTCACCTCACAATTAAAAATAATAATAATGACCACTTGTGGGTTAGATCCGGGGTTTTAGTATTATTTTTATTTTCATAGTGATTTTTTAAATTTGAACAGGAAAATAAATCGAAACTCGAAAAAGATAAATAAATAATTAAAGTTTTTGAATATAATAACATTAGGACAAGCTTATACTAATATATATATATATATATATATATATATATATATATGGGGGTAATTTTAAATATATCTACCAAAATACTCTTTATTCCCCCTTAAAAAGTTAGAAAGATAAAATAAGTGTTTTTAATAGATGTATTTAAAATTACCTAAAAAATACTAATTAGAAAAGGATCAGAATGTTGAAAGAGCTGGTAGCAACTCAACAACATCAAAATGCTAAGAGCATCTCTAATGTAATTATTAATTGTGAAAAAATCAATTATCACGTGTGATAAATAAATGTTGAGTTAAAATAGACTTCTTCAATATAACTATCACCATTCACTATCAAACAGAGGTGGCCAAAAAAAAAAAATAGAGACGACTAACATGACCATCTACTTTTAGATGGTATGTTACACAGTATTAAATGAAAGTATAAGAAAATATTTTTTAAATGAAAGTATAGGAAAATATTTTTTAACTTAAATATTTATCAAGCAATAATTTATGTAATCTTAAAAATAAGTTCCTTAATATTGATGATATGACATTTTTTTTTAAAATAATTTATAAAACCATTAGAAATGCTTTACACTTGTGAAGTTAGTAGTTATCTAATAACAACAAAATACTAAGCTTAGAAGGGCTTTTGACTTTATTACCCTTAAAAAATAAAAAAATTTTACAAAGGCCATCGAAATCTAAATAATGGCCGGTTTGCCATAGTTTGACAATTCAAAGTCCGATCAGTCGACATAGTGGCGTCACGTGGACTTAGGGACGCTGATTGGTCTAAAAAAAATTTCAGTATGGAAGGCGTCTTTTAAAAAGACTTCTTTCATAAAAAAAATTTTTTTGTTTTATAGAAGGCGTCTTTTTAAATAAAACATTATTTTTTTTTTATTCTAGAATGAGTCTTTTTAAAAGACACCTTCACTAAACAATACTATTTTCTTTTTGTATGGAAGACATTTTTTCAAAAGATACCTTCCATACAAAAAAAATTATGCGAAAGACATCTTTTTAAAAGACGTTTTCATAACTGCTGTACCGTCAGCTCACCCCAATTCACTAAGTGTCATTGTGTCTGTTGACCAAACTTTAAATAGTCAAATTATGACAAAAGGGTCATTATTTTAAATTTAATAGTATTTGTAAAAAAAAATATTTTTTAAGAGCAATCAAGTCAAAAGCCCAAGCTTAGAGCATAGAGGTCTGAGATACCAACAATTCAAGGCAGAAAAAAGCATTGCTCAAAAGAAACACCATTGCAAGGTATACCATCTATATCATTATGGTACTACACTGGAATAAGTCTCAACGTAAAAACAACAACAACGAATCAGTGACACATGTTGGGGACCCAGTAGCTCCGGTGAATTCAAACCCAAGCGTTACTAATGGGCTTTTGACTTGATTGCCCTTAAAAAATAAAAAAATTTCACAAATATCATCCAAACATAAATATTGACTGCTTTGCCCTAGTTTTACTATTCACCGCCCAGTCAGCTGACACACAGGAGCCACGTGAGCGGTGGAGCTGGAGTAGTTAGGAAGATATCTTTTGAAAAAACGCCTTCCTCAGTCATTTTTTTGTAGGGAAGACATTTTTTCAAAACACGCATTCCCTAACAATTTTTTTTTCTATAGAAGGCGTCTTTTTGAAAGACGCCTTCTATAAATATAAAAAAATTGTTTAAGGAAGGCGTCTTTTAAAAAGACGCATTCCCTACAGATTTTTTTTTAATTTTTTTTTATACTTGTATCAATTGAGAGGGACCACGTGGTTTTCTTTTACCCAACCACTTTCAGCACGTCCCACTATCCTCTCACGATCCCCCGGAGGCGACGGAACCTCATTCTCATGCTCGGTTGAATTTTTGGACCCCCATCCCAGATTTAAGTTTAAATGAAAAACATGAGCTTTTACTGAACTCTTCGGCCTCACCGAAGCCAAACCACGTGATTTGTTTTTACCCGACCACTTTCAGCACGTCCCACTATCCTCCCACGATCCCCCAGAGGCGACGGAACCCCATTCCCATGCTCGGTTGAATTTTTGAACCCCCATCCCGAATTCAAGTTTAAATGAAAACATAAGCTTTTACTAAACTGTTCGGCCTCACCGAAGCCAAACCACGTGGTTTTTTTTTACCCGACCACTTTCAGCGTGTCCCACTATCCTCCCACGATTCCCCGGAGGCGACGGAACCCCATTCCCATGCCCGGTTGAATTTTTGGACCCCCATTCTGAATTCAAGTTTAAATGAAACTACAACATTATCAAAACATATACAAGGTAATTCTGTTTTAAAAAATTTACTGAATTGAAGTAGCAAGTATACAACATTATCAAAACATATACAAAAACCATAAAATATATCAAAAAAAAACCTATCCGATCAAATAAAATAATTTGATGGAAGTGTTGTAACAAGCTAAAGAATTGTGCCGCTCACAAGAAGAAAGTGAGAGGTCGACACAGCGAGGAAGGAGAGAGAACCGTCGATGGAGGAAGGAGTTGCAGAGAGAGAGAGGGAATGGCATTGAAAGGGAGGGAGAGCACGAGCAGTCGCTCGAAGGAGACAGCGAGAGCGCCGACACAGCGAGGAAGGCGAAAGAGAGGTTTCCGACGATGACGGCAACGACACGGAGGAAGGAGTTGCAGAGAGAGAGAGGGAATGGCGTTGAGAGGGAGGGAGAGCACGAGCAGAGAGACACGAAATGACGTCGCTGGCAAGAAGAGAGCGAGAGGCTTCCAATGACGGCGACGGCGTTGGTCGAAGGAGTTTCAGAGAGAGGAGTGAGGGTAGTCGGAGAGGGTAGGGTCGCGGGTGGGGTATTTGTGGGGTTAGGTTTAGCGAAGGCGTCTTTTAGAAAGACGCCTTCTCTTAAAATAAATTTTTTTTATAGGAAATGCGTGTTTTGAAAAAATGCCTTCACTACAAAAAAAATGACTAAAGACGCCTTCCTAATTATTTCAACTCCACCGCCTACGTGGTACCTGTGTGTCGGCTGATTGGGCGGTAAATAGTAAAACTAGGGTAAAGCAGTTAATATTTATGTTTGGATGACATTTGTAAAAAAAATTTATTTTATAAGGTCAATTAAGTCAAAAACCCGGTTACCAACAATATCTAGGGGACAATACTACGTCGACATGAAACAAGTGGCATCTTCTGATGCTGCGTCTTTCACGTGTCATCTGTCTAGCGTCCGAGCGTTCATAACGAACAACTATTCCCATTTACCTGACAAAAGATTTTCTTTTATATAAAATTGGCCTTTTCTCGGATAATATAAGAAGATTTTGAGTTGAGGCAACAAGTTTTAATATTTTTCAGCAGACTCCTTCGTTAAGTCTCATATTGTGCACTCACCCCTAGAGTATAATTGCTATAAGTTTTTTACTACTTAATAATTAATATATATGTATATTAAATTTTTATTTTATATTGTATCATATGCACGCATGTTTTACATCTAAAAAATAAATATAAAAGTAATAAAAGTACTATAATATTACCTAACATTATATTGGGTGAAAGATGGAGTCAAAGCCTAAGAAGCATAATGTTCAATTATTATAGCGACAATAATTATGAAAATGTGGCACAGGATAATGTTTGACGAATGAAACTGGCCATGATATAAGATAAAACTAGATGAGGGTCTTTCAATACCTAATATATTTTTTTTTTTAAATTACTAAAAGGGGTTAATTTTAAAAAGTATCATCCTATACCTTAAAAAATAGATGAAAAGAAGGAAGTGGGAGAAAAATGTTATTTTATTAAATGACTATATTGTCATATTCTTCGCATCACTAAAACTATATCTTAATCTTTTCTCAAAAAGACAACCTTAAGGTCTTTAATAGTATTTATGAATAAATAACAAAATTAATAGTATTAGCTTAGAAATATAAGAAATAGACCATCTATAATAACTGAAATGTTTGCAATTTGGCAAAATTTTACGCAATAAATGTAATTTTTAGATAAGTTTAACAAATAATCTGCACTAGTCAACGTGTACATGTGTTGCATATAAATAAAAAGAGCCGAAAAGTTATAAAAAAAAAATAATAATAATAAGAAAGGGTTGCAAATGGCAAAAAAAAAAAAAAAATTTATTTCATTAATATTTTTTTTTAAAAAAATTAGCACATTATTATTAAATTACTCATAAATATATTTTTTTGTATAAATTTATTTTATATTTTTATATTAAAAAAAGCGAATAATTTAAAAATTCACGATAAAAAGTGGCATAATTCTCAGTTTTCTTTTTGTTTTTGCCTTTTTGGGTGCCGACTGAAATTTCTCTTATTTTTTCTTAAAACTGTTCATTATCATGAAAGAAAGAAAGATTTGCAAGAAGAGGAGGTCCCAGGAGCGTCAACATCATACATCAAGTAACCTTCCCAACCAACCAATAGTTTTTTTTTATATATATATTATTTTTTCTGTAACTTGGGAAGATCTAAGGTGGGATTTCCTTTAAATTGATTTCCTTCGCCATTAAAGCTCGTACCCAGTATGAGATTTTCATCAATTTTCTGCAAAATCAAAGAATTTATGGAAATTAAGTAAGTACCTTTTGTTTAGATAATTTTGTTCTTCTTACAGTTTGGAACATGGATGAGGATGCTGTGTAGGATACACAGGAAGGCTATGGTCTGATATTTTATCCATTTATCTTCCATCTTTGGATTATTGTGGTGAGTGGTTTCTAGCTACTTCTGATTTTTTAATTTTTATTTCATCAAGTGGTTGATAGTTTAATTTCTGAAGACAGAAAGATGCCAAATTTCCCTTATTTTAAAAGCCCATTTGGTGTTCTGAAGAACACCCAGTATCTCAAATCTCTGATTCTTGAACTGAGAGATAGTGAGAGAGACAAGAAGGCCTACCTGATTTGTTCTATCTATTGCTGCTTCATCCATTGACTTAAAAAAAAAAAAAAAAAAGAAGAAGAAGAAAAAGAAACAATACCCTTTTTTCCTTTTATGGGTTTTGTTGTTTGATTGATGAAAGCTGAGAGGTAATATTTGTGATTCTGGTTGAATTGTCAAATGGAATCAATAAGAACTTGAAAGATTTTTATTGGGTTATCATCAGTTTTTGAAGCAATTGTTTTTGTTGTCAGATGTAGCGTAGCAAGAAGCCCCCAATCCTTGATTTGACCAGGAAACACTGCATGTGCAATTTCTGAAAACTTCTTCTGCACAAGAGTTGGCTTGCTTGAAGAAGCAAGTTTTGTCTGCCCTAGATAGGCTTTTTTCTGTTTTTTAAGAGTAAAAATGGATGGTGAGGAGCAGAAGAAGAAGTTCCTTACTGTGGCTCCTTTCGAGTGTGCTTGGCGCAAGGAGTTGAGATTCCGGGAGGCTGGCCGGGGTTGCGTGGCTTTTGAAGCTTTTGCTCACAATGATGTAACAGTTGTGTTTAGAGAGCATGTGGGTAGCCAGAATTACCATTACAAAACAGATAATAGTCCTCATTACACAGTTATTATCGGTAGCCATCGGAACCGGAGATTGAAGATTGAAGCAGATGGGAAGACAGTTGTTGATGAGGCAGGAATTGGGCTTTGTTGTTCTTCGAAATTTCAGAGTTATTGGATCAGTGTTTATGATGGTCTAATTAGCGTTGGCAAGAGCCGGTACCCTTTTCAAAATGTCATCTTCCAATGGCTCGATTCGAACCCTAATTGTAGTGTCCAGTATGTTGGGCTTTGCAGCTGGGACAAACATGTGGGATATAGAAATGTTAATGTGTTGCCTTTTAAACAGAATCATATTCCCCTTTGGAGGCATGTGAATCACCACGAACGAGATTGGTTGGAGGATGATGAAGATGATTTGGAAAATGAATGTAAAGGCTATGGAGACTGTGGACTTGGGAATTTTCTTGAAAGTTGTGATTTATCTGATATGTTATTTGTGGTTGGTGCTGAGGAGAAGGTCGTCCCTGCACACAAGATCATCTTGGTTTCGTCAGGAAACTTCAGTTTTAATTCCACCAATGAAAATGTTGTCCAGCTTCCTGGTGTGAGCTATCCCATTCTTCATGCCCTTCTTCAGTATATCTACACTGGCCGAACACAGGTGAGATGATTTACATTCACCTCTTCATAAACTCCTGATGATTCTGTTTTCTTCGGTTACAATTTAATGAATTTTACTAGAGTGTATGTGACTTTCAAATATGAGGGAAGTGTACATTTTGACATATCAACTTAAGATAGGCTGTTAGGTGTATTTTTGCCTTCCCATTTTATAAACCATGTCACATTATGTATTGTAAATAATCTACATATCATTAGGAATGGAGCACAACCAGAAAAGAAGAAAAATGCTAGCTCAAGAGTTTGTAATTCAAGATGTCATTATGTTTTAGTTGATTGGTTCGACTAATTAAACCCTGATGACTTAATTTTCTTCCCTTTTTGAATTGTTCTCCATATTACCTTCTTTACTTCTAGAAGAAAACAATAGATCATACAGTTATATATACACTATGAGTGTGACTGATTAAATTTATTTGTCTTAATCAGATTTTGGAACCACAACTTAGTCCTTTGAGAGATCTGAGCTTGCAGTTTGAAGTCATGCCATTGCTAAGGCAATGTGAGGAGATAATGGAGCGTTTTAAACTGAACAAGAAATTATTTGACTCAGGTAAGAAAGTGGAGATTTCACATCCATCACCCCGGCCACAGTATTTTGCTGTCTTCCCCTATGAACTGCCCATTAATGTCCAAAGACTCAATCAGTTGCTTTCAACTGGAGAGTACAGTGACGTGGATATTCACCTGGATGAGCATGGCCTTGTTGCCCAAGCACACAAACTTATCCTCAGTTTGTGGAGTGCCCCGTTTACTAAGGTAAGCCATTTTTGTCTCTCATCATTTTTTATCTGAGCCTGTTCTAATGTATCCATTTAACTTCATGCAACTGTTATTTTAATAATGCAGTTGGTCCATGGCCAACCCCATCTAGTTGGGAAAAGGCTTAGCTGAGTTGAGTTGAGTTGAGTTGGTCCATGGGTTATGGATAATCTAATACTGTTACAGCGACATTGTTGTAATTTCTGAAATTTTCTGTATTAGTTTTACCCTCCATTGTACGAAAAATTGACGTTTGCAAATAGAAATGAAACATGAACCATATTATTCATTTGCTTATTTAGGGATGTTATTGTACATGCAGATGTTTACAAATGGCATGCGTGAAAGTAATGCCACACAAATATGCTTGAGTAACGTGTCATGTGAGGCTTTTACAGCTATGCTTCAGTTCATGTACACTGGGGAGCTTGTTGAAAATATGAAGGAAATGGGTAGCTTGTTAATAGAACTTCTATTGTTGGCTGACCAATTTGGAATCTCACCACTTCACCTTGAGTGCTGCAAAATCATTTTGAAATGTCTCTCCGAGGTAGTTTGTAATTCTTTTTCTTACATACTTTATTGGAAATTTCTTTATATGCAACCATGTTTGCACTTTTCTAGTTTCCCAATTTTGTGAAGTTTGAAAACAGAGAAGTGCCTTGGGGATTTTCAGTGTCAAGCACTTGCTTTGTTCAGAGGTCCCAAAAAAAAAAAAAAGAAACAAAGAAACAAAGAAAGAAGCAGAGATCCTTTGTAATTGAAGAATCATAAATATTAATACTCATCTACATATATACATGCAGGGTTGGAGTTCTCATACTGGAAGAAGCTCATTCAACAAGAGTTATTTGTATTATGCACAAGTTTAATGGACAAAGCCCGAACAGTTTTGGCAGAAGAGTTGGTTTCTAACTATGAAATTGTCTCCTTGAAATGTATTGCAGGATTCAGTCTGCCCCATTCTTCAGGTGGTTTCATCGATTCCATCCTGTAAATTTCTTGAAGAAACATGCAAGAGGATATTTTCAAGGCACTTTGATTATTGCACAACTGCCAACACTGACTTTGTATTATTAGATGAGGCAATTTTCAGTGATATTCTTGAGGTAGGTTGCTAGCTATCCAGAATTTTTCCAGAATTACAAATGTTTCCAGGCAAACGTCTTAGTGGGTTTGAACAGATTTTAATCTTGTTAGAGACACAAGAAGATAAGTTGTTAGGTGATCTCTGAGTCCACTGCTTCTGCCGTGTAGGTTCTTTAGATTTTAAAAATGCATAACTTACTGGGAACTATGATGGATCTGGCACATATACATGCAGAATTAAGATCATCAGAAAATTACATGACAAAAACATGCAAATAATGCAACTATTTACCGTATAGTCTATGGAGTTTGTGAAAATTTTAGGCTACACCAGTTTATTTCAGGATTGTCCATTTTTCTGTGCAAGTTGAAGTGTATACTGTATATTTGGCAATTATTAATGGTAGTAATGGGTTTGCAGCTTCCAGACTTGACTGTGACATCTGAAGAAAGAATTCTTGTTGCAATTTTAATGTGGGGAATGCAAGCCAAGACGTCGTTTAGTTGGGAAGCAGTGGATGCATGCTTAAAATCATCAACTCCTGATCTCCTTTTTGGAGAGAAGCTTCAGTCAATTACCATGTTGCTGGCCTTAGTACGTTTCCCGCTAATGCCACTGGCCCTGCTTAATAAGGTATACTGGCTTTGGGTTCTAAAAGAGCACAAGCATGTTTTCTAAGAGCAGTTTACCTAACGATCATGTTTTGTATGTTTAATGGTGTTGCAGCTGGAGGAGAGCAATCTTAGCCTTCAGATTCCCGTAATTGGACAACTTGTAAGTCAGATAATTTATTTTAAGATTTTAATTTTCTACAACCTTTTTTTTTTTTTTTTTCCTGATTCTGGGTCTTTGTTTCTTTTGATGTTTTGAGATGATTTCTCATTCTATGTGACAGGTTGTGGAGGCTGTTCAGTATTTAGAATCTGGAATGGCTCAACCACGAAATAGTCCAATGTAAGTACTAATTACTTGGTTATGGAGCTATTGTTACATTCTTTTTTTTTTTCTTTGGAGATTTTCTTTATCTTTTACTTTATATAAAGGGATTTGCTTCCTGGATTATGAGATTATAAGTGTACTGTAAATAAGTTGGATTATTATTTGATGGCAGTAATAGATTCTTGTCTCCTGTCTTTCTAGAATAAGGACGGCATTAATCTAGGGAACTAAAAGTAAAGCTTGTTTCTATTATTGTTCTTGCAGTGCCAGATTTCAGCATAGAAAATCTAGTTTTAAAGAGCTCCAATGCATATGTGACGGTGACACCAACGGAGTTATTTACTTTGCGGGCACATCTTATGGGGAACATCAGTGGGTCAATCCTGTTCTGGCTAAGGTAAAATTCTCCATTCATTTCTGGTCCTGTTTGGTATACAATTCCAGAACAGTTCTCTGTTTTTGAAAATAAAGATTCCTTTAGCACATTTTGGTTGGGTTGTTTCTAAAATTTGGGAAACAGTTTTTCAACTCAACTTTAAGATTTGTGAAGGAAACAAGAAATCAATAAAAAAGAAAAAAAAAATCTGGTTTCTTTGATTTCTAAAAACGTATTTTAAAAGTAGTTTTTGAGAATTTTGTTTCCTAAATGTGGTTTTAAATACTGAACCAAACAGATAGTAAATGCAAGCTTTGCATTGATCCTTCTCTAAACTTTGTGTAACAGAAAGTTACAGTGACGGCTAGCAGCCCTGCTTCAAGATACACAGACCCCAAGGCTTTAGTCTCAAGAACATACCAGGTGTGGAAAATATAATTAAAAAAATCAATTTTCATCAAAATTGGACAATAAGCAAAACTAATCTAATTGCATTCATTAGGCCACGTCTTATGCTGGGCCACGGATCGAAGATGGGAAGCACCGTGCGTGGTGGATGGTTGACATTGGCCAAGATCATCAGGTTTTGTGTCTGAATTCTACCATCTTAAATTTGATCAAACGTCTGTTAGTATATTGGATAAGGAAGTATCCATCATGTGCTACTTTATTTGAAAGAGCCCTTGATTACACAAAACGTTCTTAAAAACTGCACTGGCCCCATTAGAAGGGACTTTCACCCAAATTTTACAAGTTATTCAATGATTATGGTGTCGCCGTCTATTAAACAAATTACTGAAGGAAAATATGTCTTTTTGTTTTTTTGTTTTTTCTTTGATTGACACAGCTTATGTGCAACTACTACACCTTGAGGCAGGATGGTTCAACTGCATTTCCAAGGACGTGGGCTCTTCAGGTAATACTTGGCACCGCCAAACGGCCTTTTCTTTTATTTCTTTCTTTTCAAAGGGTAAACACTCAAATAAATTTTGCAAATCGTTCCAGGGTTCTTGTGATGGGAAAAACTGGACTGACTTGAGAGTGCATGAGAATGATCCGACAATATGCAAACCCGGGCAGTTTGCATCGTGGCCTATACATGGAGCCACTGCACTGCTCCCTTTCAGATTCTTTAGAGTTATCTTGACTGGTCCTACGACGAGTGAATCAATACCGTGGAATCTCTGCACTTGCTTTTTTGAACTCTATGGTCACTTCCATTAGTGAAACTCTTTGAACTTGGAACTACATGCCTGATTCGGTGTAAATGATGGCAATGATGTCTGGGTTTTAAAGGGCCCTCCTGCCTTGTACAGTTCTAGTTGTAATAAGATAAAGAAAGAGGTGGGTTGCAAGTTCATGTTTGTTTTTTCAACAGCCACCGACTTTACTTTATATGTAATTTCCTTTCCCAAGAAATGAATCTTTCAAATTTTTCTCTATACTTAACTACTACTCTTTTAGGTGAAGGTGACGCTGGTGTACAGTTTGAAATGGCCTGGTCATTGCTTAGATGACCCTGAAATGCCAATGGACTACTGATCTGGAATGGGTCTGTATTGACAAATGGAAAGCATTATTCAACATGATGTAATTTGAGGTGATCTGAGTATGATTTTGCTAGGATGTCTAATTTGACTAACTTCTTGATGCCCATGAATTTATTTGATGATGATTTTATCAAACTCGATGCTTTATGATTTCAGGCACTAATTTCAGGTTTCACATAAAATCCAGAACATTTTTATTTTCATTTTCAGAAAACAAAGTTTTCTTTGTAATTTTTTTAAATGTTTTTAAATTTGATAAATTAAACACCTCTTATTTCTTACTTTTATGTTTTTATATCTAAATCACAAATCAGACAACACGAATCAAAAAAGGCTAAATAAATCCACCTATTTTGCTCTGACTGTTTTGTGCGAAATAGCCTTTGTAAAAGGGTAATTTGAAGGACAGAAACATTAGTTCTCATAAGCTGCGAATTTCATATTTTTGTTCACCATCAGCTACTCGGCAAGAGATTCATCTCTCTACCTTGCCAAGCACCAGTAGCAGTGGTAGTTTATCCTAACATTATATAAGAGGAATGGTGCTCTTGTGTGTCAAGCCAAACAGTCACAGCACCTGGACTTTCTTTACCACCTTTTACCCTGTTTTAAAATACTCCTTTACGGTTTATGATTCTGAGACAGCTACGCTTTGTTGAAGACGATATATATTGTCCGGTAAAGGGGGCAGACCAATAAATTTGTAGAGATTCACATCACTAATTCAGGCAGCAGCATAGAGATTGCTGATATTGCTCTACTGCAGCTAATACTACCTGCTTACACAAAGAATGATAGACCTACCAAATGTGCCAGGAAAGAGTTGGCAGTAATAGCAAAGATCTCAAGCCTACTGCACATTCCCAGCCTAAAACAATGATTCTATTGCTGCTGAAGATTCAACTACAAATGACTAATAAATTGCATCTACAACCATTTTATTTTTATTTTTTTAGCAGAAAAAAGAATGAATTCCACTACTGAAAAGAGAAAAGTACAAAACCTTCGAGGCACTCCCCCACACAATAAAACTCAAAACGGGAAAGAAAACCAGAAAGAAACACACCAAACCAAAACCACTAGACCCGATAAAAACACCCGGCCCAATTGGAAAGAGAAAATCCATGAACCAAATTTGCGGCATGCATCTACAACAAATATTAAATCAGTCTGGCGTGACTTCATGCAACAACTTTGTTATACTAACAAATCACTATACTGTAAGGAAGAAGAACCATTGAAAAGAAAAAAAAGTGTGCAAGGGATGATCGCAGAAGGCCATCAGAGTGAAAAATCAGATCCTAATATCCAAAACATAATACAAGGTCCAATGGAGCAGAAGGAAGGCCATAGAAGCCTGTTTGCATTCAGACATACGAATGTCAGGTTAAAATAAGCTAATATAAGAACCCAATTACTTACACCAACATTGATCATCAGAGGCAGGGACCTCTAGGGAGAAAATAGTCATACAAAAAAAAATTTGTGCAACCCCTATGATATGAAACTTCATAGTACAATTAGAAGATCCTCTCCCTCAAATAAACTACCTCCGTACAGGTGGCGCGATTCCCCTGCCAGGTGCAGCACCACGCCCAGCAGCCTGAGCCTGATACAAGGACAAGTAAACATGTTAAATTGCTACTCTTAACCAAAGAAAGACATGTCAAGAAAACATCAATTACTTGTAAAGAGCCCATAAAACATAAATGTGTAGTCTCCACAGTAAACGCGCTTAGTGGTTGGCAGAAGTAACTGGGGAACCATCAAACACATCAATATACCAACCAAAGCTATGAAAACAGGATTATGAGAACGAATCTACCAACAGCTTGGTCAAGTGTTTACAGTGTCCTAAATTACAGAAGATGAATCCCGTGTTGATATATGCAGTGGATAAATATATATTTAATTTTGGAATGACAAAGAAAAACTCACTCTAGCCCTCATTGCAACAGCACGGCCACGACCAACTCCAAGAGATGAGCCTTTACCCTTCAGAAAATCAACAGAATGTGAACGAGATGTCAGAGAACTCTTCATTCAAAAAATAGAAAAAGCAAGCACAAATGTTGCAAAAATACCTTAATTCTTGCATCCAAGCGTTTGAACATGGGAGCATTTTTCAACATATCTGGTATGACCATAAACCTGATATTTGCCCATCATATCAGTTTCCTTTAATAGGATATCATTGTTCTTCAATGGGAGTATAACTCAAAATATTTATGTTACAACTGTTATTCTATTCAATAAGAAAATTAAAGAATTACCTGACTTTGCTACCTCTGATGAAAACATGCTCCAGCTGCGATACTTTTCCATCCTTACATAGATCATAGATGGAAGTGGAATTAGTGAAAGACAAAAAAGAAATACATAGATGAATAATCTGTACCTTTTGGCTCCAAAAAAACCCATGACATGAAGAATGGTACGTGTTTCTATTTGTAAAACCACAACTCTTCATGCAAACAGGACAAGTATTCTACTTCATGTGAAAAATTATCCACACATTCACACATAAAAAGAAAGTGACAACTGCTGCTTGACAATAGATAGGCCCTCAATTAATTATGAGCCACTCTGACCTCAGTAATTTTTTCTTTTACCAGACCAATTTTAAATAGTTGAAACTTTAAATTGCAAATTGCAATTCGAATATCAAAACAATACTTGCACTGACAAGAAATAAATGAAAGTTATACTTCAATACGAAAGGTAACCATAAGATTGAAGACGGAACAATAAGATAAGAGTATTGGTTATCACTGAAGCACTAGACCATTTCTTGAAACAAAATATGTCTATGGAGCAACTGTGATACCAGTTTCTCCAAAGGCCGTCAAGTTTTAGAAGACCTCGGACCAGGAATTAGAATTAAACATTTACGCTTGGATTTCGCACAAGTTCTTAAAGAGATGGTGCAACTACTAAGTTAATAAAAGATTTTAAAACATTAAACCAACTATCAACGACTAGAATCTTAATAAAAGAAACAACTAGACATTATTCCAAAATCCAAACAATGAGGATCCCCATTCTCCACTATAAATCATATTTCTCACAGACAGCCTTCAATCCAAAAAAAAAACCAAGTTCATGTGCTCCAGTGTCAGCTTTTATCAATCTGGAAAAACTTTTAAGATTTCTCAACTCCTACAACAGCATACGATACAGGATCAATCAGCAAACCAACTCAATTGCATTTTCTGAAAGTTTAAATCAACAAGTTATTCCTAGATTCCTGAATCTCTGTTCCCCATTCTCGCATTCCATTCTTATATCTTCTGTGCAGATTCTATAAAACGACATTTTTCCACAACGCAGCACTTCCTCCCAGATTCAACAACTCAAAACAGAAAAAGAAACAAAAAAACGATACTGACACATTCCAAAATGGAAACAAAACGATCAAACCAAATCCTCTTCATTGCTCTATGAAGTGTCTTAAGAAAGACCTTTTAGGGTTTATCAAGGGTTTAGAGATCCGATTTTTTTTTTTTTAAAAAAAAGGAACAATCGATTTTCTACGTATGCATTGCTAATGATTAGTAGAAAGGAGATAGGAAAAGAAATGAAGATGAAGATGAGAGGATGTACCTTAGCGGTGTAAGTTATGTTCTCGAGCTGGCAATTCCAGTTATCTTCGCACTCGATCATGCTTCCTCTGTAAAGCTCTCCGCTTTTGAGCTCCACCGTCACTATGTGCCCTGCTGCTTCGTGCAGTAGCTTCACTGGTATTCCCAAGCTCCTACTCATCGCGTCTCTCTCTTCTCTTCTCTTTCTCTTTCTCTAGCTGCAACCCTAATTACTTCATCTTCTTAGGCTCTGTTACGTTCTTTCTTTTTACGCGGAGGGCACCGATCTGTACATGGGCCTCATTTGGACCTTTTTGGGCTCAATAGTCTATTCATGGGCCGATGTTTCCCAATTGCTCCGAGGGTCCGACCCTTCGTTTAATAGTTGAGTATTTGCTTTGTGAGTTCTTGAGGATTTTTTTTTCATGATTTTTTGACCGGACATGAGAAAATATTTAACCACAATCACAACCTTTTTTAGATTTAGTTAGAAAATCTTTTTAACATCAAAAAAAATTATTTTTGATGTTATTTTGTAGACAGTATCACCTTCTTTTTTATTTTTGCCTATTATTATTTATTTATTTTATATATTTTTACTTATTATTATTATTGATTCAAAATTTTTTAAACTGTTTTTTCAAAGTTTATTACAGTGCAGTAATCCAAAAAAATAAAAAAATAAAAACCATAGTTTATTACATTAGCCCGAGATGGAAAACTGACGCGGATCCAACGGTCTTGACTGCGCACGTTTTAAAACTCTCACACGAGAGAGCGCTCCGTGTAGGCGGCTCTCTTGTGGTATATTTCTGACTTCTGACGTTTCAAAAGCCGCGATTTCTTCTTCTCTTACTTCTTCTGATCTCTGTTCTGTCTCTACAATTCCACCTCTCATTTCTTCTTCTTCTTTATTGAATTACAGCTTCAATCGTTTCTTCTTCTTAAACAAATTAAAGTTTTTCCGCTCTTTAATAACCTGAAAAATCCTAATTCAAGCCCTAGAAAAAAGCTCTCTCAATCTCGGCATTCATGGCGAGAAGAAGCTTGCCGATTCTCCGACAATTGCTCCGTCGATCAACAACATCTTCATCGTCCGATCCTTCTCATATCTCAAGATTAGAGACGAAGAGATCTGTAACTTACATGCCTCGTCCAGGCGACGGCGCTCCAAGAGCCGTAACCCTGATTCCCGGCGACGGAATCGGACCGCTCGTCACCGGCGCGGTGGAGCAGATCATGGAGGCGATGCACGCGCCGGTGTATTTCGAGCGGTACGAGGTTCATGGAAACATGACGAAGGTTCCTCAGGAAGTGATCGATTCGATTAAGAAGAATAAGGTGTGTTTGAAGGGAGGATTGGCGACTCCGGTCGGTGGAGGTGTGAGTTCGTTGAACATGCAGTTGAGAACGGAGCTTGATCTTTACGCGTCGCTTGTAAATTGTTTTAATCTTCCTGGATTGCCGACGAGGCATGAAAATGTCGATATTGTTGTGATTCGGGAGAATACGGAGGGTGAGTACTCGGGATTGGAGCACGAAGTTGTTCCTGGTGTTGTTGAGAGCCTCAAGGTATGTAATTAATCGCTTTGTTTTGTTTTGTTTGATTTTTGGTTGTTGTTTAGAATAAGAGAAGCTCGAATATGTATTTTCATAGAATTTAGGATGCGCGAGCTTTCAACCCTGTGTGATTATGTAAATATAACCCTGAATATAATTGAAACCAATAATTTTTATTTTAAAAGGAGGGGAAAAAAGTCGGAAGAAGATATCTGAAACAAAAGAAGATAAGAAAGACAGTGAGAATAAAATAATTAAAAAAAAATTCCTAAAAAACAGAGAACGGAGGAGTTCAAATTGAGTAGGGGTATTCCATTTTTATACATAGTTTATGATATGATATGATGTGAATTTTGGTAACTGAAATTTGATTATTACAGTGTGTGGTTCCCTGTAGTAGTTCATGGACATTAGAAACACTTTTTCTTTCCTCTTTTTTTTTTTTTTTTTTTTTTTTTTTGAGATCAGCGGGTATTGGGGACTTACGACCCTAATCCCTCTGGAGCAGCCCACAACCATTGGCCAACAAGTGGCAGGAGGTGTCTCAAACCAAGACCTTCAGGTAGGTGCGCTTGCACCCGACCACTGAACCATTAGAAACATTTTTTCTTTGTTGTATATAAAACAATGCAATTTGCAAGCGACATACACATTAGTAACTCTTATTATATATCAACACGTAAATACGTAATATATGAGGGCTCAATGCTATAATGAACACTGAAATGCAAACGAAAGATGATGATATTGACTTACATTTGACTTCTGGAAATACCTTCTTTGTTTGTTTCTACTTTTTAGATCTATTATGTGTTCTCCAAGTGCTAAATTATAGTGATGTTAGTTCTCTTATAGAGACAAATATGCCCTCTATTACTGTGTTGTGTGTCAGTCTTAACATTTTAATTGACTACAGTTCCTGATTGAAAGAGCACCGTGAGGATTTTTTGTCTTGTTATACATGTCACGATAAATGCATAGTATTATATGTTCTAATTGAAGGAGCACTTTTGAGGATCTTTTGTCTTGTTATCTTCATGACATGACAAATGTATAGTGTGATAAATATTCTGATGCATGTATATACTTGCATACTACGGAAAACAATTTTAAACAATCTAAAAGTGATGACTTGGATTGCTTCATTTTCTACACACTAGTCGGACACAGCTCTTAATTGAAAGAGCTTTGGTGGATTCATCAAATCTCTTTCATCTCTAACGCATATAATGTTGCCATGCAGCTTAAGATTTTCAGGATGTCTATGAACTGCTTTTGATGTTGTTACTTCATATATAATTGCATAATATAGAAGTATATTTTTATTCTAATTCCGCCTGTGTCCTAGGTAATAACAAAGTTCTGTTCAGAGCGTATTGCAAAATATGCCTTTGAATATGCTTACCTAAACAACAGAAAGAAAGTGACAGCCGTGCACAAAGCCAACATTATGAAGCTGGCAGATGGTCTATTCTTAGAATCTTGTCGCGAGGTCGCCACGAAGTATCCTGGAATAAAGTACAATGAGATTATTGTGGACAATTGCTGCATGCAACTTGTTTCAAAACCTGAGCAATTTGATGTCATGGTATGATGAGTTATAAATCACATTTAAATTTCACATTTCAGTTTGGTTTGATCTTTTGCTTTTGTGGTTTGAGATTACTTTATATATTCCCTAAGATGAATTGAATGTTTTGTCGCATTGTTGCTTTCTGTTGTTCTTTGAGAAAGTAATATCTACATTCAAACTTGACATCAGGTCCCCTCTTGTGCATCTGATATTTAAGGGAATCTGATGTTCTATTTGGAATTCAGATAAGTGCTAGGAAGAGTAGCTCTATGGTATGATGCATCAACTCTAGCCTTAATTGATATTCAATAAAATTGTTGTCATGTTAAGTTAGCTGCAAGATAAGGGACAAGGAAGTTGAGGCATCCACATTATTGGTCCAACTGAAAGATATATGTAGATTCTGTGTTGTTTCTTGTGATATATATTTAAACAGTTGGTTCTCAATTAACTGGTCTGCTCGCTAACTCTATCCTAGTCATAGATGTGTGTTGGTGCAGAAAATGAGGATTCGATGTTTCAGATATTGAAAAATACAATGTATGGACATGATTGTACAACTGCTTCCATTTATTCATAGAGCTTAGCTGAAAGTCTTGAGAAAGATGAGAAGCCACTGTGCATTTCTAGAATTGAATGCCTATATTAGTTGCTGGGGACTCATGCTATGAGGAGCATTTGGAGGGAAAATAACAGCACTTTGAAAGAAGGAATGTCTATTCTGTAGGTTTCAGAGGTTATCTTTGTGAAATTTGTTTCATATAGGAATATTCAAAATATTTTTGAACTGATATGTCAGGTGGTATTTAATTATATTTATTTGTGCGTGAAGATCTATGTTGGGTTGCTTCTTGAAAATTGGTGCCTCCTTGTATTATACATAACATATTAACTTATCCAATGGTGGATACTATGACTTGGCTAATGCAAAATCAATTATGTTTCGCAGGTTACACCAAACTTATATGGTAATCTAGTGGCTAATACAGCCGCAGGTATTGCTGGAGGCACTGGTGTCATGCCTGGAGGTACATATCGTCTACAGACTCCTTTGAATTTTCTTGGATTAGCTTATATCTGGAAATCCAGTTGGGATTTCCTTGTAGACATTCTGCAGCTGAATTCTTCATAGCTTCTCCATGATGTTAAATTAACTTGCCTAAATCACAAGCATTAGTAGTAGTGTGCCTTATGGTGCCTAAATCACAAGCATTAGTATTGTGCCTTATGGTACTTAGTCTGCTATTTTCATGCATTATTAAATTAAATTAGCATCTTTTATGGTTCTAAAGTGCACGGAATCAACTCTTTTTTTTTCCTTTCTTTTTTATTGTTGCATTTATTTTTTGATGAGCATTGAGTTTTTGGGTCCTTTGATGATTTATCTAGTGATTTTATTTTGTACAAGTATTTAACTTTCTTTTGTGATTGATCGGCTCCAAGTTTTTTCTTTCGGCCAAAATAATAAACTAATAAATATTGTCGTTCCACTTTCCAAGTGAGCTACTACTGATGAGACAAAATTGTTTGTTTACTCGCATCTGATGGACCTTTTTAAGGTCCCAGTTCTAAATTGTATAAAGCTTCTTCTTCAAATGATATATTTGAATTGGGAAGCAAGAAGCATATGTAACAAAACTTGGTCTAATTTTTGTTAGTATAGTTCAACTGCACCATGTGCGTCCTCTTATATTATGCATCTTCAATTTGTCATCTTGTGCTAAGTTCTGACACTATAATGTTCTTTGCAGGCAATGTAGGGGCTGAGCACGCCATTTTTGAGCAAGGCGCTTCAGCAGGCAACGTGGGGAACGATACGCTGTTGGAGCAGAAGAAGGCAAACCCAGTGGCTCTGCTTCTTTCATCTGCCATGATGCTGAGGCATCTCCAGTTTCCATCATTCGCTGATCGATTGGAAACAGCAGTGAAACGAGTGATCTCCGAGGGCAAGTACATGACCAAAGATCTTGGAGGTGACTGCACCACTGAAGAAATTGTCAATGCAGTTATTGCTGTTCTGGATTAACTCTTAAAATTACATTGCTGCTTTTCATGAAGTGGCCTGGCAAAGACCCATAATGGCCCCTTCTCTCACGGTATGTTTCGCATTTTAATCTATATTGATTTATTGAGCTTTTCAGCTATGGCAAAATCTTGCTACATGATAATTTTTTAAATAATTCAATCAAGTCCTCATAAAATGAGAGCCATTTGGAGGAATGTAATGATTTATACGCATTTTTCTCATTGTATTCGACTAGTCTTATGCGGTTTTTTCCAATGCCTTCTCCATGTACTCTTCATGGAATAAAAAAAAAGGTGGGATTCATTTGAGTATGGGTTGCCTTTGGCTTGTGCAAGGAAGCTTGACAATCAAAACTAGTTATACAGTACATTTCTAGCTGAGATTAGAATCATATTATTTTGGGTAACTTTGGTTGCTCTGAAATAAAAAGTTTTTCCAGACCTCCCTGCCTTCTCAAATATTCTCTGGTGAGTTTTTCACCTTTCATAATCATGTGACTTGAAAAGCTTCAAATTCAACATGGAAGGGGTGATATTCAATAGCTCATGATTGTATAATATACACTTTCAAAAATGGGAAATTGTTATTCTAATTTTTTTTTTTTTTTTTTAAAAAAAAAGGTAACATTGAGTCATAGAAATTACACAAATTTAATGAACATAAAGGGATGGTTTTACGTACAGTTAACATTTTTCTAATTAAAATAGCATTTTCCATCAGACGGGTTGGGTTTCTACAACTGGACCACGCACCACAAAATTGAAGGAATATTCATGCGATGAATTGATTCATGTCCAAACAATTTCGGTCTTCGATTTAAGGGCCTATAATAATTCTTGAGTCTCTATTAGTGCTTAATATCATTCTCCTCTTAAACGACTTTTAAAAAGGCCTCAGTACGGTAAAAGAAAGATGCCAACTAATACTGAATTCATTCAGGAGTATATTATATTCTCCGAATAAGCTGAATCTTAATTTGCAGCTAGAGGCTCTCATAAGAACCACCTTGTTCAGGCATACAAGGCAAGAACAACAAGTAGAGATGACTGGGATGTGTGTGAAAAATTGAATTCATTTAGGTCATCACAACTATACAAGCAAATAAGGACGACCCCAATAATAAATGGTTTTTGCTGTTACCATCTATGGACGGAGCCTTCAATTGTACAATACAACATGAATTTTTGTCTCTTTCCTCAGTATATGATACAAGATTTGTGATGCTTTACATAGGTAACAGGGATTCAGGACCATATATGCATATATATATATACAAATGGTATCTTGGAAGAGAGAGAGAGAGACAATCTCTAAATCCTTCTTTGTATCTGAATTCCATGTGGCTCATGCCCCTTCCACCTTGAGCCTAATTTTCTGGTAAAGCAAGAAAATGGATAAAAGTCAGCAAATGATTAACAGAAGAATGTATGATGAGATGTTAAAAACCTATTCTCAGTACACAAAGATGGGAACACAATCTGTTAGACCTTGTTCAAAAGAACAAAAAAATTCCTCAATTTTTTTTCCTTGAAAGAGTCCTTCCATCTATAAATAAAATGTAATTGTAACGTGGGCAAATTCGTGCCCAGTGCGTTGAGCATGACCCGAGTCGGGTTTGAAAAATTAGGACTTCTAGTTTCATGTGCAGCTCAAGTTGAAACAGAAACCAGACTAATATTTTAGGGGGCCCAGATTTACTACTACCATGAGATGAAACCAACCCAAAATTCTGTGATCAGATGGGAAAATGCTTGTTAATTTGTTACTTTTTTATTGCTATTTTTTTGTCCCCTCTTCTTGTTTTTCAATAGCCAGACACTTTTTTTTTCACAATTAAATTAAAAAAAAAAGTTCCTTTTTTTGCTTTTTCTTAGCCGTTGCGAGGCAGCACAACTGTAACTGAGGTAATCTAAGCACAATCAACCTAAAGAACCTAATTCAATTCAATCAACTCAAAGAACTCAACCGGGTTTCACAGCCCAAGTCGAATTCACCACAGATACTATGCCTGAAACTCTAATTCAAAAATCAAAATTTCAGCAAAATACTTTATAAAGAATGAATTCTGTGATTTCCTATGTTAGGCAGCATTGAATTAGTAGAGAAACTACCAACCTTACATGGACATTGAGGAAGCTCAAATGTGGCAACATAACCATCAGTTGTTTGTACCCTGAATAGCTTGTGCTTTCCTGGCTATGAAGTAAGTGCGTGCCTCATGTATCTCAGAGCAGACCGCAGCATTGCTCTTGCTTTCTTATCTGGGGTGACTCCTGATAGTATCATCTCTTCATACACAGATGGAACCTGATAGCATAAACACATCACACTTGTCATATGAGAGATAAAAAGGCTCCATGACACGTGTAATTAAGCCAAATTGGCAGAATTAACCAAGCCACAAACAAAAAAAAGTATTCATG
Organism: Paratinospora sagittata; assembly: GCA_035771175.1. Taxonomy (NCBI): domain Eukaryota; kingdom Viridiplantae; phylum Streptophyta; class Magnoliopsida; order Ranunculales; family Menispermaceae; genus Paratinospora; species Paratinospora sagittata. The sequence continues at coordinate 32,888,858 of CM069594.1, forward strand.
CAGAGTGATCATTGGAAGCAACAAATACCACCCATGACTCCCATTAAAGCACAGGAACGTAGAAAAGAGAGAAAGAGAGAAAGAGAGATAACAGGACACTGGCAGTCTGCCACTAGATACCTACTCATCTGATAACTTCTTGAATAAAAGAATAATACGAGCCCACACACACACACACACATATACATGCATGTATATATCTATATATGTGTGTGTGTGTGTGTAAATGTGGGGGTGTTAGAGGAATGGGGCAAAAATAGAGAAAAAGTGTTTGAGAAAGCTGGTATGAGGACACGGAATAATGCAGGTGATTCTGTCATACATTTTGGTTTCTGAATGTAAGAAGCGCAAGATAGAAGTTTCTACCTTTTCAAATTTCTCGGCACGTATTAGAGCTTTCATAAGGGTGGTGTATGTAACAACATCAGGATTCAATTCCTGCAGTTATAAGACAAGCAACAGAGAAAGATTCCGTAAAATAAATAGGCCAAAAAGGCAAAATAAACCAAGTATCAAAACAAGAAATAGGCCAATGCTGGGACCAATAACTTTTAACAACTTACATTTTCCCTCATGTACTGGAGTACAGCAAAGGCTTCAGCATCCCTCCTATCCTCACCAAAGGCATTGATTAATGAGTTAAGAACTGGAACGCTAGGCTTTAGGCCATCAGCTCTCATGATTCTAAATGCATTCACAGCTTGGTCAGACAAACCCTGTCAAAATATGGAAAGAAATACGATTACAACGTTGATATATCCTCCCAGTCCGTGATTTCTCTAAATGGGCTGTTGATAAGTTATGTGCTTAAATTTCTTAACTTTAAAATTATTAATTCCATGCAGTCTATACTTAAAGAAATCATGTTATCTTACTGTTTTTTACTGATCTCATGAGACCATGCCTCTTAGCTGTTTTCACAAACTGACCACAGCACCTGGTGATTTATTCTGATAAGTGTTTAAACAGAGTCTTCTGTAGCTTACAAGGATTATTGTTTATCACACCTATTTCCACCAGGCATCATGTATATCCACTCAAAATGGCTGATTACTATCATCAATTGACATACGGGATACGGGAGAAACTTAAACATCTAAGTAATAACCACTGAATTAGGTAAGACAGATTATTGAATCCGTCCAAAAAAAAAAGGGGGGGGGGGGGGGGGCGGATAAATCAAAAAGGACTTTTTATAACAACAGATTTAAAGGCCATGGGAACCCAAGGAGTATGGCACCAGGTGGATGGTCTTGGATGAATGAATAAATTGTTGAAATGCTACCAAGAGAGAGATGTGAATACCACGAACCCTGACAGCATGCAGAAGCATTGCTACAGTTCCTGACTTTTCGAGCACACAAAGTTATAGCAACATTTATGTTTATTACCATCAAACCCAAAGGGATTATCCACAATGATCAAGTACAACACATCAAGTTTGCATATCAACCATATAAATGAAAATAAGCCATACTTTGTTCCTCATTCAATTAACAAATAGTACATATCTATACAAATATGGAACTATCGATCTCTCAGACTAGTTAATGAACAATAATATAATCATGGAAAGTGTTATGTTCATTAATGGTGTAAATACTTTTAATGAGCTAATGGAAAAACATACCCTCTGTGCATATGCATTCACCAAGGCATGATACATGGTATGTGATGGTTTCAATCCAGCCGACTTCATGACCTCTAAGCACTCAATTGCATCCTTAAACCTCCCCGATTGCCCATAGCAGTCAATAAGTGTGGTGTACGTAATAACATTTGGAATTAAACCTTGGCTCTGCATTCTTGCCAACAGACTCTTCACATCATCCCACTTCTCCTGTTGCCCCTTAGAGTTAATCATAATATTATAGGTTGTAGTGCACGGTGAACACCCACTCACCTGCATTTCCTCAAACAGCTCCTCAGCTCTATCAAACCGACCCGATTTACAATGGCAATCAATCAGTGTATTCCAAGTAACATTATCAGGCTCAATCCCATCCAATTTCATCCGTTCAAACGTCGATACTACATGCTCTAAACAATTGTACTTCCCAAACGTATCAAGCATTACATTGTAAAAATGCCTATCAGGGCGAACCCCATTGCTCCTCATCTCCCTCAAAACCGAAAACGACTTCTGCCAATCCCCTCTATCCCTATAACTCGCGAGAATTCTGCTAAACACATATGAATTCGGCTGCACATTACTCGCTTCCATCTCTTTCAACACAATTCTCGCACTTTCCCACCTACCCGCATTCGCATACGCATCGATAAGCAGACTATAAGTATGCTCATCGGGCAAAACCCCTCCTCTCTCCATCTCACACACAATCGATTCCGCATCTCTCAACGACCCCGACTTCACATACCCTTTAAGCAGTGCATTATACGCTCTCGTCCTGGGCTTCACTCCCCCTTCCTTCATCTCCTCAAAAACCGCCTCCGCCTCCACTGTTCTCCCCGAATTCCCCAACGCCGATATCACCGCAACCAAAGTTGCCGTCTTTGGGCTCAATCCCTGCCCTTCAAACATACTAAGAAACACCAAGGCCCTATCAGGATCCCCCGCCTTCGCAAACGCAACGATTAGGTCATTCGAAAGCTGCCCATCGAGCTCAATCCTGTCAAATTCAAGCTCCTGATACAACTTCTCCAACAACCCTAAATCCAACTCGTTGCTTCTCGTGAGCGACTGAATTATCAAACTGTAATTCACGTAATCCGAAAAAAATCCATCGCGACGCATTTTAGACATCAAGTTCAGGGCTTTTTCGATGTCGCCGTTGCGGACGCAGGCGCCGATTAGGGCATTATAAGTTAAGGGCGTTAGAGTGTGTCGTTGAGAAAGTAAAAACGCCTCGTAAAGCTTGTCGGAGCGGCCGAGGGCGTGGATCAGAATTGAGTAGAGAAGGTCGTAGGAGAAGCAGAGGTTGTGCTTTTGGAGCCATTCGACGAGGGTGTAGGCGGTTTGGAGAGTGGAAGGGGAAGAGCTGAGGGATTTGAGAAGGCAGTGCCAGAGCGGCGCCGGGACGGCGCGGTAGGACTCGGTGAGGCGGCGCTCGGCTGGGTCGAGAGCTGTCGGAGTGGTGGTGCTGGTGATGGTTCCTGTGGTGGTGGTGGAAGAGAGGAAGTGGAGGAGAGGAGTGAAGTCGTAGCGGCGGTTGTAGAGGGAAGTTAGGTCGTCGGAGGGAGAGGTGGAGGACAGTGAGGTGGTGGTGGCGGAGGCGGAGAGAAGCGGCGGCGGAAGGGAGTGGTGGTGGTGGTGGTGGTGGTGGTGGTGGTGGTGGTGGTGGTGGTGGTGGTGGTGGTGGTGGTGGCGGCGGAGAAATGGGGGCAGGACGGTAGGGGAGTGGAGGGGAGGGGGAGGGAGTGGAGGGAGAAGAAGCATGTTCCACAGTTAGAGTCACAAGGAGTGGATTGAGTTTGATGAAAATGGAAAGAAAGAGAGCAGTCAGGGCGTGTTTGGCGTGAGAAGGATTTTATTTTTTTATTATTGTTTTGTTTTTTTTAAATAATTTTAAGGTAGGAGATGAAAGGAGAGCCAAGATATTTGTATGCAATGGGCGAGGGAGAGAGCATGGGATGAGATGAGATAATTTGACGTTACCTTCAAAGCTAATGAACCATCTTGCTGGTAAAAGTAGGAAGATGCGAACACTCCGGGACTTTCGAGTTTCTGTAGCTACAGAGCTCTGTCCTACGGAGGAGGAGGATAAAAAGAGTTACTATGGTGCTCGTTAACCCATCCAACTTTTGAATTGATTTGGGGTTGAGTTAATAAGTTCTTTAGAGTCGGTTAAGTTCTAAAATATTTAATTTTAGATCAATTTAGGTTGAAGTACGGGTTGAACGGCTGAGATAAATATTGAAACCTTAAAGCATTATTTTTTAAAAATTTATATATATATTATGATTCTTATCTAATACTATTTAATTTAGTTTATACCATAATATATATATAATAGAGTTACTATATTATTAATATATATAATCTCAATTTATACCTTGCTATTTTATAAATTGTTATTACTATCTATTAATATGTAGTATTAACAGACTATTTATTATAAAATAATAGTAAAAAAAAATTACTAACAAATCTAAACAATAAATAATTAATTAAAATTCTTATATCAATAGATTATATTTCAAATATGAGGTTTAAGTCAAATTTGATCAAACCGACGAAACCCAAATCAAATTCAAACTGTTTGGATTATGTTAGAATTTAAATTTATCAACTTAAACTATTTGAGTTGAGTTTGATTTTAGCCCCAATCTAATCCGTAAACACCCCTAAGGGTTGCCGTACTAGTGTGGTACAAACTTAAGACCTTTTAATATATAAGTCATAATTGGATTGAGAATAGTAGCTTACATAAGAGTTTATTGTAGTTTAAAAGTCATTTACCGATTTTAGGAGTGGTGGTGAGGTATTTAGAATGGAGGCTTTGGTCCTCTAGGTTGAGTTTTGTTTGTGATTTGAAAACTGAATGCAACCAAAAAAGTACAAAATTGAAAAATCATTTGTTATCATTTTTCGAAACACATATGTTTTCTGATTATAAACTTTTAAAAATATTATTGGATTTAACGAATCTAACACATTTATTTTTTACGTTTTCAAAATTTTGAATACAAAAAAAATTATATTTGAATTACGAACAAACACAGTTCCCAAAAACAAATTTCAAGACCAATAATGTGTTGTTTTAGTGTTTGTTGTCTATTTTTGCATGAGGTAGAAATGCCTTGTGTTGATCTAATAGTGAAGTCGCTGTGTATCAATAGCATTTTCATGAGAGAGAAGAAACATATAATTGCAGTGATTGATACGGTGATGATCAAACCACACAAGTATAATTACGTTTTTAAGACCTTTCCACCCTACACCTTTAGCACAACTCCTTTTATAATAGCCTTGCTTAAGATCACAATTGCAAAATCTTTCTACGGTAACATAGTTTCTCCGCTCTCCCGTAAAAGTTTATTTTTTCTGTAAATAAGATTTTTTAAAATATATATAATGTGCATACGCATGAAATGTGTCACATGCATTGCACTTGACTTCTACTATGCACGGATGAAGTCTTAATTGAGATTTTATTTATATTATTACTAGTAATACTTAGAGAGGAATACATTTAACATTAGTTATTGCAACCTTAGTATTATTATTTTAATTTTATATAGTTTATTTATTATGTAGAGTTAAATACATGCACAAAAGTATATATATATCTTTGTATGTACATTAAAAATATAAGTTTACTTATTGTATAATATTTATTAAATCTTATAGAATGAGTTTTATTAGTTGTTTTGCTTTTGAAATTATAAATTGTATTTTTGTCACTTATTCTTGTCATCCCAAAGTTTTTAAAATATAAATAAAATGATTAAAAACTAATAAAAAAGTAAAATCCGGACAAAATAAATGGGTAAAAAAAATAAAATATTTGTCCGTTTTAAAAATAGGCCGAGTATGAACGTATCCCAGGGCCATCTGATAGGTAAAAAAATTGTTATTTTCTTAGTAAAATAAAACCTTTATCGAGAAATTAAAAGATTTGTGTTTGATTATCATAATTTTCTCGGAAAAAAAAACTTCTCACTTATAAAGGTGTTTTCTTTTTTTTTTTGACATTATAGGTAATGTTCGTGTTTATATTTAATGACTTACAAAAAAAAATGTTTAAAAAATATTTTCTCCTATATAATCAAATAATCACGAAAAAATCTTTTAAAATAAATTGTTTAAAAAATTTATTTTTCAAGAAAACTATACTTTCTTGAGAAAATTTTCGTCAACTATGAAAAGGCCATAGCTAAAATTTTTTTCTTTAAAAAGTATATTTAATTTTTTTTCTCCTATTTGTTTGGTTAGTAATGATATATATATATATATTTATAGTTAGTTATTAATTAGATAATTACAACTTTATCAAATTTAAGTGTAATAAATTTTCTTAAGAGATTTTTTTTTTTTACTTTGCTGGTCGAAAAAATTATGATAAGAAAAAAAGAGAAGGTTGGGAAACTCTTTTTAGATTTGTTTTTTCTTACCTCTGTTACCAAACAAATATAGAAAAATAGAATTTTTTATTAAAAAAAATAACTGTTTCCTGAAAAATATAAAAAATATATATTATTTTCTCACTATATAAAGAGACCTGCTTTTCACCGGTTCAACAAAAACCCCAAACACCCAATAAAAAACCCTACAATAGCAGCGTATAGTTGCAGACTCCTTTTAGTTTTCGATTCAGAGCTCCAATGGCGGTTCAATAAAGACCGGCCAAAGCTCCCAAACAGCCGTAAAAAACCTACAATAGCAGCAAACAGTTGAGGTCTCCTTTTCGTTTTCGATATTCAGAGCTCCAATGGCGGGGTCTAGAGTTCAGGTTAACAAGGCTCACAAGACCCGTTTCTCTTCGAAAGCGTCTCGCCAAGTTCACAAAACCTCTCGCACAGGTGACTTCAACTATTTCCTCAAATTTTTACTTTTTTCTTCCTATGGTTTGATTGTGCGGTGTTTCGATTGTTTTTTCCTTCGTTTCGTATCGGGTCTGTGCTGTTTTGGTGATTTGATGGTGTGTAGACAAAGGCAGAATCTCGAAACCGGACCGCAATGTTTTGAAAGGGGCGAGAGCTGCAAGAGTTCAACACAATAAGATGGTAGGTGTAATTGGTTCGTTAATTATTTTTCTTTTCAACTCAGTATTGATTTATTGCAATTGAATGGGGCCATAAAGTTTCAATCTTTTTGTGAATTTTGATAATTTGCTTTCATTGAGTTTTCAACTCAGTTGAGTTTGCTTGTTGTTCTAGGTGCGTGATCAAAAACGGGCTGCAGTTTTGAAAGAGAAAAGAGCGTTGAATGGATCAGCTAGTCCTCCCCTTGTTATCGTGAGTTTTGCTCTTTGATACTTGTTTCCAAGTTTCTCCTTCTATTTCTTGTGTCTATTTGTTTATGGTATTTGTTCTGGGGGATGAGCTGGAAATTGATGCAATGAATTGGACCAATGCCTGGGGCTTACCATCTAGTTTGAATAATGGTTGATTCAATCTTAATACACCTCTACAATTCTTTGCATGCTTGCCAGTTCCAGATAATCTGCATACTTAAAAATGCCAATGCTGGCCAGGCCTATTTTAGGCTTATTGGAAGGGAAAATGATTACTAGACACCCTTTTTTGACATTGTAGGTGAGAGTGGTTGGATCGTCTCGATTCACGTAACAGCGCATCGTATAACGCAATCAACGCGTGATACGAGGTGCTGTCATGTGATTCGAGGCGATCCAACCACTCTCACTTACAAATTCAAAAATGTGTGTTAAAAAAGTGTGTTTATGTAGCATTACCCTATTGGAAGAGTTACCCAATTCTCTCAAACATTGTGTTCAGATTTTAGGGTAGCACTCTTTGGCTAATTTAGTGAAAATGGTGAACTTTGATGTGGTATACTGTATTTATTTTGCTAGAACACTAGTTACTAATGGCCATCTACCTACGAGACCATATAATTCTTGGTCGAACGGTGTTTTAAAATTATGCTTTAGTAAGTATTTCTAGGTGGAGAGTTCTTAGCTTTGTGTCCAAGGGCAGCGTACAAAAGTAATATTTTACACGTTGAACTTTATTTTATGATTAAGGCGGCTTATAAAAAGTTTCTTATTTCGCCTCTGAATTGATGGGTGTTTTATTCTGAATTTTGTTTTGAACAGGTTCTTTTTGGGCTTTCTGCATCTGTTAACCTAAAAGTGCTATCAAAAGAGATTTTTTCATTATTATCTCCGGAAGGTGCAGGAGCCACATCTGTGGCAGTTGCTTCATCTGATTACAGACTTAGAACAACAGTAAGTGCTATTAAATAAGTCTATTCATGTTTGAGTCCTTCATGCAGCATATGTGATTTTTTTTCTTTTTCTTTCATCACGAGATGACATGCTATAGTATCAAAATTCAGTAAATATAAAAAAAATTACATGTATCTGCTAAGTTAGCAGAGCATGACTTGAATGTTCTGAGGTTTGTCATGAATAAAAATCAAATCATTAGGATGGATTTTTATTTTTTGGAATCCAGTTACAATTCAAGTTTTCTTCCAGTAATATAATTTGATGTTGAAAAAGAGTTTGGATTTAGGGTGGTTGACTACAAGAAACACTAAGAAGAAAATCCACATTTGCAGAAACAATTTCAATTTACCTAGTTTCCACCTTTGCAAGTGGGAATCTTTTCTTTCTTGCATAAAATTTAAAATGCAGCTGTCTTCAATGTTTGTTCCCACTTTCTTTGCCTTGATCAAAAGTAAAAAAGTGTAAAATTATGTACGGGGGAGGATAGGATTTTTTCCTTCAATTTATTTGTCAAGTTGTGCTGGCTAGTCAAAATCGATAAGCAACAATAAAGTTGGCCATACTCTGTGGTACATTTATATCTTGCCGAGAGCCTGATATGGATGAGCACTGAGCAGTGTTGTTAGAGAATCCGGTATTAAGTTATTTTATAGTTTGAGAACAAAAATGACAATAGTAAGCTTATTATCTCATCAAAGTTCTCAAGAGCTATATTGGCTGTTCTCCACGGACGTGAGTAGATCTTTTTATTAGGTGGTAATACATTTAAATTAAAAGTATATCTTAATTCCATACTTTTCCAGTTCACTCTAGTGAAGGGTGTGCAAGAGTAGGAAATTCTCCAATGCCAACTGCTTATCAAATTCTTTCTTTTGCAATTCTTGTATTTGTGTTTTAGATGGCTTCACTTCATTTTGTGTTCAGTGGTATATTATGTTTATGTAAGAGAAGTAAGGTTTGGGTATTAAGGGCCCTTATTCTTCTTGGGGGGGTTGCTACATATGGCATACAATTATCATGTTGTTGCCTATAGTCGGCCAAACATTTTTTAGTCTAGGGTATCAAGGGAGCATTTGAATAGGGGTGAGGAAAGAAATAAGTATTAAATGATGCTAAATTCAAAACATATGATGATCTATATGATGAAGGGGAGAGAAGAAGCAAATGTATATATATATATATTCGTTCTTCCAAAAAGTACCCTAAAAAACTATATTGTTGTTTTTTATTTTAAAATATAGTTATACTGATGTAATGAGCAATATAGTAATTTAAATGTTGAGTATGGTTATGAATAAATTAACTTAAAAAAAGAAATTGAGAAAAAACATTATCAAGTAATTAGGGATAAAGAATATAACCAATGAAGCTTTAAAGAGAGAATACATGTGAAACATTAAAAGCTTGGGTACAGATTTGGATGACGAAAAATTTATCGGAATAAGAAGTTTTCCCTTTTAAATATTGCTGTTGCTTGGTCCTTTTTCTTGCTTTTCATGTGACAGCTTTACCTAATCTTCAGTTATTGCTTCATATTATCTTGTTATGTGCTGGGAACAAAGTCTCTCTCTCTCTCTCTCTCTTTCTGTTTCATCGCAGGCCATACCCATACTGTTTGAGACATTTTAACCTAATGATCTGGGATATGGCTAAGATGGTGATCAATAAAAAGCATTCTTTTAAAAGCTTGAGTTTCTATCATAGGTATTGGAGGCACCTCATGGAGATCTAACAGCTTGCATGGAAATGGCGAAGGTATTATTAGCTTGTCTATACTGTTTTAGGGCTTTTTTTATTTTTTCAAGCCCTTCCCCTTATGTGTCAATTCTTGTAGATGCCTCGACTTGTGTTTTGTTTCTTTCCTTACTTTATAATACACTTTGAAACTTAGGTTGCCGATCTTATAGCCTTTGTAGCGTCAGCTAGCCCTTTGTGTGAAGAAGATACTTCCAGCCCTTACATTGATTCATTTGGAAGTCAATGCCTTTCTGTTTTTAGGGCAATTGGTCTACCAAGTACGGTTGTCTTCATTCGTGTAAGTACTTAGTTCTTTATGGAATTTCTACTTGGACATTTTCAGTTACTGTAGTACTTTATGAATTGAAGCTGAAACTTTTACCCTACATGCCTATAGGATCTTCCGGTGGAGCTGAAAAAGAGAAATGAAATGAAAAAAAATTGCATGTCCAGTCTTGAATCTGAATTTCCGGAGGACACTAAATTTTATCCTGCGGATACAAAGGATGAGTTGCATAAGGTAATGCTGATAACTTATGCTTTTCAAGTCAAAACTTAGAGCAATAAGGATTTAGTTATTGATTAGTTTATTAAATTCTGAGGGATGTTTAAACATTTTCGTCAGTTCTTCCCCCCCCTCTTCTTTCTTTGAATTTTTTTAGTTGATGGTTTTCCATGATTCCTGTTATTTGCTGAATCAGCATGTTGTTACTGGATATCTGTGATAATGTTGTCCATGCTTCCTTTCTGTTTATTGCAGTTCATGTGGCTTTTCAAGGAACAACGTCTCACTATCCCACACTGGCGAAACCAACGGCCTTACCTTATGGCTCAGGAGGTATATTTTTCACTTATCAAGAATTCCACGAGTGTCTGATTCAGCTTTATCAACTTTTTCTTCTTCCTTTTTGGGCTTTTCCACCTTCCACCACCCTGGAAAAAGTTGACTTTTTGAATGATATAGAAAAATAAAGATGAGTATTGCGTGGTTAAAATTAACAGAATCTTGATACTGAAACATCTTATGCACCTGTATCCTACTTGGTTCAGGATATCAAGTATAATTTACAAAGCAAAACAAGTTAGATTGTGTCTTGCTTCATACGATTTTTGTCCGTCTATTTTATTTGGGTGACTGCTAATTTGTCTCCCTGTTTCCTAATTTTACTTTAGTGTTTCTTCTCAAATTTTGAGGTTGGCGTAACATCTGTTCACATGTGATGCCTGAATGCTTCAATATCTGTATCTATATTGGCAAAAAGGAGTACTGATGGCGGTGAACCTAATGATATATTGTTAGTCATTTCTTTCTCTCAAGATTCAATGCTTATGAAGAATTCTTTAATTAGTTAAAGACTTAAAGTTGATATTCAAATTCTTTAATTACTTTAAAGCTAATATTCAAATTCTTTAATTAGTTAAAATTAATATTCTAATTCTCTAGTTAGTTAAAATTCTTTGACTAGTGAATAACAACATGTCTAGAGAGAAGGTGAAAAATCCTCCACTTCTAGAGATGTATATGACCAACCAAGGCACTTTGTTCTAAAGACAACAGATGTTGTCGCTTATGTTAATGATAATGAAATAACAGGTCAAAGTGTTTATCTGACTAGTTGAGTTTACATTTTAGTGCATATAAACTCAAATGCAAATAAATTAGCGAATGAATTTTATAGGCCTTTGAAAGCTGGAAGCCATAAATGTTAAAGTTTAAAATGGGAGCTCATTCTTTGGAAAAGGTCGCCAACTGGATCCTATCACTTAAATTCAGAGGCACATTGCGTTAATCATAAATCCTCCACCTATAAAAGAAAACAAGTTAGAATAATTGACTCAACTTTCTATTTATTTGTAAGCATAGACGAAATCTAATTTTCATGTAGGTTGCAGTGTTGTCAAGGCCCCGCCTAGGTCCTTGAACTAAGGAAACCACCTTGGCCCTGAAGGGGGTTCATTGCAATTTTTTTTTTCAAGGGCGTTTATGAAATTTTTTCTTTTTTTTTTTAAAACAAAAACTCCTCGACCCTTAACGTTGGAACCATCCAAACCCTAAACCCCAGCGACCTAGAGCTTTCCTTCGACCATTCTCCGACTCCGACGATAGCTTCCGACGACATTCAAACGTCGAAAACTTCTTTCCACCTTTTTTTTTTCATCCAATCTATGACTTCCTCTTTTTTATTTTATACAATTTAAAATAAAATGCCAAATATAATTATAAATAACTAAATATATTTATAAATAATTATTACTTAATTTTAATACATAAATCATAAATAAAATCATAGAAGATTAAATATATTTATTTATTTACATATTTAAGTTTAATACATAAATCATAAATAAAATTATATAAGATTAAAAATATTTATTTATTTATAAATAAATAAATATATTTAATCTTATATGATTTTATTTATGATTTATGTATTAAAATTAAATAATAATTATATATATGTGTATGTATGTATGTATGTATGTATGTCTATATATAGGGGACCAAGGAATAAATAAATAAATTTTTCAGGGACATCTAAATAAATATTTTATATGCCGCTTAATCCTCGCCTAGCCTAGATAAGGTATAACGCCTACCACTACCTTCCCGCCTTGACAACACTGGTAGGTAGCACTGTTATTGTTGACTAAACTATTTAGTGATCCGACAATTAGTTGTTAATATGACAAGAGAAGAGTTCATTGCACATGTAGAATGTACTATGATTGTTTATATTATAAAACATATTTCTAGTTTCAATCTGTTGTTTAACGCTATTATTTGTCGATTTGTATTATTTTGTTTGGTTTTGCATCTCTTTGAATATGTTTTAATAATCTTAAAACCTAAGCAAACAAATTTTAAACTTCTCTAAGTTGGCAAATTCTTCCAAAAAAATTCCATGTCAAATTGAATTTCCCATAGTTAATTCCGAATTTTAAGTGAGCAAAATTTTAGGGCAAAGATGAATTTTCATGAATTTTTTATATCTGATTTACTGATCTATATAATTGTTTTCTGTCATCAAATCTTTTTCTGCCGTTATTTGCCACCTTCATTGTAGTGTTATATTGCAGGTTGATTTGTTATTATTTGTCTGAACCTTTTTTTACTGGTTTTATTAGTTATATGGATTTTATGTTTCATTTTACAGGTTGATTTAGTAACTGATGATGGCAATCCAGGAAAATGCACCATTCTCCTTTCTGGTTATCTTCGCTCTCACTCTCTCTCGGTGAATCAGCTGGTAATTTGTCCGTACCCTTCGCACAACTGCGGTATCTGAAGTGTTAGTTTCATGAATTTATTCTTTCTTCAATTAGGTTCATGTGTCAGGAGCAGGAGATTTTCAGTTGTGCAAAATGGATGTTCTCAAAGACCCATGCCCTTTAAGAGCTAGAAGAGTGCGTGACTTTATGGATTCAGATGAATTGCATGATGCACCGCAGGTACCAGCTATCTGCTTTACATACTGAATTCTAGTTTTATAAATAACTTCTAATGACTTATCTATAAATAAAAAAAGATAGCTTCTAGTGATTAGTAAATGAATATGTTGCATGTGATATGATCTTGTTTCATTTACTACAACCTCTGCACTGATATCAGTTTCTATTCAAAGCAATACACTCAGACCCTGTATTAGTTTGGTCTGTAATTGTTTGCTGTACATGATAGCAATAAACAGAAAATAATTATGCAGTTTCTTCTCTGGATGTATGGTAACCTTTTGATCATCACCCTTTAAACATTGTGGAATATGCTGATAATGTATAAACAGTGTTTTCAAGGCGGCGCCTAAGAAAACGCCTAGGTGCAGTGCTCGGCAGGCGGTGGGGTGTGTGCAAATATTTAAAATGTTTAGGAGGTCCCTCTAATTTTAAAAAAAAAAGCTTTAAAAATAGAAACCCCCCCTTTCTACACTAAACCCTCAAATCTCTCTCTCTCTCCCTAAGCCCATTCTTTCCATTTGCTCCGATAAAAAAACACCCTCGAAATCTCCGGTGGCCGTCGACGACCCTCTGACAACCCTTCGACAACAGATATTTGTTGTCCAACAATTTGTGGATATAATTTTAATTAATATGGAGTGTTTTTGATCATTTATGAAAATTTAACATTCATTATAGAATATAGTTAGATATATATAATTCTGAATATGAATTGTCCAGGGACCTGTAAATAAATATTTTTTTATCGCCTAGGCCATGTCTAGGCTATGCCTCGCCTAGACAGGGCAAATCACCTAGACATTGCTTTGGTGCCTTGAAAACACTGTGTACAAGATCAAACGATCTTTTGGGAGAATTGTAGGCTGGATGTTAGTGTGTAAATCTTCTCCGTAGGGAGTTTTTGTTGGATGGCTTATAATTATTATTATTATTTTTGCAAGATCTCAGAATGCATAACTACATTCAATTTAGTGCCAGGACATTTGTTTGCTTAGCTTCAGGTGGGGTCTAATAGGCAAAAGATTCGACAAAATCCCTCTGATTGAACTGAATGATTATATAGATTGTAGATGTTTTCTCATTATTTTCTATGTATATTAGGGGTGTCGACGGTTCGGTTTGGATCGGTTTAATGCTCAAACCTAAACCAAACCAAATATAATCAATTTCGGTTCGGTTTAGCTTAATCGGTTTATTTTGAATTACCAAACCAAACCGAACCCAACATAATCGGTTTGGTTCGGTTTGGGTTGATCGGCTTGAAGTTTTACATGTACATACGTTAAATAAATTAAAATAATCAATTATATATGTATGTCTATAAGGTAATTTTAATTTTTTTAATGCATATTTAAAAAACTTGAAAACTATCTTTACTATATAAAGATGATTATATAATTTTTTAATGAGAATGTTTATATCATAAAAGAATCATAGACATTAAAAATAAATATTAATAGTTTTAATTTTAGAATCGGTTCGGTTTAGATCGGTTTTTAAATTCTCAAACCGTAATCCGAACTAAACCTATCGATTTATATTTTTTCCAAACCTAAACCAAATCGAACTTATTAAAAAATCAAACCAAACTAAACCAAACACATCGGTTGGTTTTGGTTTCGCGGTTTGAACCAATCCATTGACACCCCTAATGTATATGATGTATGATAGAGTGGAATGATAGAAAAGGACTTGTAAAGCCAATCTAGACCTAGTAGTTTGGGTGAGGCTTTGGCGATATTGATTGATCTATTGATTGAAATATGTATAATATCAAGTTGTGTCCTTATTATTTTTGACTAACTAAATGTCAATAATAGAAAAAAAAAAGCGCCTTTGGAGTGTTTGGAATGAGTGGAATAATAGTATTTTTAAGGAAGACCAGTCATTGTTTGATTTTTTTGTTTTTTTTTTTGTTTTCCTTGCTTCACTCAGAATTGGGCATCTACTCTAGTTAATGATTATGGGCTCAGTGATTGGATGATAGGATGTTGTCATTTAAATATTATTTGTAGTTTAGGCTGGGGGGTTCTATCATCTGCTGGATGAGAAGCGTCCTTGTACTGGCTTTTTTTCTTTTCTTTGTTTTTTTTCCCCTTTTGAATAAAGTCTTTGTTTCCTCTTAAAAAAAAAACTCCTTTTATCTCACAGCTGTTGGAACTAGCTTGTTGGTGATATCTAAAATTGCTAACGCGAGTATGCTTAGTAGTTTATTAATTGTTAGAAGTAGACGACTTAAATACTTGTTTAGGAACAAGGCATTGTGTGGAGTTCACTGTGGGCAAAGGTAATTATCAGTAGATATGGAAGATTCTCACTTTTAGGGCATGAGGAGGGTGCGACAAGGATAAGAAGGATCACTTATAGAAGTCTGTGGAAATTTATAGCATCTCTGACAACCAAAGTGTTAGAGAATTGTAGACCTGAAGTTGGAGATGGACATACATTTTGTTTTTGGGAGGATAGGTAGATGGGAGATAGACCTTTGGCAGACCTTTTCCCAAACCTATTTAGATTTTCTTCCTTGCATAACCAACCCATTTCCTCGTATACGTCATATGTCCTATCACCTAATTCCCACTCTCTTTTGTGAAACTTACACCTACCTAGAGCCCTAACCCTTGGGGAACAAGAGGAAGCATCTTCATTCATTTTCAGTCTAGCTAACCTTAATATCTCTAATTCACCAGACCATATAGTTTGGACCCTAGACCCGTCAGGACAATATACTTGCAAATCTCTTTTCAATTCTTTGTCTGTCAATCTACATAACCCAACATTCCCACTAGCCACATATATATGGAAGGTTCAAGTCCCATCGAAAGTTAAGGTATTTGGATGTTTTTAGGCCAATAGAAGGATAAACACATTCAATATTCTTCAAAGGAGATTGCCCAACTTATCTATTTCCCCCAATTGGTGCTCTTTATGTGGTCAAGATGGAGAGAGTATAGACCATATCCTTTTTTCATGTATTCATGCTAGCCGAATTTGGAGTTTTTGGAATGCTTTTTCAAGGGGAAGATTCACTCGCCCAAACACTATCATAGAAGGTTTATCGTTGTCACATATGACCAATACATCTAGTCACATGAAAGGGGTGGGACTTATTGCTACATATGCGACTATGTGGTCTTTATGGTTGGAACGTACTAATAGAATCTTTAAAGACCAAGTCAGGGGAGAGAATCAATTGTGGGAGTCCATAAAGCTAGTAGCCAACTCTTGGGTGCTAGTTTCAGAATGGCATTTAGGTTTCTCCTTGTCGGATTGGATTTTGGTTTGGGATAGATGTTTACATTAACAGGATGATATGTAATTTATTTAATATGTAGGAAAGGGAGTATTGGGATTGTGAAAGTTTCTAGAGTTATGTACTCCTGGTGCATACAATCATAAAAGGTTTAGTCAAAATGTATTCAGCAAACACTTTATAAATAAAAGATTATTTTTGTTTCCGCTCAAAAATAAAATAAAATTGTTTTATCATTTTCACATGCTAGGTTTTTTTGTACCAAAATCCCTGTACTACCCTTGTAACATTTATTCTTATATCTTTTTAAAGATCAAGTTATTAAAAAGAATGGATAATCATTTGTATTTCCTAAAAAAAAAAAAAAAAAAATCTTTGATTAGTTAAACATCAAGCACCTTTCTTTCTTGTGAAAATCCAAATCTGCCTCCTTTTCTAGGAGATTGGAGTTACTAACTTTGCAATGTAGTTGGGACCAAGAGCATGATCTCGGCAATTTTCTGTGTATGTGTGTGGTGGTTATGAGTCGGCTATGTCACATGAACTCTTTACTTTAGGACAATGTGCACGTGCCAACGCAATATGACTACATTGGTATGGGATATATGTTTGACCCTTCAAACTCTTAAATACAGCTATGTAGATTCCCCAAAGAAAGAAACGAAAGAAGAAGGAAGAAAATGATTACTAGATGATAGTTCATTGAAGTGAGGAGAAAGAAAAAATAACATAAAAGATTGAAAAAAAGAAAATAAAAGGGAAGTAGAAGAAAGATTATAGACTTAGTAATGAACATTGCCCTGTCCATGTACTTGGATCCAAATTCTTGGGCACTTTTTGTCCAATTCCCCTTATCCCCATAATTTGAGACTAAGGCAACGTTTGACAACTCTAATTCCAACCTCTAATTTCTCCAAACTCTAATTAAAAAAGAGGTTGGACAAAATTAGAGCGTTTGGTAATAATTTGTCAACCTCTAAATAAAATAGAGGTTGCCAAAGAGTAGAGGATGATTCAACTATATTAGGAATAATTTGTAACATACCAAATTTGCATTAATCATTATATAGAATAATTTGCCACAACTCAAATTTATTAAGTGATAATTATTACAAAATAATTTTTAATTTAACCAAATATAGCATATGACTACAATATAATAATTAATTTCTATTTTATAATTTTTAAAATAAGAGGTTGGAGTATTTTTGTTACCAAACAATACTTTTAAAATAAGCTCTTATAAAAGTAGAGCTAAAAAAAATAGAGCTAATAGAACTAAAAATTGTTGAGCTAAAAAAAATAGAGTTACCAAACACTACCTAAACAAGTTCAACCTTTAGATATGCACCCCCGTATGACACCCATATGTGAGTCCAAAAAACATTGTGAGTAGTAATTTGGTGAGTTATCCATTACCCTGAAGAGATGCTTTATTCGATGGGTTGATGGATGGCCAAATATCATACATCTAGGATAATGGATTGTGCATTGATGGGCAATGAACAAAAAAACATATGCATGCAACTTTATTCATTTACATATTTGGAGGGGTCCTTTGAATGATAAATTTTCATTTTTATTAATATATGTATTTGTGTTCTCCAAAAAACAGTTGGCAGTCTTTGTTTTTCTTGTGGCCCATTGGTCCATTTAATCTTGATATTTCAAATGTTTTTCTTTAAAATTACAGGTTATTTGGTCATTAGTTCCTGATCCTTTCAAGCAGGTGCCTCTGCTTGTTGAAAATGTTCCAGACCCTCTTGCAGGGGAGCAAGTAAGTTTCTATTAGTTGCCAATTGTGCTGTTTACCGTCATGAAATCTGTATTTTATTAATGCTGCTAATAGACTGTTTTGAGTTGATCGCTTAGCTCTAAGCTATTGCGTATGATACGTTGACATGCACAAACAATGTGGTATACTCTTGTATACCAGAATCATCTTTATCCAGTATGATTATTGGGGGAATGGTGCTTTTTGTTCCATTGCTGATCAATTGTTATTGTTAGCAGATCAGTGGGTCTCAATGTAATAGATGTGAATCCTTTTGTGAAAGTCCCGTAGGATACCTGGTTCTACTTATATCCTGGGCTCACGCCCATGAAAATTCTCATTGGACCCATGGGTGGTATGTTTTGACTCTGATAGGGAAACTGGAGAAATATTCGAGTGTTTGTAATTTCTCTGTAATTTTCTTGTAGTCGGCGTTGGAAGAACCGTTCGTGGAAAGCTCAAACCATACACAGATGCCACTAGACCTCCATAAGACCCCATTAAAATGATTTATATATTTCGGTCGAATCTGAATAGAGCAATATAATCTCCTGTACAATCAAATGCTTTTATTTTGTCCGGTTGTAAAAGTTCAACCTGCAGAATGTGATATATGGAAAGCCTGCTTTGTTTGCTGGTTTAAAGTTTTAACTATGTTGGTTTAGTATTGTATTTCTGATGTAGATTCTGTTTTATCAGAAATAACAGTTGCAGAGGACTTTTGGTGCCATCTTCTTAAAAAACTTTTTGAACACACTGATTATTATTCCTTATTGTTAGATTACCTGTTTCAGTAATCAGAATGAGTTTTGTTTGTTGAGTAATAAATTGTGTATTTTAGTGGGGCATCTAACAGGATATTTTCTTGATTAATTAGACCTGGCCAACAGAAGCAGAAATGGCTGAGGCTGATGAACTTCGCAAAGAAAAAAAGCATAAGAAGAAGATACTTCCTCGTGGAACCTCAGAATACCAGGTTGTTTATTCATCATTGTTTGTTCTTAAAAGGTGTTTGATTGAGCTTGTTTTCATTGCCTGACTTTATCATGTTGATTTTAACTTCTTAATGTGCAGGCAACTTGGATAGTGGATGATATGGCTGAGGAAGATTCAGATAGTGGCGAAGATGAAGATGATGGTATGGTAGTGGATGAAAATGGTTTTTCTAGTTTTGGAGGTGCGCATCATTCTGACCTTGATGAAGACCAAGCATCTCTGAACTTGAGAGATTCTGATGGAGAAACCGAAGATGATACTATGATGATGGTTAGTTTTATTTTAATCTATTGGGACTTTTGTATTTCTCATTTACCTTTTCTTTTGAAATTGATTTAATGATTACTGCAACATTGTGCATAGTTATTTATTATTTTTAGATCATTGAAATTGCAAAAGCATGTCGTTCTCCCCATGTTTTTTTTTGAGAAGAAACAAGATGGATATATTAGACATAAAAAAAATTGCTGAAAAGGTTGCAAGGAGTACGAGGAGTACTTCAAAACACCTAGAACCCAAGAGGCCAAAAGCAAATTACATCAAACTTGCCCAATTCCTAAGCCACACAGACATGCTCACCAAACTAGAGCAAGACACCCAGCTTGTAGCTTCATTCCCCCCATGTTAATACTCCTCCTTTCAGACTTTTGGCCTCTAATTCAATTTTTTTTGTTGTTCTGCAATCCACGTGTGATCGAAGTAGTGCTGTCAAGGCATCAAAGCCATTACCTATGTATTTTTACCTCAAATTGCCTTGGTGGTTTCTCTTAGTCGGTGATAGGCTTATCTATAATTTGCAGGAAAAAAAAAAAAGACCCATGAGGAGGAATCTCAACCTTTTATTCCATATTATTTATTAATTTTTTACAGATATATAAATCACAACTAGACTTGTTTTTTATGTTAAAAAAATTGTTACCTTCAGAAAAAAAAAAGCAGCTAATAATGAGTCATCCCTTAAAATGGTATAACTATTTCTTAAGGTTTTAGGTACTAAATTATCATTTATGAAATTTAAAAAACCTTCCTTATCATTTATGGTAAATACATGCAATTTGACTTTAAAATACCCAATGATTCTATTTGAATCCATTTTTATTAAAACCGCTAAAAAGACATTCCTAAATGTTTTCAAACTTAAAAATTCAAATTGAAGCTAAACTACAAACTTATCCATAAATAACATAAACATGCCCTCAGAAGTTAGACTGCAGACTTCTGAATATGCTTCTTTCATTGAAACACTCTATGGTTTTAACTTTTATTACCTTCTGTTCTAAATCTTTCAAAAGACATTTTTAATTATGTGCCCAATTACATTCCATAAAGATAATGTCTTTGACTTGAAATTCCAATTGGTTGGAGGAAGGCCTTATTTTGTTTTGGTAATCAAATATTTTAATGCTGTTTGTAGACGATGTATCTTAATGTTCTGAACTTCTGATACCCTCTTTATGGTTCTGTGTTGTTAAAGATAGTGTAAAAAATTAATCAGTTTCTTTGATGTTTTATGGTTATTGTTAAACTACAATATTTACTTATAAATTTAATATGCCACTTTTTCCCCCTTTTATAGGATGGTGAGAACTTGACGAAGGAGCAGTTGGAAGATGAAATTCGAAAAATTAAAGATGCACATGCTGAATATGAGGGTACATCTCTTTGTTTGAGTATCTGAAAGTGTTATTGCATTTGTGTTCATGGAATATTTATAGTTTTCTGATGAATTAAGCACTTGGTCTCTGCTGCCTAAATTGGTTCACTTTGAGGATTTTTAGCATTTCTTATATGCGGAAGTGTATGATGCAATTAATCCGTTTACTACTGGAAATTTGATTCTGGCACAAATGGTAGCTGTGTGCTGGGTGCAAGTTATGGATAAGGGACAGTATTTTGGCTGAAAAGTTTTCAAAAATATAGAGTACAGTAGAACTAGCAGTTGGTTGGCAAAACTCCTAGTGTTGCCCAATTTGGCATCAATGTCGTCCTTGAAACCTAAAGTTTTTCTATGTGGTTTGGAGGCAAAATACTGCTTAGTTTTGAGAGAGATGAAAAAAGTGAGGAACGGGAGTTTTTTTTTTTTATTAAAAAAAAAAGAAAAAAAAAAAGGGAATGATCACAAATGTGATACATACTTAATGCTAAAATGATCCACTAGTTTTAGGTGGTGTTTGCTAACTCTACATGCAACCCCTAAAAAAAGTAGAGTATACTGAAAAAGTTATAGTTTATAGTTTTTGTAAATATTTTTATATTTCTCTACCTCTAATTGAAATGGAGGCTTAACATTTATAATAAGCAAAAAAATACAGTCAAAAGGTAGTGTTATAGGGAGCTCTTGACCTTTTCTGAACCAGTTTTATTTATTTCTTCCACGGATATTGTCAAAAGGCAGTGTTAAAGGTTCTGAAGCTCAATAAATAATTTAGATCTTGAAGAAATGGGTAGGCTACTAAAACTGTGCACCGAACAACATTTTTAATCTGATTTACATTTATTTCTTGTTCCAGAATTTCCCGATGAGGTTGATACTCCACTAGATGTTCCTGCTCGAAAGTTGTATGCAAAGTATAGAGGCCTCAAATCTTTGAGGACATCCTCCTGGGACCCCAAAGTAAGTATATCATAAAAGTCATTAAATGCTCCTTTAGTAATATCTTTTGGTCTTTGTAATCAATCTATGAGCGCTGATCGTCATGTTTACTGTGGAATAGGAATCTTTACCTCCCGAATATGCTAGAATTTTCGCATTCAATAATTTTAGTAGGACGCAGAAACATGTACTTGCAAAAGCTTTAGATATGGAAAATGGGAATGAGGATGAGTGTGCATCATCTGGCTCTTATGTGAGGTTTCATGTCAAGGATGTACCAGTTGTGGTTGCTTCCAAAATATGTTTCTTGGCGAAGACGTCACCTGTAATTGCTTCTGGGCTCTTGCAGCATGAATCCAAGATGTCTGTCCTTCATTTCAGGTACATGTCCAAGCAATATTTGAAATATTTTCAGTTTGCACCCCAAAAAAATGTTTGTGCTTCAATTACCTTGAGTAACGAGCAATTATTAGCCCCATCCTTAATTTATCTAAGATGAAGAAAATTAAGAAATGAAAAGCACAATTAAATGGCCTAATGTTGAATTTTAATGTAAATCAAATTGGTAGGTTTACAGTACAAACCCCTAAAGTCTGAATTGCATCTAAAGTGTCATGAAAATGGTCCTGTAGTAATCAAGAGTACAATGAGAAAGTTGTGCTGCAGGACACAATATATTGCTGGTTTGATAATGAGATGTAAGCTGTGAGGTCATCAGTTCAAACTCCAGATTAGCCATTACAAGAAAAGGGGGGAAAACTTTTGGTTTAAATTGTTTGATTACATCTTGTCTCTAACACAAATGCCTGTCAAATGTCACTATTTCTGACATTGTCATCGATTCAAATGTTTGAAACTGTAATATACTAAGCCAGCATAGCAATTATCTTAGATATTTATAAATTTCGCAGGAGCTTGCTGCTTCATCCATCCATAAAAAATTGTTCAAAAATTATATGCATTGGTGAATAGTTCCAAGCTTAAGTATGCTGTTAGATAATTTGGTGTATATTTTGTGGAACCAATTGATTATGTTTGAGTTCTGTAACTATAAAGTTGTAGTAATGTGTGATCACTTTTTGCCTCATAGAAGTGGATTCTTTAAGTAATGTTTGAACTGAACTTGGTTAGTGCAGCATCATTTGGATCTATCTTTTTTTCCTCAAGTGATTTGAATGTATTTTTGAGTGAGAATTTTGTAGCTGTTCTTTTTTTTTTTAAATGAATCTATATAATTCAATTGAATTGAAAATCCACCTATTAGTATACAAGATTATGAAATTTGTGTGTAATGCAGCATTAAGAAGCATGACAGTTATGATCCTCCTATCAAAGCCAAGGAAGCTCTAATTTTCCATGTTGGGTTTCGACAATTTGTTGCCAGGTAGTCTGTGAAAGCATATCTAAGTTGTAATCATACCTAGTTTTCTTCAAGATCTCCATTGTGGCAATGCTCAAAGGTTCTTTTTGCAGGCCAATATTTTCTTCTGATAACATAAACTCGGACAAGTTCAAGATGGAGAAATTTCTACCTGCAGGCAGCTTTTCCATAGCTTCAATTTATGCTCCTATTTCATTCCCTCCTCTTCCTTTGGTTGCCTTGAAGGGTGGACAGTTAGATACTCCACCTGCCGTTGCTGCTGTTGGTTCATTAAAAAGTGTTGATCCCGACAGAATAATTCTAAAGCGAATTACTTTGACCGGGTAGGTTTTCTCCTTTATTTTAGTCAATTGCTGCTTGGTTTATGATAGACAATCTTTATGATCATTTTGATGGAATCTATCCTATTGGCTGGCAATGATTCCTTCTTTTGATGATGTCTTAGGTGTTGTTAGAACAAATATTTTCATTTTAAGTGCTTTGATGTTCTGGTTCTTCATTCTCTAAGACTAGCGACTATGTTGTTTGCAGTTACCCGCAAAGAGTTTCAAAATTAAAGGCTACAGTGCGACATATGTTCTATTTTCCTGAAGATGTTAGATGGTTCAAAGTAAGAAAATTATCCTATTTGTTGTATTCATTTCAATATTTTGGTGAAGTGTGTCAAAGAATTATCCTGCTTTATGAGTTTTGAATCGCTGATGTGTGGTGGTCGTGCAGCCTGTAGAAGTATGGACCAAAGGTGGCCGTCGTGGCCGTATAAAGGAACCTGTGGGCACTCATGGTAAGAAGCCACCTCTATGATAATTCTTCTTGGGGAAATATCTGACATGATGCAAAATGATTGGTTATTGTGTGTCAATTTGAAGCTATTTGACTGAGGTAGAAATTAAGGGCCTGTTTGGCATCAAATTTAAGAAATGTGTTTAAAAATAATTTTTTTAAAATTGTTTATAGAGTTCAAAAAAAAAAACACTTCTATTTGTTCTAAATGCTGAGGAATGATAGTCCTTGGCTTGCATTTACAAGATTCTTGTTTAAAAGTTGGGATATTTAGAAGCCATGCTTTTCTTGGTCCAAATTGAAAGAGTAGAAGAAGCTCTTCTTTGTGGTTATTTTTTTGCCAGTTTTTTAAATTAATGTGAATGATAGATGCATTCCGTTTGTTCTTTCAGGAGCATTGAAGTGTGTTTTTAATGGGGTTGTTCAGCAGCATGACACTGTTTGCATGAGCTTGTACAAACGTGTCTATCCCAAGTGGCCAGAACAAAGGTTCCCAGTTTTTGATGCTTGAATATTTGTCAGCTCACAGGTTGCAGCTTTCAAATCTTGATGTTGGTGTGTGGGTCTCCTTGCTTGTCTTGTCTTGGCAAAGCCTGGTGGAAACCTATGTTTGCAGTTAATGGGGATGAAGCGCTGGTTCCGATTGACGGTTACCACATCATGTTTGCTGTATGGCAAATGTGGTTTCGTCATTATTGTATATTTTCTCAAAGTCTTGAGAAATTTTTTTTTGCTTATTTACTGTCATGGGGGATCTTCTATCCGTTTTTATGTGAACCAAAGGTCCCAACCTGAATTAATCATTCTGTTTATTCAAATCTCTAATGGTATATTATTTTCTTATGTTACTCTATTTGAAAGAAATGGCATCTCATTTGAAATTAAGATTACTTGTTGCAGTGTTTCCTGTCTCCTATCTACTTTTCTATCCTTGCTTTGATGTCAGATGAGACCAAACCTATTATTGTTGAATGAAAGCATGATGCTTGAGAAGCTTGAGATGTAAATGAAAATCTTGCTGATTTATAACATTCATCAGAAATTGAGATTGAAGTTGGTATAGTATGCAAGTGTGAGGCAACTTGTGCTGGTGACAATCAGTTACAAAATTTTCTAGATCACGTAAAATATTACAGAGACTATGAAAAGTGTCTTTTTATATCCAGATAGATGCATGCTAATATCCATTATGCTGCAGATGCACCTTCTTGGTTCAGATTGAGCCGACCTATGTATGACGCAATCAGCGATCCGTAGTACAAGTGATTCCCTATCTTGAGCCCTCCAGTTACCAGTATTAAAGCAGGATCAGTATAGCTAGCAATAACTTCTCCGTCTGAATTCACAGCCATCATCCCACCATCCTTTCCCATAAATGGGAGTTCCACAAACTTCCCAATCACTGCTATGATCTTTCTCATCAAAGGATACCTCATCAGAGAATCATAGAAAAGAGTATTCTCCTGAGAAAAACAAAGAAAACAGACTTAGAGTTGATGAACTTCTGAATTATCTTAAGTTTTATCTTGCTTGGTTTTTGGTACTACTGGTAAAAGCCCACAAAAGAACTCTTGCAATGCAAAAGCTTGCAGGCATCTGGTGCTTGATTGCCCCTCATTAGCGTGACCCAGGTATTGTAGGTACCTTATAGGAGTGTCAATGGTTTGCTTTGGGTTGGTTTTATACTCAACCCTAACTCAAACTAGAGGTGATTTTTGAAGTCTCAAACCGAACCCAACCCAACCCAAATCAAACTCATTCAAAATTGAACTAAAAGCATCAGTATAGTTTTGCCATTTAAACCAACCTATTGATACCCCTAACACTTTAAACATCTCTCTCTATGTACATATGTGTGTATGCATGTGTGTAATTGGTAGAAACCATGGGTTGGGTAAGTTACCGTGGACGTTCCAATCCAATAGAGTCTTCCATCGCATCGAATGTTGTCAGGGTACCCAGGCAAGTTATCAACAAACTTCTCTACTGATCCTTTTTTCTCTCCTTTAACATAGTACTTTCTGCATCTTCTCCTGCAATTTCACTCACCCAAATTCATCAACACAATCAAGCCGCATTACTTCCAAACAGAATCACAATCTTTAACTGCCCATTTTTGCATATACTTACATGGTGGTTTCACAGAACACTACAAAGTCCTGTTCTGGCGACAGGGCGACGCCATTCGCGAAGTAAAGGTCGGCGAGAAGCACTTGGGTCGTGTTGGTTGATGGATCAAAGCTCAGTAGCCTTCCATATGGCCTACCCTCCAGGACGTCCAACATGTATTGATGGAAGTTGTATTTGTAAGTTGCATCTGTGAAGTAAATCATGCCGTCGTTTGCTATGTCAACTCCATCCACCATTTTTAATTTCAGCCCTTCAGCTTCATTTGTCAGTAGTTCTACATGCCCTTCCTTAGTCACTTTGATCAAACCCTATTCATGTCATTTTATAAGAGAAATAAGAGGTGATTCGTGGATCAAATCTTAATTAAATACATACCAGAATCATGTATATTAATTTCCTGTTTACATGTTTTTATTATCCATATAAATATAATACTTTTTTCTCTTCATGTATATTAATCATTAGTGTCTGTGTGAGTATCTACATCAGACTTTATCCTTAATTAATTAAAATAATATATTTTTTAATAAAATTATAAATCGAATGTGGAGGCTTTGACACATTAGTTTTGTAACTTTCAAGCTCTTTAGTTTTTCTCAATAAATTTTGATAGAATACTAGAATTAGGTATAAAATTGGACTTTTACTATTGCCAGTAAACAAGTTCTAAAATGAGTT
Source organism: Paratinospora sagittata (assembly GCA_035771175.1). Taxonomy (NCBI): domain Eukaryota; kingdom Viridiplantae; phylum Streptophyta; class Magnoliopsida; order Ranunculales; family Menispermaceae; genus Paratinospora; species Paratinospora sagittata. Next base: position 32,915,510 of record CM069594.1, read on the forward strand.
TAAGAATAAAGAAAAATAATTATTAACTGTTTTAATTAATTAATTATTGGGGAGGTTGGGTTTTCTCCAAGAACCTGTTTGTAGGTTTTGATTCCTTGGATAAATTGATTATTTCTTTTACCTTTTCTGTTATTCTGGTTGTTTTAATGGGCAAAAAAAAAAAAAAATGGTTTGTTTCCAAATTTTGTATTAATAATTTGCAGATAAAAAATAATAATTTTGCACACTTTTTTTCTGGATAAATAAATAAATAAATATATATATATATATAAAAGAAAAAAAACCTCTAACCGTGCCCATACTGCCCATACAAGTAATTAAGTATGGCAAATGTTTTAAAGAGATAAAAGAAAAAAGAAAGTGAAATAAGCATTATGAGGTTTTAAATTGGACAACAGGTAGATTAACAGGTAGATTAGCATTTCCATCCATTGAATGATTATAAATATGTAATTGTAGTTAAAATTATATTTTTTATAATTAAATTATCATTCTCCGTGTAAAATATATGAAGCCGTGGTCGTCAACGCCTTAGAAAACTCATCGCCCAGCACCAGCCGCCGACTTTGGCCGTGAAAGTCGGGCATTAAATAGTCAACAATGGTCTAATAAATATAAAGTAATAATAACCCACAACTGAGCCACGTGAGTTGACTAACAAGCCAGTGGTGGGCCCATAATGCCAACACTTAATGTAGACTTGATGACTTCAAAGGTAACTCATCTTTCTAGAAAACATATTTGCTTGCTTATACATCTTAGTCCACTTGCCATCATTGAGCTTGAATGAGAGTACTAATATTTATATTCACATGGAACTTGATTGCTAATATCTATATTTTGACTTTTATATTCTTATCTATTAACTTGTGGGTGAAGTGGTTCTAACCGTTCATGTGTTAGCTAAACTGGTAATATATAAAAAGACAAAAAAGAAAAAACTGACCTTAAAAGACTCGGCGACGATGACCTCCTTATCCGGCCCCAAAGCGAGACCGAGAGGCCGACCACCGACGTAAACCCAATTCTCCACAGTGGCCTCCGCCGGCGACTCGGTCACCGTGACTCTCTTTATCCACCCGTCACCACAACTCGCGTAAATCAATCCTGACTCGCCATCGTAAGCCAAATCTTCCGGCCCCGACATCTCCCCTTTTCCGATTCGTTCCGTTTCTCCAAGTATCCCTCCGTAATGCTTCCGCACCGACATCGGAACCCGACTCAGCCCTTCCTCAGGCAACGCAGCCGGGTCCAGATCGTCGAATCGGCTGATAAGCGCCGCGATAATCAATACTGCAAGAAGAAGAGAGAATCGAAAGATGAGACCGTGTGATGCAGTGGCTTTAGTAGTAGAAGAAGAAGAAGGAGGAGGGTTGGTTGACTCGGCCATGGCTGAGTTGAATCGGACGAGAACGTGGAGGTTGTATGTAATCGTTAATGGAGTTTCTCGGGGCAGCTTTTTGGTCATATAGATATATGAAAAATTGTCAGCCCTAGGAGCACCGTCGTCCTTATCTCTCTGCCGTTGGATCTTTTTTTTTTAACAATTTGCAAGTCGTTAAAGTAACTTGATATGTGCACGGGCCACGTGTCAAACCAAGCCAATTTGACTGTAATTGAGACTCGAGAGCAACAACGTCATCAATGGAGTTTGAAAAGGCCGTCGTACCACTAAATCCTTAAAACATATTTATAGCTAAAAAAGATCTTTTCGTCGAATAAAATATTAATAATGATTAAATCTGTAAGTGATAGAGTTGTATACGAAAGTCTCAATTATAATTAAGAGTTAGATTACGAGTCAAGTTAAATCAAAATCAAAATTAATTAATTATTAATGAAGAGAATAAGTACGGATATATAAAACTATATATAATAGAATTTAAGGAAAAAAAATAAAAATTAAACAAGTGATATTTTTACCTCGTTAAAAAGTGACACAATTGGATAAATTCTTTGGTTTAATTTCAACTCAAATTCTTCCCAACTATTAAGATAAATTAAAAAAAAAAAAAATTGCCTCTATGTATTATTATGAGTTAAAAATCATTTGCTTTAAAAATTATAATTATCAGATAAGACCCAATCTGAAACTATCTTAAAAATCATTTAACCAAAAAATTATATCTGTTTGAAAAAAAACCCAACTATATGTATCAAGTGAAAATAAATAGTTATTAACATTATAAGACAAAAAATTAAAGGGCTTTTCTTTTCTTAAAAACCACTAAACCCACAAATTATAACTGTTGGAAAGAAACGCAACTATATGTATCAAATGAAAATAAATAGTTATTAACATTATAAGACGAATATTTAGAGGGCTTTTCTTTTCTTTGTTGTGTTGGTCCAACACCCCGAGCCCCTTGATAATTTAGTAACACACAGTCGTACATTTAATAAAATAAAATGGTTAAAGATAATTAAGAGAGATAATTTGTAATTAGATAATCAAGATATATATATATATAATTACTTGTAATTTAATTATCAACTTCGAACTTGATAAAGTAGAGGTTGAGGAAACAAATTCATAAAGCCATCCCGATGTAATTGAAAAAAAACTTACTTTAAGTTGAGCATCTTACGGAGAAGAAAAATATACTTATATACGTGATCATCAGATAGATTAAGCTAAACTTAACCTTCCATCAACCAGCTGGCGCACCTTCTTGATTCAGGTTGAGCCGACCAATATAAGGAGCAACAAGCGATCCATAGTACAAATGATTCTCTATCTTGAGCCCTACAGTAACCACAGTCAAAGCAGGATCAGAATAGAGGGCAACCACTTCTCCATCCAAATTCACAGCCATCACTCCACCATCCCTCTCCATTTGTGGAAGTTTCACCAACTTCCCCACCATTGTTACCATCTTTCTCGTCAATGGATACCTCATCAGAGAGTCATAGAAAAGCGTCTTTCCCTTAATGTGGATTCATGAAAACAAGAAAAGTAGCTTGAGTTAATAAATTTTTACAAAAAAAATTAAAAATAAATTAAAAAAGAAAAGAAAAGAAGATAATGGTGACAAAGAAGAATATGCTTGCTTAATATTATATTCCGGCGTGTATATATGTGTCAGCTACATCGTCTCAATTCATTGGTTTCTAACATGTTAGCAGAGTCTTTGTCCTAAAAACTATCTTCTTGTCGACCCCTCATTGAATTTGGACTTGTTATCTATATCATGTGTATTACATGATCAGATAATTATGATAATGCAGTTGTGCACATATAGTTATAGTTATAAAGGATTTCTCTTTAGGTCTTGAGTTTTTTATCAAATAATATACTAGTTTAATTAAAAAAAAATGTAACTACACATTCATGTTCATTAAATACCTGTGTTTTGCATATCTTAATGTGGGTAATATATAAATGATCTAGTTAAAGAATATATATATATATAAAGGTAAAGTTTTATTTTTTGTTAGTGAAATTAGTATTTCTCTACTATCAAATTACTTACCGTGGGAAATCCAATCCAATATAGCGATCTTCCATCGTATCGAATGTTGTCAGGGTATCCTGGCAAGTTCTCAACAAACTTCTCTACCAATCCTTTCTTCTCTCCCTTAACATAATACTTTCTGCACCTTCTCCTGCAATTTCAACTTCAATATCTCAAATTACAGCTTCACAAAGCTTTATAATTAAATGCCCCATTTTGCATATACGTACTTACATGGGGGTTTCACAGAACACTACAAAGTCTTGTAGTGGGGATAGAGCAACGCCATTGGCGAAGTAAAGGTCGTTGAGAAGCACTTGGGTCGTGTTAGTTGATGGATCAAAGCTCAATAGCCTTCCGTATGGTCGACCCTCTAGTACGTCCAACATGTGTTGATCTAAGTTGTATTTATAAGATGCATCTGTGAAATAAATCATTCCATCATTTGCTATGTCGATTCCATCCAACAGTTTAAATTTCAGCCCTTCAGCCTCATTAGTTAATAGTTCTATATGCCCTTCTTTTGTCACCTTGAGCAGACCCTAGCCAACCCATACCACAATGAGAAATAAGATAGAGTTGATGTTAGTTCCACAATAAAGGAAGAGTAGAGACAATGAATCTAACTCATTGGGTAATCTATTTTAAGATTAAAATACAAACTGTTGATCAAAGTATTGTGCTGCAATATTGTAAATTGCAACAGTACTCCATCATTTCTACATTATATTAAATAAAGTAATGAAAATGTAAAGGTGTTTGGAGTGATGTAATTTGCACCTTAATTAAACATAAACTTAATCATTTTAAGTTTTGTAATAAATAGTTAATCATATATAACCTAACCTAACAGTTTGGTTAATTTGATGATTCAACTTTAAAATAGTATTATTTGATCTTATCTCCTAAGAAGTTATGTTTACATTGGTTAAAAAAAATTCTTTACATACACTTTAATTAATTATATAATAAAGTTATATTCTCCTTCAACGTCATCCTTAACTTCAAAAAAAATGTCATGTCAAACCTGAATTTAATAAATTCAAGATCAAATTGAAATAGATTGATGAACGTACATGTGTGATTATCTTGTCACGTGTGTGTGATTTAAAAAAATCTAACAAACACATGCAAGTGATTTGAACATTAATCAATAATGTAAAACATGAGTGTGTTAGAAACTGGTCAAGCGTAATAGTTATAATAACTGTGAGACGAGGGTTTAACTATTTATATCAAGCGATGACAAATAAATATTAACACTCTTTATGATGTGCAAGATGACACTTAGACTTAATTTATAATGAAGAAGAAACTTATGATTCATAAATAAAATAAATAAATAAATATCCTTACAAGGAGGTTTCTTCACAACACTTTTATAATAAAACTATTTTGATATTATATTAAAAATCACGTAACTTAAAAACTTATAATTATCAGAGTATCACTTGCTTGTATAAAATAACTGTCGACCAAGGCCAAATGAAAATGATCATCAAATATACGTGATATCCACTCCTGAGTTGACTCACTGAGAAACAAACCGTGGCTCCTTAAAATTGGAATCGGCTTCTGCGGCCGTTTTAACTCACCTTGTTAGGCTCGGCGACGGCGAGTTCCTTATCAGGACCCAAAGCGAGACCGAGTGGACGACCACCCACATGAACCCACTTCTCCACACTCGCTTCCGCGGCTGACTCGGTCACCGTGACTCGCTTTATCCACCCGTCACTACAACCCGTGTAAATCACTCGTGAATCACTATCGTACGCAAAATCTTCCGGCCCCACCACCAGCCCTTCTCCGATTCTCTCCGTTTTCTCAAGTATCTGGCCGTAATGCCTCTGCGCCGGTACCGGCACCCGAGTCAACCCTTCCGCCGGCAACGGCGCGGGGTCGAACTCGTCGAATCGTCCGAGTAGCGTCGCTATGAGTACTGGTGATGCGATCGATAATGCAATAACAAGATAGAGCCGGAGGTTGATACTACGAGACGCAGTGGTTGTTGATGATGATGACGAAGAAGAAGGGTTTGGTGACTTGGCCATGGTGGATGAGTTGACTCGGTTGAGGACGACGTGGTAGTCTGAAACTGAGTTATAATGAGCGTCGTCCTAGTTAGGATAAGAAGCTTCGCGTGTATGCAGCTATCGCGATGATCCAAAGGTTCAGTAAATGGCGAAAAACTGGATAATATCGTCAGCCTTAGGGAAGACCGTCGTCCTGATTGTTTTTAAGTTAAAGACAAAATCGTTTAGTCAACCAGATTCGGAGTAAGGATCGAGTGCGCCAGCGACTAGAGAATCTTGATGTCCCTCTTTATCCGTGCTGCCACGTGTTTTCCAGACCCATTGATTTTGGCTTTTCTTTTTGTTTTTGTGGGGATATTGTGATTAAGTGGATCAAAATTTGATCAATCACTACGATCCATGGTCTAAAAGTGCCACGTTGCACGCTAGCTCTGGGCCCACTGTTACACGTAGAATGGCTCCTTGTAGTTGCAGGTAACTGAGGTGCAGTGTAGTAATTTTTCTTTAGCTAACTGATATCTTCGAAGATAACTTCAAGGATGATAAGGGGTGGTGACGTGACATAAAGGATATGTGCATGGTACATTATCTTTAATTAAAATGTTTTTAACAATGTTTTTTTAATTAAAATGTTTATACATAGAGGTGTGAAAAGCTAGTAAAATTAAAATGATCGATTCAATCTTATAAACGTAAATTAGATTTTGGAGCTTATCCAAATGCGTACATTCCACAATCTTACCTAATCTTAGATATTGTTGATGCAGAATCTATCTAACACCAAGTAAATGATCACGTGTAGGAGATGATCTAATATGAAAGTATGAACTTTCCGATTCCGACAAAGGTTTAACAGCTTGATATGAGAAAAAGAAAGAAAATCGTAAGAAACACTGGTGTAGTGTCGGCCGAAGACCCTCCAAAGTCTAAGTTAGAGCTTATTCAAGACTATAGCAATAATTTTTGTAGAAAGTTGTTCGTACCTTATGGCGAGGGTGATAGGTCTTATTTATAGATTAGGTCCTCTGACCGGAATGACTAGTTGCCCAGTTGGCATGGTGCCACGTGTTGTTTCATCGTTGGTTGAGATGAACTGGATGAGCTCATCTATTCATAATTAGTCTTGGAGAAGGAATGTCATCTTTTCCTGGGCGATCTCTATCTTCTGGGTTTATCTTGGAGTAGGAATCTTATTTCTTCTTGAACGATCCCTGTTTTCTTGATTTGTCTAGAAGAAGGAGTCATATCCCGTTTCTATGTCAAAATTCATGTTCGATATGTGCACAGCTACCTCGAATTTCTCGGGATATGGTGTTCTAGAAAGGATTCTCTTATCTTCTCTGTCTTACTTGAAATCATTAGCTCGGCTCAAGGTCGAGCTGTTAGCGATGAACCAGCTTGTCTCAAAATCGAGCTGAAGGCAATTAGTTTGGCTAAGCAGAGCTAACGATGTCAACGGGTTTTCGGGATTTCGCAAAGATCACCTCGTCAGGTCGACTCGATCGGTTTCCTATGGTCGAGGTGAATATGATTCAGTTGAGCTTACCTAACAGTCATTCATTTTACGCGATTCTTACCTCGCCACCTCAGCTCGTTCCATGCTGCACAAGGCTAACATTATTCCAAAGGTAGGATTCAAATGCTTAGGTGCTGCGCGGATGGTTTGACATTTTCTCATCAGACCCCTATAACAAGGCATGAAAGGGAAGTGAGTTTGATTACATCTTAAAACATCTTCAATGTAAATATGATTTGTAAAAAAATTAATTACCATATAGGATAAATAGACATTGTGTAAAAAAAATTTTCTCCAATACAACTATTGACATTTAATGTCAAGTTAAGTTGGTAAAAAAAAAATAGAAGCTATCAACATACCCGTTTACTATCAGACGGTCTGTTGGACAACCATTTATTGCTGACTTATAAAATTACTATAACTATACTATTAAAAAAAAGAAAAAAAAATTAAAAATTAAAAAAAAAATTAACACCTCATCAAAATGTGTACAATCCATAAAAGCATTGGAGACTATTTTTTTACTTGATTGCCTATCAAGTTTAATTTTATGTCATGTAAGAAGTAAGTCTCTTGATATTGATAACATGATATTTTTTTTATAAAATACAATTCATTTTTATGTTAAAGATGCTCTTAGACTACTATATGGTGTATTTGGCTCGAGCGTAACAATAGAATCTTCCAAGATATCTCCAAAGTTGATTCTAAGCCCTGGGAAGATGTTAGATTGATGGCGTGCACATGAGTTATAGCCTCCCCATTCTCAAATGGATATTCCAGTTCCATTGGTGGAGGGATTGGGCAGCTTGCATGTAATGGGTCTCAGCGTTTATGTTATCTGGGGGCGGTTGAGTGTCATTGGTTTCTAGGGGCACTCCTTGTGCTCCTTCTCTGCTCTTAATTAATATAATATGAATACTTTGTTTTCTCTTAAAAAAAAAAAAACTGATTAGATATATATTGACGACCTAGCATTTATTACACATATCAAATCAAACCTAATCATTTTAATATTTATAAAATCTTTGGTATAAATAATATTATAAAATAAGTAAAACTAATGTGAATCGTTTGTGAAAACATGAACAACCCAAGAAGTCCCATGAATTGAAAAATAAAATAAAATAAGTTCCATGAATTGATAGGGACGTGGGTGTTTGTGTTTCATGCTCATTCCTCACTATGATATTATTCATAATAAATAATTCATAAAATTACAAATGACATAATACAATTTGAACATCACATCTTAAAAAAATTGGGAACAGCAAATCATCTAGCTTTGGAGGCTTTCGCATCCAGCACCTGCTCGCGTTTTTATCTGTTTTCGTTTTATGTTGTCCTAACTTCTTTGGTCAAATAATTTATATTTGTGGGGCTTTTTTTTTTTTTTTTTTTGGTTTCTAAAGTGTCCCATTTTTTTGGACGAGATTAATTTATATTCGAGTATTGTAAAAGTATTAGACGGTTTTCGTTAAGTAAGTGCGACTAAGGTGGTACAAATTTTAATCTTCCGAGGCCTACTTTCTTTGGTTTAGAAGCTAGTTTCATTTTTTATTTTTTTAATAACATCAACCTAATTACAAGTTCTTCAATGGCTCTATACGTAGAGGCATCAAGCCCATGTACCAACAATGGATCATGACGACTGAAAGAGGGTCAAGCTCTAGCCCGCTATAGACCCAAAAAGCAGGCCGAAGATTAACCATATTGTTGCTACTTGTGCCTCTTCAAGAAAACAAACAAAATCTAAATGAACAATTAGAGTTAGCTCAGGTGATAAGTGAATTTACTTTTTATATTATTGACTTTAAGTTTGAGTCTCAAAAGATGTCATAAGGTTGATTGATCAAGAATCTCATAAAAAAGAAAGCACATGTCAATCTATCTGAGACTCAACCTCGAGTCAATAACATGAGAAGCAAATCCACTTATGAACTGAGCTAATTCTTTAATATTTTTTCTTTTATTTTTTATCAAGTTTTTGAGAGTCCTTGAGAGTCCAATTTCAAGTTTTTTTTTCTTTCATTTTTTGTGTCAAGCTTGAATGTGATTAAGTGTATAACCTTTTGCATATGATATAAGTTGTCAAATTTCAAGCAAGAGCTTAAAGTGAAGCCTCAGTTATTAATAGCATTTTTATGTTTCAATAAATTATTGATTTAGTTTGCATATGATATAAGAACACAAGACACCATGATCAGAAAATGCTATTGAGAGGAATCTCTAACATCCATTACATAATAAACATGGCACAGAGATTACAACAAAAGCAGTAGGAAAGTTAAAACAAGTTATGCATACACAAAGAAACAGACCCATTCATCAAAAGGCAATTGCATCACTAGTAAGGATAGGACTCTCATGACACACAAAAAACACCAACGTTCTCATATTGGCATATACCCATCTCTATCATAATTATTCATCAACTGGGCTGCAAGAATCTTCTGCTTCACCTTGCTTATGATCCGTTTCCGTTATTCCCGTTCTGTAAAGGTTGATTACACTATGCTGCAGCCGTCTTCGTCTTTGCTCCAAATTTCTTCCAAGAAATGCTAGGCATGATTTGTTTCATGTCAACCCTATCCTTGTACGCAATGGCAAAGTTGAGCAGCGAATCGATAAGAGAATCGGATAGAAGGTGTGGTTGGAGGCCTAATTCAATGAGCTTCGTGCGCTTGGCATTGTAATAGTGCTCTTCTTCTTCCACACGCGGGTTGGGCACAGTTATGGTTTTAACTTCAATTCCTAGCTTTTCCCCAGCTTTTCCGACAAGGCCAGCAAGATCTTTAACGGAGAACTGCTCAGTGAATTGGTTGAAGACCCTGAATTCACCAGGATTTGCGGGGTTTGCAATTGCAAGTTCTACGCACTGGACAGTGTCTCTTATGTCAAGATACCCTCGGGTCTGAACCATAAACAAAGAGATGCAAAAGTTAGGATGAGCTAAAACTGCTTCTATGCAAAAAAGAAGGAAAAAACTAAAACCATTGTCCAATAAACCAAATAAGAAAAATATTTTGGTACACAATTCAACAAAACTTTTTTTCAACTACATGGAGTTGGCTGCATGAGTTTACTTCTTTCACTCCATTCTACTAAGGGTTAAGTCGAGTTTTAGTGAATGAAAGACATATAAATACGTGATATAAGAACTAATTTCTTTGAGTTACAGGCCCTGCAGAATTATCTAGATGGAAAATAAGAAAGTTCATGACAAATGAAACATTATAAGAATCTGAAACATATATGCAGGAATATGGCGAGATCATAAATGGTCACAAGATTAGCAACTATATATATGATTTAAATTTCCATTTAGGTAAACTTGTGTTTCCTAATGCCCAAAATAAGGTATGCAGTGAGTGTTTTGACATTTGGATCAGGTCAATTTTTATCCAAGGATGAGAACTGCCAAATGTTGATTCACCATCCTCTGTATTATTCATTCTCATTTTCTTTTTCTTTTTTTACTTCGTCTTATGTTGACTCTGAAAAATGACTTCCAAAAGCAAAAGCAAAAAAATAAAATGAGCTAAATTTGATTAAATCTTACCTGGCCTCCCTTCCCGTACACTGTGAGAGGATGCCCAACAGCAGCTTGAACACAGAACCTATTCAACGCAGTTCCAAACACTCCATCATAATCCAACCTATTGCACAGTTCTTCATGCATGTCCGTCTCTTCCGTTCTCACCCCATAAACCACTCCTTGGTTAAGATCTGTCGCTCTGATTCCCCAAGTGTTGCAAGTGAAGTATATATTATTTGAATCATGAACCTTACTAAGGTGATAGAAGGAGTTTCCTTGCTTAGGGTAAGGCAAGGTATCAGTTCTCCCATTATGCGTAATTGTTATGTATCCTTCTTCAATATCAATGTTGGGAGTTCCATATTCCCCCATAGTTCCAAGCTTCACCAAATGGCAATCATCTTTGAATTCCTTGATAGCAAACAAAACATTAAGTGTTCCAATTACATTATTGCTCTGCGTGAATAGGGCTCTGGGACGGTCCATCATGGAGTAAGGAGCGGATCGTTGTTCACCAAAGTGGACAACGGCATCGGGGTCAAAGGATTTAAACGTCTCAGACAAAAACTCAAAATCACAAATATCACCGATATATAGTTCAATGGTTTTTCCGGTGAGAGATTTCCACCGACTAACACGATCGTGGATGGAGGAAATTGGAGTTAGGGAATCAAGACCAAGTTGGAGATCAAATTGGCGACGGATAAGATTATCAACTATGCAAACTTCGTAATTTTTTTTGGAGAGATGGAGGGCAGTAGCCCATCCACAATAACCATCTCCACCAATGACCATGACCCGTTTCTTATTTGAGGGTTCAACAGGGCTTTGTTGGAACCCAGAACTAGATTGGGGTGGAGCATCTTGGCTGATGGGAGCAGCTGTTGCATAGACAGTAAAGCATTTGAGAGATTTCTCTTGTGGTAGAACAACCTTTTTCAATGGAATTCGGGAAGTTTTTAGATTAAGAGAAGTAGAATTCACCAAAAAACATTGAGTCTGAGGTTTGAAGTAAGGTCTGCCACAGGTAGAAAGTTCCAAAGAGGAAGGTGTTAACAGCATTTGAGCCATATCAATGTTTTCTTCGTCCCTTGGAATCAAAATTGTACTATTTCTCTACTTGAGATACCTGTAACAAGATTTTGGATGATTTTAATCACAAAATATACCAATAAAGTTTCAAAAGATATGGGTAAAAATCATTTTAACTAAAAATTAAAACCCAGTGGGGAAATTAAAAGCCTCCCTTTGAAACCCTCATGAAATACAGATAAATAGCATCAGGACCACCATTTTTTAACCTAAAGCCTTGAACAAATAGCCTGTCTTTTAACTGGAAATGCTCAAACTAGAGGAGCAAGGAAAGATGAACAAATTCCATGGTATTAATCTACTGATTATTAAAAATTTACTCAATTGTATATAAAACCTAGGAACAAGAGGACTTGTTTAAAAATCTGCATACCCAAATACAGAAATTGCCTCATCAACTTCTTCATTAAAATTCTTCAAAAAACCCACCCAGAAATTGCAAAAAAAAACCTTATCATTGGCCATTACAGAAAAATTAAAAGTACCCATAAAGTGCCCAAGAAAATATATAAAAAATTACAAGGCTATTTTATCATCTTTCTCATTCTCTCCAACAGAGAGGGAGCATTGAATTGGGTTATTCTCTCTAGTTGCAAAAAGCTACACAACAGAGTAACTCATTTTCCACCCAAAAAAAAAGAAGAAGCCAAAAGTAGTAAATACCTTGCTTTCTCACCCACTGATGAGGATCTCTTCTTCCTCTCCTCAACTGTCTCGAGAGCACAAGCACTCAAAAAGTACTAATAACTAAGAAGAAGGCCTGCAAGAAGGAGCATCCAAGAGGAAACTGAGAATATCCATTTCCCTCGGAAGTCACAGATATTTATCTTCAACGGATGAAAGTGACACAATCTTAGATTTCTTTGAGATATGTTAATTAAGGTCATCCAACGGCAGGAAATTCTGCCACATGTTGGACAAAAGGCTCGAAACACGTGTTGTGAAGACAATGGAGCGGATGATACATCCATCCAGAACATAACGGCATATATGATATAGCTTGCCCACCCATAACAGGGATTTGTGGGATAATTTCACAAACCACCCCTCAATTCTTAGTAATTATCAGAAACTCACTCTGTACATATTTTTCAAAATATATATATATATATATATATATATATATATATTTTTTTAATTTGGGGCGGATTGATTAGATTACTCTATTATGTTATATAAGACCTAAATTCTTTATCTTATAAGATAATTTTTAAGTAAAATATAAATATAATTGTAAGTTCATATAAATTTTATGTGATTCAATTATTTTGGGTAACTCAAATAAAATTAATAACTAAGAGTATAATTAATATTCTTAATAGGGTCAGGTTGACTTGGATAGATTAAGTTTTTTTTTTTAAAAAATACGATCTAACTCGAACTTGATTAAGTTGTTATTTTTTAACCCAATCATAAGATTGCGTTAATCAAGTTAATCGGTAAAATAAACACCTCCAAATATAACCAAGACTATGTTTAAGAAAATTTGTGACACATACCAACCTTATAGTTGATAAGCATACCCAAAAGTTTTTGAGAAACTTAAAGAGGCTAAAGACTCACTAACAAGTAACAACTAGTAACCTAAGTATGATGCTTATAACACAGGAGCCCTACAAAATTAGATTACGGCTCATCAAATGTGACCATAAGAGTTTAAAGAAAAGATAATTTCTTTTATTATTTCTCTTGCCCATGAGTAAGTGGGGAGATTACCGCCGAAGTCAAGGGGCTTTGACTTAAGTCCATTTTTTAACAAAATGAGTTGCGTCTTCTTGAATCAGCTTCTTTTTTGCTTTATAGATGTTAAGTCAATAATTAAATTACAAATAATTATATTTTTATAAATTATTTTCATGTTATTTTACCTTCTTAATTGAAACATTCAAAGGATTTCATTTTGCAGGCGTCAAAATTACTTTTATCGATTTTTTTTTCTCATTTTATTTCTAACTGAACTGTTCCTAACTTCGCCTATTTCTAATTTTATCTTTTATTATTTATTATATGTACATCTAAAAATATGTATTTCAACAAGCAATTTTTTTTTTTTTTGTCTTTGATTTTTTAATATCTCCGCTAATTCTTTTACGGCGATAAAATTATTTAAGAATTAAGAACGGTACGTGACATTAAACAGTCCCTTTTAAAGTGGAATATATACGAAAGAATAAATTCAGACTCAAAATTTTAACATCGTCCCTCACTCAGAACCTATATTTTGTTTTATAACTAATGAGGTTATATGACTTTGAGTAAGAAAAATATTTTTGCCACCCAAAAATTATATCCAAAAATTTCCTTTTTTTTTCTTTCAACAATGATTTCTAAACTGAAAAAGGGTGTAGCTTGTATTTATCCAAATATTCTAAGGAAGTTTATGTAACAAGATATCAACGGTCCGAAATATGAGACATTATGTATGGACACGTGCCCTGAATCATGGAAATATAAGCCCTAAGGCAATATAGTGCCGTTAGCGTCCCTATCGTCCCGGCAGTAAACAAAATACACGAAATGTGTCGCAATGCGGACGCAGCCCCGTGATTTGATAGTGTCGACCTTTTTCCACGATCTTCGACATGCCGCCAAGTGGCAGTTTGATTGATGAAGATGAAAGGGAAAGAAAGCCGATGATGTCCCATCAACTGCCACGTGGAAGAATTTCATTACTGGGCGACTGGGCGAAGCACATGAGTAAAATTATTTTCTAATTGGTTCTTCTACAGTGTGAGGGAAAATTCAATTTTATTTTTGAATATGGACAATTTTGGTTTCTTATGCTGTTGTCGACCTTCCGATAGCATGGGACGACAATTATTGAATTTGAATTATTGCAGAGTCACGTTCACTCTATAAATAATTTCATGAGATGTCAGAGTTGATTTGTTGTCTTTTTTCTTTTCTTTTTTCTACTTCCCAAGAAGAATGACAAAAATTCTGTTTTAATTGGTTAAAAATATACGTAAACGTTGTTAGCTCTAACTCGATTAAACCCTTTATTTAAAATTAAAAATTTAATTCTTTTTTTTTTTTTATAAATAAGTGAGAATTTTTCTTTTTCTAATAAAAGTAGAAGCAAGACCATGATAATTGATTCGCATGATCTCATCCGGACCCTTTACCGTTATGTTAACCTTTTTGACCATACTGAGAGGTTCTGACTTCTTTTGACCCTAGTACCAGCATGTTCTGACATTGTATCAATACTCAAAAAAAAAAAAAGTTAAAAAATGTAAGAATTTATCTAGATTGTTGATACGTAACTTCCCTTATAATTGAATATGGTAAATTACAAGTATTTTATTTATGATTCAAAATTACAAAAATGGTATCACATTAAAAAGATAGCTTTAGAATCCAAAATTTTTAATTTAATTAATTTTTTTGTTTTGTTTTTCCAGACAATGGATCTTAGGGACCCACCTTCTATAGTCCAACTAATTCACTGAGACCTACACGCATCAGTCCAGATACTTACGACGTTAAACTCGCCAAGCTAAGACTCAAACTTCATACCTCTACCTCAGTCACAATCTTCGGTCTCTCCTCTTGACTATCGAGTCAATACCCTGATGGGTTACCATGTATTAACAATTGTCATTGCTTCAGCTTAGAGGATAAAAAAGATTAATGAATCAGAAACAAGCCTAATACCTCAGTATAACAATGAAACTTTATATATAACTAACTAGTAACATTATTTCTCGTCAGTAAAAAAAAAAAAAAAAAAAGAATCAAATGTGTTAAAACATTGAATTTTACTGCCTCGTAAACATATAATACATTGTCTTAAATTTTGTTTGTATTAACATATCTGTCTTTCCTCATAGTTTTTTCATGCATTTGTATATTAAATTTTTTACATGATTTTGTAACAATAAATATATGTATACCTTCACACATAATCAGTTTCAAACCCAGACAAAGTAGGTGAGTTGCACTATATAGTTAATAGTCTTTATAAAATTTTATCAAATTAACTATCATAAAATGATACAGATGAAGTAAACAATTTCTCCTCTTCTATTTTGATTCTTTATTGAACTTTAGAAAGCTCACAATTCTCTCCTTGAAATATAATTATGGGTCGAATATGTCATATTTCACGCTCCTTTCCTGGTTAATTAACTTCTTGTTGAAATGGTTAAGGGACTAGAATATATTACAATAATCTTGTAGCCATAAATCTTTGTGCAATTCACCGTGCTTGACTTTAATGCCTGTTAATATTGGAACAAATCTTATCGTATAGTATATATATATAACTGACACCAATAGAGTGAAAAATTCTAATAAAAGCAAGTGAGAATATTTCCAGAATTTATATTTTAATTAAAAATTAAATTAAATTATATCACAATCAAATAGTTTTGACTTAAAAAAAAATAAAAAAAATAAATACATGGACTAAATATCCATATTACTTCTTAATTGTAATAGCAATCATTTATCAAATGTTCATTTACTGTAAACTAAGATATAAAGAGGTCAAACTGTCAGCTAATGCATGTTAAAAGGTTACCGAAAAATACACCAAATAATCCAAAAATCAAATCGAGATAAGTTATGATGGTACCAGAAAAGAAATGGCATGGCTCTGGGAATTACAACAGTTATATTTCTCATCTTTTTTCCTTCTTTTATCAAAACTTTGGAAAGGCTTCTCAGCTTCTTCAGTTGTGAATATACATACTTGAGGCTCCGTACAGCTTTAGGTGCTGAGAGGAACAAATAAGAACATTTGAATAACTAATACATAATAAATGCTCTATGATCCTTGGCAGAAAATAACTTGCATTAGAAACCAATGTAAAATCCTACAATAAGCAGAGATAATGTCTTGGAAATCTAACCAATTTGTGAATAACACCAAGGATTATGAACTTGCATATGCCACAAGGTTCCTTTCATTTTCTTGGGAGATAAGGCTTTACTGATTCCACAACTACCTGCAATGCACATCATGGAAAAAAAAGAATCAATTTCAAGCCAAAAAAGTTCTAAATTCATAAATGATTGGAAGTGTAATCTAGTATTGATCAAGTTAACAAGATACAAGAGTTTCTTATGTTTCATTTCTGATCGTTCCTTTCAATTTGGTGAATTTGGGCAATGTCCTAGAATTCAAATCTAGCAATGATACAGAATGCTTGATTTGGAAAAGCAAAATACATATCATGGGCCACTAGCATCCCCCATCCCTAAATATTGTTTCATGCCCCTAAAATCCTTCAGCTAGAACTAGAAGTATTAAAAAATAAATGCTTCAACGCATCAAATACAAGTAGTCAATATAGCTTTTTATTTTTATTTTTAGAAGATACGTGTGCGCGCCGCGTATCTCCAGAGAGGTATCGGGACCCCCTGGTCTTGGGACAAAGCCCCCCACTAATCCCCTCACTAAGTGGGAAGGACAACAATGGTATGATTCGAACTCATGACTTCTGGCCCTGTCCTACAGTCATGCGCCCTTGTCCTACCACCGTGCCAACGCCAGCCTTGGCAATATATAGCAGATTTTTATAATGCACAAATTTACACTTCCTAAGTTATAGGCCTTTCAATAGTCTATGCATGGTAAATACTAACATATAATATTTAATCCAACATGAATGCTAAACAAAAAATGAGTATCCATGAGAGTTTGATATGTTCATCCCACAAAAAAGAAGAGCTTGCAACAGATAAAGCACTTCCGTGGATAATAGAGATAACAGGGGCTGGAGCATGCAACTGGTCTTGCTCATGTGCTCCATGCATATCAGAGATTGGGTTTGAATCATGACGTTTTAAGGGACGTTCGCTGCAGTTTCATACCAACTCAATCTCAATGGGATACTTCAACAGTCAAAAACATCAACCGTGCATATATCTATTTGCTCCCTCTTTATCTACCACAAACTACCAATTCCGTATAGGAAAATAACAGAAGTAAATTGTTATTTTTGTTTCTTGCCAAGTGTAATTAGTATTTCTCTTACCCTTCCATCATATGACAATGAAGCAAAAAACCAAGGTTCTCGAGAGCTCCAAGCAAGGCCTGGAATGTAGTTTAGAGATAATCAGGCTATATTGAGAATCAGGCACACAAGTATGCAATGAATGAATGACGGTGGGAATTACCATAGATGCTGTCCTCGTAGTCATTATAGGTGTTGAGCAAAGGATCAATTCCATGAGTAGGCGACTCCACATGACTGCCAAAATTGGGCAAAGTTAAAGAGACAAGAAAATAGGGCAAAGAGAATTTCTAGTGATGGTTCTTGAAATAATTTACCTTTCAGTCCTTGAATCATCACTGCTGAGGGCAGAAGCATACCACAAGTTAACGGCTGAGTCTGTCCCTGCACTCTGCAAGAGATTAGTCCTCGTCAGCAACCAAAAAAAGAACAAAAGAAGCATACAGACTCATTCAACAGTAGAGCCACCAACACAATTGAATAGTAGTTCAAAGATGGGGAGATAGGCCTCCAAACCTTTATGTAATTCACATGATGCAGACCCAGGTAGATAGGTGGTGGACAAAGCTAAGTCCTACCAGATCAATGGCCAATTTGAGACTTGATCTCATTACTTTGACCATCCAATTTTTTGAAATTTTTTAGGCTATTTATAATATGTTATTCTTAGTTCTTATAGACCAAATATGTCGACAGGAAGATCGCTAGTCAGGGCAGAATACTAAACTATGTTCTAGGTAAGATTCTCTGACTTGGGAATCATCACATGGCAGTCTAGTACCGTTGTGCAAATAGGATGTGCCGAGAAAATTTCAGGAGGCAAGCACTCCAAGTTTTTTTAGTGAGAGACAGAAGGACAGACAGAGAAAGAAACTTACCAGAATCAGCTCATCATACTCCGGGTTAAACTGGACAGTCCATGTCCTGAACACATGATTGAACAACTACGTAAGCAGGTAAACCACAAAAATGGCAAATGCAAAGAATTTACATCTTTGTACAGAGCACCCTACCAAACGAACTTGTGAACATTACAAGCTAGATAGCAATAATATGGAATGCACATGCATTCAAGTATGTACAAGTGGGTCAAACAGCCATAGTGTTGGAGGAACGGATTGCACTTGCAGTTCTAGCAAAATGAGATAATTTACCAATGTGCATGTCCAGGGAGCTCTCTGATTGGAATATTTGGCATTCTAAGATCCCAGATGCAGATTCCAGCTTCATCCTCTGCAGTGACCTGCAAAGTTGGTTACAGTTTAATTGTCTACTGGGACAAAACTATCAATGTATTGAGTGGCACTCAGACACATGAAGCCATTACATCAAGTATTGGGCCAATTAGGAGATACGACAGTAGATATACACTGTTAAGCTTTCAATTTTCTTCAAAATGCTGGGGCTTTTATTCACAATCAAAACAGTAAGTTTTTAAACAAGTGCAATCAAGTGGAAAACAATTAGGGAAACTAGGATAGGGAACAGTTTTTATCTATCCTATAACATATAAATAGAAAGTTATTTATCCCATAACATATAAATGGGAAGTTATTACTTTGGAAGATTTAATATGCAGCCCATATCACTAGCTCCTTGGAATCCAATTTTTTTTCACTCATTCCGACTTGAATGAGCATTTAAAGTCAGTCAATGATATGTTTATAAGATGTTATCCAACAAGAGATTAGCATTAAAATATATGTGCAATTCAAAGATGAACCAATGAAAGTTCAAGCCTGTGTAGACCACTTAGTAGCTGCCAAGACAAAGAAGTGCATCCTAGCAACACAATTAGAAATCCAATTATAAAGAGAACTTGTCAATTGATGAAATGATATGTGTGATCCAAATGAAGGTTCCAGCCTACATTAGCAGAGCTTTCGATACTTGAAGGGCAGAAGTAAACCAGACATCATATAATAAGCATTCAACCATTACATTGAGTTCATTTTTACAGGAAAACTATCTCGTTAGGAAAATTTGCTAACTGAAAAAGCCAGCTATGGACTCACAAGTATGTTTTGCTTCCTCTTGTTATAATCCACAGAGCGAACATGGGCATGCTCAATTGAATTGGTCTTCCTGGAAGAACAGCATTTTCCATTGAAACATCAGTTCATGAACAAAACAAAAAACCAATAAAATTCTTTTTATGCAGATGAAACATCAGTCAATCATGTAGGTATCAGCAAGTTTATAAGATACCAAACAGAGACATGGTCAAAGTATATGTTAATAGAGACAAAAGGCTAAAATAAGAAACAACATAATCACAGAAATAACCAGATTGTTTGGTATCCTTCCAGAAACTCATTCTACACTCTACAAAATAAATAAGAAAATAAGCTAGAGAGACAGAAACCCCATCTTCATTCTAGAATTTGTCATGGGGAGACTTATTCGATAATTACCATTCAATTTATTTTCTCCTCATTAAATTATTTATTTTTCATTATCAAATTATTAGCACTAGTTTACATGATTTGGGGAAGGTATTATTTTAGAAATGTTACCATAGCAACCAATTAGGTAGTTTTCTATTTTGAGAAAAAATCATAATTTTATATGAAGTAGTTCTATTTCTTTATTTTTTATTCTTTTGATAAGAAAGAAGAGATAATAGAATCGAAAAGGCACAAATACAAGCAGCAGAGAACCAGCAGTCCGTGAAAAGGAACACAAGAAAAAAGAACAAAAAAGCAAGGGTACCAACTAAAACAAAATGGACCAAGCCCAAATTAGATCAGTCAGCGACACACGAAGAGAAATTTTATCCAGTATCAACCACGATGAGACCTAAAAGCGAAAGGTATCCCACATCATATTTATGTAAATCATGTTTTATTATATGTTAAGCATATAATTCATAAAATAGCTTGTTACTCATGCAGTACACGCCAAGTAATATAGAGATTATTAATCTCATTTTAATTATAACGAGGTTTATGCATATAATTATGTTTGTTTCAACATAGCTAAAAGAAACACAGATCTTTCCAACATTTAAATAAAATTTATTTATACTTCTCTACAATATCGAATTTTCACAAAAAATTTCCATGTAAAATTGGACTTCCCCGAATTAATTCTGAATTTTGAGGAACCAAAGTTTAGAGCAAATTCAATTGCAATATTTCGGGTCAAGTGCAAGTTCGAGACAGTGGAGAATGAAGAGTGCATCATAAGGTGGACCTTTAATCACATTAAGATAGAAAAACCCTGATATAGCTCTCATCCCAGATAAAAAAGGTTGCAAAAATGAATGCAGAATGTTCCAAAATTGCAAATGATCATGAATTGGAAAAATTCATAACCACAATAATAGCAAAGCATACTTCATCATCCGTATGTCCCAAAATTGGATAGATGAGTCACATATTGCAGCAGCGGCATTCCAGTCATGTGGATTCCACGCTCCACCAGAAAAGTAATCCAGCATACCAACAGACTCCTGTGATTGTACCTGAATACAAATAGAAGCTAAATCAGCGTCAATATGCATTCAATAGTCAAAATTCATAGCTCTAACCGTTGAAAATGCATGTCATAGGATGCTCAAATTACATCAGCAGAATATGACAGACAAATATAGAAAGTAATACAAAGTAACTTGAATTTACAGCTTGTTTTATTTATGAAAGCTATAACATGGGCTGAGTTACAAAAAGTTTAAACTAGATGATGAAAATTGATAATTCTCACTTTCAAATAATCACAGAATAAGCACATGCAATATATTCATATAGGAAGAGGCGCTCAGGTTTCCAAGAAGCATGGGAAACATGCCTTTATCAGTTGGAAAAACATATTCCTGATTGCTGACGGTGATTTTCCAAGTTCCATAGACCCCTATTATAAAAGAATGAGAATTCTTTGTTTGGTAGATATTTTGCAACTACTAGCAAATACATTCCTGTATCCATCATATCCTACATTGATCCTTTCAAAAAGTAAGCTTGTGTGTGAACTCCCCTTTTTAGTTGCATTCTAAAAACAGGCTCAGATGGAGTAGCATATCTCTAGGAGTGAGGAA
Source organism: Paratinospora sagittata (assembly GCA_035771175.1). Lineage (NCBI taxonomy): Eukaryota > Viridiplantae > Streptophyta > Magnoliopsida > Ranunculales > Menispermaceae > Paratinospora > Paratinospora sagittata. The sequence goes on from CM069594.1 coordinate 32,937,146, forward strand.
AAGGTAGATCTACCACCATGCAAAATCCCAAGCAGCAAGGAGTTATTTTTTGAGAAGCAAAAAGTCCTCAAGCATGCTGATAGTGGAGAAGAATCATTACAGTATTCTCTTAACAGCAAGTACAAGCAAAATCAATTTCAACAGTTACAAATAAATAGTGACAAGAAGTAACAGCAATCAAAGTTTTGAATGAAAGAAGTTTCTGTCCCCTTTTCGATTAATGAAAGTCAGCATATTGAAGAGAAAGAACTGAAGGAGGATTTTGACTTTTTTAAAAGAACAGAAAAGAGGAAACGGGAAAACCTTAAACTCAGTAACACAAGCTTTGAACACAAACATACATGGACCAGTCCAAAAGTTCCCTTGTGGCCCACACCTTTGCGGTCTTAGTTGAAGAATCTAAGCTCCACAAGTAAAGATTTCCTTCATCGATGCTGATCACTTTGTCATGCTTTCCAGATGGCCACCAAAGAACACTGCAGAAAAGACGTGGGTTAAGCAAACATCAACAATGGGTGGAAAAAGAGTTGGTGGGGTTGGGGGAGGACATTGCTAGAACATGCCTCCATGCAAAAATGATAAGATGGGATTTTAGTAAAAACTTAGCAAGATGAATCAACTTTTGAAAGACAGTGAAAAAACAACAAGGCATTCGACACAGCACAAAGTTATGCCAGTCAATCTGGAAACTAATCTGGATGGAAAAACACATAAAGAGATTCAAGATCTTCATCACTATTCACTACTTTTGTCAGTGCTTTGCCTAAGCTACATGGAATCAGCAACTTGAATAATTTCCAAATATGTGCAAACAGCTGTTCTTGAGCTAGAAAACGCTCCAACATGCACTTGAAACATGTATGCTCTGGTGTGACCTCTTTTTTCATTATTAAGATACCAAGTAAAACTCCAAAAGATCCACAATTAACTTCTTCCATTTCAACAACACTGTTACAATCTTACAGTGAAATATATATTGACAAGTTTTCAATATATGAGCTGTGTTCTATAAAACTCATACACCTATAATCACGTGTTAAAGCGTAAAAACACTAGGGTACTTGCAAATTTGGCCAAAGATCCATTGCAGATGTCTTTACAGTTTTAGATTCCATTGAGAATCAGATGATTCCACTATAACCTATTCATCATGAATAGTTCTCATTATGAGTAATTTTATTTCTTTATAAAATGTTCCTGCCAACTTAGATATGCACCAGACCCCTCTAACGGGGGAATACACAACTCAGTTATGATAGATCTTACTTCTTGTTTTGTCGGAAGTGTTGCCACACAAGATAGCTGCCAAATTAACAAAGATCCCAATGTGTTCTAGGTTGGAAGTACTCCTTTAAGAAAATGTGCAGGAAATTGGGAGTCACTATGTCACAAATCTCTACCAAATTCAGACCATTGCCATTTACAAATGGTAAATATAAAGATCCAATTCTGTTAATTACTTGAGGTTGAGAAGATGTATGACACTCACCCATGATGTACCAAACAATCTTGTTCTAGCAAAGATGTACCCTTGGTAAGCACAACACAAGCATGTAGAAGAAGCCAAAAGTGACTCCTTGAAGAAGATCAAAAGAAGCACCAAGTAAATATGTCTTGCTGAACTTTTTTTTTTTTTGGTTGAGATCAGCGGGTATCGGGGACTTACGTCCTCCCTTAATCCCTTTGGAGCACGGCTACAAACACTCAAAGACGTTGTTGCCAACAAGTGGTGAAAGGTGTCTCGAACTCAAGACTTTCAGGGTAGGTGCACCGTGCACTTGCACCCAACCACTGAACCAACCCACCGTTGGTTCTTGTTGAACTGAATGTATTGTGGGTTACATTACACCATTTGGATTGAGAAACCCTCAATACCTTTTATGCGTTTGATCGATCAAGACATAGTGCATACTGTGCATAGCATAACATTTGTCACAAAATCCATTATAATGTGTTTCAACTTCATTACTACAGTACCAGTAATCCTCACGAAAAGAGTTCAAGTTGATCATAAGAGAAAATCCCAAACAACTGCTTCATGAATAAACATAAGTATGACAACACACTTTTTAGAGCATCAATTAACAACAACAAACTCACCATTTTATCTTGCGAGAATGCGCATCGAGGTTAGCCAATTGTTCTAACTGTGGAGAATTCGACTGGCCATACAACTCCGGGAATTGCCAAATCGCCGCTCCATACGATTCACCTTCAATAATAACAATACAATTCACAAAACTCTTCAATAATAAATTTGATCATAATTCTATCACTACAATCCAACAATCGATTGATTATTACTCACCAGACGAGTAGACAGTGGAAAAAATTCTCGAATCGAAGGGGCAGGAAGAGAGATCCCAGATCTCATTCGGATGAGAAAACAAACCCTCGCAAACGAGCTCCGTCCCACCAGAGGAGAGCCTGATCAGATGAACCTGAAACCATCAGGAAATTATTAAAGCGACGGAAGTAGTGGTTTGTTTAAGCAAATGGTTCACAAAATCGTATAGAAAGAGAACCTCGTTTTCCTCTTTCAGACTCAGTGTTCCGGCGATGAAGCTGGTGTTGTCCGAATCTGCTGTGACATCTGCAATGCATCTTGCCTGAGCAAAAACAGAAAGGAAGAAGAATTAAGAGAGAAACTTAGATGTTTTTTTGTTTTTGTTTTTTGGGATTCTAGGGTTTGGAGGAGTAGGAAGAATTGTTGTAAATTTTACCTGGTATTTGAGACCATAGCCGATTCCTGTAGCTCCGCCCTGCATTGCTACCACGATTTGAGAGCTCTCCGATCCGATCTACTTGAAGAAGTTGAAGTCAATTGAAGTTGTTAGTTACTGTTAGGCCTGCCTGAGGAGCATAATAATTTTATTCAAGAAAAAGGAATGGGGAAAACGAAATTGTTCCGTTGCCGGGACTTGAACCCGGGTCTCTCGGGTGAGAGCCGAGTATCCTAACCAACTAGACTACAACGGATTTATTATTATTAAGATTTATTTTATAATTCAATTATAACCTTTATTATTGTTATTGATGAGGATGAGCCTCAACAAAAGTGGCATCATAAATAAGAGGAATTTTTAACCATTACATTCACAATAAACATGATTGATGTGAATATTTGGAAATATGGACAAATAATTTATAGTCATTTAAAAATCACATTGAACTCATTCATTGAAACCTTTATCCTAAGTAAATGCCTTGGCGACTTGGGCTAGTCACCTTCCAATTGTTTTATTGCACTCATCAATAGGCCTTCTCTACACTTGAGAACTTTCCTTTATAGCCATAGTTGCAATGAGTTGTTTTTTGATTGTAGACCCCCAAACCAATGGAATTAGAAGCATTGTCATTAGTTGCATTTATGTTTATCTTTAGGTGTAAACTTGTTGGACCCTCCCATTCTAGCCTGAATCTCGATTGTTTCTGATGGTGCACTTTGTGAATCCTTTGGTACTAGCTTACTAGATGCAATGCACTATCGGTGGTGAACCCCTCATTCTTAGATTTGCCTTTCATCACCTGTTGGGTTCTTGAATTCTATATGTTCCACCATCTAGTGATGTTTTTTCTTCTAGCTGACTGTGGTTTCATCATTTTTGGATGTTGAATTGGAAACCCACCATATTTCCTTGGCAATTTACACAACCTCTTAGAGCATGGCTAATTGTTTCAGGAAGTTTTCCACAAATTGAGCATAGTGGAGAATTGAATACTTGCCTGTGGAACAGGCTAATAGAGGTTGGGATGATATTATGTAGTACCTTCCAAAAGAAGATTTTCACCTTTGAGAGATGCCACAAAAAATTTCAGCAACTATTCTGACCTCCTAACAATTGCGCTTGATCAGCCTACACCCCATCTTAACCGTATAGTGCTAAATGAGTTTATCTTTTTATATACTAAGAGGAATCTGCATGACATAACCTAAGACCTCTGGCCACACTGTAGCTTTTGGTCCTGTCAACATTTCAGTTTCCTTTCATTTGTTATGAATTGAGCCACTTGATGATTGGAGTCAAACTTTCTCATGGTTGTTTAGTTGGTCAACTGAATTTTAATTATAATTTTCTCAAATTTAATCGTAAATAATTTTTTTTTGTTAGAAAACCTCTTTTCATCTCCCTACATGAAAAAATTATGGTGAGTAGATAGAGGGCTAAGAATTTTTTTTTTTTTTTTTACTTTTTCGTCAATGACCAACGGCTCATCTACTTGCCCCCTCACATAAAGTAAGAGATTCAAATTTTCTTGATTCCATATGAGACTAAAAGTTATTGCACCTTATCGGGCTTATTGCGGCTCTATTAGGCCTTTTGGTGGGCACTTCACCATATTAATAGTTGAGATTTTATGTCTTTGATCCATTAATTTAGAATGACTTATATATATATATATAACAAATACTATGTATTTAACAAAAAAAAAAGCCCGTTTGTCAACAAAAGTCAGTGTGATTTTCATTTTTTTTAAGAAAATCTTCATTTTTAAAGCACCCAAACACACTTGATGACACGTGGAAGAATCATAACGAGCTTCTCAGCCTGATCTGAACGACAACAGTACAGAGGATCTCGATGCTTTTGTCGCTGAAGTTCCGACGCGCACCAACGTTCACTTCCGGTGACCCATACTCTGCGAGCTCGAGAACTGAGAGAGAACGAGGCGCTGCAAAAAACCGGCGAAGATGACGGAGGCGATGATCAGGAAGAAACCAGGGATGACGAGCGTGAAGGAGATGCCGGTCCTGCAGGACGGTCCGCCACCGGGCGGGTTTCCTCCGGTCCGGTACGCTCGCCGGATTCCAACGAAGGGACCGGGCGCCATGGCCATCTTCCTTGCTACTTTCGGGGCTTTCTCATGGGGAATGTACCAGGTTGGCCAGGGCAACAAGATCAGAAGGTCAGGATTTGATTATCTTTTTATCTTTGTTCATCTTCATGTTTATTGATTAGAGTTAAAACCCTAGAGTATTGGTGGGTATGATATAGTTAGGTTAGGTCAGGAACTTCTGAATATTATTGTGCTTGCTTTCTGGTTTAGCTCTTTATTAGGGATTGTCTGAAGTTTTTTGCACGATTTGTTAATTTTGTTGATTTTTTTAACTATGTTTTTAGATCTGTTAATGTGAAAGTAATTTGTGTTTTTTCGGGAAGTTTATTTGGCCTTTCAAGTTTCAATTGATTGATGTGGATAGAGAGAGATTTTAGGATTATAGTGAGAATTTAGTTTAATCTGTGAAAAGATATAAGGATCGAACACTGATCGATTTTGCTGTCATATGGCTTGTTTATTATCAAAATTCTGGAGGTTGGTGAGAAAATTCAATAGATTATAATTATATTTCTCCTTCCTCTTTATAAGGTCAAATGGTGGGAATAACAGGATTTCCAGTTGGTATTATATTAGAAGGAAGGATCACAATATGAAATACACTTGTTTGATTCTCAACTGATTGGTTTCATCTTTTGGACCATGCGAGTTCTTGGCTATTTAGTTAATTCCTTCTTCTTCTTTTTCAATTAGGAAGAGTTTTTGACTGTTTGTATGAGAGAAATATTTTCAACAATTTAAATTGCAGCATGCCAGTATGCCACATTCTCAACATTATCATTGCATTCCATTCATGGGTGATTGCCAACTGTATTTGTTTGCTGATGTCTCTAATTCAAGTATCGAGGTTTGAAGGAAATGATTCTACTCTTGTGAACTCAATATAAAAAGAACAAGATTTCATGAGAAAAGTAAAACAAAGAAGCTGATGCAAGGCATGCTTGTGCTGCCTTTGGCTGGCAGATCTTTCATCCATTTGAAGCAATATGCCTCACTCACCTATGATTAATGTCCCAAAGGAGGCTTTAGATGAAATCGGGGCAGTAAAATCACACTACTAACATCACCTCAGGCTTGTAAATCTATGATATAATTTAGAAGAAAACTTTATTGTGGTGGTGGTGCTGAAACATAATGGTGGCAATAGTTTTGTAATGCTCTTAAAGGCTATAACTACAATGGCTCAAGCCTTGCGGTATTCTGATAGTAAGCATATCTCAGTGCCAATGTCTTAAAGTGAGAATTTGCTCACTTTAAGACAATATTAACTATTATGTACATGTTGCTTGACTGCATAGATATTATGGATACTAATAAGATGGCTCATCTATATGACATAACAAACATAGATGTGGATAAACCAACTACATAAAAATATTGAACCTTAGAGTTTTTCTTATCAATTAGGGTGGTGTGCTTGTTGGGCTTAATTTCATTTTTCATTGCAGTTTTATTAGTGTACTTAGGTTGTATTAGTTAACCTTTTTGGCAACTTGTAATAAAGTAGAGCTTAGTAAAATTCTCACTTTTCGTAATGTTTACCACTCATATATACCTGTAATTAGGAGTATAGATATAAGTATATAACCTTAAAGAAGTAATTCGTTGCTTAAAACTTTCTTACATAAAACTTATACTTATCCACACATATAAACATGAATAATGAAGCACAAAGTGTATGAGTTATAGAATACTTTAACATTTAGTTTTAGCCTTTAGCTAAATCATGTAAATTAAAATTCTTAAATTAAATAAACTTCCAAATTGAAAGATTCTAAATTGATGTAACTATGATCTATAAGTCACATTGATGTACTAAATCTAAAAAAACGCCTAGTATATTATTGGGCCTCTAGGGCCAAAGTAAAAGCCCTTATTAGAGACATGAATGGATTTTTTTTTTTTTAATGAAGCTGGCTCATCACATTTATGCTTGTTAGGTTAAGTCAGTTTTATGGCTTAATTCTTTTTATCTTTACATCAACGCGACTCGACTTAAATACACCTTTTTCCGGCTACACGAGGTTGTTTACATGAATCCATTTCCTCCACTCCACTCTATCAAGGGCTAAGTTGATATTTAAATTACAAGTAGTTATATTATTCTTGATTAGCCCTTTCCATGTTATTTTACATTTTAGGTTTTCCTTTACCTCTATATTACCGTGGATTATAAATCACTCTTCATAGCTAGAGTATCTAAAGGCCTTCATGATATGTATCCAAACAATCTTAATCAATTTTCTTTTATTTTATCTTTAATTAGGACTACTCCTACCATTTCTCAAATATATTCATTTCTAATTTTTTTTAATGCTTTACCACATATCCATGTTAATATTTGCATTTTTGTTGCACTTAGCTTGTTCGCGTGTTGTTTTCTTATCTATGTTAATATTCACAGTTTTATACAATTTCCATTTTCCAAAAGCACTCTTGTACTTAACCCATCTTGCTTTAACTCTATGATTCACATTGTCACTTATTTCTCTTTGATGAATAATGGATCCCAAATATCTAAAATTTCCACTCTTTGGTATTTCATGGCTTTCAATCTTTTTTGTCTCCTCATCTATATTTCTACTTCTACAAAAATTACATTTAATGTATTTAGTCTTAGTCCTATTAATCTTGAACCCTTAAGATTCTAGAGCTTCTCCCTAAACTTAACATTTACTCTGGATTTAGTTTCATTAATCAATATTATAAATTTATATCATCAACAAATAACATATATCTCTTGAATATTAATTCATCCATAACAAGTGCAATCAAAGTTTTATTTATTCATATGTGAAATTCATTTAATTGGAAAAATCATTTCAAATATCAATGTTTTCTTCAAACATTTTTCAAAAAATCTAGGGAGTTTTCAAAATTATTTATTTAGGCAAGGAGGGACCATGAGGAAAAACTTTTAATGTATGTGATTTGTGGAAAATTGGATATATTCAGAATAATCGAACATTCACTTTCGTCGACCAGACACCCCCCTTATGTTCAGGTCACGTCCTTGTGGAGAACAATCTTAGTTTGGGCAAATTGGAACACTTGTGGGAGGAAACTAGATGTCCTAAATTGAAATGTCCTATCCTAAATTGAAATGTCCTATTCCACACCCATATTTCCAATGGTTATATCACAATCATGTACCTGACATCCACTTATTGCTGATATTGTGATTTACCAATTGTTTCAAATTCAAGATTTCATATTTTAAAATTTTTCAAATACATAACCTTTCAGCATGAGCTTTGATCTATGATTTCTTATTTGTGTGTGTGACAGAAAAGTCTTTTATTCTTATTTTAAAGTTTTCCTCAATCCAATAGCCAAGCCATCGTTGCATTTCAATGGAAAATTGTTGAGCTACACAAATATCCACAATTAACCTTCTAAGAGGTATATTTGTGAGCAAATAAAAAACCTCATGTCTTATAACTGCTGTACCATTTGTATGAAGATGGGGGTGTCTCTTGAGTGGTTTTAAGTTGGATTTGGTGTGGTTGTCAGAGATGAACTGAATTCTCCATGAACAAGACCGTGAAAAGAATTCTCATTATTGTTTAATATGTACAGACTCTGATATATATAGCTGAGGTTCACAACAACAAGATCACAAAATAACAAAACTGTTAAGTTTGAACTAACTAACAAACTGTAAAACTAACTACTGATAAATCTCTTAACTGTCATCACAATTAGGTGAGCTGTTAGGTAAACTATGAATATCTCTAACAGTGGTCTCCTATTTATAGAGCACTAGGTGGTACCATAGTTGAAAGACCTTTTAGTGTTGGATGGGGCATCTCAACCATAAAGCACTTGGTTGGAAATCCCAAATTAGGTATTCTAGGTGTTTATGAAAAAAGCTGTCTTCATTCCCTAAAAGGGCATTTTTAGTGGATTGATTTGAGTTGGTCCATGGACATTGGCAGGGATTGTTGAACCGTGTTAAATCTTGTCTTTATATTTGCTTCCATTTGACAATTTGCACCTTCTATGGTCATAAATTGAATTAAACGAAAGATTTTGTAAATCAATTCAAGTTGTGTGAGTCTCAAAAGTCCCAAATCACTCCCCTCTTAGTTTTAAACCTGGACCAACAATGTGCTCTTTATTTGTTGTGATGGGAGAATATGAGGTTTGGTATGGTCTAATTCTAACCAATGGATGGAAAACTTTAATGAATTTTTTTTTATGCTTTCTTAAGACAAGCTCAATGTGTTTTTTCTTCTTTTTTTCCTATATATATATTTTCCTTGATTGAATAGTTATGTTTTCTTGTGCATCTTAGCATCAAGGAAATGAGGTTCAATATATTTTCATGACTGCCCTCATTGAGGTTTTTGGACTCCCATTTGATTTGTGGTCATTGAGACGTTATGAAGAAGGTTTTAGGAGACAACAGCATACTTGTCTATAATCTTGAATTATTAAAACATTTGAACTGATGCCTGTTAAAAAGCTGTAAATTCTACCTCAGATTCAACTCATAAAACAGTTATCAATTTTCGAGTAAATTGCTTAGTGCATGTTTGGTATCCAATTTAAAAATGGTGTCTAAAAAATAAGTTTTTAAAAAGTTGTTTTAAAATTTCATTTTTAGAAAATAATGAATTCAATGTAGTCTTTCAAACAAAATGAATGCTTTCTCTCTCTAGAGTCTAGACTTTATCTTTTTATTCAGTTGGAGAATGCATGGTTTTTGATGCAGTTGGAAAGTTCATAAAATCATTGAGAAATTAAGATGGGGGGTTGAATACATGACCCTTATGGGCAATTGAGATTGTTTATCGTCAAGCATTAACTTGCCTTTCCTAATATATACTGCATTTGATAATGGGTGGTGTATAGGGCACTCAAAGAGGAGAAATATGCTGCTCGCAGAGCGATTCTCCCAATGCTACAAGCCGAAGAGGACGAAAGGTAAAAAGAGCTCAAACCATTGCTCAATGATCACATTTTATTTCCCCCCATTTAATATAAATTGTTGAATATGATCATATTCCCATTGTATAAAATCGGCACTGCAATTAGGTTCGTTAGGGAGTGGAAGAAATATCTAGAGGAGGAGGCGAGAATTATGCAGAATGTTCCTGGTTGGAAAGTTGGAGAAAGCGTTTACCATTCTGGAAGATGGGTGCCCCCTGCTACTGGTGAGCTGCGCCCTGATGTTTGGTGATAAGCACACACCCTTGGGCTTGTTGGTGGTGTTTAGTGACTTGCTGGATCTGGGAAGTATTTTTCATTTATTTTTTGTCAAAAAAGAAACTGTTGAAAAGCAGCTTATTATAGGCTTTTTTATGTGCTATTCAGTTTGGTCTTTTGTTCTCTTTGGAAAAGAGATCAGTTTTTTTTCACTTGGAACTTTATAAAGTCAAATACTTCTAATAAGTGTTCAGATTTATCTTCGCTTTCTTGTTCTGAATCTTAAGCCTAGAAAATAAAAGGCAGTCGTAATGGGAACTCTGTTTTGCCAAATCTCGTACTATTATGTTGAATTTTATTGTATTTGCAGTCTGTCAGAATCAAAGACTATTGATATAGCTGCAGATTCGAACACTAGTCGGTTGACATTGTTTAGGACTTAAAATAACTTTTTGTCCCCAACGGCGTTGGCAGGGTGGCAAACATGCCGCGTCTATGCCACGGGATCTCAGGGTCGAAATGTTATGAAGGGATTTCTGTGGTGGCGTACAATGCCCACACTGCTGGCACTGACTGTAGGCGGCTTGTGTGGACCTTCTCTTAATTTGTTGGTGTGAGGATTAGTGTTGGTGTGAGGATTAGTGGGGTTGTATGGTCTTGATAACTCATAGGGTGGGAAATGTGGGCTATGGGTCAATATAGTACTATTGTTTTTATATCAAAAAATAATAATAATAATAATAAATGAATAAATAAAGAGCTTTTTGTCATTTGGAAGTTTGATCCTTGAATTTGTTTGGTGAGTTTGAGTTGAATTTTTGGTTCAAAGCTTTCTTACTGAATTATTTATAGAGATTGCATTGGATAAGATATGATATGATTATTTTTATGAGATTGTATTGGATAAGATAAAATATGATAGAATTAAATAATTAAAAGAAAATGTAAAACTTATTACAATGGATAAAAATAATCTATTTCTTTTGGTCATCACTATTTTATCTCATTACAATGGAATAAAAATGATGATGAGATTATTTTTTATCTCATTTTGGTCGGTAGTCACACATGAGCTTGAGATTAAAAAAAGTCTTATTCCATTTAATCCCGCACACAAAGCGAACCCTAATTGAAAAAATTTCAGTATTTGATTGTTGAGAGAGCTTGGGGAGAAAAAAAAAAATCTAACTATAATGTTAAAGTTGCATGTGGGGAAAAAAATTATTCTCCTGGAAACATCACTTAACCATGAGCTTTATTAAATTATTACGTGCAAAGTTGAATTGTATTTAGGAGTAAATGAGTTTGGACAAAATTAAGTTCTAATAGTACCTTATAGTAATATGTATATAATGTGCTTAGAACTAATTTAATTTTAAATTCAGGTAACATATGTCTTTGATCGTATCTAGCCCTCTTTAAAACTTAGGTTGCTAAATTTTCCCAGATATTTAAAAGTATATTATAATTACTATCATTAAGTAACATTCTTACATGCAAAATATAGTATAAGATTCATGACTATGGCGATCTAATAATTCTCTAAGTACAATGAAAAAAAAATATATATATATATATATATATATTTTTTTTTTCCGAAGCATTACTCAATTGGCACGTACTTCCTATCCCTAGATTACTTGCATTGCGCCCCCAAAAAGTGCACAATTTGCGACGACATGGAACACACCCAGTCAAATTCCCTAACGTGGCAAAAACTTGGATAGACACGATTCATGAATTTGGAACGTGTCTCAAAAATAAGAAAAAGAAAATGAAGACTTGATCGATCAGGTAGTACTACAAGGAAGAGCAGGGGGTCTGTGAAGGGAAAAGAGAAGGATGGAGAAGGCGAAGAAGGAAGGTGAGACAGAGAAGGGTAGTGGTCCTAAGATTTCAGAGATGAAGGCTGTGACGAAAGAAGCCTATGGCGGCGGACTGTACGGGACGGATGATGATGATGTAGTAGTAGAAGAGAAGGGACAACAGAAGAAACAGCAGCAGCTGCAGGGAATTAATCTTAATAATAATAGGAAGAAGAAAGCGCCTGCAAGTGACACCCAGAGCGCTGATGGGCCCGTAGAGCCACTCATGCAACCAAAACACAAGCCACCCCCTTCTTCTGGCGACCGCGATATTGACATCACCGGCCAATCTTACATTCAATAGTTTTTTTTTTTTTTGCCCTTTCTTTTGTTTTTGTGCTTTTTTTATTAATTTAATGTAGTAGGACTGTATGGCAGTGTTGATGAATGGTTTGTATGGTAAGGTTCATACTACAGTTGTATGGATCTTTACTTACCAGCTTTTCGGTTTAATATATTTATGGCTGCTAATAACATGGGTATTATAGTTTGCATTTGCGAGATCTTTATTACGTAATTAACATCTGTCTTCCACTTTCATTAGAGTTGCATATATAAGATTAGTTTTACTAAACAAATGTAAAAGTTAAAGTTTAGTTCAAAAAAAGGAGATTGAAAAGTGTGGCTTGAAAATAAATTAAAGTTTGATGGGGCAGTGACAAAAAGTGTACTGTATTGGTGAATTAGGGTTAAAATATATAAGAGTAATATTCAAATATTAGCCGCTCCAAGCAGGGTAGCCAGGATTTTTTTTTTGAGTGGGCTAAAATTTTTTTAAATAAATCTCGACGGTACAAGAAAAATTCATTAATTAAAAGTAAAAGGTACACTTCGATAAAGGAAACATAATGAACCTTACATTTCAAAATGCATACATTAACAATAATACATAATACAAAAATATAAAAACTAAAAAAGAAAAGAAAATGCAATACAATATAATTATAAAAATCATGTAAACTTTATTCTACGATATTTTAAACATTCCAATTCATCAATAATAAAATCTAAGTCAATGCTACTAACAATTTCTCTTTCAATATATATCACCATAGAATTTGTAAGAAAATCATTCTTCATTTTAGAACGAAATGATGTTTTGACAAATTTCATAGCTGAAAAGGCTCGCTCTGTTAATGTTGTGGACACAGGAAGAGTTAATATTAACCGGATCAACTTATCAATCAAAGTGTAGTGTTCTGATATCTTTGTTTCTGCTAAACATTGACATAATTCTGAAAGAGAAGCAATATTCTGAAATTCCTTACCACGAAGAACATCAAACCTGAAATGACTCAATTGTCTTCTCAAATCTTCAATGTCATCGCTACTAAAATCTTGAGAGTAGAAATTCTCGACAAGAGTACAAATATTATCAACATCAAATAACTTAAACCCATCAACAGGGCTCAATGTCATGCTAAGAGTAAGAAGTTATACTGTTTGTTCTGAAAATCTACTACTCAACTCCATCAATTGAAAATCAATGACAACATTAAATATACTAAAGTGATAATAATGCTCAACTGTGATATTATCTTTTTGCTAACAAGAACGCCTTGTTCCTTGCATATAACGTGCATTCATATCAGGAATTTCAATTTCATATCTACGGCAAAATAACACTACAACTTTTCAAAAAAGAATCTCATCTCCTCTCCCTCTCCCTTAACTCTTGAAGGAGCAATTTTGTGGTTGACACTAAATTTATAGCATTCAAAATATCTTGAAATTTTGATTGCAAAGCTTGACAAAACATATTAGAGATTCCTAAGATTTCATGCAACAACAATAAGATAAACACAAAATCAAAGGATCTCAAATGTTTATACGCACTTTTGGCTTTCCCACGTGTATTGTTGTTTAATCCAAAGTCAATCAACATGTCAAGCAATGTAGAAACTGAACTAAACATTTTAATCAATCCACCAATAGCCTTATAATAGGAACTCCAACTAGTAGCTCCAGGTCGTTATAAGGTACGCATTTGATTTGCTCCTGTACCAGTCTCAAGTTCGCCTAAAGCAATCAATTTGTAACACCCCGTAATTTTAATTAAATACATACGTTGAAGTATGTGTATATCGAGATGTATAATACACATATTTTATACGTATGAACTAAATATACCCGTGTATGAAAATACATACTGGATTTAAGGGGTATTAGTAAATAAATAAAATTATTAAATATGTGGATTGGAGTATGATTTAATGACTTAATGCATAGTATGATGTAATACATGTGTGTATATGAATACATGTGAAATAAGTGAATTGAGTTGATGATAAATGGTTTAATGAATTAAAGTGATTAATTTATGGGGTGAGTTGGTTAATTATTGAGCATGAGGGGTATTGGATCATTTTGATATAAAATATCGACTCTCTCCTTTCTCATCTGAGCATGAGGGGTATTGGATCATTTTAATATAAAATATCTACTCTCTCCTTTCTCATCTCAATCTCTCATACGTTAACATAAAAAAGAAAAGAAAAAAAGAATAGAAAACGTGTAAAAATGAAAGAAGAGAGATGAAAGGAGTTGCAAATGAAAGAGAGGAAAGAAGAACGAACAGACGAAAGAAGGAAAGAAGGAAAGAAGAAGAACGGAAGGGAGAACGCGGAATTCACGCGAAATCGGGACTTGTGGTAAGCGATTTCTACTCTATTTCTTCGTGAAATTGATTTTTAAGCTAGATGTAACAATTCTAACGTAGTAATTTTTGTTGTGGGAGCCGTTTTACGACGTTTTTAAAAATTGGGGCTTTGACCCATCGTGAATGAAAATCTGCTAGAAAGGTAGAAAAAAGCTCCCTGGACTGTTGGGACCCCGAATATGTGGTTAGATTCCATTTCATGATTTTTGGAGACCGTTTGACAATTTTAATACAATTTACATCTTTCGGATGAATAGTGAAGTGATGTGAATAGTGAATAGTACTATAAATAGTGAATAGTACTGTAACCAATGATGTAAACAGTGATGTGAACAGTGATATGAACAGTAATTTGAAATCATAGATTCGTAGAGAACTGAATTCCAGACGTTTCGATACTAAGATCGTGATTTTTGGATATGATTTGATATTTTTAGTAGCTACCGATATGATAAATGATGATTCTCATGATAATCTATGGTTAATTTCAGTGTTTAAATTGAGAGCTTAAGGGCATGGATAAACGCTCTTGAGGAAGCAATGACGTTTATTGTTGCTCGATTTTAGAGGTTGACTTAGAAACCCCGTGTAACCACTGTGAGTATAGTTTTCTTGATTTGGTTCTTGTATGACATTGTACGCATATAAAATATTTGATTGTATGCATGTTATATTTATATATAATGAATTGAGTTTTATGGATCATGCAAACTGAGTTTAGCAATTGGAGTTTGTACTGATGAGGTTTTGCGAATCCTCATTGTCATTTCGTTAGGAATTAGACCCGGATGAGGTTTTGCGAGTCCTCATTGTCAGTAGGTATGTCCTAACAAGAGTTGCGATCTTTGAAATGACTGTGAATTCGGTAATGAGAGGTTGTGTCTATGTTGTACGGCCATAAAGGGTTAAACCCGCTCTCTTGCCTTGCGGAGGAGGGAGATTGTGCATTGTGTTATTGAAAACTAATGCAATTTATGATGTTGACATGTATAATATATTCATTGAATAATGCATGTGTTGAATAAGTGTTTGAAATGATTTTAAATTTCATATTTCTCTAAATGTATATAATTGTCATCTCAAGAACTATATTCACTGAGCTGTTGTTTGCTCACCCCATTACCTCCAATATTTCAGGTATTGAGTCGAAGGGAAAAAGAAAAATCCGTGAGTGATAATCACTTGAGCCTTCGTCTGGTATGTGTATGTATGCTTGGAGGAAATAGATTATATTTTTGTTATTTTGATATGTATAATTATCATACACTATATATATATAATATCACCTAGATGGGTTGTGTGGTAATATTATATGATGAAATGAGATGATCATAGATATTGGATTTGATTTGTGGTATATTAAAAAAAAATTGCTGTAACTTTTGGGAATTATTGTGAGACTACGTGAAGGCTGACAGTGTATTGTATACTGTATATAAGTATGTACAGTGTATAGTACATTGTGCCGGTCATGACGTCAGCCTACGTCAGGGGAATCGTGACACAATTCATCAATTTCAGCTTCTCAAATAAATCTCAACTCAGAATAGCGCTTGAAGGAACTACTCACAAAATTGACAATGGAAGTCAATTTGGAAAAAAACAGGCATATATCATGCACTTCTTTAGCCACTGCAACTAAAACAAGTTGAAGTCTATGTGCAAAACAATGTACGTAGTAAGGACATGGACAATCTTTCATTCACCCCTCATATTGCTTGCACCATCATATCCTTGGCCTCTCAAGTTTTCAAGTGAGTATATTGCATATCTCTTTTTTAAGAGTTAAAACATTAGTGTCACTAACACTCAAAACTTCAAAAAAAACGTTTTGAACAAAGCCTTTCAAATCAACATACCTCAAAATAATTGTCATTTGTTCCTTGTTGGATTCATCAAGTGCTTCGTCAACTAGAATGCAAAATTTGGCATCCCTGACTTCCTCACAAATTATAACTCGCACTCTGTTAGCAAGAATGTTCAGCAAGTTCTTTTGAATATCGAGTGAGGTGTACTTGGCATTTTGTGAGCATTTTCTAAAACAATCCCACCAATTTCTTCATTTAGTCTTTTTTGCAATTTTATCATCTCAATAAAGTTTCCACGATTAGTAGAATTGATGGATTCGTCATAACCTCAAAATGCACACCCTTGCATTACTAGCCACTTTATCGACTCTAATGAGGTCTTAAGCCTTAACCAGTTTTGTGAAATTTCTTGAAGAGAGAGTTTATTCATGACTTTGTTAATACGTCGTGATGAATCTTGCAAATCTCTCCACCTCTGCATGTTATGGCTATGTTGTGAATTATGGTCACCCATGTGTTGCACAAATGACCATTTTTTTCCATCTTTCCTACAATTGACTCTTTTCTAACCTTGAAAGCTATCTTTCGTAAATGTCGAATGTTTTGATGGAACACTATCAAAAAGATAACATCTAAAACAATAAGCCATATTTTTCTCAATTGATTATTCAAGCGACTCAAATATTTAAAACTATGAAAATTGAAACCTCTGAATTTGGTTACCATCCTTAATAGATGAATATTTATCCATCATGGGTTGGAAAAGTCCCATTTTAATATATTCTCTTTGAATATCATCTTGTTTGTCAGCTTGATAAAGTTATATTGGGAAACGTAATCCAGGATCACATTCATAATAAGAAGCATTAGTATCACTAACAATATTTAGAGAACTTGACCCACTTGATTGGTGATCTAATTTTTTTCTAAAGTATAAAGAAGAGTTTTTCGTGGCTTAGATGAATGACTGTATGACGTTGTAACTTAACATTATCAAATAACTTTGTTAAACAATTTGAAATAAAATTTACATACATGAAATAAACATTAAATTTAGTTCCCTAATATTATAAAAAAATCAGTTTGATCTCAAAAGAAAAAAAAATCAGTTTTTTTTTTGCTAGATATTTGAAAAAAAAATACAACAAATTAGATAAGCAAACAAAAAAATTACACTCAAGACAATTGCAGAGAAAAAAGAAAAAGAAAAACCTATTAATAAATAAACTTCATCATTAGCAAACAAGAAAATGGCTAAATGAGAATAACTAATATTCACTTTCCAATGCAATAAGCATTATTGACAAAAAAAATGTAACTAAGCATTAAAAAACATTTATAATAAAAATAATCTCACAACAAAATATTTATTTATAATTAAAAAAATAATTTAACAGCTAGGTTAGAAAATAAAATGAAAAAATCACTGATATATCAAAAAAATTACAACAAATTAGATAAGCAAACAAAAAAATTACACTCAAGAAAATTGGAGAAAGAAAGAAAAAAAACTTACTAATAAATAAGCTTCATCGTTTGTAAACAAGAAAATAACTAAATGAGAATATCTAATATCTATTATTCAAATGCAATAAGCATTCTTGACAAAAAAAAAAAACAACTAAGTATTAAAAAACATTTATAATAAAGATAATCTCACAACAAAATAATTATTTGCAATTAAAAAATAATTTAACAATTGGATTAGAAAATAATAAAAAATTACTGACATATCAAAAAAATTACAACAAATCAGATAAGCAAATAAAAAAATTACACTCAAAAAAATTAGAGAGAAAAAAAAAAGAAAGAAATCAACACACTAGATCGAGGGATTTGCGAAGAATGTAAGGAGCTCGAAGGGGAAAGGAATCACTATCAAATGTTAACACAAGTTACACAACGGACAATGATCATCGAAGTTAGAAATATTGTTGTCTACTTGTCTTGGTTCTCGCCCTCACCCTTGGTCTCGCTCTCTCTGAACCTTTAAAACCCCAAAAATGATAATAAGTTGAGAAGCAGAAACAGAGAACGACAAAAAAAAAGCAAAAAAAAAAAAAAAACTGTATTGGAGACTGAAAAGAAAGAAATGATAAAATGATTCAAACCTCAAGTATATATAAACAGAGTCGCAGCGGAGATTGAGCGAGAGATCAAGTGGAGATTAAGTTGACTGATCTAACGGAGGTTGAGTGATTTGGTTTGTACGATTTAGGATTGTTTTAGGGTAGATTTGGGCGATTTACTTGAGGGTGATTTGTAGGATTTGTTTTGTGCGATTTCATAGTTTGTGCGATTTGGGGTTTAATAAAAATGTAAAGAAAGAAGTATTCAAAAAGTGTCTGCTTCTGGGCTCTGCGGCACTCATCGCGGCGCCAAGAGAATTTTAACGGAGCGCGGCGGGGATAGTTAATTTTTCTTAATGGATTTTAAAAAAAAAAATTGCTTCTTCTGGGTGTGGCGGCTGTACGCTATGTTTTTTTTTTATTATTATTATCATTTCGATTTTTAATTTTTTTTATTATCCGATTGCTATTTAAAAATTTGACATTTAAGTTTTTAGATATGAATAAATTACTCGGCTAAGTATATTATAAACTTAAAAAAAAAAGAAGCTACCAGGGTATAGCACAAAATAGCCTCCGCCCGGCACTTAAGGCCATGCTCGATCCAAATTCAGAACTAAAAAATCAGTTTAGTTATGATAAGCCTGGAACAAGACAACCCACAGACAGAAAACGCACCTGGAGGCTCCACGTGGAGGACTCCCCTCCGCCAGCACAGGAAACAGACAGGTGTGATTTATTCGCGGATCCAGCTATCTCGGTCCCCCACGCCAACGCCTCACACGTTTCCTCGTGCACATCGTAATAAACAACTCTCGGCCACACGGAGACACCAATTAAAATAATCTCAAATCACCAAATCTCCCGCCCTTTATAAACCACCTTCTCCACGCACACCTCTCTTCACCAACACACACAAACGCATACATGGCTTCAAGATTCCGACGCACGCTCTTTTCTCCGGCGACCCATCCACCCCCGCCCGAAAAACCATGCCACG
Source organism: Paratinospora sagittata (assembly GCA_035771175.1). Taxonomy (NCBI): domain Eukaryota; kingdom Viridiplantae; phylum Streptophyta; class Magnoliopsida; order Ranunculales; family Menispermaceae; genus Paratinospora; species Paratinospora sagittata. The sequence goes on from CM069594.1 coordinate 32,956,537, forward strand.
TCCGATCAATCAGTCTCCCGTCGAGATCTCATCCGTCGATCTCACAAATCAAGGACGAAGTCACCTATCTCCGATCATGGACCTCGAGATCCGGCGACCGGACCTCCGGTTGGCTCTGCGACGGACTGGTCCGGCTGAAGAACCTCCACGACTCCGTCGACGATCTCCTCAACCATTCTCAAACGCAGGACTCTCTCCACCGGCAATCGGATCTGGTGCAGAAGCTTCTGGAAGACTTCCTCTGCTTCGTCGACGTTTACGGTACGTTCCGAGAAACGCTCGTCGGACTGAAAGAAGAGCAATTAACAGCACAAATAGCCGTGAGAAGAAGAGACGAATCGAATGCTGCTTTGTACGTTACGAAATCTCGGAAGAAGATGGATAAAGAGATGGAGAAACTCGCGTCGACGGTCCGTTCGGTCGGCCGGTGTTCGGCGCGGGAGCTGATCTTGATATCGGACGGCGATGCGGAGCTCGCCGGAGTTTTGCAAGATGTTGTTGAAGTGACGGTGTCGGCGACGGTGTCTTTGGTCGGAGAGATGACGGCTTGTTCATCGAGTAAGATTAATCGGAATGGATGGAATTTGTTGAAGAGGAAGAAGGACAAGAGAGGGGATCAGGTGATACGAGAAGTTGAGGAAGTTGAATCGGAGAGGATTTGTGGATTGAGGAATTGGGGAGAGGATGAGGTGAAGAGGTTGTTGAGAAGAATGGAGGAGTTGGAGAAGTGTATGGCATCGGTGGAGAGCGAGATCGAGAGAGTTTTCAAGAGTTTGATCGGTGCGAGAGTTTCTCTGCTAAATGTTCTAACACAGAAGAACAGTTGCTGATTAATTTTGGTGTAAATTTTTGAGGTGGAGATGTGTAATGTACAGTATAATCGATTTTGTAATTGCAGATGAGATTTTTTTTGTTTGGTTAAGTAAACGAAAACCTTTTCTTCTTTGCAGGCTTATTATTATTACTCTGTTCGCCAAGCTGTTGTATCTTTAACAATTTAATATATATATTTTTTTAATACTTGCGTTCTCTCTGTGATATATAAAATGTTTAAGTGCATTTATCAAACATATAACCAATTGATTGACTCTCTTATGGGCTTGTATGGTATTGCTTTGCTTATAGCTTATAGCTTTTATAGAAGTGCTTATGCTTACAAAAAGTTGTTGATGATCTCTTTGACAACTTTATTTAAAAAGTATTTTTGATAGTTATTTTAGTATGAAAAATATATTTTTTGATTTAAAAAGATTAAAATCACAAAAAGTAGAATGAAGAAGCTGTCCATGAACAACTTTTTCAAATTGTGATAGTTTTGCGATTATTGACAATTAGCAAAAGTAAACAAACGGGTCAAACTCAGCTTATGCTTATAAAAAATGAAAAAAAGTGTTTCTGTCGCAATAACAAACAAACCCTATTTCTCAAACTATTGAATTAGTGATGATACCATTAATATGTTTTTCATTTTTTGTCACACACTCATTAAGAAATGTAATGAGTGTGTGTGTATACACATCCTAAAGTAGCATTAGTATGTTTTTCAATTTTTCTTTCTAATTTGAACACCACTACACCTCTTTAATTTACTCTTTAGTTATGCCTAATTTTAAGTTAAACACTAAAATGACATTTTTAATATTGATCATTGAAAATAATATGGGAGTGAGGTAGCATCAAGTATTGATCATATAGTTTTTATTCAAACATCAATTATTAATACTTTACTAACCCAGTTAGGCATTGTGTAATTATCTCTTCCGGAATGTCAAAAACAATGCTGACATTCCATCTGGACCTGGGGATTTGGATGGGGGCATCTAAAACAAGGTTATTTTTATCTCTTCCGGTATGTAGCTTATGCATAATGCTTGAGTCAGAAACTCCAACTGGTCCCAAGGAATCTATTAACTTAGATGTTAGAATTACAAAGTGGATCATCACTAGCTAGCCAGACACTAGACAGTCTTTTCTTAGTCTATCTGTATTACGGTATTAACGGAACATGTTTTCAGATAACATTCCTGATAACATGTTCCTGTTTTTTAGGCTTTGTATTTTGTAATAGATATATATATTTGATTATTGTGAATGAAAATAAAACAAGATTAAGAGACAATTTGACATGGTATCAGAGCAAACCGGAGCTCCGGCGAAGAGATAAACCGGAGCTCCGGATCCTACATGGTCAGCGTAACGTCCGGCTTTGAGAACACCACGGCCGCCCTTCGTCGTCCGCAAACATTTGACGCAGTCCTGACGATCCAAGAAGGCTTTGAAACGGAGAATCGAGTCGAAGGGTTTGGGATTCTGGGATTAGCATAGGAAGGCAGCTGGGAGATCAGAAAGAAGGCTAAAATTCCAAGGGAAGAACAGTTGGTGAGGGCTGGAGATAGCCCACCTGTAAAATTATTTGAGAAGAGGATCAGCTTCAATAAGGTCTCTTCAGAAGAACTCTTTTTGAGTTCAGATGTCATATTAATGAAACGGAAGCCCATAGTCTCCCTGTATTCACCAGTTCCAAAACACCGAGAACAATAGCCAAGACAAGTCTTGCACCATTTCGGCCATTCCCCTGCATATCGCCGGTGAACAGCACAGTGTACGGTATTGGGAAACGTACAACGTGCAAGTGAAACAGGGTGCAGGGTGTTTCCTTTATTAACGCGCGTTGGGCACAGCGTGTACGGTATTGGGAAACGTACAACGTGCAAGTGAAACAGCGTGCAGGGTGTTTCCTTTATTTAATAACAAAAAAAAAAAAAAAAAAAAGAATTGTGAGGTAAAAATCATATCAGTTTATAGAGGGATTTCACGCAAACACGAGAGAAACGTGGATGCTTTTATAACCATCCTATCGCAAATATATAGGTAAGCATGCAAGTGTTGGAAAGCGTGCATTGGGCAGTGGCTGCCGTCTCCGTCAATAATGGAGGAGGTGAACTGCGCGGTCGTCAACAGCGACGGTTGTGAACAGTGGCAGCCGTGAACAGAGGCTGCCGTGAACAGGGGCCGTGAAAGGTGGCTGCCGTGAACAGCACGACCGCGTTGGGCAGCGTGTATGAACAGTGATTTATGAACAGTGATCTATGCACAGTGTTTTTGTGTATGTGATTGGTGAAGCGTGCGCGCGGTGAAGCGTGCGCGCGGTGAAGCGTGCGCTTGTTAAGCGTACGTGATTGGTGAAGCGTCCTCGCGGTGATGCGGGCGCGCGGTGAAGCGTACGCTTGGAGAAGCGTACGTGATTAATGAAGCGTGCTCGCAGTGATGCGTGCGCGTTGTGAAGTGTGCTCGCGGTGAAGCGTGCGCACTGATGAGGCGTGCGGTTGGAGAACAACGCACGTGGTGAAGCGTGCTCGCAGTGATGCGTGCGCGTTGTGAAGTGTGCTCGCGGTGAAGCGTGCGCACTGATGAGGCGTGCGGTTGGAGAACAACGCACGTGGTGAAGCGTGCTCGCAGTGATGCGTGCGCGTTGTGAAGTGGGCTCGCGATGAAGCGTGCGCACTAGTGAAGCGTGAGCTTGGTGAACAGTGCTCGCGTTGTGAAGCGTGCTCGCGGTGATGCGTGCGCGTTGTGAAGCGTGCACTTAGTGAAGCGTACGTGATTAGTGAAGCGTGCTCGCGGTGATGCGTACGCGCGATGAAGCGTGTGCTTGGTGAAGCGTACGTGATTCGTGAAGCGTGCGAATGGTGAAGCGCGCGTGGTGAAGCACGCGTCAGTCGGCGTTGTGCATTCCTCAAAATCCGTTTTTTTTTTTTTTTTTTCCACGAAGGAAGAAAAAAAAAAAAAAAAAAATCTAAAATAATACTTTAAGAATCTAAATTGAAGAAGGAACTGCATGCAAGCTAGCTGTAGTTGTTGCAAAATGTTTTACAGCTTTAATTTGCTTGCTGCTGCTTTCCTGATCTTCTCCTAACAAACTTTACATATACAAGCTGTGGGCTTCGAGCAATAACGCACACAAGCGAGTGAGAGAGAGTTGTTATCGGGTTGTCTTTATTCTTTTGTGACCAGTTGATAGATACCCCGTGCACGGTGCACCAGCACTAGCACGCGCTTCTTGTGGGAAATATTTTTGTATTTTTTATTTTAATCTATTTTAATTTTACAAAACACGCACAACCCATGTAATGATTTAAATTTCTACTTGATGTATATCATCTTTTATAAACTAAACAGATAAAAAAATAAAATTCTGCGTAACTAGTGAAGCGTGCTGTATGAGAAAGACCCGTGTGGCATGTCGTGCATTTGTTGGCTAACAGGCAGACTTGTTTGCGGATCCAGCTCCCTTTTGGCGCGTTCTTCCGGTAAACCACGCTAAGGGTGACACAAAACTGAATGGAACTAGGATATTTGGTTCGAATTGGTTTTATTTTTTAATAAGTTCAATTTAGGTTAAGTTTAAAAAAATATATAATATGATAGATTTGATTTAGATTATGATTTAAAATTTTAAGAACTGATCTAAATCGAACTAAATCGATTGTAAAAAAAGAAAAGTTATTATTTATTTTTTAATGTCTAATAATTTTTTATGATATAAACATTGTCCAAAAAAATATATAATTATTTTATACAAGTAAAAATTGTTTTTAAATTTATTAAATATACATTAAAAAATTTAAGATTACTTCATATATATTCTTTAATAATTAGTTATTTTGATTTATTTAATATATGTAAATTTCAAATTTCAAATCGATTAACCTAAATTGAACTAAATCGATTATGTTCTGTTCAAGTTGGTAATTTGAACTAAACTGATCAACCTAAATCGAACTGAACCCGTGTGATATTGTTTTAAAAGGAAGAGGCTGACAAAAGTATCGTATACATCTAGGCATGACATATATGGTATTCTGTGCCGGTCCTGACACACCCGAAGAGAGGTTGCGACATGACGTCACTCATACGCAGTGGGTTGCGACATGGTGACCTTAATAATGTTACTTCTAATGTAATATGCAATGTTACTGATAATATGAATCAAGCATTATGCATAAGCTACATACCGGAAGAGATAAAAATAACCTTGTTTTAAATGCCCCCATCCAAATCCCCAGGTCCAGATGGAATGTCAACATTTTTTTTTCAAAAATGTTGGCACATAGTTGGAGAATATGTGACTGCTATATGCTTAGAAGTTTTGAACAATGGTCATTCTTTAGATGATTTTAATCATACTCTAATCGCTCTCATTCCAAAGGTTCGAAATCCGACCCAAGAGACATAATGTCGGACATCATCTCAAAAAATCAGAGTGCTTTCATCCCTACCAGACTTATCTCAGATAATTCCCTTGTTGGATTTGAGTGCATCCATTCTCTGCGAGATAAGAGCCGCAAGCAGATGTATGATAGGGTGGAATGGTCCTTCTGGAAGCAATGATGACAACAACGGGTTTTGACAGGAAGTGGATTGATCTGGTTCTGAGGTGCATCTCCACAATTTCCTATTCAGTCATCATCAATGGAGAAGTCAAAGGAAATATAATACCACAACGAGGGCTTCGATAAGGTGATTCCCTCTCACCGTGTCACGCCTGGAATGCACCGCAGCACATTCTACCCAGACGCGGGCGCACTCCCACCGCAGCGGGAGCGAACGCCAGCCATTATGGATCCATAATATTGTCATATCGCCATGTAGCAACCCAACCGCAGCTGGTCTACATCGAAACGATTATTTGTCCCTACTATTCCCTCATGAATAGTAAAGGGCCTCCCCCAAGTTCGAACTCGCAACCTCCCTTAAGGAGTTAGAATTCGCAACTTGAGTAACCACTGAGCCATTGGTTCAGTGGCTACTCAAGTTGCGAATTCTAACTCCTTAAGGGAGGTTGCGAGTTCGAACTTGGGGGAGGCCCTTTACTATTCATGAGGGAATAGTAGGGACAAATAATCGTTTCGATGTAGACCAGCTGCGGTTGGGTTGCTACATGGCGATATGACAATATTATGGATCCATAATGGCTGGCGTTCGCTCCCGCTGCGGTGGGAGTGCGCCCGCGTCTGGGTAGAATGTGCTGCGGTGCATTCCAGGCGTGACACACCGTACCTATTTTTGATATGTGCTAAGGGTTTGTCTGCAATGCTCACTCACAAATCGCCACTTGATAAATGGTCTTCAACTTGGATGCAGTGGTCCCAAGATCACCCACCTATTCTTTGTTGACGATAGTCTTATTTTCATCAAAGCTTGTGTGGAGGAGTGTGAAATGTTGAAAAATATTCTTCAGAAGTATTCTGTGGCATCAGGTCAGGAAATTAATTTCCATAAATCTGCTATGTCATTTAGTGCTAACGTTTCAAGCGAAGATAAAAACTCGATTACGCAAATCCTTGATATTCCAGTTGTAGAGTGCCATACTCAGTACTTGGGACTTCCTTCTATGATCTCAAAGAATAAAATATGTCCTTTCAAAACTGTTGTTGAGAGGATTTGGAAGAAACTCAATGGGTGGAAAAAAGGCACATTCTTAGTAGAAGGGAAAGAAGTACTTTTGAAGGTTGTTATACAAGCAATTCCCACCTATATGATGAGTTGTTTCAAGCTCCCATCCATGGTTTGGAACCAAATAGAGCAAACTATGACAAAATTTTGGTGGGGTGACACTTCCTCAAGGAGGAAGATACATTGGAAAAAATGGAATTTCTTATGTAAATCCAAGCAGCATGGTGGGATGGGATGAGATTTAGATATATGAGATTGTTTAACCAAACCTTGGTTGCCAAACAAGGTTGGCGGCTTCAAACAACTCAGGGGACTCATTTTGAAAGGGCACTGAAAGCAAAATATTTTCCCAAAACTTCTTTCTTGGAAGCAAGACCCTCATATATGTGGAAAAGTATTTTATGGGGAAGGGAGCTACTTCAACATGGAATAAGGTGGCGAATTGGAAATGGAGAAAAGGTTAAGATCTTTCATGACCCATGGTTGCCTCAAAAACAAACCTTCAAGCCGATATCACAGTCCACTTCTCTCCACTAGGACACTGTGAGTTCTCTTATCACGGATGATGGTGCATGGAATTTAGAGTTACTTGAAGCTGAATTTCTCCCTATTGATGTTGAAACCATAACATCAATACCTTTGAGAAATGGGATGCAAAATGATAGTGTGGTATGGCACTATGAAAAAGATGGTAATTACAAGGTGAAAAGTGGTTATCATGTTGCAATGACAAATTCTAATACGAGCTCCTCTTCGGATCCATCTTCATCTTCGCAGTGGTGGAATCATGTTTGGAAACTCAAGATCCCAAATAAAACAAAAATCTTCTTTTGGAAAGCAATGAATAATTGCATCCCATCAAGAGATAATCTGGAGAGGGGTCATTTCACAACCATTGGCAAGTGCCCAGTATGTAATGGTGGTACAGACTCATTGACCCACGTTCTTTTTCAATGCAAGGTAGCGAAAGAGGCGTGGAACTGTGGAATCTTTAAGGAGTGTAAGCCTCTGGGTGGGCAACAAAGTCATGGATTGCCTTGTTTTTCCTCAGGTAATTTGCATAAGGTAGATCATTGGGACATGATCATAATTCTAATGCAGTCTTTGTGGACAAATAGAAACAAGATGTTACACGGGAACCGTGGAAATGGAGGTGTGGATATTGTGCTGCGAGCAGAACATTACCTTCATTCGTACCAGGAAGCTCAAGCACGCAAATCTTTCCGTGGTAGAATGAAGTAGACCCAACAACAACAGTCTTAGAGACCTCTGCCTAGGTACATTCAAACTAAATGTTGATGCGTCTCCTGATAACCAAAACAGGGTCATTTCTTCGGTTGCAATTATCAGAGATGACATTGGAGATGTTATAATGGGTGCCGCTAAGAAGGAGAAGTTGTTTACCAATGTTGATATTGCAGAAAACATAACCATAAGAGAAGGCTTGTGTTTAGCCCTTAAAACGGGATGTACCCCTCTTTGGATTGAATCAAACTTCTTATCTATTATCAATTTTATCAATTCAAAGGGCTCCCATCGAGATTGACACTCTTATACAAGATATAAGAAATATGATCTCTCCAAACTTTATTAAAGGCTTTTCCTTTGCTAAGAGATCTTGTAATGTAGTTGTACACTCCTTAGCAAAGTTTGGTCTTACTATTGATGATCATATTGTATGGGTTGAAGAGGTCCCCCGGTGGATAACACGTTTAGTCCATTTGAACGCGATACCTCCTTTGTCTTGAATAAATTACACCCATTTTTCCTCAATATATATATATATATATATATATATATATATGATCGGAAAAAATATGGAGTTGTAAAGCCAAATAGAAATTATATTAATTTGTGTAATCAATTTCTACTTTAATATTTTTACTATTAATACTGTTCAACATGAACGATGACAATTGCGTTTATATCACAAATTCACAATAAATACTAGCTAGTTAGATTCACACTAAGTTTTTTTTTTTTTTTTAATATGAATTTAGGTATGTAATATTTCAAAGACTCAAGTTTATAATTATGTTAGAAGTAGAACAGAACGAAAAAAAAAAAAAAAAGAATTTATATAGTTGACTCTATGCACATAGAAAAAGCTTAGTTAAATTAAATATAAATTTATAATAATAGCACTTAAACATCTAATAAAATTTATTGGCAAGCTGAGCTTAACACGTAGAACTCACGTGCGTCTATTTGTTTTCTAAAACCTCCTAAGTCAAAGGCGGCGTCGAATCAAAGGCATTGAATAAAAGCTCAACATTTTTTATTTTTTTTTATTTTTTTGAACATTTAAGATATGGTTTCTTGAATGTGTCACGACCTTACCTTATAATTCAAAAAAATCATGCCAAAGGGAATTTCCCATACCCCCCCTTACACACTTAAAAAAATGATAAGAATAACAATACTTTTCACATAAATTTCTTGCATAATTCCAGGGAACAAACACCCCTTTTCATCTGTCAACCTAGAGAGAGAAACAAGAGAGAGGAACAATGTGAAAGGAAGAAGGAAAAAAGAAGATAGAAGCCGAAACAGAGAAGAAAAAGAGAGAGAAGAGAAGAGAGAAGGATCCAATTTTCCTTCCTCTCTCTCTCTCTCTCTCTCTCTCTCTCTCTCATCATTCCCTCTCTCTCTTTCTCTCTCTAAATTTTTTTTCTTTTTTCTCTCTTTCTCTCTCACTCTTCTTTGTCTCTGTAAATCTCCATTTAATGATGATGATGATGCGTCTCTGAGACCACATACACGAACCAAAGGGCGAGGGGGACTCGTGACTCGGTGCGAGTCATGGGTTGTTGCGAATCGTCCTTGTTGACCGAAACTCACCTTCACTCGGAGAAGAAAGATCAAAATAACCACCAAACCAACCACCGCAACCGCCGCGAACCTCAACTGAGCCATCCTCCGCCGTCCGCGCACTCCGACGGACACGGTGGCGCCGCCGGAACGGGCGATTCAGACGCCGACGCCGGAGGAGCTGTGCCGGCGTTCTCCGAGTTTTCGCTCGCCGACCTCAAAGCCGCCACCAACAACTTCAGCTCCGACTACATTGTTTCCGAGAGTGGTGAAAAAGCGCCCAATTTCGTGTACAAAGGGCGGCTGCAGAATCGGAGATGGATTGCGGTCAAGAAATTTACGAAATTGGCTTGGCCTGATGTGAAGCAGTTTACGGTTGTTTTCAAAGTTTCTTGCTTTTTGCGATTTGGTTATTGATTTTTGTTTAATTTTTGTTTTTAGGGTTATGGATTGTTTTTTGTGTGTTTTTTTGAGTGGTGTTGTAGGAGGAGGCAAGGGGAGTTGGGAAGTTGAGGCATCAGAGGCTGGCGAATTTGATTGGGTATTGTTGTGATGGTGATGAGAGGCTGTTGGTTGCTGAGTTCATGCCTAATGATACCCTTGCTAAGCATCTGTTCCACTGTATGTTTTATGGGTTAATTGTGCTTTTAATTGAATATTTCCCATTTTCTAATTCAAATATTGATTAATTTTTGTTATGGGTTTACTTATTGTATGCTATTTAATTTTGCTCCCATGTCTGCAAAGCTGATTGACAGAAATCGAGCAAATTGTTCTGAACTTTCTTAACCTTTTTTTTTTTTGGGAGGGGGGTGGGGGCGTGTTTGGGGCTTTACCTAAGCATCTGTTTCACTGTATGTTTTATGGGTTAATTATGCTTTTAATTGCATTTCCTATTTCCCAATCCAAACAATAATGAATACTATATGGGTGGGTGTACTTATAATAGTATGCTATTTAATTTTGCCTGCATATCTGCAGAGCTCATTGAAAGAAATTGGGCAGATTTTCCTCTCATAAAATGGTCATTTGGTTGATGGTTTTAGTGGGAAAATTGTTCTAAACTTTCATAAGCTTTTTTTTTTTTGCGAAGAGAGGGGTGTTTGGGGCTTAGTAGAGTACATGGCAGCGTTCAAAGGTAGCTGTGAAAAAAATATAATATCATTGCATCTTTAAATTGAGTTGTACTTCTATCAGAAAAAAAGAGAGTTGTGCAAGTAAGAAACAGGAAATTGATGCATTGGGTTCCAATTTGAAGAAATGGATGTGACAGTGAAATCGAAAGTGTAGATATTGAGGAGAGTAGTAATGATGGGTCCAAATTGGAGAGATGTGTATTAAAAAGGAAATAAAAGAGCACGAGGAAGAGAAAAGAAGGATATGAATTAGGGTAGTGTGTGTAGATTGTGGACACTTGATTTAGATGTAGATGATAACTCATTGCATTGGACTTGAAATAAACTATATTTTGTAAATATCTATGATATTTGTATGTGACTAACTTCAAATGTGTTCCTTTGTGACAGGGGAAACTCAAACCATTGAATGGGCAATGCGAGTAAGAGTTGCAATGTATATTTCTGAAGCTTTAGCATATTGCAGTTCTGAAGGTCTACCGTTGTACCATGATCTGAATGCTTATAGAGTTCTGTTTGATGAGGTGTTTTAATTTTTCTATTTTCTTGAAAATAATTTTGTTTTCTTGTATCTTATATGACTTACAATTTGCTTCTGAAACTCCCATTATTTATTTGATGGTAATGTTTTTGTAGATTGGCGATCCACGACTTTCCTGTTTTGGCCTCATGAAAAATAGTAGAGATGGGAAAAGTTATAGCACAAACCTAGCCTATACTCCTCCAGAATATCTAAAAAATGGTATGTACTTTCTCGTGGATACAATTTTCTATATATTATTTTGCTATGATTTGTGTTCCTAATGGTGTTAATCTTTAGAAACCTAACATATTAATTCTCATTGAATTGGTAAATGTGGTTTACAAACGAACGATGGTTATATGTAGACTTGTACATGATAGATGTGTGCATATAGCTGATGTATGTAGGCTCCTATAATGTGCAAAATTACTCAGATTGTGTGATGAAAATATTCATTTGCCTTTTGTCAGCAGCCTGGAGAGGAAATATAAAAGACGACTTCTTTGTTATTTTCTTTCCATGCTTGAGTCATGCGTAAATGAAATGGATGAATATGGGGAAAATCAAAGGTGATAGTGCAAAGAATATATACAAGTATATAACCATTGTGACTGACTGACCGGTGATTCCCAATATGACTTGACTGAACAATAGGACATCTCCTCTGGTGTAAGACAGTATAATCTCTCAAGAAGCATCATATGGGATTTTGAGAATCTGACTGCTATTGCGAACATTCCTTGGAATGAGCACGTGCCCTTCACACCATATTTGAATTGCATTTTTCAAGGATTGACATGGAGATACACTTACGAATTTGTAAATATGTTAATGTGGAATAGTCGGCTCACATTAAAACAATCTTTATCTTATTTGTTTCTTTAGTTGTGCAAGATGAAATCCACTTTGAGGTGGATGGTAAATTCTACTGGATATTTCCGCTACTTCTATATACATTCTAGATGTTGTCTAGGCTTACAGATGAAATGATGAGATTTTAGCTTTATTCTCTTTCTCTGATAACTTAGTCATTTAGTAGCCATGGGTTGACATGGGATAGTAATTTCTTGGTTGACATGCATTCTTTTGTACATATATTGAGATAGTTAACCTAAACTAAGACAATCATATTATTGTTTGATCACAATATTATTGCACATGGGTTGACATTGGATAAAAAAAAATCATGTGTGCTACTTTTTATGACCTTATAATTTCACATAATGGACCTCAAGCAACTGATTGGGGGGCCCTAGGTTCTAGAGTGAGAAAAAGCTTCTCTTTGAAAGGAAACATATGTGGAAGATCCACACCCTAGTGAGATGTTTTGGAATCTTTCTTGGAGTTTTGCTGGAAAACTTTCAATGTGTGGTTATGATAGATGAGCTAGCATCCTATTGAACAAGGGTGTCCCACCAACGTGCTCTAATAATTCTATCCTCCATTGAGCTAAGTGAAATTTTGAACATAATGTTGAAGAAGGTAAATGCATTGTGATGCGTATATATTCCTCCATTATGACTTGAAGAACATAGGTTTAAATTCAAAGATAGCCTCACCATTATGGTGGTAAGTCTACGTGCATTTTCTCTTTCCTTGACCTTGCAATAGCAAAACCTCGTACATTGAGTATACCCCTTTAAACATATTGACTATTGTACGTGTTTTATCTAGATTGGGGGTTGGGGGTTGGGAGGGGGAGGGGAGGAGTGTTGGGCAGGGCTCATTAAAAGTTCCACAAGAAACTTACGTGAACCTCTTTTTAGTGTCAGTTTTTTACCAGCATGGGGGTGTACTTTGAGTTCACATTTAAAAGGAAATATGTGGCTATATTGTGGATCGCTTGGATCATCAACTTGTTAGTTTGCTAAAGGATTGTTTTACTTGGAACATTAGAATAGCGGCTCTTGTCTTTTGGGGTATAGCTTGGGTCTTCTTTTGGATTTATCCATGCTGGAGAGATGAGAAGTTAAGGTACATTGGGGTTACCTTTGCAGAGTGATGCTTGTGGAGTTTCCTCCAACTTTCCATATCAAGGAGTGTTTGGATGTGATAGAAACAATAGAGGAGGATTGAAGGAGTAGAAGAATAATGGAAGATTAGTGATATTACCCATCAAAGCGATGATGTGGTGGTAACTAGGATCAACTCTAACCTTGGAAGTCCTAGGTTTAAGTCTCACTACCCACACTTGTGAGAAGGCCTAATGCTTAGCATGGACTGGGATGGCCATTGGTGGCGTCTCTTGCTCGAGCAACCATGGGCCCAAGGGATTAGTTGGGCGAAGCCCAAATACCCTTGGTTTTCAAAAGAAGAAAAAGGTTAGCGTTCTTAGATCAAGGAATCTTCTTTGTGTATGTGGTCTAACCAACCTAGTGTATAGGGTAGCAATTAGGTGTGTTCATCCTACCAATCAACCCAATTAACTCAACCAACCCAAACCTTATGAGTAGGTTGGGTTGGCTTTATATCAGTGTTTTCAAGGCGCCAAGACGATGCCTAGGCGATTTGCCTTGTCTAGGCGAGACGTAGTCTAGACGTGGCCTAGGCGATAAAAAATATTTATTTATAGGTCCATAGATAATTAATTAATTAATTATAGGTCCCTGGACAATTATATACAAAATTATATATATCTACCTGTATTCTATAATAAATGTTAAATTTCATATAATGATAAAAAATACTTCATATTAATTAAAATCATGTCCACAAAACATTAATTCATGCCACAATACATATTATCCAAAAGGTTTAAAAGTACAAACTCAAATATCTATTGTCGGACGGTCGCCAACTGTCGCGGGAGATTTCGATTGCGTGTCTTGCTCGGAGCAAATAGAAAGGATGGGCTTAGGGAGAGAAAGGTTCGAGGGTTTACTGTAGAAAGGGGGCATTTCTATTTTTAAAGCTTTCTTTTTCTCTAAACTTTTTAAATATTTGCACAAGCCCCCACTGCCTGCCTAGCACATTGCCTAGGTGTTTTTTTCCCTAAAACGCCTAGGCGGTCATGCCTTGAAAACACTGGTTTATATATTAAATTGCGTTGGGTTGGGTCAAGATTTTTATAAAAGAAAACCCAATCAACTCAAACCAATCCTAACTCAAGAAAATATCAATTGTTTCTTTAGTTATTATTTTTATTACAGTTATCTACCATAATAGAATCACATTAAATTTTCAAAATAAATTTACTCTTAAAAACATTATACAAATTTACAACTATATTAGTATTTGATTTAAAAATTAGCTTAAAAGATGAGAGTTTAGAAATTATGTAGTGAAGCAGACCAACCCGATCATTACGAATTAAACCAATCCGAAGTCGTTGGGTTGGATTGGGTTTGGGTTTGGAGGTCTTATTGGGTTGGGTTGGTTTAAATTTTTTTCAACTTGACTTTATTGGGTTGGGTTGGTATTTAGCCACAACCCGAACCAACCCAACCTGTGAACACCCCTAGTAGCAATTCTAGTGACTTGGTGGCAAATGCATGACTTTATGGACAGATGACCCACCAAAGCACAAGAGCCAAAATGGATTCCTATTAGACGAGTGCAAAAGTGCATCTGCATGGATAAGCTCATACTAACTTGTCAATTATTTATGTCATGACCTTCAAGAATGAGGAGAGTTATTTTTTATTTTTTATACATTTAGTCTCCTCTTGTCTCTAGTTTCCTTTTGTTTGGTACATTCTATAGTTCTTTACATGAGTTCAACCAGATTTGATTCAAACGTGTTTAATATTTTTGTCTTTATTTTTTATAAATAGAAATGTAATTGGCAAAAGAATAATGGCATCATAATGTTAGCCAACCATTAGTAGGATGGAGAGAGAGGAGCCCTGGAGCAGTAAGTTGATAACATGGTGCTGTAGTGCACTGAAAGCAAGAAGTATATCAAGAGGCATAAATCTTTGGATAAACTAGCAGTCTGTATGCTTTTAGCTTTTTATGAAAAATCATTTGAACATCTTTGAACTCATGCAATCAACAAATAATTGGAAAAAAAAGTATTAGTAGTTAGTAAATTGGCTCAAAATTATTCCCCAATGTGGTGGCTGTCAGATCTATATCACTTCTAAGGGTTTGAGAAGCCATCACAACTGCCTTTTTTTTTTCCTGTAACTTGGCCTATTGTTTTTTTGAAAGATTAGGTTCTGATTGATAATGAATGTCATGTAGAAAACAAAAGGAATGAGGAAAGATTGCACTTTCCACTGGTTGGTACACAGAAAAAAAATAGAAAACTGAGCAGGTCAATAAGTATCAATATGCCTTAAAATTAGTGCTGGATGGTGTACTGTTAATGAGCTGATAACTACATTTAGCAATCATGTAGGTCTAAAATATTTTTGAACACCCTCATTGTATCCTCACAATTAAGGAAATCTCATTATCACTCTACTACTTTGTTTCTTTGATTTTATTCCAAGAATGAATTTTTGATAATGTTTGAACTAGGAATACATTAGTACTTTCTATGAAATGAGAAGTTTTGGTTTCAATTTTGCATCTTCTTGGTTTATAGTGGTGATTAATTTGAAAGCTGAAAAATGAGAGGTTGGTTTGATAACCTGCTGAATATTCTATGAACAATAAAGAAAAACAAAAGGAAAAGAGCTGAAAAAATGTATTGTTTATTGCTGAAAATTAATACTTGTTATTTACTTTATCACGGCATTGAATCTATTGATTGGGTTTAATTTCTGGATTTGCAATTTGTAGTTTGTAATATCAATTTTAAATAGCAGTTTTGCTTTACCTTAAAACATTTTTCCTGCAGGGAGGGTTACTCCTGAAAGTGTTATCTTCAGCTTTGGCACTGTCCTCTTGGATCTTCTTAGTGGAAAGCATATCCCTCCAACCCATGTAAGTTCCTCTTTCCTGTTTTTTTGGTTCAATAAAATTTTATTAGGAAGGACCAAACCAGCCAATATTTGAAGTTTATTGATTTTGATTAGAGTAGTATCCCATTCAGCCTTTGGACTGGAAGTTGCACAAGAGATGTTAAATTGAATATTTGCTGGAAAAATTTGACCACTAAATGGAGTTTCACTCATTTAATCTCAATTTTTTTTGTTTTTGTTTGTGGTTCATATTTCAATCCTAGTAGCTATTTTTGTATGTTACTTAGAATTTTTTTTCATTAAGTGATAAGTGTTGTTGCACTTGGTTGAAGCACTGAAAGACAAAGATGAGATTATTAGATATGGTTTCTCTATTATAAATAAATGAAACCCTGTTTATCATTTGTAGTTTGGAGATAGGAATTGCTCTAAAATTTTAATGTTTATATTTGATATATGATTTGTTGATGGTTTCTCTCTCTTTTGTTTGCGTAGTTAATGATTCCTCCATTTTAGGGCTGAAGAAGGGGTGTGTGTGTGAATTATAATTTTTGAATCATTTTGGAGAAGTACCCATTTTATATATTATATTTGGCATTTTAAGCAAATGTTTGCTTGTACCTTTTTTAGCCTTTGGTTGCTTCAGCCTTCATGTTATGATTTATGATACTATAATGCATCCATATTATTTTTTATTTTTTATGTTTTTTTTTTCTGATCCAAATCTTGTGTGCCAATTTAAGGGAAAGTTATATATCTATATATATATATATATATATATATATATATATATATATATATATATATATATATTTATTTATTTTTTTTCTTTTTTTGTTTTTGGGTGTTTTCATCTAAAATTATATGTATGACGTCTCTACACTCATTTGCTCTTCTATGTTTTTATAAAGGCTCTTGATATGATACGGCACAATAACATCCTTCGTTTGATGGATTCACATTTGGAGGGGAACTTCTCTACAGAACAGGCGACTGTGGTTGTTGGCCTTGCCTCTCAATGTTTGCAGTATGAACCTAGAGAAAGGCCCAATCTAGAAAAGCTTGTTTCTACACTAACGCCACTACAAACAAAACCCAATGTAAGTTCTTATCTCTCTCTCTCTCTCTACTAAATGTGTCCGAGCATATTGATTTGTGCCAATTGGAACTATGATTTTGCATGCTTTTCACGATTAATAGATCGTGCATCTCTTTGAACACCTGTAAAAATGGATGAAACAGTTGTCATGAAAAAAGTAACTGGATTTGAGATGAGGGCCTCTATATAATAGTTCAATGTATGACAAGATGCTTGGTTGTCATTATTTTCATTTAGAATTTGTTACATTTGCATGGGACATCATGATCTATTTACTGTACGTTTGTGTATGCAATGGAGAAACATCAGAGTTTATAACTTCGTACATATGCCACCATCATTATATAATGGCTAATAATAACTTTTCTAGACTGCTTGGTGTTGTAGTTTAAATTTAGTTGCTATTACTGATGACTTTAAATTGTTTGAGAGAATCTGATCATTTTAGATATCCCAAATCATTAAGGGAGTTTATTTGCTCCCTTCACATTCGAGTTACTAGTCTTGGAAATTTTTATGAAGTGTCAGCTTTTTGGTTGGTAATTGTACTGCTGATACCAAAACTAGAAGCCTGACAATCTGGCTTGCAAAATGATAATCTGACTTGGGAATTTCTCCATTTTTTTTTTCATCTTACACTATAAGGTAGCAATTTTCCCCCTCTCCCTCCCTCCTTCCATCCCTGTCTCCTTACATTATTTTAGGACCTTGGTTTCAAGATTCTTCAATATGTTAAAGTTACATGTTTTCACATGATATAGTGCTTGCTGTAGTCTTTGCTGCTCAGGCACTTCCAGTATAAATTGTTCCTTTTCCTTCTTGTACACTGCTTATCGTTTTCACTCTCAAGTTTCAACCATTCTCTTATTTATTTTCTGTGGAGCCATTATAACAATTACAAGTTTCATGCTATAGATTATAGCAATAAAATAAATATGTATTTGTATTTGTATAAGAGATTGGAAATTTATTTCCCAATCTCTCAGGGATATCCTTCGCGCGAGGAATTACTTCTCGCGACCTTCATATCTTGTTGCTTAAGTTATTAGAAAGGATGTTATACTACATTGATCTCAATTTTCTTCTATGCTTCTTGGTTTTGGGAAATACCCAACTTCTCTCCCTTGGTATCCCAATGCTCTGACACCTTCTTTCAGTTATTAAAGACTCTTCATCCATATTTTGTCCAAAACAAGCCCCTTCTGCTGCATGAGGAATTACTTGGATGCATAAATCTGCTTATTTATATCCATTTTTGGGTTAATATTTAATTACGCTAATTTGTGGTTCCTTCTCATGTGATGTTGGGCATATCAAAACAAGAGTTACCTCCTCCTCCTGCCCCTGCACCTGCACCACAACGTCCACTGTCACCAATGGGTGAAGCCTGCCAGCGAATGGACCTCACTGCCATCCATCAGATATTGGTGATGGCTCACTACAGGGATGATGAAGGAACCAATGAGGTAAAGTAGACTTGCAGAAAAAAGATATTAACGACAAATGCATTGTTCCTAAATTCTAAGATTAATAAGTTCTCTTGGATTTTGGGTTATGTTCAGTTATCTTTCCAAGAGTGGACCCAGCAGATGAGGGACATGCTTGAGGCAAGGAAGCGTGGGGACTTTGCATTCCGCGATAAAGATTTTAAAACTGCTATTGAATGCTATTCCCAGGTAAAAAACCCTTGTCCATATTATTGTCTTATAAATCACCCAAGAGGCTTAAGCCTTGAGGTGTAATTCTGAGGCTTACGCCTTACATCACTTTTTCATATTAAGAAACAATTGGGGCACACATTATATATATATATATATATGTATGTATATATTAGTATATGTGCACGTGATTTTACTATTAATTAACAAAATTTTGAGTTTTATAAATTGTACTATTATTTTTGTTAGAAGTATTTATTTTTAATAAAATCAAAGGTTACAGTTTCCCTAATTATATAAACTAAAGTATGGATAAATTAAGTAAAATGCTATCTTTAAATGGCCAAAATTGTTAAAGACTAATTTAAGCCTTTAAAAGTGGAGAAGTTGTAGTAGCGGCCCTAATGGAAAGTAGTTAGAATGTTAAATTAGTTTTGCTCATTATATCATTAAATTGTATT
Source organism: Paratinospora sagittata (assembly GCA_035771175.1). NCBI lineage: Eukaryota > Viridiplantae > Streptophyta > Magnoliopsida > Ranunculales > Menispermaceae > Paratinospora > Paratinospora sagittata. The sequence goes on from CM069594.1 coordinate 32,975,531, forward strand.
TTAAATTAAAAAATAATAATAAAGCTGTACCCAAATCTGACATTGGTGGTTCGGTAGAGAATACCTAGTGGCGAGATGATTCTCTCTAAGGAACTCGTAAAATAGGCTCGTAACTTTAGGAGAAAGGGTGCCTCCTCACCAAGGGAAATGCAGTAACCAAGGCCCACCAAAAACATAGGTCTCCATAAAGTCGTAAGACCATGTATGGGGCTGACGCCTGGCCAGTGTTGGAAGGTCAAGGAAGTAGGTGTCGTGATGACCAGGGAGTCGGGCAACCAAAGTCCTAGTGATTGGTGGGTACTAGGGAAGAAATACAAAAATGATCACACCCTGAGCTTTTTCAACTTTTTGCCTTGTAATAATAATAGTATAGATAGATATATAATTCAGATGTGTGAAATCCTTAATGTCAAACTGCTTCATTATCTTCTACTCGTGTGTTATGTAGTTTGTGGACGTAGGAACAATGGTATCACCAACTGTCTATGCAAGACGCAGCCTCTGCTATCTCCTCTGCGACCAACCAGATGCTGCACTTAGAGATGCAATGCAAGCACAATGTGTTTTCCCGGACTGGCCAACTGCCTTTTACATGCAAGCAGCTGCGCTTTCGAAGCTGGACATGCTGAAGGATGCAGCTGACATGTTGAATGAAGCTGCTGGTCTTGAAGATAAAAGACAACGAGGTAGTAGATAATGATCCTAGAGTGTTCCAGCACCGCAGTCGTGTCACTGTAACATTTATCTATGGTTCTTTATTCCATTGTTGTTGTACACAAAAAAGTTGGGTGTGTTGTTGTTTATATGCAATCTCAGAGAGGGTAATTTGGCTCCTCTGACAAAAACAGAAGGATGTAATATATATATATATATAAAGGGTGAGTTTTCTTCTGGTTCTGGATGGGTTTTATGTTCAAAATTGCATAGCTCTGCCTTGCCCTCGAGGGGGAGAGGCTTAAGAGTTCTCTAACCCATGAAGTCTCCTCAATTGGGTTCTGAAGGAAGAACTTCAAATTGCCTGAAGAATGAATTTTGGGTCTTGTAATCCGGATTGGATTCAAAAACAATTGCAAAAAAAAAAGAAAAAAAAAAAGAGAAATAAATGAAAGAAGGCTTAACATGTGAAAAGTACATCTTTTGATGCTCAAAGTGGACTGAGACAAACACACTTACCTTGAAAGTCTTGAGTTGGAGATGACTTATTATTTGTTGACGCCCTGCTCTTGTGGGATTAGGGGTATGTTAGTCTTTGATACCCGTTGATCTCAAAATCAAATTTTAAACTGATTGTGTTAAAGATATGGGAATATGCCTATGATGGGCACTTATCTTCATTCTGAACTAAATGCAGTTGCCTATGTTTTTAGTCACTCTTTCGATTGCACTTTCCTAAATGCCAATTGTTTTCTTCACATTGTATCTTATTATACAGATTATCATATCAAACACATGCAATTTCATTAACAAAATTAACTGTAAAATGGACCTGCCAAGAATATTTTATATATATACATTAGTATTTGGGTACGGATATTGCACGTAATTTTTGTTATTATTGATGAAAATAAAGTAAATATTTTAAAGAAAGGAATATATATGTATTTATAAAAAATAAAGTTGTTTGTCATATAGTTAAAAAATGAGAATGTATGAGTGTAGATCATAAAACTTTGCAATTCATCTAAATATAGATGAATATGCCAAAGACCAACTAGTTAGGCATTTACCTCTGAGGGGCTTGTTGTGGCCTTATTGAGCCGTGACGTGGGTATTTGTTTTTCGTATTAATAGTTGAGATAACCCTTATCTTTAATTCATTAATTTGAATGCATATGATGATTTTTTTTTCTTGAGGTACAAATATTTATTCAGACAACATTTGCAACGTCTGGTTCATGGTCCGATAGAGGTGCTAATCAACCCGACCAACCGAATTGAACTTTTTGGGTTGGTTTGGATTGGGTTAGATGAGTTATTTAGATTGAGTTGAGTTCTAAAATACTCAACCTGATCAGTTTATGTTAGGTTAGATGAGTTGGGTTCTAAAATATTCAACCCGATCGGTTTGAGTTGGGTCACGAGTTCAACCTATAGAAACTAGAGTAACCCAACCTGAATCGGCGTTCAGTCGAAACCTTAATATTAGTCTCAAATTTATAAGTTTTACACATACATATTCATGATTTAGAGTTTTAGCCCTTTCAAATTCACAAATTATTTGATAAATTATTATTCAAAATTATTAAAATTAAATCAAAGTGCAACACGATCTACCTATTCAACCCAAATCGAATCCGAACTATTTGAATTGAGTTGGGTCGAGGAACACATTAAATTAGGTTGAATTTTAAATTTATCAACCTAAACTATTTGAATTGAATTAGATTTTGACTCTAAACCGACCCTACCCAACCAATTCAAGTCATGCCTAATGGTATTAGAGTCAAGCGGATCAAGAGGGGACATATGAACTTAAAATAGGGAATAGGGATCATGTGAACTAGTTATCAATCTCATTTCATTGAAGGAAAGATAAGACTCCCTCGTATTTAATAAGAAAATAATAATAAAAGATATGAGGATAAATATAGATAAATAGTCGCATTCCGTATTTAGAAATGTTCTAATCCATATAAAAAGAATCATAAAAATGAGGACGTGGCAAAATTAAGAAGGTTATAAGTGTGCGGGGACAGGAGAGCGACTATATCAAAGGCGACAAAGTCTCATTGTTGAATTGTCACGTGGAAAAGAGGTTAGTTGACACCCGCACGGCCCACCCCAGAGGGAGCAGCGTCTACGTAACGCAACGCGTAAGGTCTTTTTTATGGGTCCGAATATATATATATATATATAACATCAAATTTTATTGTGGGCCCATGGGCCTCACCAACACGACAACACTAAAAAGAAGTGGGCCCAATCCAACCGCATTCAAGTTGAAGTTGAGGTTGAAGCTCTGAAGCCGTTCCCCCAAAAGCATGGATATTATGAGCCATCATAATCTGTCATCATCCCTTACAAATTAATGGAATTAGAGTTTTATATATTTCGCCGAACTTTTTGGAATTTTCTCCCCTCAACTTTTCCCACTTTTCTCCCCACACCCCCTTGTGATTTGGAAGGCTGGAGCATTAATTCTCGCATCATTATTTTATTTTTGTAAGCTTAATTAGAGCTTTTATTTTTTTAATAATTATTATTATGTAATTTATGTATATAAGAGGAAAAATTAATTTTAAATAATATTAATTTAAATAATAAAAGAAGATATAGGTCCATTTAAAAGAGTTTTTTCAAAATATTTTTACTTTAAAAGTACTTTTAAGTGTGTTTTACAACACCTGCTTTTAACTAAATAACGGTAAAAAAGAGAGAGTAATTATTAGCTTTTAAAATAAGCTAAGAAAAACTAATTTTTCTCAAAAGCATTTTTTTTATAAGCCCTTATAAAAAAATGCTTTTAAAAAAATACTCTCAAATAAGGCCATAATTATATTATTATAAGAACTTTGAACAACTTCTAGTAGCAAAGTTGAGAGAAAGCATAGGTTTAGAATTAAACCATCTTACAACCATAAAATAAATTTTCTATCATAGCTATCCCTACATCTAATATAGGATCAGAGACTTAAAATCCAACTATGGATAAAGATTAATAATGATTCATATAATTTAGAAAAAAATCTTTGTTAAGTTTAATCTCTTTTGAATTTAACTTTGTAGAGTGTATAATGAAAGGTACATATCAATGTTATGATAAATTATAATTTTTGTTGAATATGCAAAATAATGTAATATTATATACTTTAAAATGAAATAAATTCTTTAAAAAAAAAGAATTAAAAAATATTATTTCAAGTAGACTTTTATTTCTCATAAAAATATAAAAACTGATAGTGACCTATCTTGTAACTTTTCAAGGCTTTTATTACATGTTCACATTTACATAAATCTAAAACTAGCTAAGGGTTGGTTTGCTGATAACTAGAGCGAGCTTTAGGGTAGTCTTAGGATAGATTAAGGAACTCATTACGAGTTTGGAGCTTTAGGGTAGTCTTAGGATAGATTAAGGAACTCATTATGAGTTTGAGTTCCACCCTGGACATATTTTAATTGGAAGAAGAAAAATTGCTAAAACGTTCGCTGAACCTCTCGAGAGGATTAATCTCACTGTCAAAGAAGGACATATTTAACTAGTCAACAAAATATATATATAAAACCAGCCATCTACTTAATTAACTCTTTCCAAAAAAAAAAAAAAAGTTCTTTCCTCTAAACCAACTTACAAAATAAACTTATTCTATTTTTTTCAAAATTCTTGGTTTAAAAGTTGTTTTGACCTTAATTTATCAAAAACTGAGATGGGTAAAGCATGTTTAATAATCAAGAAACATAATAAATGGACAGAAAGATTAATTAATGAACTAGAAGATATTACCAAAAAAGTTTTTTTCTTTTTCTTAAAATAAATAAATAAAAAGCTGATCCATCGATAGGGACCTATCCATGTAATTCATGAACTGGAGAAAAGAAAAAGGAGAGAAATTCAGGGGCAAAAATTCATTAACTTCCATTGTTCCAAGTTTCACCAATGGCTTTGTCATTTTTCTCTTGTTTTCTTTCACACTTCACACCATCATTAGATTTCTCAGTTCTCTTCTCTCTTCTCTCCCAATTTGCAGCTTTATTTCTTTAAACTCTCTTTTCCTTATTTCTGGACCAACATCAATGCCAATAACATTACAATATTATTACTCCACAACAGCATCTACATATAGAGATACATAAATCAATCGTCCCCTCTTCTTCTTCTTCCCTTTCAACTTTGGATCCTTAATGCAAAACCCTGTCTTCATTGGTAAGGACAGAGCAGGAGGGTTTTAGAGCAGCAGTGGAGAGACATCATCTTTGTGTTCTTGAAAAAAATGGGCAAATAGCACAACATTTTGTACAGCTAGAAATTACAGTAATCCCTACTGTTTCAAACAGGTTGTTTTGTGGGAAATTTGGCCCACCAAGGTTAGACCCCCGCATTCCAATAATGCACCAAAACTGGGATTTCTTGTGATGTAAGAGTAGAGGTGATTCAATCTCTCAGACCCTCACTACTGGGATTCAATCAGTTTGATGGTGAGTTCAAGTGACCAAAATTCTCCTCTCCTAGTATTTCATTTTTAAGGTGTGTTTGGTAGCTGCCAAGAATTTATTGAGAAAATGAGAGTGTACATGTTTTCTGCACACATCCTTCTAATGTATGTTTAATATTTTTTAATTATATATAATTTGTTAAAAATTATTTGACTTAAAAGTTATAGTTATAAGATAAAAACACGATGACATGGAGACTTAATTTAAAATACGGAAAAAAGATATAATTAATAAATAAAATAAATAAATATATATATTTACGAGAAGATTTGAACGTGATACCTTCTGAATAAAATTACTCTGATACTATGTTAAAAACCACTTAACTAAAAAATTATAAATATCAAATAAGGATCAATTATGTATATTAAGAAAAAATAGATAAATATTAATATGATTCGAAGACATCCAATGTATATAATGATACTTATGCTGAAAATGGGTGTCAAAATTATGTGCCGAACAACCCTCTTTGTTAATTTTAGTTAGGCACGGAAAAATATTTAATTACATAATTAACTCCTCTTCAAAATTCTTTTTTCCAAGCTTTCTTGCTACATAAATACAAAAATTTATGTTTAATAAAATTTAAACCATTTAAGCAATAGTATGGAACTATATCTTAAGGCCAACTCGAACTTGGATACCCTCGTTATTAAAATATAATAATAAATAAATAAATAATTATGGCTTTCTCACGAGAATCACTTATTATTTTTCTTAGCAGCCAGTTTGTTTGACCCACGTTTTAATTGACCAAAATATAGAATCCAAGTGATTGGCTTAGTAAAAGTAAGCTACAACCCTCTTTGTATAAAAATCTCATTATACCCAAAAGTCATGGGAATACATTGTGAAAAACCCAAAAAAAAAAAGAAGAAACCAACCTTTATAAATGATTGTTCATAGGCCATTGGATTCCTTATCAATTCATGTTTGTTCCTCAACATGGTGGTAAGGTAATAACTCAGTTTAGTACCACCATCAGAATTTCAGAGGCAAAAATGGAGAGTTTCAAAAGAAATAAAAAAAAAAAAAAAACAAAGCTTACCATGATTGATCAAGAGGAAAAAAAGAACCCTTTCTCCTGAATTTTTCAATTTATATAATATATATATATATATATATATATATATATATATATATATATATATATATATATATTTATGTACTTCTTGAAGAGTATATTTTTTTTACATACCATTTTTACCCTATTTAACATACAAAAAATACATACAAAACCCATAACGAGATTAACAGAAAGAGACCAAAAAGGGTTGAAAGAGAACCCAATTTCTTTCTTCTTTTTTTCTCCCTTTTCTTTGTGCTTTAAATCAGGTTGCAACTTTAGCAAACTCAGCCTTAAACTCTACTCTCTCTACTTCCCACCTTGCATTCTCCAAAACCACATCCTTCACTGGCACGTACTCCTAATTAAATCAAACAAAAATAATAATACCATCCAGATTAATTCAGACCCAAATCAAACAACATAATGTTAATTAATTAAAAAAAAAAACAAGGAAGAAATTAATGCTAGCTATCTATTTGCTTTATTCTTTTTCTTTTCTTCATCTTTAATTACCTCAAGTTTCTGAACCAGTTCTTTAGCATTTGGTGCAGAAACAATGATCTCACGATGAGAAGGAGCAATAAATCCATCATCCACGGCTTTATCCAAGAAAGTGAGAAGATAGTTATAGTAACCATCCACATTCAACAAGCCCACCTGCAAGTAAATTTGTTTAATTTTAAATTGGGTCTTGTTAGATTTAAAGAAAAGATGAACCCAACTTAGTAATAGAGAGTTTAATATATAAGATGGTATTAATACTTACAGGCTTGCCATGAATGCCAAGCTGAGCCCAGGTTATAACCTCCAAGAGCTCTTCCAATGTCCCATACCCACCTGGAAATTAATTTACAAGGGAATCTTGAAAAACCTCAAGGAATTAAGTGAAGGAAACAAAAAAAAAAAACAGAAGGGTTGAAGAAGAAGAGGGACCTGGCAAGGCAATAAAGCAATCAGAGTGTCGAGCCATTTCAGCTTTTCTTTGATGCATGTCAGCTACTGGTATCACTTCTCCTACTGTTTCACCTGTTAACTGTGTGCTCACAAAACGAGGATTAATTTTTACATCAAAATACGCATTAAAACTTCAAAATAAACAAGACCCAGATGAGATTTCTTACCTCTTTGGACATCAACGTCTTGGGAATAATCCTGTGAAGCTCAAATTTAAGGAAAAAAAAAGACCCAAAACCAGGAACAATAAGAACAAATCAATGAAACCCAGATGACAGAAGAAGTTCTAGGAAGCGAGCTAAGTTTACCCTATAACATGACCTCCACCATGATGAACAACTTGAGCAACCAAACCCATTAACCCAATACTTCCTCCTCCATAAACCAGATCCAATCTCCTTGAAACCTTCACCACAAAATCAAAATAAAAATAATAATAAAAAACTGCTTTTAAGTTCAAATCATCAAAAACAGAAATGGGTACAAAAAGGGTAACGAATCAAAGATTGAAAAAAAGAAAAAACAGCATTAATTAATTACAAGCTCTTCCCCCAATTCATTGGCAGCATTTCTATAGCAATCTCTCTTCCCAGTACTACTCCCACAGTAAACACAAACCCTGTTAAACCTTGATTTCAGAACCTTCATCTCCTCTCCCATGTTTAACTTCTCCAACTCTATTGGCTATGTAATATATTACATACCCAAATGGCTAGAAGGAATAGAGAGGGAAACAAGAGTGTGTATATATATATATACAGTCTAGAGAGAGAGAGAGAGAGAGAGAGAGAGAGGAAATGGTAGTGAGACAAACAAGGGCATAAAAGAGGAAGAAACGCTCTTTCTGCCAACTCGCCCTGCTACTCCACGTCTCACTTCTCTCTATCGTTAGCAATTTCCTGCAACTCTCACGTCTCTCTTCTCTCTATGGCTTTGCAGTGACATTCCACACGTGCAAGATGTACCAATCTCTCCCCTCTCTCTCTCTCTCTCCATACACCCCATTATAAAAGTGTTCTATGTCATCATTATCTTTCATTAATTATATACACCTTGAGTTAACTTAGCACTTTAAAATCATCTGATCTTTAGGGTATGACGTTAGCATCTTTAATCTTTGCCTTTCAAAGGGCTTTGTGATATTTGAACATGTTTCGTCCTTCTATTGGTTTAGTTTTTTTTTTAAGCAATCTATTGGTTTAGTTGAAAAAAAAAATTGTTAAGAGTTTTTTTTTTTTTTTTTTTCAATGGACTGAGGAAGAGCGACTATCACATCCCTCCCGTCCTATCCGAAATTGTTGAGCTTTGAACCTGTTATGGTAACAACGACGGATTCCAAATTCTCTTAGTTTTATTTTTTACTTTTCAAGAAAGGGCTCCATAATGTTTAAGGGAATCAATATATAATATAGTCCAGCTTAGACTATACTTTTAATGCGGGACTATTACATATACCCTCCATATAGTAGTAGTGGTAGTACCAAGAGGTATAGGAACGTTTAAAGAAAGAGGACTCCGTGACCCAATCGAGGGCTTGAAAGGCTTAATATAGCCAACGGTGCATTGGGCTGATAGTTTGACGTTTTAAGACATGATAGCACAGTACAAGTTCAAGTTTCAGTTTTGTTAAATTTTTAAACGTCTCACAAACACACGGGAAGAATATTTTCTAACATGGCAATAGGTTCGTGGTAGAGTCCCGTGTGTGGGTTGGTGGGTGGGGGTTCGGGTCAATGGGTCGTCTAATGTGTGCGGTGTCGAATGATTAGGTTGAAGTTTATTGGTATGGTATAGTCGGTTTCCAAAGAACCGAATTTATCACATTTCATTAGAAGACCCATCATTGTTGGTTCGAAGCTAACAAAGTAAATGGCTAATTAGTCCGCAGCATGTGACCTAACTGATGCTGAAGTGAAGCTTTCTCCCAAATGAAATTCCATCCCAAATGAAAATGATAGAATCGACTATTAAACTACATGAAGATCTATAATACACACACACACACACACATATATATATATATATATATAACTTTAAGTAAAGTTTTTGTGAGATTTTTAATATCAATTTTGAATATATATCAAAGCAAGTAAAATAACTTTGATCACGTGTATTAAAATCAATTTTGAATATTATTATTAATATATCGAAACAAATAAGTTTTATTTTTACTTTTTTGTCTTTTCTAATATTCTTTTAGCTAGGAAAAGACTTATATCTTCACTAGTTGATTTGGGTGAAGGTATATAATCCCATGCTCACGGATCTTAAGTGGGACCACGATGGACCATTGACACGTGTAAGTGATGGAAATAAAAATGCCTTTCAAAACAAAGCAAAATGGACAGGTAATGTATATGGTCCATTCAAGTTGTTATTGCTGCCTTTGTGTCTTTTGGCAATTAATATATAGAGGGTAGGACAGAAATTGGAATTGGGACAACTGCCCTTTGAGTTTGAGCCCCTCAATATTAGTAATTACTTCTTTGTCTATACCTAAATTTGCTTAAAAATTAGGCTACAAAACTAATGCTAGCATATCCTTGAATAAATAATACCATAAAATCTAAGAGCCCTCCAAAAACCAACATTTCTTGCAATACTTCTGTATTGTTTTTATTTATATTTGAGACATAAATCACAATTATGATCCATAATTAATTAGTTTGAGTAAGGCTATTAAGGCCCTATTTAGGAGACTTTTTTAAAGTTTTTTTTAGAATTTTTGAAGGATGTTTGACCATATCTGTTTTTAGTCAATATCTGCTTTTAGTCAAATTACAATAAAAAAAAATAATTTTTTATTTTTAAAAGAAGCTGAGTGAGATCTGTTTTTTTAAATACGTTTTTCGAAAAACATTTTTAAAAAAACTCTCCAAATATATACACATACCTTTGGTTATGTGCAAATTTAATAGTCTCAATATACACACACATATATACAAAATACCCAAAAGTTGTATGGGTGCAAGATGATCCAAAACTTCCAATTTTTAAAATTTTTTGTGTCCAAATTCAAGTGGGACCATTGTGTGTATATATATATATATATATATGTGTGTGTGTGTGTGTGTGTGTGGACCGTTTGGAAAAATGTCAGGTGTTTCAACTTATTGCATGCCTTTTGGAAGCAAATGACCAAGCATCAATAAATAACCATATTCCATTTCTAGCTTACATGGTCCACTTGAAGGGCTTCTACAATCCCTGGTGTCCTTAAGTTTAAACTCTTAACTAAGACACCATATATTTTTTACAATATTCTTCTTGAACAATGAAATTAAATTATTCAACTTAATCCAATTAAGCTTTTTTTATCAGTTATATTCACTATAAAGAGTTAAGTCGATATTTAAATTATAAATTATATATATATTTGTGAACTGAAAGTAGATGTGAAATTTTATTAAATAAGAAAAAAGAATTCCCTGTATTTTGTATCTAAAGTTGTTTCAATCTTAATTGCACCCTTTGCTGACTACAATTTAGTATTCTAGTAAAAAATGTTAAATCAAAAAATTTGGAACTTATAAAATTAATTTGATACTAATTTGTTTTTAAGTGTTTATATTACAAATATATAAACATCCATGATGTAAAAGATTAGAACGAATGGTGCTCAATTTTGAAATTTTTTAAAATACTACTCTCATAAATTTTATTGTTATTTGTTATTTCAAAAGGTTCATATTAAAATAACATCCAACTAAAAAAATTCAAATTTTATAATTTCTTACATTTTAGGCCCTGTTCGGAGGCGCGATAAAAATCCCATTGCGGTGCAAAATTGAAAAAAAAACACAAGGTTGGTAGATTTGACAAGTCAATACTGTAACTACGTTTTGATTTTTAACACAATTTTTAGGTAATTTTATAAAGCACCATCTTCCTTACTTTTACGTTAAACATTTTTGGCCAAAACGTCAGCCCTTATAATTCAAATCATATCAAATAAATTCTTTTTAATTAAAAAGGTATTATATAAACTCAAAATGAAATTCATATTAGTATTTTGAATTAAGATTTACACTTTTGCCTTTTTTAAGTAACACAATAATCTTTTAATTTTTGTTTTTTTATTTGGAGAAGGATAAATTTGACAAAAGTATCAATTATCACTTAAATCACGTTTTACGTCACCAAGAGTTTTTTTTTAAAGCATCTCTCTTTCGATTAATATCATGTGGATTTTTCGAAATAAGTTGGTAAAAATAATGGGGTTTGTACACGTGCTTCCCTGGAGGCTACAAGGCACTGAAGTTGAGGTGGCGAACTACCCGATTTTGTTGTACCAAAAATCGGCGACAAAGCAAGCAGCTCTCGACGGCGATTTACGCTTTTACTCGTGGCTTTAGTGGCGCAACGTGCAATGATCGCTCTGCGCCGCCGCCGCCGCCGGCTTGAGCCTGACCGAAATTTAATTACCTTCATTTATTGCACATTATCATTTACATTAGATTTCATTTCCAATGCTCCTCGATTTGCGCTCTAATCCCCTGCTTCTCACGCCTATCTATTCTTCCTTACTCCCTACTCTTCTCCCATTGATGAAGGTTTGATTAAATTTGATATTGATCGATTGTGATGAAATCTTGGGGGGGAGGTCCAAAAACGTGTGTTTCAGTGTTTGTATCGTGGGGAGCATCTCTGAGCGTAGATCAGTGTACCACAGAATAAGTAGGTCGAGCACATACTTGTACCATCTGATCCAGTACTCTGCAAGACGAGTGGGACCCACACATAGGCATGGGCCCACAACTGGTTCTCATCCCAAGTGGACCCCTCATCTCATCATCACCATTCTGTTCTCGTCTTATCTTTTCAGAATGGATATCTGTATCACCATCTCTAATAATTAATACAATTACTTATATTATTCAAGAAAAATACAATTACTCATAGAAATACATAATCTCTTTGAAATAGTATTTGTTTTTCCTTTTTAAAAAATAAAAATAAAAATTCAAATCTGAGAATTATTGGAAGTTCAATCTCTAAAAATATGAAATAAAGTCCACCCATGAAACCATTTATATTGGATGATGACAATAAGAGCTTGTCTATTTTTTTTTTAAGAAATAATTTCTCAAACAAATCTTTTTATAAAGTTTTCTCATGTTTATTCGATTGTATAAGAAAAAATATATACAATACAAAGATAATAGAAAACAAGAACATAAATACGAATATAATAGATAATATTATTAAAAAGTTTCTTATATCTATACTTTTTACCTACCAAGAAAAAAAGCCTGATTTAAAAGTTTACTGCAAATAACATTATTGCAAGCTAATTCACTAAGTCAGTCTTGGTGGTTTTATCATGTCCCACAAATATACAAAGTCCTTCCTTTCTCAAAAAGAAAATAAAAAGTCCTTTAATTTATATTTCTTAAGCTGTTGAAGAATTACTCCATTGTATAGCCTTTACTTTTTCATGTTGTCCATCATGATGTGATTTTCAAGGAGAAGAATGCCTTTTATGGTGTGGGGCTATCAGAAATCTATTTCATGAAGCTGAGTGAGATGAACACCACAAGAACACTCTTTTTTCTTGCATTCTGTTCATTAATCTGTTCACATGTTTTGCTTTTTATAGTTAAATTTCTAAAGCAATCAGAGTCCTAAGTTTTTAAACTTTGAAGACCCTTTTATTCTATAAAAAGTCTTTAAGCATAAAAGCCTTTTGTTGGGAACCAACCATCAATCATTTTAGATTCCATCCTAACCAGCAGGATTATTATGCCTCCTTCAAACCTCAAAACTTCAAACTTCCTTTTGACTTGCCTAATCAAATCAAGATATTTGGATGAACATTAGCAATGCATTGCACCTTCTCAAAAGATAAATATGAACTACTTAAAATGTATTACAGCAAGACATTTTTTTATTTAGTACATTACATTATCCTATATATACCATAGAAATAACCCTATTTATTTATCATATATGTTTAAAAATAAAAATAAAAAAAAATAATAATGAATCTCTCGTCATTACGAGGTTTGGGGAAAAAACAAAATCAATATATGCAACCTTATCTCCACATATAATTATGTTACAATTTTTTATTTTTTTTGAAAAGAAACAAGTATAACCCAATACCTACCCTATCCGTGAAAAATTCGAGCTACGCAAAATCTAACTAATACTAACACCAACAAAACCCGACCCGATGACCCCTCAACATTGGCCCACAGTCAGTCCACGCAGCCACTCTCCGTTAATGAGAGAATTTGAAAAAATCTAATATCCTTCCTTCCGGAGTCTCATCTCAAACCTCCGACCCCGTGTAATAAACCAACTGCTCGAACCATCCAACAAATGCCTTAATGGCTAATTATGTTACAAATTAGATATACAACGTATTAAAACGACCAAAAATTCAAACCCAAATTGTAAATTTGGGTTTTTGGGTTGTTTTAGAATTTATAGTCCTTGTGATATACATTATGGAGGAGCATTCAGACTCATGATCCTTAATCATAAAATAATCTATTCTATAATAGAATTTTCTTGGGAAATTCTCTGATAAATATTATAGAAGCAAACGACCTTACCTAAAAACTTTGTTCTTTCCACTCAAAAGAAACAAAGAACTTGGACATGTGGTTCTAATGAGAGTGATGAGATGGGAAGTCATCACGTCTTATTAGTCCTTTGTAGGTTGTTTTGTGTCAATTTGCTGCAGGAAAGGGAATGATAGTGATGAGATGTCTGAGTTGGTAGTTTTGCAATCAATTCTGAATTATTTGTAGACCCAATCTGTGGAATATACTTAGTTCAGGTTGACAAGTAATTAAGAAAGGAATGCTTTATAAGAAAGCATCTTACTCTTCTTGTGAATTTGTCATTCATGACCTTTCTAGCTTCTTTTTCTTACTGTTGATGTTGGGTGGGTGTGCAGACATGTGAGACTGCTTCCTGAGATGTGTTCCTAAGCTCTATCACTCCAATGTGTACAAACTAAAGTTCAAAGTCAAGCTTCTCAACTGATCTTGATGTGTAGTCTGTCCCACCCAAATCATGCATTTGGAGTAAGATCTTGACAAGGCCTTGGAATGAAGATAAGGGCAAGTGGCAGAATGGGCTCATATTATTATAATATTTTTTTATATATATTTTTGTGTTGCTTACAATTTTATCAGTATGTTGTTCTATAGCACCAGATGAATTTTTTACCTCAAATCCACCTAGTGCACTTACAAAATGATGATAATTTGTTTGAGGAGTTTTTCCAACCACTTGGAACAACTGAAAAGCCTGCCAAAAGAACCTGTCAAATTTTGGATGTTTTCGAAGTGGCCATGAGGTTCTGCAAGATCACTCCAATAGTAGCATGACCAACTAAAAACCTATCATTAATACACGTTTGAATCGTGATCCCAACTGATCCTTGATAAATAATTCTGCAGAGTTTTAACCTGAACGAATTGGTCAAGTGATGGATACTCACAGCTTTTAAGCTAAATGTCGAGTTTGAGTCCCCGAGGCTGACTCAGGGCACAGTTCTTTCGAGTGGAGTTGTACCTTCAATGAGAGCTAATCAAGGTTTGTGTAAACAAGTCCGAATACCCTGAGGTCCCCTCGTAAAAAAATAAAAATAAATAGAAAACATCACAGAGTTTTAGCTTGAGTACCCTAAAGCAGAGGTTACACTAAAATATCTTGGGTTGAAAATTCAACTTGTAAAAAGATTGTGGCCAATAATTTTCTAGGGTATTTTAGTTCTGCACTGTACTGGATTCTTTTCTATTCAATCAAATTGTAAAGGTTGACAAGTCTAAACAACATTCAAAATGATAAGCATTGATGTTCAGAGATCACAAGGTCGACTAAGCTGGAAATGCAATACAAGTAGCTTTTGCCAGGTGGACATGAAAGAATAGATAAAACTTTGGAGTGGAAGAAAAGTAGAGCTGAGAGATAAAGACAAGTGTAATTAGAAGGTTATCAGATTGGAAAATAACATATCCTGCTATTTGTGGACACAAACATGATACTAATGTGGGAGAAAATTTCTCAAAAGGATCATCTGCTTAGCTTTGCCAGTTTTCCTGAACAACCAACCACCAAGTAAGAAAACCATCATTCTTTGTTCAACTACTACAAAAGTTAAATAAACATGTTTCCCTTAAGGAATACATGTCCCCTAAGATTAGTATAAAGGAAAGGTATACCCCTAGAACATAAGGCTCCCGCATTGTGAGGTCTAGAAAAGGGACGATGTACACCATCTTCCTCATTGCCTTCAATTTGATGTGTGATTTCTTCCAATCAGGTAGTTAAAATGCAACCTAAGGCCTCCAAAGAGGTCGGCAAGTTGGTGGGCAAAAGGGAAATGCAAATAATTTGAAAGCTATGTGTTGTACTACTGAAGGAAAGTCGTGTGAACAAAAACAAAAACCAAGTGGAATTTTCCAAGATTTGGGAAAAGCATAGTCACACCCATAGGTGTTGATCCTTTGCTCTATAGATAGGACTCCTTTCATTATCCTTTTAAATCAATAATGGATTGATATGGCAGGCAAGGACAAGTAATGTTTATCCCATGATCAAATTGCACTTCAGAGATTGTTCGAGAGATACAAATAGTGTGTGGGAGTCATCCAAGATCTTAGTGGCCGGTTGGATCAGCATTTCTAAATTACGTGGAGGATACTCTTTTTCTGACTGGTATTGGAATTGGGCGGCTATAATGTAAAGTTTGTCTGAAGTCTGGGATTATTGGGTTAAAGTTGGTGCAAGTGCCAGTGGTTGTTGATTCTTATGAGCATTCCTTATGCTCTGCTTCAGCTTGTACTTGGTTTTTATATTAATATATATATTCTTATTGTCTGTTCTAAAAAAAAAAAAAAAGAGAGCTGAGCATCATGATCCTCTAAACTAGTTGGAGAGTTCCCTTGTATGAGCCATGCCTACACTACACAGTATTTTTTTCTTCTCATCCCAAGAAAAGAAAAAAATAATAGAAAATAAAAAATAACTTCCAGCTCATGCAATTGTTTCCATAATTGTTCACTGGATCTCTGTCATCTAGGATGGCACAATAAAATAATTGTTCACTGTATAAGCATGGCTTATGCATCAACATTAATTGGCAATTAGGCATAGCAAACGTATAATAAAAAGGACAACATAAAGAAAAGGCTGAAACACGATCTTATTGCAATACCATCATAATGGCTTAGATTTTCAAACATGAACACCGTCTACGTGCAAATGCAGCACTTGTACAAGAGGGGGAAAAACACACACACTCACAGAAGCTTCCTGCATTCACCTTGAACTTCTTCAGTGGGAAGCCTGGAATATAAACAAAATAAAAGTTTGGCAAAAGCAGACAAGCTTAATCAGATACTAAGAAAAGAATCTAAAAGGAAAAAAAATCTTCACCAATGTGTGTGACAGTGTATGTGCGTGTTGTTTGTGACATATTTGACTTCTAGATATTTTGGAACATGTATTCGCGTCTCATTTTATCACCCCATGAATAACAAATATTCAATGTGGTTTTGGAACATTGCTGTACATTACATATATGAGTTCTCTAGATTATGTTTGACATTGGTAAGTAGGGACTAAGTTTAGATTTTAATAATGTCATGTTTGTGTTTCAAGAGTTTTAGATATAGGGGGAATAAAGGGTTGCCAAGCCAATTTCATATATCAATGGCTTCTATCAATGGTAAGCAGAGACTACGTTTTAGAATTTAATAATGTCATTTTAGCGTTTCAAGAGTTTTAGATATAGGGGGAATAAAGGGTTGCCGAGCCAATTTCATATATCAATGGCTTCTTTCTAAAGATCTAAATCATGGCCCAGGGATATACAAGATTTTGGAAGTCTCCCCGCTCCAACAGCTACCAATTCCCTTATTATTTTCTTGGTCACTTTCTCTTTATGTTATTCCTCTTATTACTTGCTAGGTCCATGTTGCTGATTGTCCATTCCAATGCTATAAGATCCATTACCCCGAGAAGGTCTTCATCCATCCTCATGACTACCCCCTCCCCTTTATTCTGAGGGAATGTAGTCATTATTCATTAAAGGTTTCAGCCATTCTGGCACATGGCCTACAATCACCCCTTATTGCTTTATTCGTTTGGGTCCATGTATCCTCAAGTTGGGAAACAACGATTCTGCTCTATTGGATGACTAAATCACTAAATACCCTCCCTCGTTTGGTGTAGCTTCTACTTATAGCTTTTTAAAGTGATTATGAAATAAGTACTTATGGAGGACATGAAAACCTTTTTGGAGAATTTATCAAAATGTGCTTTTATGATATTGAAAGTAATTGGGAAAATAATTAAAAGTGTTTTTCACTCCAAATATCCTCGTTTGGTGTTAGCTTCTACTTATAGCTTATAGTTTTCTAAACCCTAAACCCTAGATTTTTGATGAAAGTAGAGTTTGGGATTCAATAGGTAAATGAACAATTCAAGCCACAGCGTGTCAATTAAATGATAAATATCCTTGCTTGTAGGTAGCTTCTACTTAAAGCTTATAGCTTTTCAAAATGATTATGAAATAAGCACTTACTGAGGATGAAGACTTGTTTGAGGAATTTTATCAAAAAGTGATTTTATGATATTGAAAGTGTTTGGGAAAATAACTAAAAGTGTTCTTTCCACTTAAAATGACATTTTTATCCATTTATCCAGCAACTGTTTAAGGGAAAATAGAGGAAGACTTTTCAAGGATGACACGAAGATTAGCAAAGCTAGCAACAAAGCAGGTATGCACTTTTAAAATGTAATGACTAAGTGGAACAACAAACCCTTAAGAGGGGGAAGACTAGGATGCTACGATGTGTCAAGGACTTGATAGGCAGACCTGTGGCTACTTGGAAGTTGGAACATGAAAACCGTCAGCAAGCTCTATGGAGTAGTATTGGACATTGATTTGGTGATGGCCGCAAGGAACTCATATGAAACAGCAAAACCAGAGTGGTAGGAAGGAGCAATTGCTTTCTCCCTGGGTATCTGGAATTTCTAGATGACAACTCTAACATACTTGTTTGTCTCTTCAACCTAGAGGACTTCTAGTAATTGGAGAGAGGAAGCTAGGAGTCCATTGACAAGAGAGCCAATTGAAGAGTAAAAGAAAAAGTGGGATACCAAAGTATCCACTAGACAACAATCTCTTTTTACCCATTGGACTTTTCAAAGTCACCAAAGGACACATATGTTGCAACTAATGGATAGAAGGGAAGGAGTTTAAAAAAAAGAGAGATCGCGAAGTTTCCCAAGCATGGCAACAATCCCAAAGGGATGTGGCTTCATCTCAAGGGATTTCATGGTCCCCATCAAGTTGTAGAAATCAAACCAAATCTCCACGCTCAATATCCAGCCCATCCTAAACCAAAATCAAGAGGTGGAGGCCCATTATATATAAATAGGGCCTACCATAAAAGACACCATCTAGAGCCTTTAAAACCCAGTCATCAACTAGTGCAGCACCCTAAGGCCCAATGAAAATTCATCTTCAAATAAAACATTGGAGACCATGCCAGAGAAAAAGGGTAACATGCAGGCAGCATGCACCATGCCTAGTGTTCTTCTAATGGCATCCCCTTCACAACAGATGGCGAAAACAACTTCACCAGGACATGAAAAGAAGGAAAGCTGACGGTTAGAAAAGAAGATCTTGCAACACCATAGTGGCATAAATTCATCTTTTGCCTTCTAGTCCTTCATGCCTTCGTTTAGAAGTTTGAGACTTGAGTATATAGTAGTAGGAGCCTCTTGGAACTCTAAAGGCACAAACTCTTTATACACACGCACGCACGTGCGTATTAGAAAGAGACTACTCATTCAACCAATAAAGGTAGGAAAGGACAAGATGACCATGAAAACCAAAACAATAGAGGCCTACAAGGCTACAACAAAGCGTTCCATCCTCTTAAGTCTAGAAGGGAAAAGCAATGAAATGGTTTCGCCATACTCAACAATGAGGACACCCAAAATCTTATTCGATCCCAAAGACACCCACCATATTGACACGACCTTCAAAAATCTTTTTTTTTTTAGAAGAGACAGAATATATAATACATTAATATGAAAATGAAACAAACGTCAATGATCGTGTATAAGCACACTAGGAGTACTTAACACTACCAAAAGCCTCAGTTCAGTCTCTTATTCAGTAAGTGTCAATGGTAGTGATGTAGATTCGTCGCGGAAGCAAGAACAAAAATGCTTAAAAAATAACCAAAATAAATTCTAATTGAATAAAATATTCAACGAGGAAAAAATAATTGATAATCTCTTAAAATTCATAATTGGAGCTCCCTATATAGATAACTCCCCTAAAACAACTTCTAAACTACCTAAAACACTAAAAATAAGTTTCCTAACCTATCTATAACATAAAAGCAACTTCCTAATCTTATTAGAACACTATTTAGACACTTCTAAAACACTTTTTAATACAGTTAAATAATAAAAAAGAATTTTAACAAACTATTTAGAACTATCACTAAAATATAAATTTATCAAAATAAAAACTTCTCTAAAAAATAAACTAAAATAAAAAACATAAAAAACATGCTAAAATACATTTATACATCAAGTAGGCCAAGGGGAAAGTTTATGGGAGAACAAGGTTTACGTCAAGGAGATCTATTATCTCTTTTCATTCACTCTAGTAGTGGATGGGCAAAGCAAGATGATGATAAAGGCAACACAAATTTCTTTGATGAGGGGGTTTCTAGTGGGTGCTAGTGAAGTGGAAGTGTCCTCTCCTGCAATACCCCGATGATATGTTGTTCTTTCTTCATGGGGAGAGGATAGCAGGAGGAATGTTATCAATCTATTAAAAAGTTTTAGCGAGATATCAAGCTTAAACGTCAATATGGCCAAAAGTCAAATGGTTGGGATCAACATGGATGTAGGGCACTCCTCTGTCTGGCAAATAGTGTGGGATGTTCATTTGGGACTTGGCCAATGAAATATCTAGGTCTTCCGTTGGGGGGGAAATCCTGGCACTATATGCTTCTGGGAGCCCGTGCTCACAAGAATTTCCAACAGATTAGAAGGGTGGAAAAAGGCCTTCCTCTCCAAAGGGGGTCGGTTGGATCTTATTCGGTCCGTATTATCGACACTCCCATCATATTTCCTATCCATTTTTAGAATACCTTGCGGGGTGGGCACCCAAATTGAGAAGATGTTCAAGTCCTTCTAGAGTGGAACTGACAATAGAGATAGACCTATTTAATAAGCTGGAAAATGGTTAAAAACCGATGGAAAAGAGGGGGCTTCGTATCAGTAACATTTCAAAAAGGAATATTGCTTTGAGTACTAAATGGATTTGGAGATTTTTCAGAGAACGACAGACTTTATAGGCACATGTGATAGTTAGCAAACATGGCCAATTTCAGCTTGGTAAGGGGGGGGGGGGGGGCAAATCCACATATAGAAGCCCTTAGAAGTTCATCTCATCTCTTGTTCCGGATTTCCTTAATCACCTTAGGCTCGTGGTTGGCAATGGTCAGACTTTCTGCTTTTGGAAAGATTCTTGGCTAGGGGATTCAAGTCTTGCTACCTTTTACCCAAATCTTTTCCGTCTTTCAACCTTACATAATTCTCCCATAACCTCTTTCTCATTTCCAAATTCACCAATCCTCCAAATACCATGCCATAGAACTTTCATTTCCCTACGGTTCTTAGAGATAGAGAACAATGTGAAATCAATACCCTCTTATAGGCTAGAAAGTGTTAGTTCTCTAGTGATTCTTATTTATGGCTACCCAATCCTTATGGGATGTTCTCATGTAAATCATACTTCGAAAATCTTACCATCCACTCCTCTTTCCCCTTTTCAACCACAATCTGGAATGTGCAGGTTTCTTCCAAAGTGAAGGTATTAGGTTGGCTTTTGGCTCATAACAAAATCAATACACATAATGTGCTACAAAGGCGGTCCCCTTCCATATGTTACTCTCCACACTGTTGCCCATTTTGCGTTCAGGATGCCGAGTCATTGGAGCACATATTCTTTGCTTGCTCGTATGCTAGATGGATTTGGCATAAATGGTTCACTTTTTTTGGTGATAAATACCACCCACCACTCAATTGTGCCGATGGATTATCATTTAATCATATTCCCGTACTAAATGGTTTGAAAAAGAGGTTGGTCTAATCGCCTCATGCAACTATTTGGTCTCTTTGGTTTGAGTAAAATCAAAGAA
Source organism: Paratinospora sagittata (assembly GCA_035771175.1). Taxonomy (NCBI): domain Eukaryota; kingdom Viridiplantae; phylum Streptophyta; class Magnoliopsida; order Ranunculales; family Menispermaceae; genus Paratinospora; species Paratinospora sagittata. The sequence goes on from CM069594.1 coordinate 32,996,903, forward strand.
CTTTCAACAGTGATTCAAAGGACGTATCCGTTTTGTGGGAAGAAACAAAATTAGTGGCTAGTACATGGGTGGTTGCATCTCCTTGGGCGAATGGTTTCTCAATCTCCAATTGGTGCTTGAATTGGAGCAACTGTCTCTATTAGGGTCACTAAATCTAGCATTCAAGGTCTTTTTACATTGTATTTTATTAAATTTATTTTAGGTTGGATGGAGTTGTAAAGTACTCTTGGTACTTTCATTTTGTCATTGATGTTTTGCTCACTATTATATTAACAAAATACATATTTCGTTTCCTCTCAAAAAAAAAAAGAAAAAAAAAAAAACACTAGCAAAACACAAGCTTGACCAAAGGCATAGCCTCCTACAACCAAACACACAACCAATCCTCCAAATAGAAGACAAACAAACCACCAAAAAAGAAAAGATAAAGAGAAGACAAAGAATACAAAAAGAGCTAAGGTCATCGGCCCTGGTACAAGCAATCGAACCAATTCAAGCACCAATTAAAAATCAAGAAACCATTTGCCTATGGAGAAGAAAAATCCCAAGTACTACCCATTAACTTTATTTCATCCCACAGTTGAGAAACATCCTTCGAGACATTGTTGAAGACTCTTTTGTTATGTTCAAGCCAAAGAGACCATAATAAGGTTGCATAAGAAGCAATTAGACCGACCTTCTTTTCCATTATAAAAAGACTCGGAATATGAATGAGAGATAAATTATCAACACTCCTAAAAGGGGGACAACATTTATCACCTGAAAAGATAAACCAATTATACCAAATCCTCTTGACAAAAGGGCAAAGAAAGAAAATGTGCTCCATTGATTCGCAATCCTATAGACAAAAAAGGTAGCAATGTGGAGAGTAACAAATAGTGGGGGATCGTCTCTGCAACACATCATAAGTATTAATCTTAATATGAGCCACAAGCCATCCAAAAACCTTCACTTTGAAACAAACCTATACATTACAAATAGAGGATGATAGGGTAAAGATTTGGGAAGATGGATTAAATTAGGGAAAGAAACAACAAACATTGAATTTCCCATCCAATTATCCTCCCAAAAGCAGAAAGTGTGACCACCAACAACCTTAGGTCTAAGATAGGGATAAAACTCGAGAACAAGAGATGAAATGAACTTCCACTGGTTTTTGAAAGTATATATATTCGACTTTTTAGCAACAATACCAAACTGATAATACCATGCCTGATTATGATAACTTGTACCCCCAGAGACTGTTGTTCACAAAAAAAATCTCCAAATCCATTTAACGCCCAAGGCAATATTCCTCTTATAAATGTTGCCAATGTTGAGACCTCTTTTTTTCACCGGTCTTTAAACAATCTTCCAACTGACCAAATTTGATTCACCACAAGCATCAACTCCTTTGCAAAGAAAAAGACTTGCACTTATTCTCAATCTCATGAACCACACCATAGGGTACTCTAAGCATGGATAAATAATATAAGGGAAGTGCAGATAACACTGAGAGAATGAGTGCCAACAAACCCCCCTTAGAAAGAAAAGACATTTTCCACCCCTTCAATCTGTTAGAAATTTTTGTAAGCACTAGCTCCCAAACCCCCCTTAGAAAGAAAAGACATTTTCCACCCCTCCAATCTGTTAGAAATTTTTGTAAGCACTAGCTCCCAAAAACATCCCACCTCCACCTCCACCCCCACCCCCACCACCACAAAGGAAGACCTAAATATCTCATTGGACAAGTCCCAACCAAACATCCCCGCTTTGTCAGCTAGGTAAAGAAGCACCTCAGAATCTATGTTGATCCTAGTCATTTTACTATTAGCCATATTAACTTTCAAGCCTGAAATCTTGCAAAAACAATGAAGAAGATGAATGGCACTCAAGACATTATCCTCTTCCCAATGAAAAAAGAAAAGTGTGTCATTGGCATATTGCAAATGAGAAACCTCCACCTTATTAGCTCCGACCAAGGAACCCTTCACCAAAGAAGATTGCCTCGCCTTAACCACCAATCTGCCTAACCCATCTGCAACAAGTGTAAAAGGAAAAGGGATAATGGATTACCTTGATGTAATCCTTGTTCACCTACAAACTGCCCCTAGGCCTACCATTAACAACCACCATGAAATAATTGAGCAAAGACACCCAAGGGTCTAGCTTATCCATCTCTCTCTAAAACCTTTCTTGCAAATTACAAACTCCAAGAAACCCCAATCAATTGTGCCATAGGTTTTAGTGAAATCAACTTTAAAAACCATCCTATTCTACCGGCGAACTCTGTAATCTTCCACCGCCTCATTTGCCACCAGCACGGGATCCAAGATATGTCACCCTTCAAATAAAGGTTGATAGGGTAACCTCTACAGTCTTGGGAAGGACTTTTTTTTTTGTCTCAAAAACAAAATCTTTGAGATGATATTATATAGACTTGTGGCAAGGCTAATTGGCCGAAAGTCCTTCAGTTTCTAAGAGTGCATCTTCTTTGGCACAAAGCAAGTGTAAGTCTCCTTTGTTTGTATGTTGACCACTCCATTATGAAAACACTCATCAAGAACTTTCTTAATGTTGTCTTTTAGCACATCCCATGAATGATGATAGAAATCATAGAATGCCATAGAAAACTCCTCCGGACCTGCCCCTTACTACTATCACAACTAAAAATTGCAACCCTAACTTCATCCCCATCAAACGGTCTTTCAAGAAAAGCTCTATCCTCCGACAAGATTACTTCTTAGTCAAGGCCCTCAATCCCCCACAAGCAATTAGAGTTCGAGGTGTACAACCCTCTGAAGTAAGCAACAACCGCATTAACCACCCCATCCATTGAGTCACTAAGCTTCCATCCTCCTGAATTTTTGTGATGAAGCTCTTATTACAACGACTATTCAAAGCACTATAAAATTATCTTAAATTAGAATCCCCTTCTCAAAGCAACCAGATTTTAGCTGTCTCAAAAGCCATTCTAGTTTTGCAAGATCAGCTTCAGTAATCCGTATAAACACATCCAGCTCTTGAGACCAACTATTTCTCCTCCTCCAACTTCTTTTTCTTCAAAGAAACAGAATCAAACACTTTTTGTCCTAAGATTTGAGAAGACCCTTGATCTTTTTCAACTTGACCATGAACTTGTGACTCTCCCTTCCAAACGAAGTAGAAGATTGCCACCAAAGCCTCACATATCTCATGAAATTCTTATGAGAAAGCTATATGTTTTCAAATCTAAGGGTCCCCAATTAACCACATTTGTATCCAAAATAATGGGCTTGTGATCCGAAGTGACCCTAGCCAAGGCTTCTTGGTGATAAATTGGAAATACTGCCCTCCCACCCTACGAAAAATAGGAACCTATCCAAATGGCAACAAATCAGAATGGACCTAAAGTTGAATCATGTGATTTTGTCGTTCCTTAGCCTTCAAAAATCACTTGATTTCGAACCAAACACACCAAAGAAGAGCGAGTGTTGCATACTTCCAAACTTTCCTCCTAGTGATATCAAGCTCCTTAAGGAAAACCTAAATAAAGAATGCCAACATACCTTCTTGGAGTGACTTAGTTCACACCAATCTCCTCCAACAGCCTGTGCAAGAGAGCCATGGGAAAAGAACAATGGAGGAAGGCACAAACTCTTTGAATTTGATAATCTTAACTATAAGTGTATTTTTTAGATTTCAGAATTTTCTTTAATTTGCAAAAATAAATAAAAAAATAAAAATTACGGCCACATCAAATTTGTTGTCACCCTCCTTGATAGAATTCTCCACTCAAATAGTGTTTCTTCTAAAAAACCATGCTGGCGTGTGCAGTCAGTCGTCGTAATTCTTATTCACAGTTCAATACTGCTAAGAATGTGGCATACTTCCATAATCCTATCATTACATCCATTTACAACTAGAAGGAGGAAGTGAAATTCGATGGAAATGAAGCTTTGTGATGGTAAGGAGCACAAAACAGAACTGAAATCACTGAAAGATGAGTTTAAAGTTTCTAAACCATATAAGGAACATAACATGTAATTCATGTAAATTAGCAACTACATGTTCACATGAAATTACAAATAAAAATTGCTTCAAGGAATCATCTACTTGACATTCAGCTTATGAAGTTTGCCCATCTAACTGATTTTCCATATCAAGAATAGTTGATACCACCTTAATCACAATACCCAAACTTCAAATTGGCTAACCTTATCCATTTTCCTTGATAATGGATACTCAAGATATATAAATATGGGAGAGAATGAAGAAGAGATAGAATCTTGATTTCTTGAAATTTATCCATCTTGATTCCACTCAACAAAGTCGTTTCCCAATCACATAGTTTGGCTATATAAACTCACTTCCGCCACTAGCTCTATCAAGGGCTATGCTCTTAAATTGTATATACATTTAGCAAAAATATTAGGCCCTGTTTGGTATAAAATCCAAAAACAGTTTTTTTTTTTGAAAGCAAAGATTCCATGAAAACTTGTTTGGTTAGAATGTTTTTAAAAATTTCATAAACTTCTTTCAAATTTAACATTAAAATTTGTGAAGAAAACTTTTGTTGTTTTCTTTGTTTCTTTAAAAACTACTTTAAAAACAGTTTTAAAAAAAATATTTTAAAACTATTTTTGAAAGTTGAACTAAACAAGCCCTTAAGGCCTTAACTTCACATTTCAACTTATGTTAAACTCTAAGGACTCGTTTGGTGCGCGGGATAAGAAATGATTATTTTTATGGGATTGGATTGAATGGGATGGGATTAAAAATAGAGGAATGTTGTGTTTGGTGGTATGTTTGGGATTGAAACAAAAAAGTAATTAAAATTTTTAATTAAATTAAAAAAAGTTAAAATTACATAAAAAAAATTAAAAAATCTGGTTTGCAAAACCAGAAAGAAGAAGAAGAAGAAGCTGGAGTTGCAGCAAAAAAAAAAGTTGAGGGGGATAAATGGTGAGGTGGGATAAAAATACTCCCATCCCACCTCACCTCCAAACATGGGATTGAGACTAAAAATAGTTGAATCTCATCCAATCTCATGCACCAAACAGCCCCTAAAAGGATAAACTCGAAAGTAACAGTTAAGTAACCTTGAGATAGACAAGTCATTTTGTTTTTTGGAAGGAATAATACTCTGGAATTACAGAATGTTGGACAATTAAAAACAACATGTTAACCTTTCAAAAAATAATAACAATATGTTAACAAATTAAGTGTAACAAAAATGTGAATGCTAAGATGGATATGTGGTAAAACTTTAGAAGATAAAATTAGAAATGAACATATATTCGGAAAATGGTAACAATAGCCCCAATTGAAGATAAAATGAGAGAGAGTCGACTAGGTGGTATGGATAAATACAACGTAGGCCTTTCGATGCACTAATTAGAAAAAGTGACCCATTAACACTACATGATAACTTTTGCAAAAAAAAAAAAAAAAACAATAGAGGTAGAAGAAGACCTAAAATAACATGGACATAGATGATTATGAAAGATTCAACTTCTTGTAATTTGAATGTTGACCTAGCCTTCGATAGAGCGGAGTGGAGGAAGTGAATTCATGTAACCGACCCCATGTAGTTGGGAAAAGGCTTAGTTGAGTTGAGTTAAATTAGATTAGCAACATATTCCTCTCGTAGTACATAAAAACTTAATACAAATTCACTAATATATTTCATAACCTAGACCAAAGCACTAGTGATTGTAAAATACCTCATGCTCATGTCCATGCCCTTTAGAGTGATCTTCATGACCCTCCCAAGGATGTCGCCAACCCTATGCAAATAGCAAATGAAGTTAACTCATGCCTCCCTGTGAGAAAGAGAAAGAGAGGGATAGAGATGGAAGGGATATGAAAATTTAGAGCTTACCAAGACTACTGGACCATCTTGCTTAGCCCTGTAAAGCACCCAAAACCTAAAAAAGCATATCATCCCCATTGGGAAATTTTCAATTATTGAACTACCAATATTGTTGATTCTTTGACAATGCCAATAAGTCTATGATGAAAAGGATGAATAGAACTTCAAATGCATCTTGAACCAAAAAAAAAACAAAAACAAAACCCTTCCACTGTAACTTGTCATTAGCTTCAGTTCGGTATGATACCATAACTTTTGAAAGCTTGAATTACTCTTAATTGAAGAAGAGCAACAACAAACTAAGATAAAAGTTGACTCAAGTGGTTTGCTACCGTACTTCAATGGATTATATGAGTGAAAGTGAGATAGTGCAAAATAAATGTGTCAAATAGCAAGAAAAATGTTAATAGTAACTTTGAGTTAGATTTTTTTTTTTTTTTTTTTGAGGTTGGCGGGTATCAGGATTCTTTGGTGTCCTACTAATCCCTCCGGGACACGGCCAAAAATACCCTTAGAGCCGTTGACCAACATATTGGTGGGTGGCATGAGTCTCGATTTGGACTAACTCAAACTAAGTGCTTGACGTTGATGTCTCTTTGCTCTTGTCAACCTTGGTACTTTTTCTTCATGGAATCCTAGATATGCTTGGAGGTGTCCTCGCAAAGATTGGTTTCCAAGATTAAGCAATCAATAGCTTGGATGTAAGGTAGTCAAAGACACAAGGTGCACTTAAGGCGATGAGGGCCTCTAGCACCTGAGGCACAATGTGCAAGGCGAGGCGCAGACTTGAGTAAAGTGAGGCAAAAAATTCTTAAAAACTTAGGTATATATCAATTTTGATAAAATTATTTTTAAAAAGATAAAAATCAATATAAAAAATTCTCATTATACATCATATAGTTCAAAGTAGCACTAACGTTTCTATTGCATAGTTGTTGTTAATATTGTGTTTATTTCTTTTGATATTTAAAATTGCATTGAAGCAAGAAACACAAAAGCAAAGAAAAACAAGTAGCAATTGTGACGACTTTATAACAACAACTTCTTATTGTTGTTATAAAGAGGAACATATGTTTCCTTTAATGTTTTATTGATATTTAAAATTAAATTGAAGCAACACATGCAAAAGCAAAGAATTATAAGTCGCAATTGTAACGTCTTTATAACAAAAACTTCTTATTGTTGTTATAAAAACGGAAAGTCTTCTTATTGTTGTTATAAAAGATGAACAACTTCTTATTGTTGTGTATTATGTATATTTATTTAAAGAAAAGAAAAACAAAAAATACAATATTTATTTCATGATTAAATATTTTTTTTCTAAAAAATGGAGGAGCAGAAAAGTAAGGCACACCAAGGTGTACCAAGGTGCATGTCTAAGGCGCACCAAGGTGCGGGTCTAAGGCACACTAAGCACACGCCTTGATAACACTACTTGAAAATAAATAATTCTTTGTCTTTAGATCCTTTAACCATTGTCCTTCAATCTCCATTTTTTGCACATCCATCGTTGCCATGCCAACCGCTAGTTCTGCAATGCCTATAGTAATTACCTGCAAGTACCCCCTAGACCTCGAGAAATTCTCAACTAACATGCTCCAATGGCCATAGTGACCGTCAAAACGGGGAATAGAAGGTTGAACAACATTGTCAGTGACCATGGGTAATGTTGTTGCAACACAACATAAAGCTACAGCTCACTTTTTCTTTTTCTCTCATAGCTCTACGTTTTTCTACTCTTTCAACTCACTTTTGAAACTTTGAGAACTCACTTTTTCACTCACCAACCAAACTCTAATACCACCGATACACAATGGACCTATTCCATTTGAGAAGACCTAACATAGGAGTCTATTGTGGTTGATAATTGTCTAGTCCATGTTTCAAGTTAGTGGCAAAATTGTTGATATTTTTCTTTTTCTTTTTTTGAGAAGAAACAAAGCTTGTATTAAGAATAGAACTATGTACAGGACAGGGCATCGGAGATGCACTACTCACCAGTCACCCCAACAACAGCAAAAAAAATAAGACACAAAAAAGAAAACACAACCACAACACAAAACAAACATCTCACTAGACACAACTAGCCCAACATCTCCTCCATTCCTCACAAGCTTGTAATTGTTGATATTTTTCTTGTTCAGTTACTATTTCATAGTTAATGCACTACTATTTAAAGGCTTTTGTTTTAATCAATCAAAGATACAATGAGCTTTATTTTTCTTTTGTTTTTACTCTTAAATTTAAGTTCTTTGTCTATTAGTCATTTATTTGTATCACTTTTATTAGAGTGGATGATTCAACTGGGAAATTATGCACGTATGATGAGGTTTATGTAGGTGCTCATGAGTCGCAATTGGTTCCTCGAGATGATAAGGATAGTTTGGACATGGATTATGTCAAGGTGGAGCATGAACGGGTGCTCAGGTGTGGATGTAGATGGTTCCTTGAGCAATGGTATCAGATGATCAAATTTGCATCATGTGATGTGTGATGTCTGATCGTGATGAACAGTTGAAATTCAACCAAGGTGGAGTTGTTAGTATGTGCGGACTTAACGTAGCGGAAGCGTATTTGAATCAATCAATTCAAGAGAAAATTGAAAAAATAGAGAACTAAAAACTAAAATGTAACTCTCAAAGAAAATGATAATTAATATTGATTTGATAATTGAATGCTAGTCTCATACTAAAAATGTGCAAGTTCATCACATGGAATACAAGTTGAGATCTCACCCTCATTAGTATCAAGGTCTTTTGAAGTAAAACTCCATACCTGAGCCCAAAGATAGTTAAGTTGGGAATAATATCAGTACTAATTGATCCAAGCCCACCCAACATCGACCTCAAACATTCAATGGATACAATGCTTTTTTGCTTCCTAGGGCAGGGAAAGTGAAGGCATAATTCTTGCTATATATATAAACCAGATAAACAAAAACCAAATAAACAAAGCAGAAACAATTTTTATTAAATGCATACTCATTCAATGTACCTCACACAAACTCTGTGAGCAATGTTTCAGAACGATCTCGATTATGTGCATTATTTTATTTTATTTTTTAAAGTTGAGTAAGTCCTTTCTAGCTCAAAACAAATGGTTGAAAAGATCTAACGGAAACAATTACTCTAACAACATCCTCCCCAACATGCTAACTAGGCACTTCCGCTCCCGTATCTTCTCCAATGAATTTTGTTTTCCCCTCTCTCTTTGAATAGTTCGAGAAATTCAACTCAAGCGAGTCCAAATCAAGCCTCTTAATCAGAACAAACGGAGAAGACCGAAAACATCAGGAATAACTCAAAGACAAAACCAGAAATGCACGGATGGTTAAAGATTCTATTGTTTTGTTCAAATTGAAAGAGAGATCGCGAAGAACAGATCGAAATAGATTGAATTGAAAAATGGAATTCTTGAAACAAATCGCACCACATTAGGGCACACATCCCCTTTCCGGTGATAGCGTGCCATCGCTTGGGATGATGCATAGTAAGCCCTTTGTACGTCGTGCTGTGCCCTTCTCCATGACCGTGCCCTCCTCCCATCTCTCTTCCTCTCTGTTCTCTCTGAATCAGTCTTTTAGCAAAAAAAAAACCCTAGAGGTAGAACGTTGCGATCCTCTAAAGCGCACGAAGTTGCAATGTTAAAGTTGAAAGTAAACGATCACGGTAACCGGCCCGGTGACCGGTCCATACTTAGATCCGCGATACCCCAACGCACGTGCCGGATGAGCAGCTGGGTACAATTAAATGATATAATAAGAAATATAGTAATATATATTTTTTGCTTTGTAATACATTTTAATATTGATATGAATTAAGAGAATAAAATAAATAAGGACAATAAAAAAGTATCAAGGATCTAATACTTCTAATAAATAGTAGGTTAGAGATGATTAAGTGAAAATAATTTTGATCTTAATTAATATCCATGTTCATTAACAGTAATATGAAGATTGATGGCTCAAGTACGTAGGATATGACTCATTTGTCAAAATGGTACACGGGACGAAAGTAACGTGGTACAGTGAGATAGCTAGAGCTTAACTGAGCGGCGTGAGTTTCTCTCCCACCTCTTAGGGCTGCTACAAATTACCCGACAACTAAAATATCCAACTGAACATGGCCGAACCGATCGGTTTTCGGAGTAAACACCAGTTCGGTCGGTGTTTATACAGGAAGAATCAATAAGTCGGTTCGGTTGTTAGATTTTTGTAGTAAAGAACCGTGAGTACCCGAACTGACCTGGTCATGTGTTTTAGTTTCACGTGGCCCACTAGGGTTTAAAACAAGCCAAATGACATGATTATCCCTAAAAAAATAAAAAATTTCGCAAATGCTATCAAAATACAAATAATGACCTATTTATCATATTTTACTGTTCATTGCACAGTCAGCACGTCAAACAAGCGCCAAGTCGGCGCTCAGGTAGTATTTTAAAAGACGCCTTCCTTTCATATATATTTTTTAAGTGAAGGGAATACGTCTTTTGAAAATACGCATTCTCTTCACATTTTTTTTTAAGGTGAACGGAATGCGTCTTTTCAAAAGACGCTTTCCCTTCACAATTTTTTTTTTTTTACAAGTGCAAGAGAAGAAAATACGCATTCTCTTCACTATTTTTTTTTCAAAGTTTTCAGCTTTAGAGATTAAGGTCTGGTTTAGATATAGAGATTGGCCTGAAGAGATGGTGTCAGCTGCTGTGCAAAGCTGTGTTTTTTAAGAGAAGAACAATAAGAAGAAAGTAGCTGAAAGAAGGAGCCATAGAGCAAAAAAACCTGTCACCATCTAAGTTGGAAACGAATTGCTAAAACAAAAGTGATGACCGCAACCTTCAATTCCAAGAAATTAAAACTCAAGATCAGAAACTTTGTGAAGAAATCGCACAACAAAACTCATAAATTCCACAAAAAAAATACAAAATCTCATCACCATTACCAACCATACAACACTACTTAAAACATATTCTACAATTTTTTGAAGAAAAGCATAATCATCTGCAGTTTGCAAAAAAATTATTTCTTTTAAATAAAAAATGAAAAAAAAAAGAACAGAAGGAATGAATACCAGAACACTAGAATGCGCAGGAACGCTCTGATTCTTTGACTTTTTTTATTTTGATGGTTAATCAACGATGAACAGTTTAAAATGCTTAAAGGGAAGGCGTCTTCTCTTTCACTTGTAAAAAAAAAAATAGTGAAGGGAACGCATTCCCTTCACTTAAAAAAAATATATGAAAAGAAGACGTCTTTTCAAAAGACGTATTCTTTAAAATGCCACCTGAGCGCCGACGTGACGTTTGTTTGACGCTGACTGTGCAATAATAGATAAAATATGATAAATAAGTCATTATTTATATTTCAATGACATTTATAAAATTATTTATTTTTTTTAAAAATAATTATGTCATTTGACAGTTTAAAACATGAATAAAATAATAATGTAAAAGGTAAAATAAAATAAGTAACTTTTTATGCACGTGGCATGCATTTGAAAAGTCATTTTAATCTTTACCAGAAAGTAAAATTTACAGAAATTGCTATTATACTTGAACGCCGTGTCCGATGTCAAGTCGGTCGGATTCAACTTTCTTTGACAGAAAGTCGGGTAAAAACTGGTTGTTAATACAACCACCCCAAAATGTTAAATAAAAAATGAAGGTTTAACCAAAACCTGATTCGATCTAACTCATAATCACCTCTAATTTTTATGTCTCAAAGGCGAAATGATAGGAGGGCCATAATCTCACTCCCATTCTCAATAATAAAACTTTGGACAAAAAAAATAAAAAAAAGTGCTAATCTCACTAAAAAGACACAACTATGTGTGCAACCATATTTTCATTCATTAGATAATAAATACATGAGTTGTGTACACACTGCGTGTAATAAATAATGTAACACGTGCAATAAAATATTCGTAGCGAAGGTTGAAATGGTACTTTTAACGTCAGGAATATTATATCCGCTGAGCAGAGCCCAGAGCCCCATGTGCAGTTGCCAAAAGCGAAACTCCAAATGGGCTGCTGCTTCTTTTGGCCAAAAAAGAACAGAGAAGGGCTGCTTCTCCTCCGGTGTAACCGTCCACACGGTTCTTGACCGTCGCCACGCTCCTTCAAGCACCACGTGTAAAACCAGCTCTAATTAATTAAAATAACTTTGACGATCTAAGCATAAAACACGTACGGTGTGCAAGTTCAGAGTCCACCAACTGCCCCTGTTTCCACTATTCACGACCATCATTTCTTTCTGGTTCACTACTTTTCCAGACCCCACTTTATTAAATTACCCTTTATCGAACTCGAACTCAGAACAAACTTAAAGAAGAAGAAGAAGAAGATCAACAACTACAACAGAAGAGAAACTCTACTGTAAAACTTCTTCTTCAATGGAGATCGACCCGAAAAGCGGCTTCTGCAAATCGAATTCCACCTTCTACAGCAAGAGAAAACCAATAGCTCTACCTTCAAACGCGTCCCTTGACATCACAACCTTCATCTCCTCCCGAGCTCACCATGGAAAGATCGCTTACATCGACGCCTCCACAGGCCGCCACCTCACCTTCCCGCAAGTCTGGCGAGCCGTCGATTCACTCTCCAACTCTCTCTCAGACCTCGGGATTCGCAAAGGCCACGTGGTCCTCCTCCTCTCTCCCAACTCCATCTTCTTCCCTGTAATCTGCCTCTCCGTAATGTCTCTCGGGGCCATCATCACTACCACCAATCCTCTCAACACATCTCGAGAAATCGCCAAGCAAGTCGCCGATTCCAACCCGGTTCTCGCGTTCACGACTCAGTCTCTGCTCCCAAAACTCGCCGGCACCGATCTCCCCGTCGTCCTCATCGGAGAACGTCAGGATCCTGTGAATCACTCGTCGAAGATCGTTTCTTATTTGGAGGAAATGATTAAGAAGGAGCCGAGTCCGAGCCGAGTCAAGGACCGAGTCGACCAGGACGACACGGCGACGCTGCTTTACTCGTCCGGCACGACCGGCGCGAGCAAAGGCGTCGCGTCGTCGCACCGGAACCTGATCGCGATGGTTCAGACGATCGTGAACCGATTTAGGTTAGAAGAAGGAGAGCAGACGTTCGTGTGCACGGTTCCGATGTTCCACATCTACGGTCTCGCGGCGTTCGCGTCGGGGCTGCTGGCGTCGGGATCGACGATCGTGGTGTTATCGAGATTCGAGTTGGACGAGATGTTGTCGGCGATCGAGAAGTATCGAGCGACGTACTTGCCGCTGGTGCCGCCGATACTGATCGCGTTGATCAACAACGCGGATAAGATTTTGGCGAGGTATAATTTGGGGACGTTGCAATCGGTGTTGTCCGGTGGTGCGCCGCTGAGTAAGGAAGTGACGGAGGGTTTTTTGGAGAGGTATCCGACGGTGAAGATTCTTCAGGGGTATGGATTGACGGAGACCGCCGGAATCGGAGGGTCGACGGACTCGTTGGAGGAGAGCCGGCGGTACGGCACGGCAGGGATGTTGTCGCCGAGCATGGAAGCGAAGATTGTGGATCCGGAGACGGGGAAGGCGTTGCCGGTCAATGCGACCGGCGAGCTATGGCTTCGTGGGCCGTCGGTCATGAAAGGTAACGGAAACTTACCGCTTTTTTCATTTTTTGTTTTTATTTTGAGAATTTAAATTTTAAGTTCAAAGCGGAAAATAGCCTTCAAATGGTAAGAAAAAACTGAGGTAAATGATGAACAAGAAGTCTAAACTGATGGCTATGAGCATTTTAGTAATGTAAGTTTTGGTCTTATGAGATCTTCTTGGAGGGACCCAAACTGAGGTAAGAATAAACTGATGTCACGTGCTCATTTGATGAGAATTCTTGGCGTTTTTACTTTGACTGTTACATTCCAAATGGGAATATAATATAAAAGTTCAGTTCTGAATTACTAGAGTATGACAACATAATTCAGCATTGTCTCTACTTGGGTATGATGCAGCACTGAGGGGAGAAATAGAAGAAATTAGAAGAGAAATAGAAGAAAGGGAGAAGAAGAAGAAGAGAACAAAAAGAGAGAAATTAATAATTAATATTTTTTCATTCAATCAATCTATAAATCTCAATTACAAACCTATTATTTTTAGAAATCTAAAATACTTAATCTATATCCTATTACAATGTGAATACCAAAATCCTACTTAAATAAAATAACTAGAATTCTACTGAAATAAACAACTAAAATCCTAATTAAATAAAATAACTAAAATCTTACTAAATTAAGTAACTAATTTCCTAATAAAAAAAAATAGTAATAATAATAATAACATTTATTTTTTTCCTATTATATTCTTCATTATGGTAGTTAGCTGAAATTAGGTAATGGGTATGACCTCTGCTTCTTTTTTTTGTTGTTCTTTGTTGGCATTCCTTTTTGCTTTGGGTATTGAAGAATTTGTAGTCTTGGATCATATGGACAAAATGAAACTGTGAGAAAATAAATGGCATGAGCTTTACTAGAGTAAGAGAGATGGTTAATTTTCATTCATGAGAAGATCTTCAATTTTTTTTTTTTATAAATTTGCAACAAATAGCAAGAGCCTACTTTTGTAATATATTTGTTTAATTGGTTCTTTAATGTATTACTTATTAGCAGAACAAGGCATGTGCATGATTATTTATGTACTCAAAATTTGGTTAAAAGTCAACTAGGTCTAGTTTCCTATGTTAACATAATTTTAGGAAGGTTTCGATTTTGTAATAATTTGAGAATTTCGTTTTTGGTTATAACCCATTTTCTAGTTTTCTATGTTAACACAATTATCCATTTTAGTAATTTTCTCTTCTATTTAAGGATTAATGTGTAACCAATCATATGCTGTACAACCATTGCACACTGTCATGAGGTTCTTCTCTTTGATCTACGGTATGTCATATCTTTTCTTATTCACTTGTAATCTGCCACTTTATGTTTAATTGCTTATTACTTAATCTGTATCTTAGCAACTAGGGGTGTGTACCTAGCTTGTTGGGTGGGCTAACTATTGGATACATGCAGAAGATGGAGTCAGACTCCTCTCTCTTGTTCATATCCAACATAGACTCTAGATCCTCTATCCAAGGTTGGCAAGCCTCAGGACAAGCCTGAGCTCACTAGGCTTTTTGGTAGGTTTTGGTTGCCTATTAGTACAACCTTAGGGGCTAATGGGATTGGTAATAATGGATTAAAGCCATTTGCTTGGTGATTGAGATTTGGTTTGGGGAAGGGATCTTTGAGAACCTACATCTACTTTTCCCTTCACTTTGACCCATTGATACTTTTTAATGGGATTTGCCACTACTAGATCTTAATTTGAAAATATGAAGGACGTGCTTGTTTGCGTAATCCCACATCGCCTAGGTATTAATCATGATGTACAATGTATAAATCATGGGCAACCCTCCCCTTGCAAGCTGAATTTCAAGGATGAGTTATGCCCATGGGCTTTAACATGGTATTAGAGCAGGTGTATACCAGGGAGGGGTTGAGCTTGTATCTCTAACCCTATGTGGAGGGGGAGTGCCTAGTGACTCTAGCTTTGGCCATGAGGGGGAGTGTAACCATAGTCCCACATCGCCTAGGTACTATTATGATGTGCAGTGTATAAGAAGTTGTGGGAAACTCTTTCCTTGCAAGCCGGTTTTCAAGGATGAGTTGGACCTATGGGCTTTATCTTTGACAATAGTGAAGAGGGAGTTTGCCACAATAAAGTGACAATTTGCTAGAGCTTGAGCTTACACATTTAAGTGGTAACATAAAGATGGGGCAAAATGTTTGGTTCTATGAGAATCCTAAGCAAAGAAAAAGATGTGGAACATGCAGTCAGGTCTGGTAATGACCTGACATGGCATGCTGGGGGATTTGGAGAATGCAGATTTTAAAGGCCTGTTGGGTAGAATACTAAGATATTTCTTTTCCCTTCTGTCACTATGAACTATGGCTCCATTGTGTTCTCGGACTAGTGTTTTTTTGCTTTTTTTTTCCCTACTCTGCTATTTGAGGGTTGTTATCTTCTTCTTCCTTTTCTTTTTCTCTTTTTGAGTCTTTGATAGGTGAGTGCCGGGGCTTGAACCCATATGTCAAACTGTTGAACTATGAGTTCAACCACCCTCCATGACAACCTTTTTATCTTTACGTGATGATTGTGGCCCATTCCTTTTCTTCATTTGTTGGTCATCTTGACTAGCTGCCATTCAAGGAGGTAATGGATATAATCTTCATCTACGTGTGGTTTAGCTACTCATAGACTTTATTTATTGTTCTTTCTAGTTTTATACGTTGCTCCATAGGGTCTGGCAATTTGACTGAACAGTTTTTTTATTGACTATCATTTATTATTGTAGGTTATTTCAGCAATCCTGAAGCTACTACCTCAACTCTTGATTCTGAAGGCTGGTTGAGAACAGGCGATATCTGCTACATAGATGAGGATGGCTACATCTTTGTAGTGGATAGGTTGAAGGAGCTGATTAAATACAAGGGGTACCAGGTAAATGTAGCATCTATTTGTATTGTCCTTGCAAATATTTATCTGCAATTCTGTTTAAAAGCATATAAAAATGTGTGAAAAATGTATGTTTGGACCAATCAATGTTGATTTCATGAGCAATTCACGGTCATTACTCATAAATAATAATCTTTTATCTTTTTGTTTGTTAGGTCCCTCCTGCAGAACTGGAGGCTTTGCTGCTTTCTCACCCACAAATTACTGATGCGGCCGTCATTCCGTATGTCCTTTTTCCTCTACTACATCAATTTTTCAATACTTAAAATCCATTTTTGACGGTTTGGATACTGCAAACTTCTTTTCTCATTTCTCACTTTCCATTGGAAGAGACTAATGTTTCATCATATTACAGATTCCCAGATAAGGACGTAGGACAATATCCCATGGCTTATGTGGTGAGGAAAGCCGGAACTGATTTGTCAGAGAATGCAGTGATGGATTTTGTAGCAAAACAGGTGAGTGCACAATGAAAAATAACTAGGTGGTGTGACATGGTTGTCTTTAGATTTTGCTAATATTTAATAATGTCATAAATAATTTTGGATCTGTTATTGCCATCTAAAGTTTATCATTTTTGCAGGTGGCTCCATATAAGAGGATCCGACAAGTTGCTTTTATCTCTGCAATACCCAAGAATCCATCCGGAAAGATTCTCAGGAAAGATCTTATTAAGCAAGCAACCTCCAAAATTTGATACTATTTGATTCATCCAACATCCATTAGCTCCTATGTTGTCAACAAAGAATTTCAATGTCCGAGTTGGATTATATTTTGATTTCAGGTCTGCATTTCTAGGTGTGTTGTATAATAATGTTTTTTGTGTATCAAAAGGGTGGTCACTTGTATTTTGGTATGCAGTAATGTGTTTAGCAAGTAGAGCTAGGCTTCTCGGCACAGCAAGTAACCAAACAGATCTCAAGTTGTATTTATAATAAGTGTAATGTAATGTATGAAATGGTTCTCTTCTACTGTCTCATCAACTGGAACTGAATTGTTACCTTACCATGACACTTTTTCTGCTTACATTATTTCCCACCATTGGGTTTGTGCCTTCCTGCTGAAGAATTTTGAAAATTAAATTCCTTGTACTAGGTTAAATTTTGTTACAGAATTAGGGACCTTGCCCCATTTTTTATTTCTTTAGTATTCTAAGTTGCTGAATGTAGTTTAGTTATTTTGGACTGTTCTTCCGAATTTGACGCAAGCACTGTAAGATACTCAAGTGAATGACTTTCTTTAGTTTTTTCTCTTATTTGTGTGTATCCTTGAACAAGTGATGCTAGGTTTTCTCACATGATATGCAGCGCAGAGGTTTATGGTTGATGAATAGAAGATTATCACGTGTTGTTTCTCTTATTCCTTAAATATGTTGACACTGTTTTGATGTAACAATACTTTTGGTTATTAACCAAAACAAAATAAAATAGAGGATGTGCATCTGGTTTCCTGCTTGTTTAGTCTCTTATATTTGCTGCATCTGTCTTCTTACAAAATTCCTTATGCAAGCATCATATTTCTGTTAACATTGTTGTGATAATTGAATTAAACAGTATGGAGGAGATCATTATTGGGTTCCTGAATGGTGGTTATTGCGCCTTTTTATCCTTCATATTTATTCTTGCACCTAATACAATTGCAACTGTGTTGCCTAGGACATCACTACTGTGGAAGAAGTTCAAAGAGTTGTATGTTTTTATTGCGGCTATGTTATTTTTTCTTCCTGATCGCCCATTTCATTTTTTTGTCTTCTTCTATGTACACTTTGGAATGAACTCTAATCAGTTTACTACTAGCTCCTCTCTGATCTTCGAACTACTACGCTCTTTCTTGTTATATCCATAATCTGAAATTACACGAGACAGCATCTTTAGGACTTGGCTTCAGTTAATACATGTAATCAGTAGAAAGAGTGGGCTGCCTATCTGGCAAAACAATATTCTTGACTAGTTTTTTGGATTTCTGATTCAATTAAGGTTTAGAAAGTAAACAATAAAGTCTATCCCAACTCTTTGGAGCCAGTTACTTGAATCATGTTTCAGCATTTCACTCTATCTAGGGTTTTTTTGGTTGCATCAAATTTCCCATGTCTCTCTTCAGTGCTTAAACTTGTGTTTCGACCTTCTTCTTACCCATTTAACAGAGTTTTCAGTTTAATATCAAGCATCTTGGTAGGCAATTCCATTGGCCTTTTCATGTTCAACGATTTACTAGTAATCATTTGGCAACTGAGGAAAGATTGTCCTTCAAATTTGGATGAATAGTTGTGACATGTCAGAGGCAAACTCTCATGTATAGTTTGATGCCTTGGAAAAGTTTCATTCAGGTCACAGCGGAGACTACAAGATGGAAATTTGTTGAGGCCAGGGACCCCCTGCCTGTTCTCTTACTGTAGTGCCTCTATTTCAAGCTTGTTGACCTGACAACAAAAAGTCTCAAGATTTAAGTCTCATTTAGGTCTTGGAAGAATTCATCCTCCTTAATTAGATGACATTGCTATATTATGATTTACTTGTTATTCTCTAGTGACAGAAGTTAGATCCATGTGCATTTGCTGGTCATTTATTGTTCTTTTTTTTTTTTGACAGGACATCTACTGTTCTTGGTTTATCATATTTTTCATGCAGTCCTTAATAATTTCTTTGTTCACTTCTCTTTTTTTTGTCTGCTGACATCAAGTTCTGTCAAATATGTGTTTGATGATTAGGATTTTGATTCTCTAGGCTTACACTTAAAGCGAAAATGCCTGTGCTGCAGTTTCATCGAGCCTGATTGGCTAGAAGGTCTCAGCAACAGCCAAATAACTGAATGCAGATTAAGACAGTAAGTTAGGAGTTTTCAGTTTCACTATTTCTTGAAGATTATGTCAGATTTAGTTATTGCTATTCTCTTGTCATGTGCTGAACTCCAACCCCACATAATTGTAATCTCTGATTGTGCCGGTTCTTAAGATGAGAATGCTACATTACCTATTGATGTTCTTACAAGAAATAGAGACATCTAAATCAGGGTATTTTTTTATTTTTTTTTTGAAGAAATTAAAAACACTAGAGGTTCAATCTACAAAAACACATGGCCTAGGCAAGCTCAAAAATTATTACCATGGCCTGCAAAAAAGGGGTGATTGGGGGAGAGCCCCAGAAATCCACTTTAGAAAAGCATAGTTCCTTTCACACCTGGATTGTAAGACTGGAGAATTGACAAATAGGAAAAAACTGAAGTTACCCTACAAGTAGAATAAGATACAAGGGCTCCCTCTTCTCCCACATTTGGCTTCTTCTTCCTTAGCAGAGACACAATATGGTCCATAAGCTCTTCCTCACAAGGCACTTGTAACGGCCCTCGAACTGTCAAACCAAACTCTTCTTCAGCCATCTCCAATAACACCCTGAATATTGGGTGATTCAGATAGTACAATGGCACTACAAACCTCTTGCCCTCTTTAGCATACACAACAAAATAACCCTTCCTTCTCTTCCGCCACTTCCCTATTGCCTCACTTAGCTTCTTAGAACTTTTCATGACCCGAAATAATATTAGTTCTCTTCCTTTATCAAATTTTCTTTCAAGAAGGGTGTAATGAACATGTTGAATATAATCAGGAGCTGAAGGTTTTGACTTGAAGGTTATTGAGGAGATGGGTTTTTGTTTTATAGGGAGTTGGAAGGTTGGGAGGAGTGTTAAAAGTTGTGATAAGGATGGAGATTGGTTATTTGTGGAGGGAGGGAGGGTCTTGTGATTATGGGCTGGATTCCTCTCTTTCTGCAAAGAAGCAGAGAGAAAAAGATAAGGTCACACTGACAGGCATCTTTAATGCAAGAGGAGAGCAAATATTTTTGGTGTTTTGTCTGGAGTATATAAGTCTGGTTAGTTATACTAGAAATTAAGAGGAGAGTAAAGTTTGATGGGCTTGGATTGGCTGTTTTTGCAAATGCTCATAGTGACTTTAAGGCTGAAGAGGATTGAAATTGAATGGGCATGGGATGGGAGTTGCTTTTGTTGTATTTCTTGACAGAAATCTTACCTTTCTACTGATATTTTGTTTGTATTTTTATGAGATGGGTTGGATAAAACACGTGAACTCATTGAATTTCATGGCAGTCAGTTACTACTGATCAACCAGGTTTTTACATGCTACTATGCTAGGGGTTGTTTGGTTTTGAGTTTCAAGTTGTGTACTCAAGTACCAATAGTACACCATACCACACAAAAGAAATGGCATTTTTTTTTTGGAGCTTTGTCACTTTGGTGAAATAAAATATGTTCTTGTGTTGAATCCTTGACCCAAGCTTCCATATTTGCTACTTATGGTGTCTTTAGTAGCCGAAAAAATGAGAAATTTCTCATAATTTTTGGTATACAATTTAAAAACAATTCTCAATTTTTAAATTCAAAATTGTCAGAAAACATGTTTGGTTCACAATAGAAAGTTGTTTTCTTTGTTTTTAAAAATGAACTTTAAAATTAATGTTTTTAAAATAGCTTTTAATTAAATTGGATATTACATTCTGTTTGATAGGTTTAAAAATTGTCATTTTCTCAAAAAATTAACAGATTTTGTCAAGAAAATAGAAAGTTGTGTGTTTCATTGCCAACATTTTCTTGAGAGCTCGGAAAAAATAAATTTTCGGCTTCTTTTTTTCTTATCATGATTGTCTCAAGTCGGGTGTTGAGAAAAAAAAAAGAAGAAGAAGAAGAAGAAGAAGAAATACTCCACTTAAAAAACATTTTTAAATTTTCCGACAGTTTTTTTCATGTCCAATCAAATAATGGCGAGAAAATTTTCTCAAGAAAAAACTCTTTTTTACCAAAAAAAGAATTATTACGTGGGTTCAATTTTCCCGCTATTAGGGTAAAGTTTTATATACATCTTAAACTATATATATGTGTGTGTTGAAGATCTCATATAATTACTTAGCTTTCTAAGAATTAAAAATCATCATCGGTAGTGTAGTGTTTCAACCCTTGTTTATTGCTGTGGACTACATGTTGAATTAGAGAGAACTTGTTTGCAAAATGCTGTAAAATTCTATCATATATTTTTCACGTACAATGTCTTTCTGCGGATAGAAACACCACAGAAAGACATATATTGCTATTGTGTTAACATTATATGTTTGGTACTGATCATGCTGTGTGATCCTCCGATCTTTACAACAAAAAAAACTTGGTGAATGTCGGGCACACTGCCAGCATACCCTTCCCCACCCCTCCACTTCTTGTTCTCTTCTTTGTCTCTGATATTTCCTTTCTTCCTGGAATATAATTATGATTCATCACTGTTCTTGATATGATATGATATAAATATGTGCCTAAGTTATCAAAACAAACAAACAAAAAAAAGCCTAAAGAAAACTTTTTTGTTTTAGTAATAAAATATCAACCATGCATGTTTGAATTAATTGACATTTTTTTTTGAAGAACTTGTTTATTAGCTCTGCTCACCATTGATCAGGGGACATGTAGTTAGAAATTGTTGCATGTATTTCTGACTTCTCATTAGTTAAAATTGTAGATGTTAAAATGTGACAAGTGTTGAAATTACATATTATTACATATTTTTAAATATCAACTATATACATTTCAGTATTTAAACATTTGGTCATAAAAAATGCTTTTTATGACTAACCAGTGGTGCGTTGGTTCAGTTATTGGAGGTGGTGAGTTCAAATCGGGACTTATGTCACCCACCAATATGTTTGTCAGTAGTTTTAAGGGTGTTTGTTGCTCCAAAAGAATTAGTAGGAAATCAAATAAATCCTGATACCTGCCGAGCTCAAAAAATAAAAATAAAAATTTATGACCAAAAAATTATACCTAAAATCATATCCATGCTGATGTAATGTATAGTGAGTGGTAGGTATTCTTTTTTTTTTTTTCTTGTTTTATGATATGGTGATGCGGTATTAGTGTGGATATATTTTTAAGTATGTATTTGTAACTTGTTTTAGCATTCCTCTTTAATTATACATCAAGACATGCATGGTTTTGAGACTTTGATAAAGAATAATAACAAAAAGAGAATATTCAAGGGAAAACTAAAACTTCAACTGCGCCACTCGCACAAGTTCTAAACTCTACACTCTTTCACAAAGCTTTCAAGGACCAAGTTTCACATTCTTTTAGATCTTACTCACTAGTTGGATGATCAATAAACAATGAGAGACCTCCTATATATAGACTTTCTAGCCATAATAGTTAGAAACCGTGACTAACAAGGATTCCTCATTCTATACTAACATGGTTTCCTTATTCAAATACAACGAGATCATAAAATATTTATCCATATTTAAAAAGTCCTAATTACTTTCAAAATACATGCTTCATGTTATAAAACAACAAGAAATTTGTTTGAGTCAAAATTCAACACCAACAATTCTTAAGAGCAATATCAAGAATGTGCGTTTCTCAAATGTGTTTCCATACCACCACTCATTTAGGAAAATGTTTTCTTTTCATCATGACATGGAAGCCTGCAATTTTAAAAGTTGGGAGTAACTTGAAACCTTTCCCATCTGTCAAAATGGGTCCTAAGCTGATCTCATTCTCTGTTTTGCAGGTTAAGGTTGAATAAAACAGCTTGTGAAGCCGAAGTTCACAGGATAATATAAACTCAGATTCAAGTTGGCTTGTGGAAATTCTATAGAGAGAAAGTCTGCTTGAGATTTTTAATCGCTGAAGAATGAGCCTTTTCTGCTGGAATCCAACCAAATTGCAGATTAATTGTTTATATATATATATATATATATATATAACAAATTACTTTACCCACCAAAAAACAATCTCTTAAAGTAGAAAAGAATCCAATTTTCTTGTGCCAATTTTACAATTTCGTTATTTTATGATATTCATCTTTTCATTTTTTTTTTATTTAATTTAAAAATGTTTTATATTGTAAGGGATGATATTAAATATGAAGGTGACCTGTGATAGTAACTGGTTTAAATTTATCAAATTAATTGCATGTGGGAATGCATATTCCTATTCAATAAATATATACTAACTAGAGTAGCTAGTTTTTTTTTTTTTTTTTAATTTTGAAGAAGAAGCAAGTATAACCCCCTACCCGCCCCACCCGTAGGAAATTTGAGTCACGTAGGACCTGATTAGTACCACACCAACAAGATCGGACCCGAAGGCTCTTCAAAGTTGGCCTACAGTCATGCAGTCACTTTACGCCAATGAAAGAATTTCGAAGAAATTTGGTATCCGTCTCTCTAAAATCCTGTCTTAAACTTTTGACCCTGTGTAATAAATCAACCGTTCGAACCATCGAACCAATACGTTGTTGGCACTAGAGTAGCTAGTTAAGTTATATGAATATAAGACAATTGTGGCTTATGGTGTACATTATATAAATATATACAAGTTACATTTGTACATCACATACCGGATTTCAAGAGCCAGCTGATGTAGTCAAATACCTTTTTCAGGAATTGAGAAGAAACTAGTCCACAAAGAATTCCGGGCCCATATAAAAATGCTATTCCTAGCTCATACGAACCAACCAAAGTACATATATTGCAAACTGTGCCCTACACACACAGAGATGAGATTGCTGAAAAAAACCAAGCAATCCCACCTCCCAAACCATCTCTTCCACATGGTTCTGCTTTCTGTTCAACCAAACACCATGAAAGCTACTCCTATTAGCTTTGAATCCATCCTCCCAACTATATAATTAAAGAACCTCCTTGATCCCTCCTTCAACCTCACTTCACAACAGTATCAAATAGTTTTCTTCTTTTTTTCTCTCACCGATCACCTTGCTAGCCATGAATATCAAGCCCAAGAAACTTGTCCACGTAGCTGCGAAGTGGCGGAGAAGATCAATCTTAATGCCTAGAAGTGGTAGTAGTTGTAGTACTAGTACTAGTGATCAAAATGAAGGTTATTATAAGGGGCACTTTGTAGTTTACACCACTGATAAGAGGCGTTTTGCTATTCCCTTGAAGTACCACCAAAGTGATGTCTTCAAGGAGCTGCTTTGAATGTCTGTAGAGGAGTTCGGATTGCCAAGCAATGGACCTATAACTCTACCTTGTACTTATGTTTTCATGGAGTATGTCACTTCTATATTTGTTGGAGGAAGGAAAGATTTGGAGAGGGCTTTGTTCTTGTATATGTCCGATGATCGGTTCTCTAATTCATCTTCTTCCTTGTCTTTACTTCTCCATGGCTTCTAATTGATTAATGAGGTCTCATGACTATATATAGCATCTTACTCATATATATACATGTATATGATCTTATGTATAAAATATTGTGATGATCAATTGGGTGGAAGGCATTGTATGTTCTTAATTAACTTCTTGTTTCATGGAAGAAGGAGAAGAAAAAGAAGATTAGACGAAGAACAAGATGCATATGTTTATGATGATATATATAGTAGGGGATCAATCTTAATTTAATGGTAATTAACCAAGATCATGAGAAGAACTTGGGTATATATAGGAAGTGATCATTAATTAGGCAACCTTTTATTTTGTAATTGTATTGATGTTAGCTATCATTTAGACCTCTTAACTCGCAGCATGATAACTTTCATTAAGTCAAGTAGTTATCCAAGAATGATTAATTTCACAAGTTTTATTCATAGAATCAGTCACTTGTCCATAAATATTTATTTATAGTGAGGTCAATTACATGATCTGTGCTCAAGATTTTGTGTAGAGTAGTAACTCTGACAATAAAGCCTTATAGATATTGCTAAGCTTCCAAGATAAATGCTTTCTTGTCATGTCTAGACCAATAGGAAAGTATAATTAAAATGTCACTTATATGATTAAAGATTTTACGATTAAAAAGATCATAAAATGCAACTATTACTTTTTTTTTTTTTTTGAGACCTGGGTGTTTGGATCAACTTGGGCGCATCCGACTAATCGCAGAGGATGCAAGCCCCTAGCCTGCAAAGGAGGCATCCAACCTCAGGAAAAATCTTCATTCGGACTTGTATATACCTTGTTGGGAAAACAAGTGGATGAGGCTTGAACTCGTGACTTCTCGGTAACTTGCTCCCTCTATCCAACCACTTGGCCAACGCCTCTTTGATAAAATTCAACTATTACAAATAAAACAACAAGATAACATATGAACCATTGATCTGTATGATTAATTTTAACCAAAATACTAATCCATATTAGAGTATTTATCAATTTGTATGATTTCTTGTTATATTTTTAATTGTTTTTACAATGAATTTGAAACTTTGTCAAAATGTATTCCAATTGCATTCTGGTTTAAGCATATTCCATGGAGCAATTATGGAGATGTCTCTTCTTCCTTTAAAAATAAATAAAAATAAATAAATAAATAAATTTAATATGTGAATTTTCAAGATGAATAAAGAATTATTAAAAAAAGTCAATGATGAATCACTTAAAAATGTGAATAATAAAGAAGTTAGGGAGATCGATGTACGAAACCAATGAAAGTTTTTTTCTTCACCAACATTTGTTTGGTTCGGATGGCTTGGCATCCGTTCTCTTTAAGTGAAGTCGTGAGTTTAAAACTCTTATTTTGTATAGAGCTCTTATTTGCTGAGAGATCTTTAATTTGTACCTTTATGGTTCAATTTGGGTTGAATTTAGGTAGATTAGTCTCACCACAAAATAAATGAGGACATCACTTAAGTGTCACTCAACAGTCATCAATACAATTAACTAGCAATATTAATATTATGTACTGTTCAAATCCCACACTTGATTTCTTTTATTAATTGCAATATATATATAATTTCTAAATATATAAATTAATCTCTTTATTGTGGCCCTTGATTTATCTATATCTTAATCGACAAGATCAATTTGTTTTGTTTTGTTTATTCGATTGCGTTGTTTTTGTTGTCCTTAACTTGAATATGGCCGATTCGGTTGCAGTTTCTAGCAACATTTAGCTGTGTTTTTGGTTCATACATTCAAGTACTCATCAGAAGATAATTAATACTACTCTGCACGACCCATTCAAGAAAATTAGGCTACAAATAAGTATAAGGTTCAGAAGAATAATAATTAATTTGGTTGAAGATCATGATCTTCATTAATCTAATAATATATATACAGCATGTGTACAGAGCGTAAAGTTATCTATACAATGATAACATTGTATCCCATATTTTAAGGAAGTTAAAAAAAAAAAAAAAAGTAATGCTACGTGTACAATATAATGAATGTCAACGATATTTTTTGACGCGCTGACACTTAACTTTCTTTGAATATTTTGAGGATGTGTGTACATTTAGAAATGTGCGCAATAGATTTGCATTCTTAAACCATCTAAGAGAATTGGGTGTCAGCGTCGAAAAATTGACATCGACACCAGCTTACATAAAATATTTTTCAAAATAAAATAACAAAAAGTATATTATGATGAAACTCAAATGAATGATTTAAAGAGGGTAATCCAATTCTGGTCTAACAGGCAAACAGAAATATTTAAAAAAAATTCAAACATCGTTATCAAAATTTGTTGGCTAGCTAATCAATAAGTACTTAATTAAAAGGAATTAGTAACCATCAAAGCTATTTATTAAATCAAATATTTTATAGAACACGACCCTCACGAGATTCGTAATATCTTGCTTTTCTAAATTAAACAAGCTGCTCGATCAGCAGCTTTAATTCCTTGCAACCTATTATTGCATCGTTCTTCTTCTCTTCTCCATCACTCAACTAACTACCCCTTCTCTGACTACTATATATATACATTTTGATTTAACATCCAAACTACATATAAGAGGTGGAATAGTAATTGAAATCAGATGAATTATATCGAGTTGGTGTAATTAATTTGCAGGAAGAGAAATCATGAGTGAAATGACACCTAATTCCTTAGTATCGTCTGTTCCATCTGATCATATAGTTGAAAGCAGTAATAATATTGAAGAAGGTACTGTTAATATTGACGCTTGTGCAGATCAAACTCCATACTGCTGTTTGAAGAACAAGGGTTCCTGCATGATGAAAACGCAGGAAAATTACCAGAAGCTGAAGGACGCATGGCTGCCAATAACGGAGTCGACAAATGGAAATGCTTACTATGCTGCTTTTCACACACTCTGTTCTGGAATTGGAATTCAAGCTCTTTTGATACCCGTCGCCTTCGCCATTCTTGGCTGGTAATTATTATGATTCTCTTTTTGCAAGCAATATCAAACGCATGTCTAACCTAATGATGCATTGATAAAAAAAAAAAAAAAAAAAAGAAAGAGAAATGCTTTGAGGACCTAAAAATTATATTCAAAATCAAAACTATACCCATGTTAATGTGTTGTATGATTGTATGATGAGTGGAGGGTATTTAATTTGTGATCATAATTTTAAACCCTATACTATTTGTCACAAATTAATACTACATCAACTTTATGATTTAAATTCATTCAAACAACACAATTTCAATAAAGAAAAATCTGATATGAAAGTTATTTACATTTGTAACAATTGATATAAAATTTTAAATCCCTTTAGTATTTTCCTCCTTATAATACCCCTTAATTCATTAACATAATATTCTAAATTTTTTAAAAAATACTAATAAAATACACTAGTTTCTCAACTGATATTACAGTTGTACTGATCAAAATTGACCCTTCTCCCTCTGGATCTGTTAACAGGACTTGGGGACTCGTAACTTTGTCACTCGCGTTCATATGGCAACTTTACACCATATGGCTGCTGGTTCAACTCCATGAACCTGCTGATGGGGTGCGCTTCAGCAGATACCTTCAGCTTTTCAGTGAAACTATTGGTAATTAATTAGTTAACTACGTACATCATCATGAGAACTCAATCTTTCAATCTAAATCATCACCAACGTTGTAACATATACTAAATCAAACATAATATTTTTCATCAATATATATTCAGGCAAAAATCTGGGGAGATTGCTTGCAGTGTTTCCTCTCTTGTATCTATCAGGGGGAACATGTGTTGGACTGATCATCCTTGGTGGTTCAACTTCTGGAATCTTATTCCAAATCCTATGTGGAGGAACATGCGACGTGAAGCCATTAACGCCTGTGCAATGGTACCTCGTCTTCACTTGCTTTGCCATTGTACTTTCTCAGCTACCCAACTTGAACTCCGTATCTGCCGTCTCACTCGCTGGTGCAGCCACCGGTGTCGGCTACTGTACCATTATGTGGATAATGTGTCTCACCGAGGGAAGGGTTCCTGGAGTTTCTTATGACCGATTGGTGCCGGAATCGGATACCGAAAGGGCTTTCTTCAGCACACTGAATGCAATTGGTCTTGTTGCTTTCGCTTTCAGGGGTCACAACCTTATTCTAGAGATACAACTAAGTTGAGGTTTTTCAATTTATTATTTATGTTAATTTTCAGTCAACTTTGTTTAGTTTTAGTTTGAATTTTCAAAAATTATAAATTAAAATATAATTAACAGCAAGAACTGAGACTGCAAATAATGTTGGATTTTTCAACACCAATTGATCAAATTGAGTACATAGCGAAAATATTTAAATAATAAAATCAAGCAATCACAAGAGCAATTTAATATAATTAAGCTAATTGATACCTATACATTCATTAGAGAAAAAATTAATAAATTATACTAAAGAGATTATAATACAAAAATATGCACTCACCTTTTGTTAAGTACTCAATCACTCATAATCTTTAAGCACTCGTGACTTTGTGTAGTTTGAATTATAATGTGCAAAAATGATACTGTCACAATAAACATTTTTAGGGACAATTTTTTTAAATGAAAATTGATAATCATTACATTTGGATTAGAATGTCACGTGGACGGTTTGCATAATGGATTGCAGGGGACGATGCCATCACATGAAATGCGTCGATCGCACGTGCCAATGTGGAGAGGAGTGAGGTGTGCCTATGCCATTGTCGCCACGTGCATATTTCCAGTTGCAATAACCGGCTACTGGGCTTACGGGAACATGGTAAGCAAATCACTCACCTTAAACGTAGACCGTACTTTTGCTTCTAATTCAAAACTTTTCATAGTAAGGTTTTATAAAGTTAATAGCAGATAACTCTCAAAAATGGCTTCTAACATAACATTTTCACATTTTTTAAAGTACGCTTCAAGTAAAAATACTTTTAAGGATATTTGGTAACACATTTCTAATTAAACTGCGATAAAAAAAAATAATTTTTAACTTTTAAAAAAAGTTGAAAAAATCAGCTTCTTCTAAAAACACTTTTAGTAGAAGTATTTATTTTAAAAAACACTTTTGCAAAGAACTCTCTCAAAGCCTATATATCAATAGGGTAATACTACAAGGACATACTTTTTTAACACATTTTTTTAATATTATAAGTAAGAGTAGTTGGATTACTTCAAATTACACGACAATACATCGTATCACACGTTAATTGCGTGATACGAGGTACTGTTACGTAATTCGAAATAATTCAACTACTCTTACTTGTAATGTTAAAAATGTGTGTTAAAAAAATGTCAACTAATCATTTTCCATATCAATAAGGAGCCCTCTTATATAATAGCAATTGAAGACCTGAATTACCCAACTTTTTATTCCCAAAATCAAAATGGCATGCAGATACCACAAAGGGGAGGGATGCTAACGGCCATGTACCAATTTCGTGCTCAACACACCTCAAAGTTCATTTTGGGACTAATCAGCTTCCTCATCTTGATCAATGCTGCTACCTCATTTCCAATCTACGCCATGCCCATCTTCGATCACATGGAGATTGAGTTCACCAGTAGGTTCCACAAGGCATGCCCATGGTGGCTTCGCTCTGCGTATCGAGTTCTAGCAGGCTTTGTATTCTTCTTTGTTGCAGTGACGATTCCGTTCTTAGGAAGCTTGGCAGGTCTGATAGGAGGGCTAGCATTGCCAGTCACCTTAGCGTATCCGTGCTTCATGTGGAATGCTGTTAAGAAACCCAAGAGATACAGTGGAATTTGGTGTATTAACTGGAGCCTTGGGATATTGGGAAAGGTTCTTAGTGCTTTCGTGGTTGCAGCTGGAGTTTGGACAGTGGTGCATGTTGGCATTAAAGGAAGCCCCTTTAAACCCACTTGAGTAAGAAACTTAGAGAAGCAACCAACAGATTTAAGTACCTTGTATCTTAAATTACTAAACTTCCCTTATATTCATGTAATTTCATCATGGAGACGACACAAAAAAATTAAAATAAAATCAGAAACAGGGTCAGTGACAAACGTTCAATCAATGTGTTATTCAGATACTGCTCATTACCAGGAAAATAACTTTTTATTTTTCTTTCTATCATGGAGAGTTAACTAAACATGGGTCCTTTCAGGAATTCATTATCATCATAACTTTTGTTAAACACCAACCAAATAATGATTCGAGTTTTACTGATAATCAAGGTTCTAAGGGTTCTCCAGATATGGAACTCTGCAATACAATACCACTAAAAAATATTAAAGAATAGAAACATGAGAGATCCCATACCTATAAAGATTAGTACACCAAGGAAGCAGTAAAATGAAATAATCTGTCGCATGCCTCCGAAATTTGCACTCACCACAAAGAAGCAGAATCATAGTTATATCCTCTTGTGGTATCCAATTGCAAAGAACCAACACTATAAAGATTAGTATACCAAAGCCTTCTGCAGTTCACAGTTCAGCTAAATACTCTTGACTCCTATAAGCCTTCTGCCAACTACATGAGGCTGGGCACAGTTCAGGTAAATAAAACCTTTAAATCACAGCTCTACGTCATCCTTGGTAAGGTGGCTATGCGCAAAGCACAATTTCTTAAGCAAAACTTAGATGCCTAGATTAGCCAAAAATATCAAGAGATTAAACTTGCATTTTGAAGCCATAGATGGTGCAGAACAAATCAAAGGAGTTGCTGGAGACATAGTTGCCTGAGAGTACAAAGAACGTTTCTGACTAACATGCTAGGGCACACGTGAGTTCTCATTGTGGAGATGAACTGCCAAGCAGAAATGCCGATGCACTTGCACAACCTCCAAACCTACTCTTGGGTTTATTAGAATATCTTTAAACTTTAAATGCCTTGCCGAATGAGGTCCACCACTGTTGTACAACCACATAGGATGTGTTTCAACTCCTGAAGTGAATTTGAGTATAAGAATAATCAATCAAGATCTTTAATCAATTTGTTTTAATGTCAAAAGATGTGGCATGAAAAAGATGGGCCACAAGTCTGCTCAAGAACTTCCATACTTTACACAAACAAAGTGGGGCTACTGTCAGATGGCCAATTTGGCATCATCTCTACATAGATAATGGTAGAAGCATTCTTCTCTTCTTTTTCCGGGCTAATCTTACTTGCTTTGTGATTTTCATGCATACAAGCAGCAGCAATGTGATGCATATTAAAATAAATGCAAGTTGCATGTGCCTGAAATATAAAGACACAGCAGAGAAAACTAGGAAAGCAAGAATGAAGAGCTCCCATATTACGGAGATAACATCCACCCTGCATTTAATTTAAAAAAAAAAGAAGAAGTATCATAATTAGTTAAAGAGCCTCATGGCTAAATGAATGATAAATCGCATACAAGTACAGGATCTCTACATAAGTCACATTGCAATTGGAATGAAATTCTTGCAGATAATTTCAATAAAATAATAAAAAAAAGAACAGATAGAATTTACATCAAGTCAGTAGGGTTGCTTGAAAAGATTCTATCTGAAAGCCAATATCAAAATTTTAGAGAATAAGCAAAGACAATAAAAATAAAAAATTGGACATACTAAATAACTGTTGGGAGGATGATTGCCCATAAGTTCTCTGACACAGTATAATATAACTTGGTTGAGAGGATGGGTTCACTATGCTCTTCTATCATAGGTCATGGGATGTTGTCAAGGGAGACATTATGAAGGTCATGAATGAATTTTTCCAAAACGGGGTGATCAACAACCAAGTAAACGAGACCTATATATGTATAGTACTGAAGAAAACATCCACCAAAGTAGTGAAGGAATACAGGCCGATTAGTCTTGTTACTAGTGTATACAAAATCATCGCGAAGGCACTTTCAATGAGGCTTAAAACAGTGCTACACAAGAAAGTGGAAGAGTCCCAGTCAGCTTTTATTCAGGGTAGACAAATTCTGGATGCGGTGTTGGTGGCTAATGAGGCAATGGAAGACTATTAGAGAAAAATCCAAGAAAGGGGTAGTGTTCAAACTTGACTTCGCAAAGGCATATGATACAGTTGAGTGGGAATTTCTCGAGACGGTTTTGAAGAAGAAATGTTTTGGGGAAAGGTGGATAAAATGGATGTTGGGATGCTTGAGTTCAGTTACCTACTCAGTTATAGTAAATGGTAAACCAAGGGGCAAGATTCAAGTGCAACGGGGGCTTCAGCAAGGCGATCCTTTATCCCCATTTTTATTCACACTGGTGGCAGATGGGACGAGCAGACTTATAACAAGGGCAAGGCAGTGTTCATTTGTTAAAGGCTTCAAAGTTGGTAAGGAAGGAGTAGAAGTGTCTCACCTTCAATATGCGGACGACACTTTTCATGCTAGAAGGAAGTGAGGAAAACGTGGAAAATGCTTTAAACATTATGCAATGCTTTTGTCAGTTCTCAGGCTTAAAGGTTAACATGGCAAAATGATAGATGGTTGGGATCAATATGGATTCGGAGGTCATTTTGCGGCTTGCTAATAGAGTAGGGTGCTCAGTGGGGGTCTGTCCCTTGAAGTATCTAGGCTTGCCATTGGGGGGTTGCCCAAGAGACAAAGCTTTTTGGGACCCAGTTCTTGCCATGATTACGAAGAGATTGGAGGGTTGGAAGAGAGCCTTTTTATCAAAGGGAGGCAGATTGGCGCTTATTCGATCGGTTCTCTCTGCGGTTCTAGGTCCCAAAAAAGGTGGGGGAGTGTATTGAGAAGAAGATGAAATCCTTTTTTTGGGAAGGGAAAGATAGGGTGGGGCCCAAAAGCCTAGTGAAGTGGGAGACTGTGCAAAAACCGGTGGAGAAAGGTGGCTTGGGGATTGACAATATTATCATTAGGAATAAAGCATTGTGTGGAAAATGGCTATGGAGACTCCTTTAGGATCATAGCTCTCTTTGGGCTCGGGTGATCATTAGCAGACATGGGAGATTATCACTTTCCGGTTATGAGGTTTGGGATGCTAGGAGGAGAACTACTTACCAAAGCCCTTGGAAGTTTATTGCTTCTCTGACACCCATTGTGTTAGAGAACAGTCGTCTTGAAGTAGGAGATGGAAATACATTTCATTTTTGGGAGGATAGATGGACGGGAGATAGAACCTTGGCAAACCTTTTCCCAAACCTTTATCGACTTTCTTCATTGCATAACCACACAATTTCATCTTTTCTATCAAGCCACCAACTACCCACTGCCCATCATCCCTCATGGAACCTTCATTTTTCTAGAGCCTTAACCACTAGGGAATAAGAGGAAGCCACATACCTCATCTCGCGTCTCCCCATCTTAAACGTTTCTTCCTCACCCGATCACATCAATTGGTCCCTTGATCCATCTGGCCATTACTCTTATAAATCCCTTTTCCAATTTTTGTCTGACAACCAATCCTTCACACTCTTTCCACTAGCCTCGTATATATGGAAGATTCACTTCCCATCTAAAGTAAAGGTATTGGGATGGCTTCTGGCCCACCGGAAGATTAATATTTTTGACTTCCTACAGAGGAGATTGCCTAACTTATGTATTTCTCCAAATTGGTGTTCCTTATAGGGTCAGGATAGTGAATGCATTGATCATATGTTTTTCTCATGTGTCTTTGCTAAACGTATATGGAGTTTATGGTGTGCATTTTCAGGAGGTAAGCTCTCTCCTCCAAGTAATCTTGTTGAAGGATTATCTATGTCTCATATGGATTACTCTTCTAATCAAATGAAGGAAGTGGGGCTGATTGCGACATACACAACGCTATGGTCTTTATGGCTAGAACGCAATAACAAGGTCTTCAAAGGCATAGCTAGGGGAGAGCTTGATGTATGAGAATTGGTCAAATTAACGGCTAGCTCTTGGGTAATAGTCACCGAGTGGATTAGGGGTTTCACCCTGTCGGATTGGATTTCCAGATGGGATAGATGCCTTTATTAATAGGTCATATGTATTGTCATTATCACTGGTTATTAGTGTTAGTTGATTTGTAGGATTGCCTCGGTTTGCATTACCGGGCATTTCATTGCTAAATTGGTTTGGTTGTATGCTGAATTATATTAATGAATAAAGTTCACGCTTGTTTCCTCTCAAAAACAAAAAAAAAAAAAAAAAACTTGGTTGCGAGGTAGTAGGAATAAACAAACAGACACAATTTTGTTAAAAAAAAAATGAATTTTCACAATATGGATAAAAGTATAAGGCAAACTCAATAAGGATACAGAGGACGTCAACTCTTATGATTTTCCATAGATAGTGATGATGCTAGGTTGAAAACTTGATATTAGCATCACCAAACTCATAAACTTGGTTCAGATTTAAAAAAAAATAGGACATCGACCGAAATATCGCATTATAAACATAGTTAGGGCATAGACCAAAATATCACATTATAAACATAGACCAAAACATCACATTATAAAACTAATCCAAGCATAGCTAACAAAAACCCGAAGCAACTAACTACCGAGGTAGCACAAACAAGCAACGAGTAATCATTAAAAACAAAAAAAACAAACATCAATTAGGGAAAGAAGGGTGTTTTGGATATGCATTAAACAAAAACCCAAACATTATGTACTCAAACCTTGAGGTCTTCAAAGGTTTGGTTCAGCACAAGATTTTTATCAGATTCTTTATCCTACCACCCGTCCAGCAAAGGGAAAAAAAAAAGAGTATTGAGATTTAAACTCACCATCAATATCATTGTTATCAAGCTTGAACTGAAGCTAAATTGTTTAGGGCCTTAGTTGTATCAAGATTCACATTGATGAATCGTAAAACTCACATATTGTATTCAGTGTTGTCAAGGCGGCGCCTAGGCCCCTTGGGTAGTGGCACCACCTAGACCACCGTCTAGGCGGTTTGGGGAGGTCTAAGCAAATATTTTTTTTTAAAGAATTTTTTAAATTTTTTTTTTTTTTTGTTAAAACCTGCAGAATCCTCTCCCTTCTTCCATTTCAACTTTTGAATTAAATTAATAATTACATGTAATTTAATATATAAATTAAATTAATAATTACATATATATATATATATATATATATATATATATATATATATGGAGTGAGGGACCAATGAATATATAAATATATTTTTCAGGGACCTCTAAATAAATATTTTATATCCCGCCTTAATCTCGCCTAGGCCCCGCCTCGCCTAATTAAGGTTTACCGCCTACCACTGCCTTTCCGCCTTAACAACACGATTGTATTAAGTTACAAACTGAATCCTGATCCATAAACTTAAGAATCAACTTAAAATTTTATTGAAGGTGATTTGGCAAACATAGAAGTTTCAGAATAGATAAACGTTGTAACCAAGGTGATCATCCAGATAAAATTCAACCCAATTCTAGAACTTGTAAAAACAATAAA
Organism: Paratinospora sagittata; assembly: GCA_035771175.1. Classification (NCBI taxonomy): domain Eukaryota; kingdom Viridiplantae; phylum Streptophyta; class Magnoliopsida; order Ranunculales; family Menispermaceae; genus Paratinospora; species Paratinospora sagittata. The sequence goes on from CM069594.1 coordinate 33,032,724, forward strand.
ATTACCTAGATCGGCAGCAAATATGTATAGCCTATATCTTTCTAAGCCTTCATAACACTTTTCTTTAGGCTATGAATATTACAGTGGATTTTTTATTTTATTAGGAAAATGGTGTTTGCATTGAGATAATCCTCACCAAAGATTATTTTACTTTCAATCATTTAACAAGGTTGTGTGGCGTTGACGTACGGTGAAAGCTTGGCAAGCACACATACGCTCTCTTGATTGAAAATATAGCATATACAACTTACATTAATTTGAAGGCAGATAAAACAAGGAATGAAAATTTGGAAACTTTTCAGCCATAGTCTGTGGTCGAACTATAGATTACATGGAAAAAAAAAAAAATCAAATTCTTTGCTACCAGTCTGTACTCTGTAGAGCATTGGGTTTAAAAGCACGATTCTTCATTGTAACCAGATTTTTAGAAGAATGAATGAACTGAAATTTCCTATTCGCACACTAGGTCCAAAAAAATCTCCTTCAAGATTCCAAGATACAGATAAGAGGAAATACCACCATTCACTAACAATGACTGTAAACATCGAACAACAGTCCAGCCACTCAAAAAGTAAACATTTAACCAAATGGCTTTTGATTAAGAAATCCTTAGTAATGTGATAACTAGAATCCTTAACTGAATCAGAAATATTATTCATATAGCTTCAGTGTTCTCATCTGGCATCAGCATTGATCCAATTGAGTAGTGAAGTTCCCTTCCATGTCAAACAAAAATTTAGAATAAAGAACTAATTCTCTTCACGAGCACACTGTGCCTTTAGATGGTCACATTCCTCCTTTCCTATTTTTTTACTAAATCATGGTTTGAAATTGCTGCTTCAACTTCTTAATCTTCCTGCCTCCAAACCACAGTTGCATTTCAAGCAACTTTATCAGTTCACTTACACATTTAACTTTATAAAAGAAAAAAAAAATCTCTCACTTTTATTGGTGCTTGCCTTTTGAATGTACATAATCTTCTCTGTTGATTCTCTATCCTAATTACCCATATCTGAGAGATACTGGCGAAAAGAAACAATTCTCATAGTCACAGTTACATGCCTTGGGAAGAATTTACTGATTCTACATCTGCATGTATATCTTTTTTAATTAAAACGAACCCACATTGAAAAAGAAAAAGAGGGGGCTTGATGTCTTCCATATTATGGTAGGTCAAACATTGAACTCGGTTGGTACTCAAACTTACTGGTGGGAATGGACTCTTTTGGCTCAATAGACATTCGTCAAGAAGGTGAACCATCCTGTTCAGTTTTCCCAATTCTCTAAATATTCCTCTCTCTCTCACCGCCTTAACATTATTTTCATGTCAACCTATCTCTAACCAATCTTCTATGGCAAACTGTAAACCATCATCTGAAAAAAAAAAATATGGAAATTAGTGACAAATGAAAATAACAAATCAAAATCCCCACTATCAGCATTCACGAGGGTCGACCAATGTCTACCCAAATTTTTCAAAAAACACGACGCATAGAAACATTGTTCCTAAACCAACAGTATATGAAGCAGTCTAATTCTGCTTCAAATTACCAATTCTTAAATTACCTCCCAGGAATTTCACCGGCTCTAACAAAATCCTCTCTTTCCAACAAAAAAAAACATAAAAACGAAATGACCTCCAGAGAAACCCTAGACACAGCTCCTATTAAAAACACTCGGTGATCATCAAAATCAACAAAAAAAAAAAAACTCGAAATCTTCTCTATCAGGTACAAACACACAATTCGCAAAGTCCATTAGATGCATCTTCGAAATTAAACATCCAGAGATCCCCAGAAACAAAGAATGAAACCCTAAATTAAAATAAAATAGCAAGGAACTGTGGAAGAGGGATAACCTGGGATTGAGATTAGAAGTGGAGGTGAAGAAGGAAACAGAAGCCCATTCGTGCTTCGATCGAATCTGATACTCCCTTAGCTGTTCAGCTAGATTCGAACGCGTGATCATCGCTTTCGTCTCTCTCTCTCTCTCTCTCTCTCTCTCTCTCTCTCTCTCTCTCTCTCTCTCTCTCTCTCTCTCTCTCTCTCTCTCTCTTATCTCTCAGTTTTTGCAGAGATCGATGAGAGATTTCATTCCATTGAAGTAAAGATCATGGCCGTAACAACTGATTTCCAGAGCGAAAGAGGAATTGAGAGATCAGAGAAGAGACCAGATAACAGAGCTTCGGAGAAGAACGCTTGAGAGAGAGAGAGAGAGAGGGCTTGGGAGGTTTGAATTTTCCACGTTCGATTCCGCTTGTTCGCTGCGTAGATGCTTAGTTAGTTTTAACTATCGGTTGACGCATCACAGCTTCGATGTCGTACGGTCTTATTATTGGAGCATCTATGATCAGGTTGAGTCCTCTCTCTCTCTCTTAAAACGAAATAAAATAAGAGTAATGTTGAACTAATATATTTTGTTGACATTATTTCTAAAAGTTGTTAGATTATCTTAAATCATATATTTATATGTGATCACTGTCATGGCGTATCAAGCCCTTTAACTAATTCTCACACCACACCAATGGGTAGCCCGATGATCACTTGTCACAGATGCAAGTGTCAACCTTTGATAATTTGTCTTAAGGATTTGAGGGCGATACTTGATACTTGATACTTCCTGCTATTGGGACTTGCGTTGCAAGCTGTTTACTATTTTAGTGCCACGCCATTAAATATTTATTAATCTTTTCCCCTATCAAAATTCGAACTCACGACCACTTGCGAATTAACCATTATAATCGTGCTCCTTTTTTATAAAAAGAAGACATAATTCTCACTTGAATAATGCTACATTAACACCTAAAATATATATTCAACGGATACATCACCTTTATACACCATTAAATTACTTTGAATCACGTATTAATATATAATTCAAGACAATTCAATAATATTTAATGTTGATATACACATTAAGTGTATACCTTGGATGTCCTCACTTATTTAGTAAGGAAAGAGATTCTGATACCAAATCTAAAGGCTGGGAATTGGGAGCATAGGATCAACGGAAAGAAAAACCACAGGTTGGCATTCATATACATTAGAAAAAAAAGAAGAAAAAAAAAACTCTGATATATTAGAAAAATGTCATTCATATAAATATATACAAATCATTGGTTTATCATTTATGGTTTACTCTTCATTAGATTGTAAGACTTTATCTCATTTTGTGATTTGTGACCGCGGTTTATCAAGCTCCATGCGACCAGAGGCGGAGCCTCTGTTCCGCTAACCTACAGGTTAGTGTATATTTTGTTTTCAATCAATGAATTTTTTTTGTACTGTCGAGGTTTGTCTAAAAAATATTTTTAGACCACCCTAAATAAAATTTCTAGCTACGTCCTTACGGGATTAACCCAATTTTGTTATTTTTTAATTTTATTTTTGAAATAGTGTCCTAACTAACTCTTTCCAAAAGGAATCCCTAGCCTTTGGAGACCACATCAATTTTGAAATATATCAACTAAATCTATGGAAGTTAAAAAACCATTTGTTTTTAGAGTATGTATTATCCATACCTATTATCGATCCATATCTAATAAGATAAACTTGTATACATTAATTCATATTATATAAAACTCAATTTGTGTACTCATAGCCATCCATATAGGATATAGCATCATCTTATCAGAATGCACAAATTTTTTATTTTATTTATCTTAATTTTGGTATTACCAAAATCCCAACAATTAGAGCTTTGTTAATAAGTGCAGATGAAATGAATGGTATCTGTTTTATATAGAAATACTTGAAATGCAACAAAGTAAAAAATAAATAAAAAATAAAAAAAACCTTAGCTAAAAACTAAAAGGTTTGTTAGAATTATTAAAACTTTTCTCTTCATTTGTTCACCAAAAAACAAAATAAGAGCCCTTAAAGGTGGGTTTAACTAGTAAGATCCACGACCCTCTTTGTAAAGCCAAGTTTTAAGTCACGCTAGTAACTTTCGGTGAGGTATATAGACAATTTTACGTCTTAGGTCTCATCAAAAAATATATCCTAACTTGTTAATTCAACATCAACCTAGATACGGCGCAATGTGTCTTGTCTGGGTACGAGTCAATCCATTTTTATACCCGCTTTAATAACAAAAAAATAAAATAAATAGGAAAGTAATTAGTGACATTTAATCTGACCTTCCTTAACTCTAATCTCGTCTCAATCAGGACCACCCCATGCACGTGACCGGTGGGTCTTATGATCATTATACAAACTACAAAGAATTCTAACGTGTAGGCACGTGAGAAAGCGTGAACCAACCACGACAAGGTCGGACGATCAGGTGCACGTATCCCGCACGTCTCGATAGGTCACTAGTAGCATCATGTCCCTCCACGTGTAACCCAAAAAAAGTTCCTACACGAAAATGACAATTCCAGTAGCCGACTCCCCCAAATTACCAAACGTAGCCCACACGGGCAGTGGCCAAGTGGCAAAGCTAACAACTCCATTAAAACCGACAGCACTCAGATGGGATCCATCAGGACCCACCTATCATCATACTATCCACATCACTTATCATGACGCATGGCGAGATACAAAGAATGTTACAGCGTGTCCGAATGACACTGGATTTAAATTGCCCAAGCCGACATTAGTGAGGACACGTGTCCATGGCTATATGGGTTGAGACGGGAGTCCCAGCACCATCTAGCACGGCGTTACTCGTTATGTGCTCGTCTTTAATTCTTCTTTCGTTTTCTACTATCTTCTTCTATGGCTTATTCCTGTATCAAACCGACTTCGCCTTTCGTTTTCTTTCTTTGATATTTCGCGTTGGATCCGCGTCAGCTTCTTCCTATAAAAACCCTTCAATCCATGCCAGCATCTCTTATCTTCTAAGTATCGATCGTTCGAGATATCAGTGATTCAGTACTACTGTGTGTTAATTATTTAGCTTATAGTTAATTATCTCTGTTTCTTTCTGTGTGTAGTATTAATTGATTAATTAGGTTGTGGTAATGGCGGAAGAACAGCAGCAGCAGCACCAGGCGTTGATTCATGAGATCAATAGTCTTTCCAATGTTGAAGGTGATCATCATGATGATCAAGTGAAGGATCGAGGATTGTTTGATTTACTGGGGAAGAAGAAGGAAGAGGAGAAGCCACAGGAAGTAGTGATCCAGACGGAGTTTGAGAAGGTTCAGGTGTTGGATCAAGAACCTCATCATCATCATCATGAGGAGAGAAAGGAAGAGAAGCAGAAAGAAGATCATCTTGAGGAGGAGAAGAAACCAGATTTGATCGAGAAGCCTCATCGATCTCATACCAATTCTAGTTCTAGCTCGGTAAGGATACTTTATATAATAGAAGCATATATATATATATAATAGCAGTACTAGTTAATTTTAGCACCTATTTTTAGCGCACAACCTATTAAATACGTTCGATATCTTTGAATTAAATTAATTCATGATTCAAGAGCATCCACCGTACATCACAAGGGCGTGCCGTAAAATTATGTGTTTAAATCATATGCACTTAACATCTTTTGATGCAGATTATTTTGAATTATGTCAGAATATATAATTTGAGACAATTTGAAAGGTGTGTTTCTACTATAACACTTTTTATTTATTTAATGATCTTTTGCTTGCCTATGATGAAATATGTTTATGAGTTATGTAAAAATGACCTAATTACATATGTACCTAAATTTATTTTCAAACTGATTGATACACAAGAGAAAAAAAGAAAAAGTAAATACTTTCTGCTCATCATACACAATATTATCATATGCGTATGGTTTTAAATATAATTTTTAAGTTGTAGAAGTATTTCTTTATATTTGTATCCCAACGCATTCTAGCTAGCTAACTAGCTACCTTTATATGTATTTTAATTTCTAGATTTGATAACTTGTGTTTTTGTGAAAATTACTGCAGCGCGATGAGGAGGAAGGTGAAGGAGGAGAGAAGAAGAAGAAAGAAAAGAAGAAGATAGATAAACATGAAGAAGGAGCAGAAGCTGTTGGTGAGGAGAAGAAGGGATTTATAGAGAAGATAAAGGAAAAACTTCCTTGTGGACAGAAGGAAGTACAGGAAGATGTTTATGAAGGTGAAGAGAAGGAGAAGCAGAAGGGTATTTTGGAGAAGATCAAGGAGAAGTTGCCAGGACACCACACTGACGGTGAAGAGAAGGAAAAGGAGAGTGCTATCCACTAAGATTATGTTTTAAGTTATTAAGTTTATTTTAATGTTGAGATTATATATAGGAGTGTTTTGCATGTTTGTAAGAGTTTGTTTGGGTAATTATTGTTTATGGGTTAAGGGGAATAATGTACTGATCCTCTCCTGCTATTTGTAAACTGAAGTATTACACCATATTGATTAATGTTGTTATCCCATATATATATATATATATATATATATACATCGTATATATGTATGATAAAAGTGCCGAGATCACTATGTATTTACCTTTTTAATATTTATACATTGTGTGTAATTTCTAATTAAAAAATGCTAGTTCTTGTAGTATTGTCTTTTGTACTTGTTACAATACATTTTTTTTTTAGTATTATAAAAGAGTAATGTTATATTGACATTCAATATGTATATCATAAAAGAGTAATGTTACTTTGAATATTTAAAGTGTACATTACTAACATATATTATTGGATTGTTTCGAATTATGTGTTGGCACAGGATTAGAAGCAATTTAATGGTGTTTAGCGGTGATGTACACTTTGGATGTATACCTTGTATGTCACTTTAGCATTTTTCATTATAAAAATGGGTATGTCAAGCCAATAAAAGCTTTTTGACAATGAGTCAAGAGGCAAATCTCTCGTATTTGGAAGAGCTCCCTGCTTCTCCGCAGCTTCCTAAGGCCTAGCGAGGGAGATCTTCCAAAAAGAAGAGTTTTATTCAAAAGTCTGCATGAATCAGCAACATTGAGAAGAAAGTAGAGAAGATCTCTCAACTAGTGCCGGAACAAAACGAAGCATTGCATGCAACTCTTCCGTCGCCACGGCCACGAGTCCCAAAGGTTCGAAAAGATGAAGGAAGTCATTGCCGGAGTATCAATTCTCTACTGAAATTCGTGAAAAGCAATAACAAGCATCTCGACTTCCATAAGAGATCTTCGCCATTTCCTAGAGGCAAAAAAGGAGCACGACTCTAGCTCTTCCCAAGTCCAGTCAGCACCGAAGAAATCAAGTCATCCTCTACCTAGATCGGTTCCAGCCAAGTCGACCTCAACCAGGTCGGCCCCAGCAAGGATACTTAAGCTAGGATCGCTTCCTGTAAGGTCTTTTCGGTCGGTACGAACCAGGCTGACCTGGCATTCTAAAAGCATCCAAATTCGATCTCATAAGGAGTATGAACACTTTCCCTAACTTTTCACCCAAGAAGTACTTCAAGCCCCATTTCCAAAGAATGTCAAAATAGCAGACATCAAAACGTACAATGAAAAAATTGACCAAAGATAGCACGTTGAAAACTACAAGTCCTGGATGGAATTTAAAGGATATGACGACGCAACAATGTGCAAAGGCTTCCAAATTACCCTCCGAGGACCAGTTAGGAAGTGGTATTGGAAGCTAGAACTAGGGTCGATCTGCTCGTTTGGTCATCTTGCTCACCAGTTCATCAGACATTTCGCTGGCAAGAAAGAAAGGAAAAAATTGGTGAACAGCTTGCTGACCATTGGACAAAAATAAGGGAAAAGTCTAGAGGATTACTCGAGCGATTTGATGATGTTCGATTTGAGGTAAACGACTTAGAGTACATTTTAATTCAAAAAGATACCGATGGAGAAGAATTTGGATACCCATCATAAATGTCATTGATTTATACAATTTTCAAAACTTAATGTTTGAAGGGAGACTTCAATGTTTGAAGGGAGACTTCAGAATCCAGAGGATTAAAGATTAGTATTTTGTCAGCTTTGAGTATAACTAAACTTCATTTTTTTTTTCTTTTTCCATCACTATCTATAATTTTTTTTAACTTTCCTCTTTTCTAGTATTTTGTCAAGTTTTATAACTTTTCCCTTAAAATTCTAAGCAATTTAAATTTTTTTCTTTCCACCACCTAGTTCATTTCCTTAATGGTCCTCTCCCTTTGAATATGACGAGATGGTTTCAACCAGTCATCAAGATTTTAAAATCGCAAATTTTGAGCTCTAAAAGTTTTTTTTTTCCAAATAATAATCCACAACGGGGGTAACAAATATAGTAGATTAACTCCAGCATAACTACAAGATGGAGGATTTAATTAAATAAAAAAAACTAGTGGCAGCAATCTTTTTGCCTTGCGGCATGTACAAACAATTCAATTAGGAGTCAAAGTAAAATAAACTTTCCAACAACACTAGTAACCATGCAACACCAAAATTAAGCAGCTTCATGTAGAAATTAGAACCCAAACCTGCTTATGATTAAGTGCTAGACAGAAGAGAAAGGTCGCCCGAACTCATTTTCTGAGAAGATGGCGGCAACCGCTGCAATTGTTGTCAAAGTACTCTATATCAGAAAAATACGAAGAGAGATTTGGAAAAGTTTCCCTCTGATTCGGCGTTTTTCATTATATATATATTGTCCATTTCATCTATATACGTCAGTATATGCTATACATGTAGTCTAACAGATTCCTAATCTTTAGCATCTATACAAGGTAAGATAATATATACAGCTAATAATAATAGAGTCCTAAATTGCATAAACTTCTAAATTGCATAAACTTCTAAAATTGTATACTCGGTAACATCCCCCCTCAAATTGATGCTGGTAAGTCAATCAGCAACAATTTGCCAACAAGAAATTGATGCCGCTGTCGAGTCATAGCTTTGGTGAAGACATCAGCCACTTGGAGATCAGAATAGATGTGAGGAAGAGATATCACCCGACTTTCCAAAGTGTCTCGAATAGAATGACAATAAACTTCAATGTGCTTGGTGCGTTCATGGAAAACAGGATTGGTGGCAATCTGAATAGCACTAGTGTTATCAGCATGAAGAGGGGTAGAAGTAGTCTGAGGAAACCCAAGCTCCTCAAGGAGGCCACGTAGCCATACAATTTCAGAACAAGCAGTAGACATGGCACGATACTCAGCCTCAGTAGAGGATTTAGAAACACGATCTTGTTTCTTACATCGCCAAGAAATTAAGGCATCACCTAAAAACATACACCAACCTGTAGTAGATCGACGTGTATCCGGACACCCAGCCCAATCAACATCACTATAGGCAACAAGTTGAAGAGAGGATTCGGAAGGAAAGAACAATCCACGAGTTGGTGATCCTCGAAGATAGCGAATGATGCGGCGAACGGCAGCAAGATGGAGATGCCGAGGAGAAGACATAAATTGACTGACCTGATGGACAGCATAGGAGATATCAGGTCGAGTAGTGGTCAAGTAGATAAGACTCCCAACCAAGCGCCGATAGAGAGTAGGATCATCCAGAAGGTCCCCTTCATCTTTCCTGTATTTGACATTTACCTCCATAGGAGTATCAACAGAAGAAGTGTCCTCCAAACCAGCCAAAGGGATAAGATCTTGAATATACTTATGCTGGTTCACGAAAATGCCATGGGCTCGATGATGAACTTCCAATCCTAAGAAGTATGTGAGCTGGCCAAGATCTTTCATATGGAAAGTTACATGTAACAGCGGTTGAAGCTTAGTAATCAAACCACAATCAGTGCCAGTAATGATAATATCATCCACATAAACCAAGAGAATAACTATACCCGACGTAGATTTGTGGAAGAAGAGAGAAGAATCATATTGACTTTGTGTAAAACTGAAGGAAAGAAGTGTACTGCGAAACTTCTCAAACCAAGCGCGGGGCGCTTGCTTGAGCCCATACAGAGAACGCCTTAGCTTACATACATCATGAGGAGAAGAAATAGTCATACCAGAGGGAAGCTTCATGTAAATCTCTTCTTGGAGATCACCATGAAGAAAGGCATTCTTCACATCCATCTGATGTAGTTGCCACGACTGTGAAGCAGCAATAGCTAAGATGGTTCGAACCGTGGTCATTTTGGCAACAGGAGCAAATGTCTCCTCATAATCAACCCCATATTCCTGCTTGTTACCCAGAGCTACAAGGCGAGCTTTGTACCTGTCTAAAGAGCCATCAGAACGAAGTTTTACAGAAAAAACCCATTTACTCCCAATAGGTTTGACTGTAGGGGACAAGGAACAATATCCCATGTGTGATTCTCCTCAAGTGCTTGAAGTTCTGCTTGCATTGCAAGTTGCCAACACTCATGTTCCATGACCTGTTTGTAGCAAGAGGGAATGGAAATAGTGGATAAAGTAGCGACAAGAGAGACAGGAGAGAAGAAACCATACCAAGTAGGGGGTCGAGAAGGACGAGTAGACCGACGAAGAGAGGTGGAAGCAGGATCAGGCGCCGGGTCAAGATCGGAAGGAGGCACAGAGGAACCAGACTCATGTCGACTACGTCTCTCATACACAAAACCAGGTTTGAACCTTTCCACAATTGTTGGGGATTCAGAAAAAATAGGCAGAAGAGATACAGATGCAGATGGCAGCTCAACATGAGATGGAAAGAAATATTGATTTTCAAAGAAAATCACATTCCGGGAAACCCGTATACGACAACCATGGGGATCGTAACAAACATAACCCTTGTAAGGGATAACATAACCAAGAAAAACACACTTAACAGACTGAGCAGTAAGTTTATGTCGTTCATGAAGAGGAAGATGCACAAAACAAACACAACCAAATGTACGAAGATCAGAATATAAAGGAGAATGACCAAACAACTTAGAGAAAGGAGAAACATGATTTAGCGTAGGAGAGGGTAAGCGATTGATCAAATAAACTGCAGTAGAAAGTGCTTCACACCAAAAACGAGAAGGAACAGATGATTCAAGTAAAAGAGTTCTTACTACATCAAGAAGGTGGCGATTTTTCCTTTCAGCAACACCGTTTTGCTGTGGTGTCGAAGGACAAGATCGTTGAGAAAGGATCCCTTTGCTTTGAAGAAAGTCCTGAAACTCATTAGACATGTATTCGCCGCCAGAATCAGAGCGCAAGACCTTGATGCTGGCAGAGAATTGAGTCTCAATAAGTGCAAGAAAGCGCTTAAAGACTGAAAAGACTTCACCCTTAGCCCGGAGGAAGTAAACCCAAGTAAAGCGACTAAAGTCATCAATGAAAGTAACAAAGTACTTGTAATGCGCATGAGAAACAACAGGTGCAATCCCCCAAACATCACTATGAATAATCTCAAAACATTGTGAGGCACGAGATGCATGATGAGGAAAAGGTAGAACTTTACTTTTGCCAAGTTTGCATGATGTACAATCGAATGAAAGAGCAATAGAAGAGCATGCTTTATTTCCCAATAATCCATAATTAAATAAAGTACGAAGAACATCAGAGTTTGGGTGGCCTAGACGTCTATGCCACGTCTTATTTCTAGAATCAACAACATTACATGCAAATGAAAGGAAAGGAAAACGAGGAATAATAGTGGAATGAGAAACATGAAGAGGAAAGAGTCGTCCCACTTTAGGCCCCTTCGCGATCATCTTCCCTGACACTTGATCCTGCACAACACAACCAGAATGGGAGAAATGGGCATGACAATTATTATCAACCAATTGACCAACAGAAATAAGATTTGTGGAGAGGTCAGGAGACACAAAAACATCAATTAAGGAAGAGGAAAGATCACCAACAGCACTGATAGGCAGAGAACTGCCATCAGCGGTGTTAATTTTCAGATTTCCATTATAATTCCGGACATTGGAAAGAGGAGCAATAGTATTTGTCATATGGTTAGAGGCTCCGGAGTCAAAATACCAAGGTTTAGAAGAAACTTTATGATTACTTGAGAACCCAAAAGCAGAAAAAGCAGAAATGATCATCTATTGTACCATTTCAGGAGTGAGTGTGTTCGGATTTGCCAAGGCTGGAGAAGCAGGAATAGGAACAACCGACGAGGCAGCAGGCAATGCAGCAGAACTAGAGGCACCAGTGGAGGCATGATAAGCAGTACCCTGCTTCCTTTCAGGTCGAATGGGACAAGCAGAGATGATATGACCCTGTTTCTTGCAGTAGTTACAGAACTTCTTGGGACAATCCCGAGCAATATGGCCAAAAGCTTTACAACTAAAGCACTGGACAACACGCATGTCTCTACCCTTATTTCTCCCTTGTGCTGCATAAGCCACAGAAACAGGTGCACTAACATTAGCCCGATGTTCCATGGCAGCATGAGTAACGATACGCTGCTCCTCACGAAGAAGTTCACTCAAGCAAGCACCCAAAGATGGGACAGGATGACGGTTCATCAAAGTAGAACGGGCAATTTCAAAATCAGGTCGTAACTTCATCAAGAATTGATCTCGCTTGCTGGTTGCATGCACTTCTTGGATAACAGAGAGAGCTGCATTGGGAACTTTAGCATAAACAATGTCGCAATAGTCAGCCCAAAGAGTTTGAAAACCAGAAAAATATTCCTCAATAGAGAGACTGCCTTGTGTGAAATTAGCCATCTCATACTCCAATTGAAATCGTTTAGCAGAGTTGTCTTGATTGTAAACCGTGTTAAGATAATTCCACATAGCAGTGGCAGTTTTATAAGGCCTCAAATTGAGAACAAGGTGAGGCTCAACCGAGCTAAGGAGCCAAGTCATAACCCGAGCATCATGAATGTCCCACTTAGATAAAGCCTCGACACCTTGAGGTCTTGGAACACTCCCATCAATATGACCCCACAATTCTTTTCCTTTGACAAATAATTTAAATTGGAACTCCCAAGCAGAATAATTTTTACCAGTAAACCGAAAATGGAATGATTCCAACTTATCCGATGACATGATGCAACCAAGAGACAGATAATATCCCACCAGAAAAAAAAATTGCACCGAAAATTATAAGAGGCACAAACCAAGAATACCGACAATGATAAATTTTCGAAAGCAAGAATCGAACGGGAAGAACCGAACCAGTTGCTGCGCGCCAAAAAGGTTGCAAGAATCGAGCGATACCTCCGAGATCAGAGATCAGAACATCTCAAGAGTGATTCATCATATAAGGCCGAAGATCGAAGCCTTTCTCGAACGAAAGAAATACAAATACATATTTCTTAACAAGAAGCTCAACAAAGTTGAAGAGAAAGTAAGCGATTTTGATTCAGAAATCAAAACCTTCGTCAAACCAATAATGCCAACCTCAAGACCAAACCAGTTGTTGCGCGCCAAAAGAGTTGCAAGATGCAAGCGATACCTCCGAGATCAGAAATCAGCACGACTCAAGAACGATAAATGATAGAAGGCTAGATCGAAGCCTTTCTCGAACGAAGACGAAGAGAGACAATTTCATCCGATTGATTTGAGAGCGAAACGCTGACGCGTAAACAAGAAAACCCTAACGAGGAAGACCAGAACCCTAGAGGTTGAATCGAGCGACACGATCGACAGACCAGAAATCAAAACCTTCGTCAAAACCCTCACCGGGAAGACGATCACTCTCGAAGTCGCGAGCTCCGACACCGTAGCCAACCTCAAGACCAAAATCCTGGACAAATCACTCTCTGATCAGCAGCGACTCATCTTCGCCGGAAAGCAATTGGACGACGGAAGAACCCTAGCGGATAACAACATCCAGGTAAAACCATTAGATCTCTCTGATACCATGTCAAAGTACTCTATATCAGAAAAATACGAAGAGAGATTTGGAAAAGTTGCCCTCTGATTCGGCATTTTTCATTATATATATATTGTCCATTTCATCTATACACGTCAGTATATGCTATACATGTAGTCTAACAGATTCCTAATCTTTAACATCTATACAGGGTAAGACAATATATACAGCTAATAATAATAGAGTCCTAAATTACATAAACTTCTAAATTGCATAAACTTCTAAAATTGTATACTCGGTAACAATTGTAAGGCCCAAGCTGATACAATTGTACTAAACAAGAAAGTAAGAAACTCAGTTTAGACTAGTACTAGAGAAAAATAAATTTAACAAAAAAAAAAGAAAAAAGAAAAATAAAGAAATAAAGAAATAAAGCATTCAGGATTATTGTTTCACCTTCAAATGGCAATGGTCAATTAGTATCAAACATAGATTAAGCAATATCATGGCCAAATGCCACAACATTTCTTCTCTCCTAACACTACCTCGCCTCTCGTAATACGCAACAATGAAGAACATTGCAGCAGGGAACAATAGGACAATATCCGAAGACAAAACTGTCAATCTCATCAGAAACTTCCTGCAATCAAAACCCCAAAAATAAATCTCAGGTTTTAATTCAAACAACCATTTCCAAACAATTCAACAACTTTGTTTAATCACTCACTAACCCGAGAGGTTTCATATCTAGAGTGGCTGGCCAACGTCGTGATGGTTAGAAAACCAAACGAAAAATGGAGGACCTGTGTTGATTTTAAAGACCTAAACAAGGCCTGCCCGAACGATAGCTTCCCTCTTCCTAGGATAGATCAGCTCGTGGATGCTACTGTCGAACATGAATTTCTCAGCTTCATGGATGCTTATTCTGACTACAACCAAATTATGATGCACCACAGAGATGAAGAGAAGACCTCGTTCATAACAGACCGAGGCTTGTACTGCTATAAAGTAATGGCTTTCGCCCTTAAAAATGCTGGTGCGACATATCAGAGGTTGGTGAACCGGGTCTTCGAAGAGAAGATTGGGTAGAACATGGAAGTGTATGTCGATGACATGCTAGTGAAGAGCATCAAATCGGCAGGTCATCCTCATGATCTCAGAGAAGTGTTCGACACAATCAGGCACTACAATATGAGACTAAACCCGACCAAGTGCACATTCGGAGTCACGGCAGGAAAATTCTTTGATTTCTTAGTCAACCATAGGGGGATCGAGGCAAATCCTGACAAGATCAGAGCTATCCTAGATATGAAAGCACCCAAAAGTATAAAAGAAATATAGTGTTTGACAGGGTGCATAGCCGCACTGAATCGGTTCGTGTCAAAGTCTACAGACAATATTCTACCATTCTTTAGATTAATAAAGAAGAAAATTGTTGAATGGGACAAGGAGTGTGAGCAAGTTTTTCAAGAGCTTAAAACTTACCTCAGCTCATCACCTATGCTCTCAAAACCAGTTCCCGAAAAGAAGCTCTTTCTTTACCTGTCCATATCTGATGCGATAGTGAGCTCTACTCTCATCCGGGAAGAGTAGGGGATACAAAAACTTGTCTACTATGTGAGCAAGTCATTGCTCAATGCCGAAACCAGGTATCTTGAAATTGAGAAGTTGGTCCTCGCCCTCATCACTTCAACTAGGAAGCTTCAACCATACTTCCAAGCTCATTCCATTGTTGTGCTTGCACAACACCAGGTACGCCAAGTTTTGCAGAAACCTAAGACTTCAGGTCGGTTGATGAAGTAGGCTATTGAACTCAGTGAGTTTGATATTGAATATCGACCAAGAATATCTATCAAAGGCAAGCACTGGCTGATTTTGTAAAGGAGTTCTCTTCTAATTAGAATGAGGAAGATGATATAGATGCTGAGCTCGAGCTGACATGAAAATTGTTCGTCGACGGCTCATCATGCAAACATGGAAGTGGAGCCGACATTGTTTTGGTTTCACCCAAAGGAGACAAACATCTAGCAGCTCTCCGCTATGGCCTCTCGGCTTCAAATAATGAGTTTGAATATGAAACGTTGTTAGCAGGATTTCGAATAGCGCTCAATTAGGGGGTACACAAGATTGCAATATGTTGTGATTCACAACTTGTTGCAGGTCAGGTCACCGTCGAGTACCAAGCAAAGGATGATCGCATGCAGGTCTACCTGCTGATTGTGAAAGAGCTACTGAGCAACTTTGAAGAATATGAGGTCATACAAATCCCTCTAGCAGGCAACTCACTTCCAGATTCTCTCTCGAAGCTAGCCTCATCTTTTGGGGACGAGCTCATTCTACAAGTATCAGTAGAATATCTGCCTAGCAGGAGTGTCAAGGAGTGTAGCCAGGTAGGCTTCACAGAGGTCAGCTCTTCCTGGATGGACCTGATTGTGGAATTCTTGAAAAAAGGAGAGCTCCCAGCAGACAAACTAATGGCAAGGAAAATACAGCGATAAACGGCCATGTACGTGCTCATCGACACCATGTTGTATCTACCAACGATGACGTTGTAAGCAGACGATCTCTTCACCACAAGAAATTCCACCATAACTGTAGCTCGGTGCTCTTCCTCACCTGCCGTGACCGGAAGAGCTATCATCCCTTCTGGCATAATCTCATATCCTGTAAGCCCGATGAGAGGGACATCCATGGGGGTGAGCTCTATTTTCACGAGCCCCAACTTTTCAAACGTCGACCAGTAGAAAATGTCGGCCGAGCTACCATTGTCAACGAGAATCCGATAGATTTTGTAGTTCGCTACATCCAACATTATCAGCAAAGTATCAAAATGAGGTTGACAGATGTCTCTAGCCTCTTCCTCCCTGAAGGTGATAGCAAAATCTGTCCTTCTTTGCTTTTTTGGTAGGCTCGGCAGGTTCATAATGTCCTTTCGGGCAGCTCGGACGTAAGCCTTCAGTGCTCGGCTCGACGTTTCCTCGAGGTCTCCACCAAAAATGATTATGATCTCCCTCGGCTGGTCAGTTCTTCCGTTCTCTGGCGAACGAGCTCTTCTCTGATTCGAGCTTTTCACGTATTCCTGCAGACGACCTCGACATATAAGAATTTCTATCTCCTCTTTCAAGTTGAAACACTGGTCAGTATTATGACCATGATCCTTGTGATATCGACAATACTTCCTCTTGTCTCATCAATCAGAAGGAGTACTCAACTTTTTTGGCCATTTGAGGTATTCCTTGTCTTGGATCTCTAGGAAGATCTGCTCTGCTAAGGTGGTCAAAGGCGTTTTGCTGAATAAACGTTATGCACGCGCCTTGCTTTTTTGGTCTCGTCGATCTGAATTGGACCTCTTCCCGCCTTGATTGTCTTCCTTGTCTTCGTCGTCTCTTTTCCACTTCTGGTCCTTCTTCGAACTATTGGAGGGATTATCCTCTTCCTTTTTTGCTTCAGCCTGCTCATCCGCATTAATGTACTTCTAAGCTCGGTCTAGGACCCTCCTTATATGTTTGAGCTTTTTTCTTCCCCAAGGAGTAGTGGAATCGTCTGGGCTTAAGCCTGGCCATGAAGGCTGTGATAGTTGTTTTGTCATCACAGTTGTTTACCTCAACTCGAGCATCATCAAATCGCTCGAGGTAATCCTCAAAACTTTCCCCTTGCTTTTGTCGAATGGTCAGCAAGCTGTTCACCAATTTTTCTCTTTCTTTCTTGTCGGCGAAGTGCTGATGAACTGGTGAGCAAGATGACCAAACGAGCAGATCGACCCTGGTTCTAGCTTCCAATACCATTTGCACATTGTTGCGTCCTCATATCCTTTGAATTCCATCCAGGACTTGTAGTTTTCAACGTGCTCTCTTTGGTTGATCTTTCCATTGTACGTTTTGACGTATGCTATTTTGACATTCTTTGGGAATGGGGCTGGAAGTACTTCTTGGGTGAAAGGTGAGGAAAAGTCTTCATACTCCTTATGGGATCGAATTTAGGTGCTTTTAGAATGCCAGGTCAGCCTGGTTCGTACCGATCGAGAAGACCTTGCAGGAAGCGATCCTAGCTTAAGTATCATTGTTGGGGCCGACTTGGTTGAGGTCGACCTGGCTGGGACCGATCTAGGTAGAGGACGGCTTGATCTCTTCCGTGCTGACTGGACTTGAAAAGAGCTAGTGTCGTGCTCCTTCTTTATTGCCTTAAGGGAATGACAAAGACTTCTTATGAAAAGATATCTTTGTTTTGATCCGTCGAGATGCTTGCTATTGCTTTTTGCCGATTTCGGTAGAGAATTGATACTCCGACAAAGCCTTCCTTCATCTTTTCGAACCTTTGGGACTCGTGGCGGTGACAACAGAAGAGCTGCACGCAATGCTTCGTTTTTATTCCAGCACTAGTTGAGAGATCTTCTCTACTTTCTTCTCAATGTTGTTGATTCAGGCAGACTTTTGAGCAGAGCTCTTCTTTTTTTTTGGAGGTCTCCCTCGCTAGAACTTAAGAGGCTCCGGAGAAGTCGGGATTTGCCTCTTAACTCATTGTTGGAAAGTTTTTATTGGCTTGATAAGTCGTCCCCACAGACGACGTCAAATGTTGATGCAGAATCTGACCAACACCAAGTAGATGAACACATGTAGGAAATGATCGTATATGGAAGTATGAGCTCTCCGGTTCCGGCGAAGGTTTATCAGCTTGATCTGAGAAGAAAAGAGAAAGCAGTATAGCTATCATAAGGAACACCGGTGTGGTGCCTGCTAAATACCCTCTGATGCCTAAGTTAGAGCTTGTTCAAGACTATAGCAATAACTCTTGTAGAGAGTTGTTAGTACCTTATGGTGAGGGTGGTAGGTCTTATTTATAGATGATGTCATCTGGCTGGAATGGCTAGCTGCCCAGTAGGCATGGTGCCACGTGTCGTTTCGTCATTGGTTGAGATGAGTTGGATGAGCTCATCTATTCCGAGTTGTTCTTGGAAAAGGAATCTCATCCTCTCTGGGATGACCCCTATCTTGCAGGTTCATCTCGGAGTAAGAATCTTATCTTACCTCGAATGATGCCTATTTTTTTGATTTGTCTCGGAGGAGGAGTCTTATCCCGTCTCTATTTCGAAGTCCATGTTTGATACGTGCACAACTACCTCGAATTTCTCGGGATATGACGTTCTAGGAAAAAATCTCTTATCTTCTCTGCCTTGTCTAAAATCATCAGCTCGGCTCAAGGCCAAGCTGTCAGAGATTATCAGCTCGTCTCAAGACTGAGCTGTCAGCAATGAGCTTGGTTGGGCCGAGCTAATGATGTCAATGGGTTTTCGGGATTTTTTAAAGATCACCTCGTCAGGTCGGCTCGATTGGTTTTCTACGGTCGAGGTAAATATGATTCAGCCGAGCTAACCTAGCGGTCTTTCATTTTATGCAATTTTTACCTCACCACCTCAGCTCGTCAGCCTCTACACGTGGCTTATGCTTTCTATATTTCCAGCTCAGCTTTTCTGGTGTCCAAGTCGGCTACTATCTGAGCTGACCACCCAACAACCTCATATTCAAGTAAGGTGCATCGTAGGATGCTTACTAGTCTTTGCAAGAGCACTGCGGTTATTGAACTAGCTGAGCCCACCTTTTGGGGCACTCGTTACAATACTTTACCTTGTTAATTTTCTACTTTTTAGGTATTCACCATTCTAGAACTCACTTGAATTAATTATTGATGAACAATTCTCATAACGAATTGATCATAATATGTCGTCTTTTCATTTTATGACCTAATTTAAGTTTAATTAACTTTTTTGATTTTTTAACCTTTTTTATATAATAGTCATGAGAATGTGCTTTTATTTTAAACAGTGTTTTATTTTTTTTGTCAGTTTTCCAATACAATTTTATTTTGACTTTGTAGTAATTAGTGAATAATTCTGTAAATTAAATTAATTACTCGGTTATTCAAAATTTATCATGAAATGTTAATTAAATAACCAAATGTAAACATTAGAATAATTGCCAACGTTTGATGTTAAAGCAAAGTTAATAAATTAATCAGATCGCTATGTTGTTTAGTTGTTATGATATTGTCTAAAACTTTATAACTTAATATTTCTATTAATCGTATAAAGCTAATTAATAGGGGGTGAATTTATGTTAGTTGACAAATTCATTAATTAGATACTTCTTCTCTCCTAATTCCTTCATGAAAAATGTTTTATATACGATGGGTGTGTCATTTTTTGACACAACCACCATCTCCTTGAATATTTTGAGAATATACTTATATTTGAAGATGTTGCGCAATACATACGCATCCTCAAAATATTTAAAGGATACTAAGTGTTAGAGACGAAAAATCACGTACATTCTTAAAATATTCAAGGGATACTAAGTGTATGTCAGCGTTAAAAAATAACGTCGATACCAAATGTACATGTAGTAGCATTACTCTTCCTTTATAGAGTACAATGGAGCACCTAATCCATGAGAATTCGGCTACACATGTCTTTAATTAATTTTCATTAATGCAAAACTTCCATATTATTAAGTACAGATCAACAGTAAAAGTATATATTGATCATTTTATTGCCGATCGATATTAATTTTTGGCCCACAATCGAGCCTCAGTTGACTGTAACACCTAGTTACACGTGTCTATGTTTGATTATGTGTTGGACAGCCAAATCCATAGTCGTGCCACACACAATATCCTCATCACCCCTGGTTCCTTTCTTCCCCTCCGCAACTACTTCGTTCTAGCGCTTTCCACTTTCTTTAACTTTCACTTTGCGTTGGAACTGAGTTTGTGATATTCTCCCTAATATATATAGGATCATATTAGAGTAGAGGCATTTGTGTATGATCAATCATCAAATAATTAATCTTTTTTGATCGATCAAAGTTACTATAACTTGAAACCAATGGCGGAGGAACAGCACAATAATGGCGTCCAAGGCCGGATTGTCGAAGATAAAAGCGTGAAGAAGGAAAAAGAGACAGTGATAATAGCTGATGATCAGTTTGAGATCAAGGCCGAATATGATCATGACCAGGAGAATAAGGAAGAGGAAGAAGAGAAGCCACCGGGTAGTGCTAGTTCTTGCTCGGTATATATCCACAAACTTTTAAAAAAAAAAAAAAAAAAAACTAAACCTTCAAAGTAGTTTTCATGCATTGTAGCTAGAGATCATTGACACATGCTAATTAATTGAGTTTTATTTCAATTAAAAGAAGATCTGTGTGTGTTTAATTGACATTAATAGAAGCATCACCTTTTATTAGAGTAGTACTAAATATATGTTGGGTGACAACGTTATTTTTTTACCCTAACACTCAACCTCCATTGAATGTTAGAATGTTACGCAATATATGCACATTCCCAAAACATTCGAAAGTGTTGGGTACCAGCGTTAAAAAATAACATTGACACCCAACGTACATAAAATATTTTTCTTAATATATATATTGTTGAATTGGTTTGTTTTATGTGTAGATGCATCATTCAATACAATTTAATATTGATGCATTAAGAGAGTGATCATGCTACTTTAATTTTGAAAAAGAAAATGCTAAAATTACATCAAAAGTGTAAATATATAGTGTATATCACTTTTATTCACCATTAGATTGTTTCAAATTATGTACAAACATGTGATTTAAGACAATTTAATGATGTATAAAAGAGATGTACACTTTAGATGTTAACGTAGCATTACTTATTTTGAGTATGTGACAATGCATGATCCAACTTGGATGCCTACTAACAATTTGATTTCAAGGAATTTGTACTGTAAGCTTCCGTTGAGTTTTGTGTTGGTTCAATGGTACTAACATTTTGTAAACTTAAAGAATGATTGGTCACCATTGATTTTTTTGAATTATAATTATAAAATAATTATTAATTTTTTCCATTTTTTTTTCTTCAAAATTTGCAGCACTGCATCAACCAAAATGAAGAGGAAGACACTTGCATTCCAATTACTGACTGTAGGGAACCACCTAATAAGAAGAATGGTTTACTAGAGAAAATCACTTTTTGGCGCGCATCTAATTAAGGAGGTTGGAAATATGGTCTTGAGATTACAAAGTTGAAGAAGAAGAAAAGGAAGAACAATAAGCTCTGTAAAGCATTAAAGAACATCATAGCATTTAAATAAACAGAAATAAAAAATAAATGAGGAAGAAGATTTGTGAAGGAAAAAAAGCAAGGAGAAAGATGGTATAATATTATAATTAAGAGTAGAAAGGATGATGGGCTTGCCTTTTGTTATTAAATTATGATCATATGTATACTTTCTTTTTTCTTTTTTTTATACAAACTAGTTCTAGTGAGTTTGAACCAATAACCCATGATACTCACCTAATACAAAAGCATATATTTGTATTCATTGCAATTGGTAGCATGATTTTTTTTTTGTTTCTATTAATTTTGTCTAATTAAAAATGTGATGAATATTAATAGATTGTCATTTAAGGTAACGTTTAGTAACTCTAATTCCTCCAAAGTTTAATTGAATAAAAGGTTAAACAAAATTAGAGTGTTTGGTAATAATTTGTCAACATCTAAATAAAACAGCAATTTTATGTCACAACATCATATCTTTCACTAATTAATTAGCATTTTTTTTCTTTGCAAGATATTAATTAGCAAATTTATTATCATGTAGTAGTAGTATTCTCTGTTCAATTTATTTGAAGTGAAGATAAATTGGATGCATGGTTTTTGTCCATCCAAATGACACACCTAAGGCTCTTCCCATCAAGAAGTAAATCGAAAGCTTTGTTAATGTTTTCAAACCCCACCTCATGCGTCACAAAGTCATCTAAATTAAGCTCCTGCAGACATATTAATTATATCAATACAATAACAAACAAATTTTTTAAAAAATTTATGTATATATATATATATATATATATATATATATATATATATATATGTAAGGGTTATATAGATTGTTAATTACCTTGTCCATGTAAAGTTGGAGGAGGATGGGAATATCGGTTTTAGCTTTGATATTTCCAAACATGGAACCCTTTAGGGTTTTCCCACTCTGTACGATTTCCAATGAGCTGATGCTTACATGCGATTGTGGGTCCACCCCTACAACTACAGCTTTACCCCATCCCTGCATTAAATTTTCAAAATTCAAATATTAAAAAAACTAAAAATAAATATATAAACAAGAAAGACTTGAACAACAAGTCCACAACAACAACAACAGCAGCCTCTTTGTTCTCCAACATGGAGACTTGGTCGCTTGGTCCCTAGTTAGGGAGGGAGGTGCAAGAACCGAAGCTATGCGCCATTTGCAATCCACTTTACCACCTTGACATACACCATGAATACATTTACTATAAACGTAGTACTGCTATATTGACAGTCATAACAAATGCACCATAGATTGATTTGAATCATGTGTTAGTACATAATTTGAGACAATCCAGTGATGATGTATTAATGAAAATTTGTCTATCAACGTACACGACTGATGTCACTTCAACATTTTCTTTACTATAAATGGATTTGGATCTCTAGAAGTATTAATATTGTCCTTACTTAACTACCTTACGTCCATAAATGGACTTAGGAAAATGAAGTTTTACTCCAAAAAAAAAACTCAAAGAGATGAGGAGGAGACCAACGCTTTATATCTCAAATGATTAGTTCATAAAGCACCTAAGTTGGCTGTGGAACATGACCGATGAAATTAAACCAAAAAAAAAAAGAAAAAGCTAGCTAGTATGCATACCTTCCGGCAAGAAGCAAATGCTTGGTGCACTAGTGACACCGAACCAACACACTCAAAGCTGTAGTCAGCTCCCCCATTTGTCATCTCCTTAATCACCTGTTTAATTAAAACGGGATGATTCATAGTTCACTAATTGGCTTAATTTCCCGCCACTTGTGAAGGCAATTCATACCTCACTGGTAGGTTTATTCCCACACTCTTTTGGATTAATGAAGTCTGTGACCCCAAATTTCTTCCCTACATTAAACTCAAGTCATCATTTGAAAGTAAAAGTTACACTATTTGTTTCTGCGACCTTAGAGCACACAGCAGAGTACTCTGTAACTTACTTGCCTAGGGTGCAATGATATAAGATCAGCTAGCTACTAAACTGACATACCCATCTCAAATTTAGCCGGGTTCAAATCCACACCAATAATTTTCGTAGCCCCGCAAAATCTTGCTCCTTCTGCAACCTGTTAAACCAAAGACAGAGTACCCACATTTTAATAATTATTATAAATCCAAAAGTTAAAGCAAAATCAAGTATTAAACTACCATTAAGCCAAAAGTTATAGTTATCATTTATCAAATGAAAGTGCAACAATTTCTCCTTTGTTGAGCATATTCGTATGTTCTTATACACAACCAGTCTCAAGCCCCGATAAAGGATGAAGGTTATGTTAGGTAGTTGATAGTCATTATAAAATTTTCTTAATTAGATCAACTATGATATGGATCTACTTAATCAAACTACAGCTTTAGATAAAGTAGAGTGGAGGAAGCAGATTTATGTACATAGCCAATACCATGCCCTAAAATATTTAAAGATACTCTTTGAAATTGAAGAGTTCTCCCTCCAGATCTATAATTTTTTTTCCCAAATTGTAATTTGAAAGTTACACCTTTCCCTCCCTAGTTTTTCATCTGAAATGTACATGGGTTTGAATCTCAAAAATACTAATATTAACCTTACTTAATCACCTCTTTTGTTTAGGTGTAGGGAAATGACTTTTTGTTGTTTTCTTAAAGCAACCCATTTCCTATATAAAATATCAATGAACTGTTTTCCAAATCTAGCCAACCAAACGTGTTTCCATGTTTTTAAATTTTTGAATACAGAAAACAATCTTCGAATCATAAACCAAATGGGGCCGCTATTTCCATGCTCACTTGCCCAACAAGAAATTGTATTCTTCCTTATTGAAAAAAAAATCTATATTTATATTCCATGTGATAAGATCCTTAACATGGAACTATTATTTACATGGAATTGTTTTTTATTTGATTTATTAAGCTTGAAATCCCTAATTAATTATTGAAGGAGAAACAATTAAAAAGGCTTACAGACAACCCAATGGCGCCTAGCCCAAATATAGCTACAGAGGACCCCTTTTTCACTTTTGCAGTTTTCCAAGCAGCCCCAAATCCTGCAAAAAACATGGACCCAGCTAAAAATTACAGTTTATTAAGCTAGTCAGGGTGCTTCTTAGTTTTTACCTGTTGAAACTCCACAACTGAGCAAGCATGCCTTGTTAGGAGGAACAGAGGGATCTATTTTGGTTATGTGAGCAACATCTACCACTGTATATTCACTAAAACTGGACACATTTAAGAAATGGTACAATGTTTCCCCTTTAGAATCTGAAAATCTGCTTGTTCCATATCTGGGCATCCATGGAGATGTTTTAAATGGGAGTTTTGAGCAGAGGTTGCTCTTCTTGGATAGACAATCCTGGCACTCTTCGCAATCTGATGCAAATGTTGGGATCACAGTATCTCCTTCCTTCACTTCATTTACATTCTCCCCCAAGCTCTCCACAATTCTAATTAAGGCACATAAAACATGTAAAAATCTTAAGTTCAATCAACATTAGGTTGGCCGAGTGTTTGAAAGACAGATTGGCAAACACAATGTCTTCTTAGACATCGATGGTTCGAGCCTCCTACTGGCCAATAATGTCCTTGAGGGTTTACGGGAGATTAGTAGGTGCAAAGGGCCCCATACCTCCTAGGTGCAAAGGGCCCCATACCTCCTAACCTAAAAAATAATAATAATCTTAAATGCTGCTAACTGATTACGAAATAACATTTTATTCATATGATATACATATACTATACATATCATGCATTTGCTTAATCGGTTTCAAAGCATATAATTTTAAGTAAAATAACTAAGGTATTAAATTACAAATTGTTATTTTTTTAATATTTTATTTTAGAGGAGTGTAATAGCTTATATGATTAATTTAATTAAAACTAATATCTATATTTTACCATGCCAAATATATTGAGTCAAAGGTGCAAAATATTTCTAAAATCTAAGTGTGTTCATTGAAAGATCATAAACATACTTACCCAACAGCTTCGTGGCCGAATATCCTTGGAAATACTGCAGATGGGTCCTACACACAAAAAATAAAATATAAAATATAAAATATAAAATATAAAATATAAAATATATATAAATATATTAAAAAAAACCATGTAACAAATCAAAGACAAATATATTGCTATTAGGCGGTTTTTTTTTTCTTTTCTTTTAAAAAATAAAAAGAGTTTGATTAGTCATGTTTAAACTCGGCCACGATTGGTCTCAAGTCCATTTAAGGGAAGAGTTGCGGGTGGCTGACAACTAACATAAAATTTTGTCCCATCAACAAAGACATAAATCTCAATTATCAAACTAGGTAAAGCGCTACCGTGTTGAGTTGAATAGATTAGTAACTATAAAAACAATTTTTGAGAATTCTGCTAAGAAAATAACATTTTCTCAGCAAATTATTAAAAGTCAGTTATATTTAAAATTCTCCTACTATATTCTTGTTTTTGAGTTAAAAAGTACAAACCAACTTACCCCAAGGATTTAATGAAAAAAAAAAAAAAAAAAAAAACCTCGTGTAGTCGTGAAATTCCAAACGAAGCAGCAACTAGGTTGAGTTTTATGAACTCATTAGATTTTTGGATCATGATCACTATATAATGGCCTTGATTAATTTGGATGATGTTCCAGATGTGTTTTCGTAGGGTTTTCTTCTGAACTCCGTAAACGAAGCAGAAGATGGTGATTTGATTGTTAATTTTAAAGAAAAGCTTCACAAATATACATCTTACAGTCATTTTCCAACGCTTAACGTCGCTGCCACAGAGCGCGGTGCAGATGATCTTGATCCGTACTTCCCGAGCTTCTGGCGGAGCCACCACCACTTCCTCTATACTTAGAGCTTCCCCTGCTTTTCTGCATACTGCTCCTGTAATACAAGAAGAACAAGAAGAAGAAGATCGGATCAACAAGATCGATTAGATGAAATTAAGAAGAAGAAGAAGAAGAAGAAGATCGGATCAGATTTACCTCTGCATCGAATTGGTTTTCTTGCAGTTTCCATCTCCCACCAAACAAATTTGATGTCCTACACTCCCCTTAAATCGGATGATGTCCAACCAAACAAACATTGACAATCATTCAGTTTGGTAGTTGGAAAAGTTTTTTTCCAAGTTTCTTTAAAATGTAAAAAATTATTTTTCTAATCATTTGATCCGAAGCAAATGTTATCATACAATTCTAAAAGTGCTCATCCTTTAAAGGTATTTTGTAAAAAGGTTTAAGATCATGTTTTTTTTACACACATTATTTTTTTTAATGTAAATAATAGTAAATTACGTTGGAATGTTATCACGCATTAATTACGTGATACACGAAATATTATCATGTAATTTAAAATAATATAATCACACTTATTTATAATATAAAAAATGTCAAAAAAATATGTCAACTAATTATTTGTTTTTGTAAGAACTGAACCAAACGGGACCTTACGACGTGGGCAAAGATACCAAAGGTAAGAGCTTAAAAACTCTAACAAGCCGGTGTCTTTGATGTAATTTTTTGCTGGCACGGAGACATGTCATAACCTTGAAGAGCATCAATATACAAGTGGTCATTTATGTAGTCCAGCCTAGCTAGTATTTTGTTTGGCGTACTTGCATATCAGGCGATCATATGCCTCCCAACTTAATTAAATAAATGATAATAGAAAATACAAGGCTCTCTCTCACCATTATAAGGTCTAAAAAAAGAATAATGTACTACCATTTTTTCTTTTCTTTTCTCTTTTTGGTTAGGCAAAAGAATTGAGTTATGTTTAACAACCAAAACCAATTACAGGGGGAGAAATCCATACTAATTGAAGAAAGGAGAAAAATCTCATATGTTGAAGACGCAAGGAAAGAGTTCACTTGATCACAATCCTCGAGGAATGCAAACACGATTTTCCCTTCATGGCTGTGACCTCTAAGTTACAATAAAGGTCATGCAATATCTAATACCAAATGAGATATCAAGCAATAAAATCAGATATTACAATAAAATTTTATTTCCAAGCATATTACATTATACAGGCATCAGGGTCCCCTATCATTTCAATAGAAAGCGAACGACTTTGTTATGGGACAGTTTTTTTCTGTTTTACTCAATAGTAAATTTACCAATGTAGAGACGACCACAAGAGATGAGAAATGATCATTATTCATGATCTTTGTCCATCCATCCATATGACACATCTAAGACACTTCCCTTCTTGTAGGAAACCAAAAGCTTTGTTAATGTCTTCAAACCCCACTTCATGTGTCACAAAGTCATCCAAATTAAGCTCCTGCAAGCAAATTCCACCAACAATTTTACATTATGAGTTTATGACAAAAGGGGAAGAAGAAACTATAAAACCATCTTCATTCACAAACTAATAGGAATTCAACTTGAAAGAATTCCAAGAGTCTTACTTTGATTGTATGCATTTTTGTAAAAAAATTGATAGTTGTCTTGTATTCTTTCAATTTTACCTTGTCCATGTAACGTTGTAGGAGGTATGGGATATCAGTTTTAGCTTTGATATTTCCGAACAAGGAACCCATAAGGGTTTTACCACTATGGAGGATATCATATGAACTGATGCTCACGTATGATTTTGTGTCTACCCCCATCACTATTGTTTTGCCCCAACCCTGCATTTCCGCATACAAGACAGAGCATCGGATTAGTAGCTATATGATGGTTGTGATCAGCTTATGTAAAATTCAACTAATTCACATTGCAAGGGAACCAATCATCCAAAGGGAGTCTATTAATTAGTACATGAGTCGAGAAGAATAAATGGGCACAAAAAATCTAAATTCCATTTTATGAGACAATAAGCAACTGCTTTCTATAAGATATAAAAAGGTGGAATCAAGAAGATTCAGAAAGATACCTTTCTGCAAGAAGCAAATGCTTCATAAACGATAGACACCGATCCAACGCATTCAAAGCTATAGTCTACACCCCCATCTGTCATCTCTTTAATCACCTGCTGAAAGCAGTTGGTGACTACAACAAGAGCAGCAACCTTAAATGGGTGTTCGGTTTGGTCTATTAAACAGTTAATTGTTTTTTATGCTTCAAAACGAAATAATCTAGATGCCATGATTTCTTGATTTTCTACTTGATTCATTCTAGCTAAAAATTATACCTCACTGACAGGTTTATCTCCATGGTCTTTTGGGTTTATGAAATCTGTGAGCCCAAATTTCTTTCCTGCATGACCAACACCACTTGGTAAGCTCAAATTTTGCAGGAGGAGGTCTCAAATGGCATGGAAGTAAATGAAAGATTAAACAGATCTGTTCAAGACGAACATACCAAACTCAAACTTGGTTGGGTTCAAATCAACACCAATAATTCTAGTGGCTCCACATAGCCTTGCTCCTTCTGCAACCTGTACTCATCAGGCAGAGTAGTCAATATGACCCAGTTGTGTTAGCCTCACCATTACACACACACACACACAGATATATATATTTTCTTGTTTTTTGGTCAAAAGATTACAGTAATTCTCCATTTGTAGAGTACATTTGGCCAACAACATCATGCATCATTCTGGAGAACATACAAGCACAAAGAACTAGTGGCTCCCATAGGGTCATAGAGACAAGGTGGCACATAAGCCCCACATGGAAGCGGGTAGAGGCCTGAGAACAAAAGGGCAAAACCCTTACAACAAAGACCATAGGCCGACAAGAAGACCATGGAAAACTAACAACCAGGGATGTCCCATTAATTTTATTGGTAGGGGACTTGAACCCTCCCAACTTGTGAAAGGAGGAGGGTGCCAACTAGCTGAGCAAGTGGTAGTTGGTGCCTCACCATTATATTATAACAAGCATAAATGCAAGTGATCTTACTGCCAAACCCACAGCCCCTAGCCCAAAAATAGCCACACTTGACCCCTTTTCCACTTTTGCAGTCTTCCAAGCAGCCCCAATTCCTGCAAACAAAATCAATAAAAAGAGTCTTCTAATCCGATACTTGAAGAAGCAGTAAGGGAATGAGAAGACTAGCTAGCTTGTGCTTGATTACTCAATCTAATTACCTGTTGATATTCCACAACTGAGCAAGCATGCCTTGCTAGGAGGGATTGAAGGGTCTATCTTTGTTATATGAGCAATATCTACCACTGTGTACTCACTAAAACTTGATATATTTAAGAAATGGTATAATATTTGGCCTTCAGAATCTTTGAACCTGCTTGTTCCATCTCTAGGCATCCATGGAGAGATTTTGTGAGGGAGCTTTGAGCACAGGTTGCTCTTCTCTGATAGACAATCTTTGCATTCTCGGCAATCAGATATAAATGTTGGGATCACCACATCTCCTTTTTTTACTTCATTAACCTCCTCTCCCAAGCTTTCTACAACTCTTCAAATTAACAAACAAATCATTTGAAGGTTTGTGACGATCAAGTCTTGAAAGTTGAGATTTTCTCAAACAAATGATGCTTATTGTAAGTTAAGAAAAGACCATAAAAATACGGAAAATGCTAAAGTGACATCCATTAAATACATTAATAGAAACATTTCTATCAATGCACTATTTGGATTGTCTCCAATTATGTACCAACACTTGATGTTTATTATGAATGTCAAAGCAGCATTACTCTGAAAATACAACTACATCTACTTGTGCGACTATAATTCATTGGATTACTTATTATATGTGGTTTTGTTTGTCACAAAATTACAATAATTCTGTGTTTCTGAAGTAACATTATGAATTATTTTGAAGGACATGCAGGCACACAGAACAAGGAACCTCAATAGACACCCTAGAGACAAGGTGAGCACATAAGCCCCACATGAAAGGGAGTGGAGGCCTAGATGTATAAAACATACATACATACATACATATAATGGATACCAAGACGTAGTTGTGCGTGTGAATCACTTTTTGCAAAAAAAAAAATTTACCATTTTTGTAGTTAGATGAGCATTTTTTTAATTAAAAAAGAAAAAGAAAAAGAGAATTTCAGACATACCCAATGGCCTCGTGACCGAATATTCTTGGAAAAATCGCCGGAGGATCCTGTAGAAACATTTTCTAATAAATGAAATTGACATATGCTCTCCAGAAGAGAAAACGAGCAAGAATGGGAGATTTATTCTTTTTTTGGGGAAAGAAACAAGTTTTTGCAAAATGAAGAAAACAGTTTCCTGAAGAAGAAGAAGAAGATCAAATGAATGGGAGGAAGAAAGAAGATAAGATGAATTACGGTCATTTTCCAAAGCATGAAATCGCTGTGACAGAGGGAGGAGCAGATGATCTTAATTCGCACTTCTCGAGCTTTCGGCGGCGCGACCTCTACTTCCTCTATTTGTAGAGCTTCCCCTGCTTTCCTGCACACAGCAGCTGTTGCAGTACAACAACAACAACAACAACAAGATGATTATGATCATTGATCAGTTTGTAGATATCGAAAGAAGGAAAAATGGAGAAATTTCATAGAGGCACCTCCTACCTCTGCATCGAATGGATTTCCCTGCAGTTTCCATAGTCAAAATGAGCAAAATGTGAAGACCCTGTTCTTAGCTCTCAGTCTCAGATTTTGCTACCTGCTCAAACAACAAAAGTAGCAGTGCTCTTTTAAGGTTGGAAAATAATGGGCAATAGTGGAGCTCGTAAGCCCTCATTAAAAAAGAAACAAAAAGGTCACTTTTATAATATTATTTCAAAAAACTTAAATTAAATATTAAGAAAAGGTATGAATGTCAAGAAAGTGGGTAAAAAAAGAATAAAAATTTTAAGCATTTTTCTTTAAAAAAAAAAAAAAAAAAAAAAGTAAATGTTCGGTATACCTCTGAACCCTTTCACTTAAGAGTTCAATTTTTTTTTTTTGTAAATAAGTGAGAACTTTCTCTTTTTTAATAAAAATAAGAGTGTGATCATGTTAGTTGATTCGTATTAGCTCGTGATGCTTATATTTTTTATTTTATTGAGGGATCTCAATTTATTCTTATTCCTTACCAAAAAAATAAAATATTAGGTTGACTTTGGCCCACACTACTGTGAGAACAAGTGCAATAAATATAATCCCTAGAAAAATTAAATATGGAGCCAACCCCTACAATGAATGAGACAAATCAGAAGTTTTTTTTTTTTTTTCTTAAAAGAAAGAAGAAAAAGGGCATGAATATTTTTGAATGAAAGACCAAAAAGTAAGAACTTACTATATAGCACTTTAAGGTATACACTGATATTATTTCAAGCTACTTAGAAGGAAGTTGGGATCCAAACCCTCTTTGTTTTCAAAAGATTTTCCTTTTCAATCATATAATTTGAGCCCTTCTTTTCACAAAAAGACTCAGACCGTGGAGAACTGAAAAAGATGAGGTTTGACGGAGAAAACCCCATGAAACCTGTAGCATGATTTTCTCCATCAAATTCAAGAGCCATAAGCCATAATCTTCCCTTCTTCCTTCTCACCAGAAGCCTGGCCATAGATGAAGCTATTCTAGTGTGGAACAATTAGATCTTGAAGCATTGATCTGTGCATGTACTTAATCTGTGTAGCTTTGATGAATACCCTTTTTTCATTTTGCAATAGCGAGGAAGTTTAAGCTAACCTTCACCAAACCCTCCAAAATGATAGTAGCCTTGTTATCAAGGCACAGCACACTCTTTTTACAATGTAAAAAGGCGTTTTGCACCATAGTTGAGGCGAATATAAATGCCCAAATCCATTTCTTCATGTGTACACCTGATGAAAAGTAAAATTGATTTGAACAATGCCAGCCAACAGAAGTACCATATAACTTAAATGAAATTAGGGCACTTGTTTTTCAGATAGATTATCACAAAACTTTCTTTTTCTTCTCCATCCAAGCAAAGCCGTCTGACAACATCCACTGCTTAATGTTAGAATAAATAGCAAGAAAAACAAACTGGGAAAAGCAAAGAAACATAATCATGGCCTCAAATAAGAATGGATACTTCTTTGGAGGCTGTAAGGTCAAGTAAATTAGATGAAGTATGAAGGAGCAAAACAGAAGCAAGGTCATCACAAATGCTTTCCATCCATTAACAGAACCTCTATGCCTCAAGTCTCGCTTCCCGTCAGGTGAATAGTAAATAAGAACAAAAAGACTATATAGAGCCACATACGGTACGATCAGCTGGTCGCGGCAAAGAAGAGGGAACATCGAGAACAATGCATAGTATGTCAACCACCGGAACAGAAGAGGTTCCTCCAGAGCCAAAAGGCTTGCAGGTAGAAGAGGCAATAGAATGGACTTCTCATGAACTGTCAGTTTTTCCAACAAGCAATAATGCAAACCATTGTTAGAAAGCTTTCCAGCAATATATGGCTGATAGAATAGAAATACGGTAAAGAAGGGTATTGATAAATGAAAATACATACCTTGAAAGGAGAACAGATAAAATGATAATGAGCTGTTTAGCATGGCAAACAAGAAACCTTGATGGCTTGGAGACCTTATTTGCTGAACCATGGAAGGCAGAATGGATAGCAAGGTTGCACTGAAACTCAAGAGTTTTAGGAACTGCATAGCATATAATCTCTTCCACTTTATAAGGATTGATGTGGTGCACCAAAAATTAGCTACATAGTCTTCATATATCCCTCGCTCGAAAGGGGCTAAGCGATGTAACACCTGTGCAATGCCCATTCCATAAAGTAAATCAGCAATGCCAATCTAATGGAAAAGGGAACTTTCAATATGCACAAGTAAGGGCCCTACACTAGGTTCAAAAGCAGTGAATGTTCATGATCTCATATTCAGAGGCACTCTACTTTTATTTTGACATAAAGACCAAGCTAAGATACCAAGCCGCATAGGAGAAAAAATACGCTGGATTTACTACAAAAACGATTACATAACGTGTATTTGTCTCCCCTGTGTTGTGTGCTTAGCTTTCAAGCTGAGGAGAATCCGGATCATATATTTGTTCATTGCTCTTTGTCGAGGAGGATTTGGGAGAGATGGTTCAATTTTTCAGGGGCGAAATTTCCTTCTCCTCGCAATATCGAGGACTGTTTATCTATGTCTCACGATACCATTATATCTAGCATGGCAAAAGAAGTGGCTCTCATCCTTCTTTTGCCACACTTTGGCATATTTGGCTGGAACGGAATAATAGGATCTTCAACAATAGAGCTGAGGAGTTAAATAAGTTATGGGAGGACATTAAGTTCGCAGCTTGCTCTTGGGTTCATGCAGCCGCCTTAGTCTAAGGACCATCACTGTCAGATCGGGTTTTAGATTGGGGAAGTAGTCTTCATCACATTTGAAGGCTGGGAGTTTGTTTTGGTTGTAATTCAGGATATTTCCTTCTCTCTAGTCCTGTTTTGACTAAGATGCACTGCTGGTGCTCTTGATAGCTGTAAATTTTGGTGTTTAATAAAATTGACTTTGTTTCCGCTCAAAAAAAAAAAAAAGATACCAAGCCACATTTTTTCATAAACAGAAAAAGGAGCAAAAGGAGAAAGTGTGCAGATAACAAGGAGTAGATATGGTTCATGGTGGCCCAATCTTAATTTTATCTTTTGGTAATGCGTGTGATTTCTTGTTTGTTAACTCTTAATAGGTATCTTTAAGTGAGGCATGTGCCTTGTCTTCCCTTACTGCATCTTCCACTTTCCCTTGTTAGTCCCTCAATGCGAATCAAGACCCTTAATAGCAGTTGTCGACCCATCTAACCACCATCATCTCCCAGATTCCATTATGCCAAGACTCATGAATGCATAAATCTCAAAGAGCCCATTTTCGTTCAAAGTCACAAACAGGAAGAGTTCATTTCCGCCAGTGTATTGTGGATTTACATGAATAACACTTTTCATCTAATCTTAAGAGCAAACCATCTTAATGGATCCATGACTTAGTACACCCAGACAAGAATTTCCCTTTAATTAAAGGAAGGCGCGAGAAGAAAAGAATGGCCAAGCAGCTATTATAATTTAAGCACACAAGTCCCTCTCCATCCATAACTTGGTCATGGCACACTTGGCCATCATATAAATGGTGAACCTATGGAATAACTCTGCAAAGTGTAAGCAATCAAAATATCTAACATCAAGATATCAACTAGTTCCAAACTTCTTTGTGGAAACCAGGAGCATAAGAAGGAGAAATCCAGATTTCGAAAACAAAGTTGAATGAATAAATCTAGGAAGCAGAAATTTTACAGAACCAAAGTTGGAAAATATCTTGCAAGTTGCAACCAAAACCCAGAAATAAGATGAATCTACTTTTGCTAAGTTACCATGCTCATGGTGCAATTCGCAACTCATTTAGATTTTGGACAATCCAAAACAAATGCTCGTGATCATTAAGCAAATCAAGAGATGACGTGAATACAACTAAGGACCTCTTTCCAACTAAGGGATCGCATAACACATGGAATCTCCAGTTTAATGGTTTTTTTTTTTTGACAACTTAGTGGTATCCGAACCTTCGGCCTGACTAATCCACTAAGGCCCCTGGCGAAATCAAGCGGAAGACACCCTAGTGGCCAAGGCTAATAAGGCGGGAGTCGAACTAGTGACCTCGTTTTATGAGACGAGACCCCCAAGACACTCAACCAACCAAGCGTTGTTGGAATCTCTAGTTTAATTAGTAGACTGAGCTATGCAGATGGCATTCACATTAAGTATAGGAGATTTTACTATATAACACAAGTTAGTTTTGTATAGTACTTACCTCCATGATTCCCTTCAATGAATATAGGTAAGGCCACCAAATAAGAATGAATGTACCCAAGACCACCAAGCCAAGTTTTGTCAGCCTGAGAACAGGATACTTATGCTTGAGGCATTTCCCAAATAGATGACTAAAAAATGCAGGTGCAAAATATGCACTCATCTGCAAGGAAAAAAAACAAAAAGGTAAGTCCAACTTGAATCAAGTATCCACTTAAGAGTACATTTTAATTCAAAAAGATACCGATGCAGAAGAATCTGGATACCCATCATAAATGTCATTGATTTATACAATTTTTAAAACTTAATGTTTGAAGGGAGACTTCAGAATCCAGAGGATTAAAGATTAGTATTTTGTCTGCTTTGAGTTTAACTAAACTTCATTTTTTTCTTTTTCTTTTTCCATCACTATCTATAATTTTTTTAACTTTCCTCTTTTCTAGTATTTTGTCAAGTTTTATAACTTTTCCCTTAAAATTCCAAGCAATTTAAATTTTTTCTTTCCACCACCTAGTTCCTTTCCATAATGGTCCTCTCCCTTTGAATATGACGAGATGGTTTCAACCAGTCATCAAGATTTTAAAATCGCAAATTTTGAGCTCTAAAAGTTTTTTTTTTTCCAAATAATAATCCACAATGGGTAACAAATATAGTAGATTAACTCCAGCATTACTACAAGATGGAGGATTTAATTAAATAAAAAAAACTAGTGGCAGTAATCTTTCTGCCTTGCAGCATGTACAAACAATTCAATTAGGAGTCAAAGTAAAATAAACTTTCCAACAACACTAGTAACCATGCAACACCAAAATTAAGCAGCTTCATGTAGAAATTAGAACCCAAACCTGCTTATGATTAAGTGCTAGACAGAAGAAGAAGGTCGCCACGAACTCATTTTCTGAGAAGATGGCGGCAACCGCTGCAATTGTAAGGCCCAAGCTGATACAATTGTACTAAACAAGAAAGTAAGAAACTCGGTTTAGACTAGTACTAGAGAAAAATAAATTTAACAAAAATAAATAAATAAATAAAAATAAAGAAATAAAGCATTCAGGATTACTGTTTCACCTGAAAATGGCCATGGTCAATTAGTATCAAACATGGATTAAGCAATATCATGGCCAAATGCCACAGCATTTCTTCTCTCCGAACACTACCTCGCCTCACGTAATACGCAACAACGAAGAACATTGCAGCAGGGAACAATAGGACAATATCCGAAGACAAAACTGTCAATCTCATCAGAAACTTCCTGCAATCAAAACCCCAAAAATAAATCTCAGGTTTTAATTCAAACAACCATTTCCAAACAATTCAACAACTTTGTTTAATCACACACCCGAGAGGAGACTCGTGCCCTCTGGAAGTGAAAAGAGCGACAGAATCCGGATGAAAGAGCTTGAGAAAAAGAGCGTGAACATAGCTCTGATAAGCGGTTAACGGAGGGTAATCCAAGCCCCAGCAGCCGAGATCGTTCGAAGTGCTGTTTCGATACCATTCTGTCACTGGTAAATTAAGCGTGATCTCCATCCAATGCCTCTGCGCTTCGTAATCGCCATATTTGGGCGGATCTCCGGCTCCTGAATACGGATGTAATGACACCAGCGCGCGAATTAACAGCGCAAACACGATTATACACGAGAAAGAAGCCGTGTTCCCACGAAGTGCCGTGCGTGCTTCGACATCTTCGTTACCTTCGTCTTTTGGTGCTTTTTTGCCTTTTCTCTTCTCCATCTTCTCACTTTTAACTCGGTGTTTCCAAGCAATTGCTATTGAATCTCTACAGATCAGTGTCAATAGACTTGATATCTATCGATTCCATCCAATTTCGTCGAGAAAAATAAACAAAAAAATTAATAATTGCTAGGTTGGACAAAGATTAGAAGCTGAATTTGCTCGGACAGGGAGAATTATAATCGATTTGCAGCAGGAAAAATTTGAAGAAATATACAAAGACCACTGTTTCCGGTGAGAATTCCCCAAATATGATAATTTTCGCCTCAAAGCTGCGATCTTGATAAGGAACTCAAGCCCATTATTGCATAAATCCTGTAATCTGTAATCCTCCTTCAACTTAAAAACCAAGAACAGGGCTTCTTCCTTGGAGTAGGAGATAAGTTTAAAAAAATTAAGGAATTATGCCAAAAATAAATAAAAAAATTAAGGAAATATTGTATGAAAAATATTATCAATGTATTTATATATGAGGAATATTTATCATATATATGTATAAAAATAAATAAAGGGGCAACTAGATAAATCACATAAAATAAAATAAAAAAGGTTTTTTTTACCATGTTCTATTCCTGCCATGTTCTATTCCTGCCGCAAAATGTTAAGAAATATTATTTTTACTATATTGAACTTCCCTAAATACTCTTTTAATAATTTTAAACAAATTTATCGCCTTCTAGCCCAATTTTACCGTTTTTAAGACATACTCTTTATTTTTCTCTTATTCTCATCACTAAAAACCCTAAATTATTACATTTAAAACCCTCAAAGTTACTTATTTCTTTATTATTATCTCATTTTTAGCTGTAAAATCGATGATTTTGACAGATTTTCTATCATTTTTTTCCACACCAAAGGTAGTTGTGATTCGAAGTTTTGTAAATAAAAATTACTAAATTAATAAGAGATTTATTGTTAAAATAGTATGTTTTGGTGTTTTTGTTAACGAAAAATGTCGTCTGGTATCCGAGAAAATCACCATGAGAAAAACGGGACCGTGATCGATTCAGACTTACGATATCGAACCGCTTGCGATGGTTTAGTTGAAGATGTGTTGGGAAAAACGATGGATGTAAAGAAATAAATTCTACAATCTCAGGACAATTTTCCAAACTAAAAATACAACAAAGATAACAACAAAAGATTTTAGCGTGGAAAACCCTCTTGAAAATGAGGTAAAAACCACGGGACCCGTAGGCCGCTTGGAAACTTCCACTATAATCAAATGGGATTACAAACTTCACCCTTAGGTGGATCTCTCACAAATATACACTAATTATGTATCTTCAATTTGTGGATAACACTTCACAAATTGGCTCTGTAACACCCCGTAAATTTAATTAACTACATACGTTGAAGTACACGTATATCGAATATATAATACACGTATTTTATACGTAAGAGCTAAATATACGCTTTAGAATACACGTATGTTATACGTAGAAGCCAAATATACGTGTGTATGATTGAGTGTATGAAGAAAAAGACAAATATACGTGTGTATGGTTGGATTGAGCGTATGGAGAAGAAGAACGAATAAAAAGATATAATGAACAGTATTTGCATAGTAAGATACTGCAAATAGTATCACGAATAGTACTGAATAGTAAGTTTACTGTTCATGTACTGTTCATGGACCAGTAAATCAAATAAGTTGCTGAATGAAAAAAAAAAAAAAAAAAAAAAAACGACGAAAAAAAAATATCAAACGAAGTTTCCAGAGAAAGAAACCGAGAGAAGAAGGAGAAGAGAGAAAAGGGAGAAAGTGGGATTCGGGTGAAATCCGGACTCACGGTAAGCGATTTTCACTCTCTTTCTTCGTGAAATTACTATCTACGCTAGAGGTAACCGTTCTAGCGGACTAATTTTGACTGTGGGAGCCGTTTTACGGCGTTTTTACAAATTGAGGTTTTGACCCCAACGTGAATGGAAAACCCTCTAGGAAGGTAGAAAAACGCTCCCTGGACTGTCGGGATTCCGAATCTGTGGTTAGATTCGATTTCATGCGTTTTGGAGACCGTTTGACAATTTTAATACAATTTACATCTTTCGGATGAATAGTAATGAACAGTGAACAGTGTACAGTGTACAGTAAATAGTACACAGTAAATAGTGAATAGTGAACAGAATTCCGAACGTTTCACTACTACGATCGTGATTTTTGGATAATTTGATATTTTTAGTAGCTACCGATATGATAAATGATGATTCTCATGATAATCTATGATTAATTTCAGTGTTTAAATTGAGAGCTTAAGGGCATGGATAAACGCTCTTGAGGAAGCCCTATTGTTGCTCGATTTTAGAGGTTGACTCAGAAAACCCGTGTAACCACTGTGAGTATAGTTTTCTTGATTTGGTTCTTGTATGGCATTGTACGCATATAAACTGTTTGATTGTACGCATGTGATATTATATATAAGGCATTGAGTTTTATGGATCATGCAAACTGATTTTAGCATTGTAGTTTGTAATGATGAGGCTTTGCGATTCCTCATTGTCATTTCGTTAGGTTTATCCTAACAAGGGTTGCGATCCTTGAAATGACTGATAATTGGGTAATGAGATGTTGTGGCTACCTTGTAACGGCCATACAAGGGTTAGACCCGCTCTTTTGCCTTGCGGAGGAGGGAGATTGTGCATTGTGTTTTAAACTTGGGTAATGAGAGGCTGTGTCTACCTTGTACGACCATACAAGGTTAGACCCGCTCTCTTGCCTTGCGGAGGAGGGAAATTGTGCATTGTATTATTGAAAAACATGAAATTTATGTTGTTGACATGTATGTTATATTCGTTGAATGATGCATGTGTTGCATAAGTGTTTGAAATGATTTTACATGTCATATTTCTCTAAATGTATATAATTGCCATCTCAAGAACTATAGTCACTGAGCTGTTGTTTGCTCACCCCATTTCCTCCAATCTTTCAGGTATTGAGTCGAAGAGAAAAGGAACTTGTCTGGTATGTGTATGTCTGTTTGGAGGAAATAAATTCTATTTACGTTATTTTGATATGTATAATTATCACACACTATATATATGTAATATCACCTAGATGGGTTGTGTGGTAAGATTATATAATGCTTGGGATGATGAAATGAGATGATCATAGATATTTATCTGGTGAGAATTTAATTTGTGGAATGAATGGAATCACTGTGAATGGAATAATCATCTATATATATGGGATTTGATTTGATGTGTGGTATATAAAAAAAAAATATTCTGTACAATTTGGGAAGGTTTGTGAGAGTACGTGAAGGCTGACAGTGTATTATACACTGTATATGAGGATGTACAGTGTATAGTACGTTGTGCCGGTCATGACGTCAGCCTACGTCAGGGGCGTCGTGACAATATTGGTATCAGAGACTAGATTTAAAATTTGTAAAAAAGATAAAAGCTTTATGATATTATGATTGTTTGCATGGGTATACATATGGGTAGTCCTATTATGTTGAGCCTGATCCAATATGTTATCTTGACTGAGACTCACTTGTGTCGGTGAATTCTAGATTTAGAAAAGACCAGTCAAGATGAACAATGAAAATTGCTGATCAAGAAAGGATCAGAAGGCTGAAAGAAAAAGAACTGGATGTACTCCAGTGATAATAAATTATGCAGCTTATATATGACTAGGAACTACCAAACAACAAACGAAATGCACAGCTTATGAGCTTGTGGCAAAGTTGTAATATGAGAATGACAGAAGCTTGAACCATTGATAGCTCCAGATGTGGATGCTAATGGTGTGCGTACTTCTGTACAAACAGATCTACTTGAGACGGAAGTAAAAAAAAAATAAAATAAACTAAATATAAGGTCTCAATGATAAGCCAAATGAAATGAAAAGATATGTGAAAGTTATGAAAACTTTCAGGATAAGAGACTCTCCTATCTTAACTGGCAGTCTGATAGTAGACGGAGTAAAGAATTTGCGACTCTGAGTGGAGACCATCTTAGAGAATGATTAAGTCTCTGAAAAATGATAAAGCAAGTTAGTTACGTTTCAGCTAACTGATGATAAGAGATGATAAAAAAATTGGTTAAGGACTCTTGAGATGATTAAGGCATGGGATTACTTACAGAAACTATTTTATGAGGGCTTCTATCATCATGCTGGTATTCATATAAGGCATAAGAAAGTTTATCTTGTTACAATGTAGTGACATGCCTAACCATAAATACAAACATGAAGTAGTATAGTTTATTTTTGAAATGATCACTAAGGATATTCTGAGAAGGATAAGGATCTAGAATAAATTGTGGGATCCTATACGGCAGGTTTGATAATTGTTGGGTTATAAATATATGCGCAAGTTGTGAGGCAACCTATAAATTTTGGGATAGCCAAAGCTGTGGTGAAATTGTTAATCCAAGCAATATTCGTGCGATAGCTTGCACTGTCGTTAGAAGCTGAATTATCAACACCAGTGTTAGGTAAAATGAGGAATAAAGTAATGTAAGGAACTGTTGGGGCACTAATATGAAATTGAAGATCAGTGAAACATTGAGTAAGGTTGAATTTTGGCAGTATTCATGACTCTAATTTTGTTAGTACCTAACCCAATAAGAATGGGAAAAAGGGAAGTGATGTTAACGAATTATGAAAACCAAAAGTGGTTTCCATTGCCTGAGCAGGAGTCACAGACTGAGTAAATTGTATCTCGACCTATGATTGCTTAATAAAAAAAAAATACACTGGATGTGTTAATTTCAAGTTAGTAGATATGGAATGCCCCAATATGTTTTATCAATGTGACTCCAACAGATTTGAGAGAATAAATTACAGTAAATACAAGACTAGATCCAAAGAGTAGTAAGACGTTGATGTATGTCGACAGGAGAAAGAATCAACCTTGATATGGTTAACAAATAATATGTGAAATAAATATGAGGGTCATCAAGTAATTATGGACTTTAGAATATGACATTGTTGGAAGTGGATGCTTTGTGGGTATGATTGACTGGTCACTTCTCATGTCAGGTGGAGCGTCGCTCAGAAAAGAAGTAATATTCTGAATAAGTGGAAAATTCTCATTTTGAATCTCGAGAAATTTATACCCTCAAAATTGTCTCTCTAAGATAAGCTAGTTATTGACGAGGACATGGAGAATATGGCTAGTACAAAGCCATTTAGAGTAACGTAATAAGGCATACAATTGATTAAAATTCATGTGGTGAGCTGGTATATTGGAGTATTCTCTGATGAAGTATTAAAATTGCTACCTGCACAGGAGCTTGATAGCATATAAAACTGATGCTAGTATAATATGTATCTCCATATTCTTCATATAACGAGTACTTGAGGAATTGTGAGGACTTCTGGTGTAGGTAAATGTGTTAATGAGCAAAAAGATTTATTATCTTTGATATGCCACCTTGAAGAGCATTTGGGATAAGATGGAAAGAAGGTATAGTGAAATATGTTTAAGTATCAATTATTGTTAACTGAGCAGGGTAACAATAAAGAATGAATATCATTTACCATGGATAGATGGTGGAATTCGATTAACTAAATGGTGCCAACTTTATTGCACCTCGAAAGTATTTTGTAGTCACTGGGAGAGCACCGATTGAGTGACAAGCTCGGTGAATATGAGTTTTGAATATAATGGAATTTAGATCACATGACTAGTTTAATTCATGCTGCGAAGGTCAAAGTGATCATAGAACTGGTAAAACTAATGTAAATGATGGAAATGAAGTTCTCTGGTATTAGTGGTATGTTATAGAAAATGCGTGGAAAGATCGTTGAAGCTATCTGTTCCACTCGCGAAACTAAACCAGATGAATGCTATAGAATGTGTGGATCGTTGTGCATGGGAAAGCTCTCACAGTATTACATGTTATTACTATTTTCAGAATCTGGAAGTAATTGTGATTGATGAATATCACGTCCAGATCTGGAGTTTGCATTGATACAAAAGGATAGGTTAATTACTTGTGCCTTCATATATTTGGTAGTGCACGAGAATAACTATCCTGAGAGTAAATAAAAAAAAAAAGTTGTTAGTAGTTATTTTGACATAATGAGAGCATTACCTCTATAATAAATGTCACATTATCTTCAGATTTTATTTGAACGGAAAGAAACTGAATATGAGCTAATAAATGTGGCAAGAATTCTCGAAGGATTTGCGTTTATATTGAATTATTATCCTGGGAAAGGCCAATAGGTTACTGAGGCATTGAGCAGAAAACAGGCTATCAGTTAGCCATAAATGGAGATTGTTGTGACTGAGAATTACAGTTATGAGTGTACTCTCTATGACTCCATGTGTTGATAATTGTGCTCGGATGCATGTTCAGCTAATTGATACTCATATTCAGATAGTAAGATTTATGATGAGACGAGTATGATATCAGTATGAAAGATTATGAAATTGGTAATATGGATTGTATTAAATGAATATGGGATTCAAATGGTATCTTATGGGTTATGGGTAGAAATGATACCATTTGGATAACCATTGATGGACTGATAAGTCTATATATTCTTCCAATGAACACCAAAATTCTTTTGATAGACTGAGCAGATTGTATATGTGTGCGATAGGGAGATTTGATGGGAGTATATTTTTCATGTCGGATTAAGATCCGAAGATTGTGTCGAGATCTGATATATGATGCAGACTCGATTTGGTACTCATTTCCTTCTCAGTGTGATATTTTACTCTCAGACTGGTTGATAGACTGAGAGAGTGACTTTGATGCTTGCGAGCATGCTCGGGTCTAGTATACTTGAATTTTGGTGGAAGTTGGAAGGAATACTTTATTTGTGTTAACTTGTGTGTATAAACAGCTAGTATAATAGCATAATGATGGCACTCTAACGGTTTGATAATAAGCTTATCGGTTTGCTCTACTATCACAGTTGCTAGGTGTCCATACGATTTGCTATATATTCGTGCTCCTCTCATTTTTCTTGGGAATCATCATCGAAGACTATATATGGTTCATATACCCACTGCATCAATCCTATAAACGTGATTGACACATAAATCAAGGTCATGAGTTCGATCTTGGGGGAGGCCCTCTTTGGGGACAAAAAAACCTCGGGGATACTAGACGCTGTGTGCGGGCTGTGTATTGAGGTATAACAATATTATGGATCATAATGGCTGGGGTATGCGTACCCATCACATCCCGGGGGTACTAGACACTGAAATATCATTCGAATTCATATATGTTATGGATATAACTCACCTCTAAGTTGGGGAGGATACCATGTATCAAGAAGAGCAAACATGGAAGCGGAACTGGAGGAATAGTCCGTGATTCTAAATTTCGAGGACGAGATTCCTTAAGTTGGGGAGATTGTAACACCCCGTAAATTTAATTAACTACATACGTTGAAGTACACGTATATCGAATATATAATACACGTATTTTATACGTAAGAGCTAAATATACGCTTTAGAATACACGTATGTTATACGTAGAAGCCAAATATACGTGTGTATGATTGAGTGTATGAAGAAAAAGACAAATATACGTGTATGGTTGGATTGAGCGTATGGAGAAGAAGAACGAATAAAAA
This sequence comes from Paratinospora sagittata, assembly GCA_035771175.1. Classification (NCBI taxonomy): domain Eukaryota; kingdom Viridiplantae; phylum Streptophyta; class Magnoliopsida; order Ranunculales; family Menispermaceae; genus Paratinospora; species Paratinospora sagittata. Next base: position 33,077,288 of record CM069594.1, read on the forward strand.
GATATAATGAACAGTATTTGCATAGTAAGATACTGCAAATAGTATCACGAATAGTACTGAATAGTAAGTTTACTGTTCATGTACTGTTCATGGAACAGTAAATCAAATAAGTTGCTGAATGAAAAAAAAAAAAAACGACGAAAAAAAAATATCAAACGAAGTTTCCAGAGAAAGAAACCGAGAGAAGAAGGAGAAGAGAGAAAAGGGAGAAAGTGGGATTCGGGTGAAATCCGGACTCACGGTAAGCGATTTTCACTCTCTTTCTTCGTGAAATTACTATCTACGCTAGAGGTAACCGTTCTAGCGGACTAATTTTGACTGTGGGAGCCGTTTTACGGCGTTTTTACAAATTGAGGTTTTGACCCCAACGTGAATGGAAAACCCTCTAGGAAGGTAGAAAAACGCTCCCTGGACTGTCGGGATTCCGAATCTGTGGTTAGATTCGATTTCATGCGTTTTGGAGACCGTTTGACAATTTTAATACAATTTACATCTTTCGGATGAATAGTAATGAACAGTGAACAGTGTACAGTGTACAGTAAATAGTACACAGTAAATAGTGAATAGTGAACAGAATTCCGAACGTTTCACTACTACGATCGTGATTTTTGGATAATTTGATATTTTTAGTAGCTACCGATATGATAAATGATGATTCTCATGATAATCTATGATTAATTTCAGTGTTTAAATTGAGAGCTTAAGGGCATGGATAAACGCTCTTGAGGAAGCCCTATTGTTGCTCGATTTTAGAGGTTGACTCAGAAAACCCGTGTAACCACTGTGAGTATAGTTTTCTTGATTTGGTTCTTGTATGGCATTGTACGCATATAAACTGTTTGATTGTACGCATGTGATATTATATATAAGGCATTGAGTTTTATGGATCATGCAAACTGATTTTAGCATTGTAGTTTGTAATGATGAGGCTTTGCGATTCCTCATTGTCATTTCGTTAGGTTTATCCTAACAAGGGTTGCGATCCTTGAAATGACTGATAATTGGGTAATGAGATGTTGTGGCTACCTTGTAACGGCCATACAAGGGTTAGACCCGCTCTTTTGCCTTGCGGAGGAGGGAGATTGTGCATTGTGTTTTAAACTTGGGTAATGAGAGGCTGTGTCTACCTTGTACGACCATACAAGGTTAGACCCGCTCTCTTGCCTTGCGGAGGAGGGAAATTGTGCATTGTATTATTGAAAAACATGAAATTTATGTTGTTGACATGTATGTTATATTCGTTGAATGATGCATGTGTTGCATAAGTGTTTGAAATGATTTTACATGTCATATTTCTCTAAATGTATATAATTGCCATCTCAAGAACTATAGTCACTGAGCTGTTGTTTGCTCACCCCATTTCCTCCAATCTTTCAGGTATTGAGTCGAAGAGAAAAGGAACTTGTCTGGTATGTGTATGTCTGTTTGGAGGAAATAAATTCTATTTACGTTATTTTGATATGTATAATTATCACACACTATATATATGTAATATCACCTAGATGGGTTGTGTGGTAAGATTATATAATGCTTGGGATGATGAAATGAGATGATCATAGATATTTATCTGGTGAGAATTTAATTTGTGGAATGAATGGAATCACTGTGAATGGAATAATCATCTATATATATGGGATTTGATTTGATGTGTGGTATATAAAAAAAAAATATTCTGTACAATTTGGGAAGGTTTGTGAGAGTACGTGAAGGCTGACAGTGTATTATACACTGTATATGAGGATGTACAGCGTATAGTACGCTGTGCCGGTCATGACGTCAGCCTACGTCAGGGGCGTCGTGACAGGCTCACACTTTTTCTTCTCAAAAAAACTCTCTTTGAGGCTCTCTAGATCTCTAGAATTAGATCTATCTGAATATTTGATCTCTCTCAGATGATTTTCAAGAATGAAATTAAGGCTCTATTTATAGAGTTAATGAAGGGTAATTTCGTAATTAAAAAAAATCAAATATTTCAACGCTCCCACGTGATATGTGCTGGTCGCCCACGAGGAAGAGTTGATTTTGTTGCTTCTTCAACAACCTTGTTTTCCCACGTGAAGTCCATGCAACCATGCATGAATTTTGTTTGCTACAGGATGAGGTGGACCCCATCAAATCTCCACCTCCACCTCATATGGACAGGGCTCCTCCACACCGGCAATCTCTCTACAGATAGCAAGCTTTTCGCTGGTTAGGGACTTCGTCATCATATCTGCCCCGTTGTCATTAGTGTGGGTCTTCTCAACTTGCAGCAGCTTATTTTTCAGCACATCACGAATCCAATGATACCGCACGTCGATGTGCTTGGACCTTGAATGGAAAGTTGAGTTCTTGCTGAGGTGAATTGCGCTTTGACTGTCGCAATAAAGAACATATTTTTCTTGGTTCTGCTGCAATTCTTGTAGGAACTTTTTCATCCACAAGATCTCCTTACAACCTTCAGTGATTGCAATGTACTCAGCTTCTGTGGTACTTAAAGCAATACACTTTTGTAATCGTGATTGCCATGAGACTGCTCCCCCTGCAAATGTTATTAGGTACCCAGATATCGACTTTCTCGTATCCACGTCGCCAGCCATATCTGAATCTGTAAATCCTTCTAATACAGATTTATCATTACCAAAACATAAACAATGACTAAAAGTACCTCTAAGATACCTGAGTATCCATTTGACTGCTGTCCAATGTTCCTTTCCAGGATTTGATAGAAATCGGCTCACAACACCAACAGCATGAGCAATGTCCGGTCTGGTGCATACCATAGCGTACATTAGACTGCCAACTACCGATGCATAAGGCACCTTGTTTATCTCTGATTTTTCTTCTTCGCTTGAAGGACACTGGCTCGCATTAAGCTTGAAGTGGCTTGCCAGTGGAGAACTAACAGGTTTAGCTTTGCTCATGTTGAACCGCTCTAAAACTTTCTCAATATACTTTTCTTGAGATAGCCAAAGTTTCTTGTTCTTCCTGTCACGAACAATCTTCATGCCAAGGATTTGTTTTGCGGGTCCTAAGTCTTTCATGGCAAAAGACTTGCTCAACTCTTTCTTTAACGTGTTAATCTTGCCAATATCTTGGCCTACAATTAACATATCATCAACATAAAGCAAAAGAATAATAAAATCACCATCAGAGAATTTCTTGATGAAGACGCAGTGATCAGCTGTCGTTCGGTTGTACTCCGTTTGCTCCATGAACGAGTCAAACTTTTTATACCACTGCCGCGATGCCTGTTTCAAACCATACAGACTCTTCTTTAGCCTGCATACCAGCTTCTCTTTTCTTTTGACTTGGAAACCTTCAGGCTGCTCCATATAGATTTCCTCGTCAAGATCACCGTGTAAGAATGCGGTTTTTACATCAAGTTGTTCAACCTCCAGATTAAGACTAGCTGCCAAGCCAAGAACAACTCGGATTGAAGACATTTTTACCACCGGTGAGAAGATTTCATCGAAGTCAACGCCTTTCTTCTGTCCGAACCCTTTCACAACCAATCTTGCTTTGTATCGAGGTTGCGAGCTACCTTCTTCGCTTTTGATTCTGTACACCCACTTATTCTTGAGGGCTTTCTTTCCCTGCGGTAATTTCACCAAGTCAAATGTGTGGTTTTCATGCAGAGATTTCATTTCTTCCTGCATGGCTTTCATCCACTCAGTCTTATGCTGGTCAGTGATAGCTTCGGTATAGCTATCTGGTTCTCTCCCGTCAGTGAGCATCACATAGTCACTAGGAGGATATCTTTGACTTGGTTGTCGCTCTCTGGTAGATCTCCTTAGCTGTGCTTCTGGTTGGACTTGTTCAGGAACTTGTTCAGGAATTTGTTCAGGAACTTGTTCTTGTTCTGAACTTTGAGCTGGTGGAACATTATCATCAGTATCTGGTGCAGCTTCCTTGTCATCTGAATTTGTTGATGGAGAGACTGGTTCCAGATTCACTGGAAGTTCTTCTGATTGTGGCTTCTCAGGTTTCTGAAAATCCTCGATCGTCTGATCTTCAAGAAACACCACGTCTCTGCTTCTGACAATCCTTTTGTTGACAGGATCCCAAAGTCTGTAGCCGAATTCTTCGTGGGAATATCCCACAAAGATATACTGCTTCGCTTTTCCATCCAGCTTGGACCTCTCGTCTCTAGGGATGTGAACAAATGCTCTGCAGCCGAATACTTTCAAGTGTTTGTAAGAAACGTCTTTCCCCGTCCAAACTTTTTCTGGTACGTCGTAGTTCAGTGGAACTGATGGAGAAAGGTTGATTAAATCGACCGCTGTCCTCATTGCCTCCCCCCAATAGGAGTTTGACAGTTTTGCATTTGAGAGCATACATCTGACTCTTTCACAAATGGTTCTGTTCATCCTCTCTGCGACACCGTTGTGTTGAGGTGTCTTTGGTACCGATTTTTCCAGCCTGATGCCGAAATTTCTGCAGTACTCTTCGAATGATCCTCGATACTCACCGCCATTGTCTGATCGTACACACTTCAATCGTCTGCCAGTTTCTCTCTCAACTTTTACATGAAATTGCTTGAAAACTTCCTGCACTTGATCTTTAGTTTTCAAAGCAAAGGCCCACACTTTTCTAGAGTGATCATCAATAAAAGTCACAAAATAGTGAGCACCTCCTAGTGTCTTACAACTCATTGTACAGACATCTGTGTGTATTAAATCTAGAATATTTGCCTTTCTAGATGGTGGGGAACTACGAAATGCAACTCTATGTTGTTTACCCATAATACAATCAACACAAGTACGTAAAGATGTACCTGTCATTCCTGGCAAGTGCTCCTTCTTGGAAAGAATTCTGAGACCCTTTTCACTCATGTGGCCGAGCCGCTTATGCCATAACTCGGTGGGAACTTCTTTCCTCATGGTATTTACTTCTTCTTTACACAGCTTGGTTACTGTGTGGTAGAGTGATGCATCTTTCTTGCCTCTAGCTACTACCAAGTTTCCTTTGGTGAGCTTCCATTTTCCTTCACCAAAGTTATTATTGTAGCCATCGTCATCAAGCATTCCAGTGGAGATCAAATTGAGGCGGATATCTGGAACATGTCTCACATCTTTCAAGAGTAACCTGTATCCAAGGTTAGTTTCTAAATAAATATTACCGATGCCGATAATTTTGGATGCATCATCATTTCCCATCCTCACTCGTCCGAAATCACCTTGCGTGTAGGCTGAGAAGAAATATCGTCGTGAGGTGACATGGTAGGACGCACCTGAGTCAACTACCCATGTAGAGTCTTGACTTGCAAGGTTGACATAATCAGCATCTCGAACAATGACGACTTCTTCAGTGAGAGTTGCGGTGTCATTTGTTCGGGTTTCTGCTTCTGGATTTCTGGATCGTTCCGCCTTTAACTTTCGACATTCTCGAATGAAGTGTCCGGGCTTGCCGCAGTGATGACACTTCTTGTCATGCCACGATCTGGACTTCGAGCATCCTCTTTGCTGACTTTGGTTATGAGTATATCTGTTTTTACTCCTTCCGTGCCATTCTTGCTTGCCTTGTTTTTCCATGACAAGTGCTTCAGTTTCAGGAGTATAACCATTGTCTTTTCGTCGAGACTCTTCGTTCAACATTCTGTCTTTTACCATTTCCATGGTAAGCTTGCCGCCAGGAGCTGAGTTACTAACTGACACAACTAGAGTGTCCCAACTTTTTGGTAGAGAACTCGTCAACAACAACGCTTGTAGCTCGTCATCTACGATCATCATCATAGAGTTGAGTTGATCTACAATGCCTTGGAACTCACTCATGTGTTCCGATACGCTGCTTCCATCTTTATACTTCAAATTGACTAATCGTCGTATCAGATTAGCTTTATTCTGTACGGTTGTCCTCGCATACATTGTCTTCAACTTTTGCCAAAGAACGTAAGCATCGTGTTCATTAGCAAAATTTTGGAAAATGCTCTTGTCGATCCATTGTCTGATTTGAGCAGCACACTTTCGGTTCAGCACGACCCAATCAGTGTCTGTGCTGGTTGTTTTTGATGTCTTGTCATCTGTTGAAGTTGTAGTCACAGCTTCCTCCTTCGGCATTATAATCGGCTTCCACAGATCTTTAATGTATAAAAGATCCTCTATCTTCGGCTTCCAAATTGCATAATTAAATGCAGTCAACCTGATCATATTGCCTGTGTACATATTGCTTGTGCTCTCCTCCATTTGAGTCGTCAGTCAACAGGTTTCGCGGAGCTTGACACTTTTCCGACGATGAATAGTACTATGTAAATAGTACTCAATGAATAGTACCCCTTGTGAATAGTACTATATGAATAGTGCTCTTGTGAATAGTGCTCCGTGAATAGTATTCTATAAATAGTATTACTATTCTAAATAGTGACGTATACGTAAATAGTAATATATGTATGAACCGTACCTTTGCTGAAAACGACCCAGGCTCTGATACCACTTTGTTGGAAAAAACGATGGATGTAAAGAAATAAATTCTACAATCTCAGGACAATTTTCCAAACTAAAAATACAACAAAGATAACAACAAAAGATTTTAGCGTGGAAAACCCTCTTGAAAATGAGGTAAAAATCACGGGACCCGTAGGCCGCTTGGAAACTTCCACTATAATCAAATGGGATTACAAACTTCACCCTTAGGTGGATCTCTCACAAATATACACTAATTATGTATCTTCAATTTGTGGATAACACTTCACAAATTGGCTCACACTTTTTCTTCTCAAAGAAACTCTCTTTGAGGCTCTCTAGATCTCTAGAATTAGATCTATCTGAATATTTGATCTCTCTCAGATGATTTTCAAGAATGAAATTAAGGCTCTATTTATAGAGTTAATGAAGGGTAATTTTGTAATTAAAAAAAATCAAATATTTCAACGCTCCCACGTGAAATGTGCTGGTCGCCCACGAGGAAGAGTTGATTTTGTTGCTTCTTCAACAACCTTGTTTTCCCACGTGAAGTCCATGCAACCATGCATGAATTTTGTTTGCTACAGGATGAGGTGGACCCCATCAAGATGATAGAACCTTACATTTTAGGTTGTCTTCACCTATCTAACCATACAAAAAAAAATGGATGGTTTACTCTAGAGTGACCGAATCAATAATTATAGGTTTAGTTTGTATGACAGAACGACTACGTTTAGATTCAGTCATGCAAGACCGAACTCTACGACGAAAAAAAAAAAAAAAAAAAAAAAGAGATATTTTGTTACAATCACACCAAGGTATTATCGAAAATTGAAATTAGTGGCTTTTTGTAGTATGAAAAGTATTTCTTTTTGTAGTTCAACTAGTAGCCCCTAAATAAATACTCCTGCTTCTTTCCAATTTATCTTTTTATCTAACATTTTTTTTGTTAATTTTACTTCTTTGCACGTCTTATAATATACAAGAAATAGTATATAATAATAAGAAATAATTTATTATTATATTATAAATTTAACCAAATTAAAATTAAAATTTATTTACTACATATTATTATCATTTTATATAAATTAATGATTTTCTTTAAAAAAATCATAGTAGAGAGACTATTTGGTGGGTTCACACTATGGTCGAAAATTTTTAGTTTGTTTGGTTGCACATAAATTTTTTTTCTCATAATTAGTTATTAGTTAGTTATTGTCTCTTAGGGTGAATTTGATAACTAAAATTTTTTTTATTTGTTTGGTTGCACATGAAATTTTTTTCTCATAATTAGTTATTTAATTATATAAATATAACATTTTAAAATTTAGTACAAACAAATTTTCTTATAAGAAAATCATTTTTTTCCAGAAGAAAATATGATGAGATAATGCTGAGCTTTTTTTTTTTTTTTTGCCAAGAAAATTTTATTTTCTCACAAAAATCACTATTTTTACGATTTTTTTTTATATATTCTGGCCAACCAAACACATAAGGTTTGTTTGATAGTTAAGAAATTTTGTTTTTAAAAAATAGTATTTTCTCAAGAAATGTACTTGGGAAAAATTTCTCATGGTTATTTGGGTGGACATGAATTTTTTTTTTCATAATTGGTTATTAGTTAGTTATTTAGTTATATAACTAAAACTTCTTCAAATTTAGCGCAAAGAAATTTTCTTATGAGATTTTTTTTTGTACCCCTTAGCAGAGAAAATTACAATGAGAAAATGGTAGGTCCGAAAAAATCTTTTTAAATTTTTGTCACCGTTTTTTTGCAATCTAAACATTAGAAAATTTATATTTTTTCGCCTATCATACACATCCTAAACCCTTATTCGTTTGGTGTGAGATATAGGATAAAATTATTTTTATGAAATTGAATTAGATCGAATTGGATAGAATAAGATAGAAAAGGTTAGGATTAAATAATTAAAAAATAAAAAAAATTCAAAACCTATTACAATGAGATAAAAATAATCTTTTCTTTTGGTTATCACTATTTTATCTCGTTATAATAAGATAAAAATGATGATGAGATTATTTTTTATTCTATTATGGCAGCCAAACATAGGCTTGAGACCAAAAAAAGTCTTATCTCATCTAATTCTGTGCCCCAAATGAGGTGTATTTGCTATAGATATTTTTTCAAGAAATTAGTAATTTTTTTAAGAAAATTTTATTTTTTTAATGTTTGATTCGCAAAGAAAAAATGAGAAAAAATTTTAAAAAATTTTCTCCACTAGGGCTAAGATAAAAAAAAATTCTCATGAAAAAATCTTTTTATAATTGTGTTTAGTTAGCCAAAAAATAGTAATTTTCTTAAAAAAAAATTATTTTTTAATGTTTGATTGACAAAAGGATCACTATTTTCTCATCAAAAAAAGTGAAAAATTAAATTTTTTGTTTACAGAAGTTATAATTATATAATTAAATAAGTCACTAATAACTTTGAAAAAAAAATTTAAGTATATTTTTTTGAGAAAATATTATTTTCTAAAAAAAAAAAATTTAGCTGTCAAATGCAATTCAAATTTAAAAAATATATAACTGAATAAATAATTAATAATCAAATATTTGTCGCGTCCATCCAAACAAGAAAGTTTTCTCTCAAATAAATTTTCTCCAGAAAATGCAAAAAGAATATTTTCTTAGCTAGCAAAGAAGACCCTGGTGATTAGTTCAACTGGGACTAAGCTCGGGCTCTCATCCATGGCGTCTGAACCATCTTCAAGCTTCGAAAACCGCAAGAAAACTCTGGGTTTATGGGCGAACGCAGTGAAGAGGAAAGACAGCTTTATCCAATTCTTCGCTATGACTGGAATCTTGCTGTTGAGCATGAGATCTTTGGGGCAGAAATACCGAATCAACGATCTCCAAGAAGACACTTCCTCTCTAAGAGACGAGCGCGATTCCCTCACCGAAAGGAAGAACAACATCAAGCGCAGTCTCCTCCACGAAGCTTCTCTCGATCCCTCCGGTCTTTTCGCTTCCAGACTTCGCGTCCTCTTCGGTAATGACGATGAATGATGATGATGATTTTCGCGAGTGATTCGCACCTTCTATCGCATCTATCAAGTGATCGAATGATCAATTCTTCTTGAATCTCTCTCTCTCTCTCTCTGTTTTTTTTTAAACTTTTTTGTGTTTTGGAATTTTGGTTTTTAATGGAATTAGGGTTTATTTGGGCATCAGGAATGGAGTTATAACATGCAAAATGTGGAAGCTTGGTCGATTTTTGTGAATTGAAGAAAGTAGTAGATTTGTGTTGTTGCTTTTTAGGGTTTATAGTAAGATTTTATGCAGTTGTTGCAGTTCGAGCATTTCCTCCGCTTACAAGACAGGAAAAAAAAATGATAAAAAAATAAAACACCATTTTGACTATTTTCTTGAATCTACTAAGTCAGAGATATAAACTCTAGAAGAAGATGTAGCCATATCCTCATGTAAAGTGGAGAAAAGGCTTAGTTGAATTGCGAAGTGCTCTCACCTGTCATAGGAATCTGGAAGTGGTTAAGAAGCATAAGGGTCTCATCTTCGCCCTCCATTTTGACATTAACCTCATCAGTTGATCCAAGATCTATTATTTCGCTATTAAAAGTTCATGAACAGTTGTTTCTGCGTTGTGGCGAAGAGAATATTTCACCTCTATTTTACTCATTTTGGGTGATGATAATTTTCTTGGTGGGTATGGCTGTTTACAGATTCTTTAGGTATTTGATTGTTGAGAGGTGTAGAAATGAGGATAACCAAGAGATATACCAAGGTACCATTTTCATAATCTCAGCTCAATCATTGATAAGGAGTGAGATTTAAGGTAGATATTCATCATACAATAAGGAAGACGAAATTTTGTTGAACAGCCATAAGACCAGTGTGGTTATATAGAAAGCAAATTATGGGTGTGATTAAAGAACAGCAGAAGAATAAAATTGGTTGTGTCATGGAGATGAGGATGTTAAGGTGAATCAGTGCCATAAGTTGAAAAACTAAAATTAGGAGCAAAAGTCGTCCATAACAGTGTTAAGAGTAATTGAGGATAAATATGAGTGCAAGTTGGTTGAGATGATTTTACCTTATGAGATGGAGACCTAGGGATGCATATGTTAGAAATTAAGAATGAGTGAGATGAGGCAAGTTAAAGCAAACATGGCAAAAGGAGAGGTAGAATTGACTTGGACAGAAACTTATGTCTTTTACGAGTGAAACATATTTGTAAGATGGCCATCCAAAGTGGAACAAGTGCTGGATGGAAAGTCATTAAAAAGATGAAATACCAAATGTGGCTAGAACCTATCAATTAAATGAAGGAGGTGGATTAAGAAGATGCAGTAGGTGAGTAGCTATATCTAACTACATCTGTGTAATGATGGAGACATGTATTGTTGGATGGATGCAAAAAGTGTTTGCTAGAAATCACTATAGACCAGACTGTATTTGTTGTTGAAGGATTTCAAAGAGGGAAAAACCACTGACCCTTCAGTACCAGAATGAGCAATGACCCAAATCACAAACTTCCAAACATTTCAGGCAGATGATAAGTGGAAATTTAAGATCTAGCTCAACAATTGGTGAGTAGGGGAATGTGGCTAACTTTTTTTTTTAAAGAAGTAATAAGTAAAAAAAAAAAATCAATTTCCCTACTACCGGAGAAACAGAGAGGAGTTAATTTCTCTTGTTCTAAGAAACGAAAACAAAAGGAGTCTGGTGATGGTCTTGGCCGAACCTTTTTCCTTCTTTGTGTCCCCCCACCCCACTCTTTTCCAGTTCTTATATAGGCCACATTTTTATCTTTTATTTTCAAAACCTTTCATTATTTTTCTCCCTTTTATTATTCTTGTCCTTTAAGATTTTTTTCTGCCTAGCCATTCTCTCCATGAGATCATTTTTTTTTTTTTTTTAATGAAATGTCAACCAAAACCTGGCTGAGGATCATGGTTTCTTTAATCAGTTCCTAGATTTCTTACCCGAAGCCTAGAGAGTGGACTGTTAAGTTCTAAATGGATATAGGAATATTGGCTCGATGGTCGGGAGGCGAGGGCGAGGTCAGAGAGGTCTCAAGTTCGAATCTTAGCTTAACGAGTTTTTGCTCTGGGTATCCGGACTGTTGCATAGAGGTCCCAATGGATTAGTTAGTTCCTAGAATTAGATACCATTACTCAAAAAAAAAAAAAAAGGTTATAGGAAACTGCATCTTGGGAAGAAAAGGGATGGCAATACTATGTTTGGCGGTTGGGAGGTCAACAACTAGCCAACTAGGTATGCTGCTATGGTAATTGATGATAGGTCTCCAGTGGTGGTGTGGTCACTTATTAGCAAGTTTCCTTTTTCCATTCTTTCCCTTGTGATTCTCTAGCAAATTCGCTCTCCAGCAAATTCAATGGTTGGTGCAACAATCACAATGATAATTGAACACTCCTCTACGATACAAGGCAATGGTGGAACAAGTTTTGTGCATATTGCTATTGACAGGGCTTCTTTAGAATTATGTAAGTTATGAACAATGATGAACCTATCTATGCACCACAGGGCACAGCATTGCAAATGATGCCTCAATTGGCCACGGTGGTGGGCTTCATTGAACAGTTTCTTATACAGTCCCTCCCAAAGTTGAAATCAGGGATACTGGACAGTTCATCATGTTTCAGAAAGAATTTCAGGTTTTATTTTATTTTCTGTAATTTAGTCTCGAGGAAACATTTCAAAAAATATTCATCTCTTATTAAATTTAAGGCCGTTGAGAAAATGTTTCGTTGAGTTGAGTATTGAAATTTTGATATTATAATGCCAAAACTTGAAATGTTCTTAATTATTTTATTTGTACTTCCAATATTATTCCTTCAATTTTTTTTTGAAGTTTTAAACTTTAATTAAATGATTAAGTACAATTATTGATAATATAAACAAAATTAGGTAGGAACTTGGGTTTAATTTTAACATAATTGACAATATCGACCTTTTTATGATCGTATGTTTATTTTACATTCTCAATTATTATTTTTAGACGAGTGGAGTAATATTTACTAAACTTACAACAAATTTTATTTTTATTTTTATTTATTTTTGGTAACACAGAATCACAGATAAACACAGGTTTGGAGAGATTTTTTTTTTTTTTTTTTTGGTTTCTCGTGAGGTATTCACGCCTTTTGCGCGTAAACTAATTTGCGTTCAAGTACTGCAGGGGCCATTGTGTCCCGATCTAGATCGATACAAAAGGACCACTCCGGATACCTTGTAGGATCGGAATTTAATAGGACCGTGGTAGGATCGCAATCAACTACGATCTTTTTTTTAAACCTTGGTTTTAAAAAAAAAACAGTGGGTTTAAAAAAACATATAGATTTTATTTTTTTGAAAAAAACATATTGTGATTCCGTATATAATTTTTTTTGTAAAAAAAATATGTATATTTAAAAAAAAACATAAAGTAATAAATTTGGTTGGTTACTTATTTTTGAAGGGCTGTAAATTTATAAACGTGGGGTATGACTTTATCTTTTGAATTACACTTCTTAAAATTTGGCTTAATTTATATATATATATATATATATATATATATATATATATATATATTATTTTAATGTTTTTTGAGTACTTTTATACACAAATAACATTTATATTTTTTAGTTGGTAGAATCTTACGATCCACGATCCGATTCTACAATTCGATCATTTAGCCCTCCCTATTGATTCGAGGTAACATGAGTTTCGATACTGAAACCTCCACCTCTCAACCTTTAGCACAAACCACTGATCATTTGTCTTACACCACTTTGTATTTTTTTTTTTTGGAGGAGGGGTAGACTAACACATCCATGTGAAGACAATAAATTAAAAATAACGACACCAAGTTATTCATGAAAAATTCAACTTGTCAACCTAAATTATACGAACCCAACTGTCAAATCTTATATATATTTCATGAGATAATTTCTTGGATCTCTCCGGCATGTAAAGTTTCTAAGCAGAAAAAACGAGAAATGCGTTGAAGTCGTGACAAGGTAATCAAATCTAGTATTACCAGTTTACCACAACACTCAAACCCAAGAAGAAATTTAAAATTAAAAGCTAGCCATCCATGCAATGTGACTCCCTCCACACACACCACACTCTCCAACCGTCTCCTCTGTTTCTTCTCTTCTTACTCTTCTTATATTCTTCTTTCCCTCTCAACATTTCACTTTAAATTCAATCTCTCTCGTCGTCATCACCACCACCACCACCACCTCCACCACCCAACAATCAAAACACAAAAATGCCGCTACTAACATTACACACCATCTTCTTCATCTCTTCTCTTTGTTTCATCTTTCTGTTTCTCACTAAATTAAATGCAGAAGACCCTTATAGATTCTTCACTTGGAATGTCACTTATGGTGTCATATCTCCTCTTGGAATTCGCCAGCAGGTTTATATATATATAACTTAAGATGTTTCATTAGAAGATCTCTTTCTGTCTCTTTTCGTTTCGTTTAATTTTGTGTTTTGTAGGGGATCCTCATCAATGGCCAATTTCCGGGCCCTGATATATATTGTGTCACGAACGATAATCTCGTCGTAAATGTGTTCAACGGCTTACCCGAACCGTTCCTCATCTCCTGGTCAGGCCCTCTAGGCTCTTACTATATATATATCTTCCTCTATATTAATATGATGAAATAATTCGGTAACATATTTTGTAACTTGGGTTTTATGTGAAAAAATAGGAATGGTATTCAACACAGGAAAGATTCATGGCAAGATGGAGTTTATGGAACCAACTGTCCAATTCCTCCAGGGAAGAACTTCACTTATAACATACAAGTGAAAGACCAGATTGGTAGCTTCTTCTACTTCCCGTCTCTTGGATTCCACAAAGTGGCAGGTGGGTTCGGGGGAATTCGAGTTCTCAGTAGACCCAAAATTCCAGTTCCATTCTCTAATCCTGCTGGAGATTACACTGTGCTTATCGGAGACTGGTACACTTTTAATCAAACGGTATCTTTCGCGCTCTGTCTCATTCTTTTTTCCATGATTAAATGATGCTTTAACTACTCTTTTAACTGATAATTTCGCCTTCATTGTAGCACTTGAAGGATTTACTAGATCGTGGAAGAGCGCTACGTTCTCCCAATGGAATTCTCATTAATGGTCGTGGCCCGAACGGGTCATCTTTCACAGTAGAACAAGGTCATTTTGGTGCTATATATGCTCTGGGATATGATAAAAAAACAAGGCCATTATTCTTGGAAATTGCCCTTTTACAAATGGTGGTTGTTGTGCAGGGAAAACTTACAGGTTCAGGATATCAAATGTGGGATTACAGAATTCTCTCAACTTCAGAATTCAAGGCCATAAGATGAAATTGGTAGAAGTTGAGGGCACACACACAGTGCAGAATACTCACACATCTTTGGATGTTCATGTAGGCCAGTCCTATTCTGTTCTAGTTACTGCTGATCAACCAGATGGAGACTATTACATTGCTGTTTCAACCCGTTTTGCCGTTCCAGTTCTCACCACAACAGGCATCCTTCACTACAGATGTTCTTCTAATCCAGTTTCTGGTCCAATCCCAACTGGGCCTTCCAGCCAAATTGCTTGGTCTCTTAACCAGGCTCTCTCGATCCGGTGCACCCTTGTTCCAAAGCTTTTCCTATTGTTCGCCATTCTAGTTATGTATAGAGGCTTGCAATCCCTTTCAAAATCCTACTTAAAACTGCTAGCTATATATGGTTTTCTTATGAATTTGGAGTTGGTCTTTACTTAATGAATCAAGCATACTAGATATGTATTAATATCAATGTTTGCTTGATATACCTATAGTTAGGTCTCTACTTGTTAGCCATAACTTTTGGGTTTAGTAGTTTCTAACACGGTATCAAAGTTTTATTATTCTAGAGGTCCTATGTTCAAACCTCCTTGTAAGTGTATTTGCTAGTTTTTCTCATTTATTAATCATGCATTTCTTCCACATCATAAATATAGTTTACATACCATTATGCGCTATAGTTTTTGGGTTCAATAGTTTCTAACAATATGAATGCTTGTTTTTCAGCTACAAAATGTTACTACACTTACTAATAATTAATAATGTTCGAGATCTTTGTATGTTTCAGCATGAATCTTACTGCAAGCGGGCCAAGACCGAATCCTCAGGGCTCATATCATTATGGTCTCATTAACATTACTCGAACCATTAGGCTTGCGAACTCCAGAGGATTTATCAATGGAAGACAGAGATACGCAGTCAATGGTGTCTCCTTTGTCCCAGCAGACACGCCTCTAAAGCTCGCCGATAGCTTCAACATTACTGGTGTTTTTCGTCTTGGAAGCATCCCCGACAGCCCTACCGGTACTAGAGCAATGCACCTTGATACGTCGGTCATGGCCGCTGCTTACAGATCATTTGTTGAGATTGTGTTTGAGAATAATGAAGATGTCATCCAGAGCTGGCACCTTGATGGGTATAACTTCTTTCTGGTTGGGTAAGGATCTTACACATAATTAATTAGTTTAGCAACATTTTCTATTTAGGACACCAAAGACTTGCATCATTCATTCTATCAATCTCTTAAAGAAAACTAAAAATGGTTTACTTAGAGTTTGTTGAATATAAATCATCTTCTTGTTCTTGAGATAACATGATTTTGTTTCATTTTACATCAATTGCAGCATGGATAGAGGAGCATGGACACCAGCTAGTAGGATACAGTACAATCTTAGAGATGCAATTTCACGTTGCACCACTCAGGTGAGATGATGAACCAATCCAATCACCACCTTTCATTTGTTATGTTTTGGTAAACATGAAAGGCAAAGGTAAGCACCTTCTTAACCTTATGTGACTTGAAAAAAAGAATAAGATTCAAAATAAAAGCTAAGATAATGATTTTATATCATAATTAGGAAACAGGTTGTTTCTAAGTAGAATTTAAAAAAAATAAACTGTTTTCAGATTTGACTACTCAAATACAATTTTAATAATTTGAGATTTTTGGATAAAGAAAATTATATTCTGAGTTATAACCCAAATAGGGCCTAAAATTCTAGTCATTTTTTTAAATTCAATGGTAGGTGTGACTGGCGGAGCACCCAGCTGATCCCTTGTACTATGTGTGACACTTGCACTTGTGATACTAAATTGATCATACCAACGCCAAAACTACTAGGTTGGACAAGTACAAGAGAGTCTCTGAACAAAATTTGCATGCATCTAAAAACTTGTGTGCAGGTATATCCAAGGTCATGGACGGCCGTGTACGTAGCACTGGACAACAAAGGAATGTGGAATTTGAGAAGTGAATGGTGGGCACGCCAGTACCTAGGCCAGCAAATCTATCTGCGCGTGTATTCGCCAGTGCAATCCGTTAGAGATGAGTACCCCATGCCCAGTAATACTCTACGCTGCGGCAGAGCCTCATCATCAGCCTACCAAAAACTCCCCAAGTTGCCCCATCAGAGCTAGTTCAGAAGATAATGAAGAAGAAGATTCAGTGTAGAGTAGTACTGCGAGAATTAATGTGGGAGATTGCCCATTAATGAACGTAGTATTCACATCTCATTTTGATTTGATTTCTTCGTCAGAGTTCGAGAATTGTATGCCAATCAAAAGCACCTCTCGCGCTCTGCTGGGATATGATTCATGGCCTCATTTTTATTTTATATGAAAATATACTCAACCGAATTAATTTTCTGAATTTCTAAAAAATTGTCTTCTTTGTTTGTCACGGTTCTATGTTATCCTTAACCACCGGCATTATATTTGTGGTTTTTCTTAATAGGTAATATACATGAAATTTGAACCTATAACCTCTCAAACTTGCACAAGCAAACCATTATTGTCTCAAGATCATTATTTTTAGTTGTTCTTCTGCGCGCATATAATATAACTTACGAAAATACTAATTTAACTATAAAAAAATATGCAACTAAACTATTCATATATTATCAATTACGGATAGTTGCAGTAGTAAATAAAAATAATTATGAAAGAATTTGTTATTTATAATATGTCAACTTAATATACATTGACCAATTAAACTATGCTTATATTATCTGTTTTGTTGCTTTACCATTTTTAAACATCTCATCTAGAAAACAACTTAAAAACTGGTACTTGGTAGCATGTTCAGGCCACGCGACACGATCATCTCATCTAGAAATGTATGTTCACATGTTTGAGACAATTTTTTTTTTACTTATAATATAGGAACCATTCCCATGCAAGGGCAACATAGGATAAATTACACTTCCTTAATTAGGTAAATCATGATATAGGCCTTCTTTAGGAGAGCAGCAAAACCTCGTCGCAATGAAGATTTTTGTCAAAATGCACTTTGAGTGTTGTTTGATATCCACGTATTGTGATTGGAATGCGAATTTTAAAAATAATTTAGAGCGTTTTGATAAAGTTCCCTTTTTCTGTTTTTGCATTTGCGATTACATTGGGTAAAAATATTTTTGAGTGAAAACGCTTTCGTGCTTCCAATATTATTCCTTCAATTTTTTTTGAAGTTTTAAACTTTAATTAAATGATTAAGTATAATTATTGATAATATAAACAAAATTAGGTAGGAACTTGGGTTTAATTTTAACATAATTCACAATATCGACCTTTTTATGATCGTATGTTTATTTTACATTCTCAATTATTATTTTTAGACGAGTGGAGTAATATTTACTAAACTTAAAAATAACAACAAATTTTATTTTTATTTTTATTTATTTTTGGTAACACAGAATCACAGATAAACACAGGTTTGGAGAGATTTTCTTATTTTTTTTTGGTTTCTCGTGAGGTATTCACGCCTTTCGCACGTAAACTAATTTGCGTTCAAGTACTGCAGGGGCCATTGTTGTTAGGATCCCGATCTAGATCGGTACAAAAGGACCACTCCGGATACCTTGTAGGATCGGAATTTAATAAGAACGTGGTAGGATCGCGATCTAACACATAGGGTCGTGATTCAACTACGATCTTTTTTTTTTAAACCTTGGTTTTAAAAAAAAAAAAGTGGGTTTAAAAAAACATATAGATTTTATTTTTAAAAAAAAAACATATTGTGATTCCGTATATAGTTTTTTTTGTAAAAAAAGTATGTATATTTAAAAAAAAAAACATAAAGTAATAAATTTGGTTGTTTACTTATTTTTGAAGGGCTGTAAATTTATACACGTGGGCTATGACTTTATCTTTTGAATTACACTTCTTAAAATTTGGCTTAATTTATATATATATATAATTTTAATGTTTTTTGAGTACTTTTATACACAAATAACATTTATATTTTTTAGTTGGTAGAATCTTACGATCCACGATCCGATTCTACGATTCGATCATTTAGCCCTCCCTACTGATTCGAGGTAACATGAGTTTCGATACTGAAACCTCCGTCTCTCAACCTTTAGCACAAACCACTGATCATTTGTGTTATACCACTTTGTATTTATTTATTTATTTTTTTGGAGGAGGGTTAGACTAACACATCCATGTGAAGACAATAAATTAAAAATAACGACACCAAGTTATTCATGAAAAATTCAACTTGTCAACCTAAATTATACGAACCCAACTGTCAAATCTTATATATATTTCATGAGATAATTTCTTGGATCTCTCCGGCATGTAAAGTTTCTAAGCAGAAAAAACGAGAAATGCGTTGAAGTCGTGACAAGGTAATCAAATCTAGTATTACCAGTTTACCACAACACTCAAACCCAAGAAGAAATTTAAAATTAAAAGCTAGCCATCCATGCAATGTGACTCCCTCCACACACACCACACTCTCCAACCGTCTCCTCTGTTTCTTCTCTTCTTACTCTTCTTATATTCTTCTTTCCCTCTCAACATTTCACTTTAAATTCAATCTCTCTCGTCGTCATCACCGTCACCACCACCACCCAACAATCAAAACACAAAAATGCCGCTACTAACATTACACACCATCTTCTTCATCTCTTCTCTTTGTTTCATCTTTCTGTTTCTCACTAAATTAAATGCAGAAGACCCTTATAGATTCTTCACTTGGAATGTCACTTATGGTGTCATATCTCCTCTTGGAATTCGCCAGCAGGTTTATATATATATAACTTAAGATGTTTCATTAGAAGATCTCTTTCTGTCTCTTTTCGTTTCGTTTAATTTTGTGTTTTGTAGGGGATCCTCATCAATGGCCAATTTCCGGGCCCTGATATATATTGCGTCACGAACGATAATCTCGTCGTAAATGTGTTCAACGGCTTACCCGAACCGTTCCTCATCTCCTGGTCAGGCCCTCTAGGCTCTTACTATATATATATCTTCCTCTATATTAATATGATGAAATAATTCGGTAGCATATTTTGTAACTTGGGTTTTATGTGAAAAAATAGGAATGGTATTCAACACAGGAAAGATTCATGGCAAGATGGAGTTTATGGAACCAACTGTCCAATTCCTCCAGGGAAGAACTTCACTTATAACATACAAGTGAAAGACCAGATTGGTAGCTTCTTCTACTTCCCGTCTCTTGGATTCCACAAAGTGGCAGGTGGGTTCGGGGGAATTCGAGTTCTCAGTAGACCCAAAATTCCAGTTCCATTCTCTAATCCTGCTGGAGATTACACTGTGCTTATCGGAGACTGGTACACTTTTAATCAAACGGTATCTTTCGCGCTCTGTCTCATTCTTTTTTCCATGATTAAATGATGCTTTAACTACTCTTTTAACTGATAATTTCGCCTTCATTGTAGCACTTGAAGGATTTACTAGATCGTGGAAGAGCGCTACGTTCTCCCAATGGAATTCTCATTAATGGTCGTGGCCCGAACGGGTCATCTTTCACAGTAGAACAAGGTCATTTTGGTGCTATATATGCTCTGGGATATGATAAAAAAACAAGGCCATTATTCTTGGAAATTGCCCTTTTACAAATGGTGGTTGTTGTGCAGGGAAAACTTACAGGTTCAGGATATCAAATGTGGGATTACAGAATTCTCTCAACTTCAGAATTCAAGGCCATAAGATGAAATTGGTAGAAGTTGAGGGCACACACACAGTGCAGAATACTCACACATCTTTGGATGTTCATGTAGGCCAGTCCTATTCTGTTCTAGTTACTGCTGATCAACCAGATGGAGACTATTACATTGCTGTTTCAACCCGTTTTGCCGTTCCAGTTCTCACCACAACAGGCATCCTTCACTACAGATGTTCTTCTAATCCAGTTTCTGGTCCAATCCCAACTGGGCCTTCCAGCCAAATTGCTTGGTCTCTTAACCAGGCTCTCTCGATCCGGTGCACCCTTGTTCCAAAGCTTTTCCTATTGTTCGCCATTCTAGTTATGTATAGAGGCTTGCAATCCCTTTCAAAATCCTACTTAAAACTGCTAGCTATATATGGTTTTCTTATGAATTTGGAGTTGGTCTTTACTTAATGAATCAAGCATACTAGATATGTATTAATATCAATGTTTGCTTGATATACCTATAGTTAGGTCTCTACTTGTTAGCCATAACTTTTGGATTTAGTAGTTTCTAACACGGTATCAAAGTTTTATTATTCTAGAGGTCCTATGTTCAAACCTCCTTGTAAGTGTATTTGCTAGTTTTTCTCATTTATTAATCATGCATTTCTTCCACATCATAAATATAGTTTACATACCATTATGCGCTATAGCTTTTGAGTTCAATAGTTTCTAACAATATGAATGCTTGTTTTTCAGCTTCAAAATGTTACTACACTTACTAATAATTAATAATGTTCGAGATCTTTGTATGTTTCAGCATGAATCTTACTGCAAGCGGGCCAAGACCGAATCCTCAGGGCTCGTATCATTATGGTCTCATTAACATTACTCGAACCATTAGGCTTGCGAACTCCAGAGGATTTATCAATGGAAGACAGAGATACGCAGTCAATGGTGTCTCCTTTGTCCCAGCAGACACGCCTCTAAAGCTCGCCGATAGCTTCAACATTACAGGTGTTTTTCGTCTTGGAAGCATCCCCGACAGCCCTACCGGTACTAGAGCAATGCACCTTGATACGTCGGTCATGGCCGCTGATTACAGATCATTTGTTGAGATTGTGTTTGAGAATAATGAAGATGTCATCCAGAGCTGGCACCTCGATGGGTATAACTTCTTTCTGGTTGGGTAAGGATCTTACACATAATTAATTAGTTTAGCAACATTTTCTATTTAGGACACCAAAGACTTGCATCATTCATTCTATCAATCTCTTAAAGAAAACTAAAAATGGTTTACTTGAGTTTGTTGAATATAAATCATCTTCTTGTTCTTGAGATAACATGATTTTGTTTCATTTTACATCAATTGCAGCATGGATAGAGGAGCATGGACACCAGCTAGTAGGATACAGTACAATCTTAGAGATGCAATTTCACGTTGCACCACTCAGGTGAGATGATGAACCAATCCAATCACCACCTTTCATTTGTTATGTTTTGGTAAACTTTTTTTTTTTTTTTGAGGGGATGTTTTGGTAAACATGAAAGGCAAAGGTAAGCACCTTCTTAACCTTATGTGACTTGAAAAAAAGAATAAGATTCAAAATAAAAGCTAAGATAATGATTTTATATCATAATTAGGAAACAGGTTGTTTCTAAGTAGAATTTAAAAAAAATAACTGTTTTCAGATTTGACTACTCAAATACAATTTTAATAATTTGAGATTTTTGGATAAAGAAAATTATATTCGAGTTATAACCCAAATAGGGCCTAAAATTCTAGTCATTTTTTTAAATTCAATGGTAGGTGTGACTGGCGGAGCACCCAGCTGATCCCTTGTACTATGTGTGACACTTGCACTTGTGATACTAAATTGATCATACCAACGCAAAAACTACTAGGTTGGACAAGTACAAGAGAGTCTCTGAACAAAATTTGCATGCATCTAAAAACTTGTGTGCAGGTATATCCAAGGTCATGGACGGCCGTGTACGTAGCACTGGACAACAAAGGAATGTGGAATTTGAGAAGTGAATGGTGGGCACGCCAGTACCTAGGCCAGCAAATCTATCTGCGCGTGTATTCGCCAGTGCAATCCGTTAGAGATGAGTATCCCATGCCCAGTAATACTCTACGCTGCGGCAGAGCCTCATCATCAGCCTACCAAAAACGCCCCAAGTTGCCCCATCAGAGCTAGTTCAGAAGATAATGAAGAAGAAGATTCAGTGTAGAGTAGTACTGCGAGAATTAATGTGGGAGATTGCCCATTAATGAACGTAGTATTCACATCTCATTTTGATTTGATTTCTTCGTCAGAGTTCGAGAATTGTATGCCAATCAAAGGCACCTCTCGTGCTCTGCTGGGATATATGATTCATGGCCTCATTTTTATTTTATATGAAAATATACTCAACCGAATTAATTTTCTGAATTTCTAAAAAATTGTCTTCTTTGTTTGTCACAGTTCTGTGTTATCCATGTTAACCACCGGCATTATATTTGTGGTTTTTCTTAATACGTAATATACATGAAATTTGAACATATAACCTCTCAAACTTGCACAGGCAAACCATTATTGTCTCAAGATCATTATTTTTAGTTCTTCTGCGCGCATATAATATAACTATAAAAAAATATGCAACTAAACTATGCATATATTATCAATTACGGATAGTTGCAGTAGTAAATAAAAATAATTATGAAAGAATTTGTTATTTATAATATGTCAACTTAATATACATTGACCAATTAAACTATGCTTATATTATCTGTTTTGTTGCTTTACCATTTTTAAACATCTCATCTAGAAAACAACTTAAAAACTGGTACTTGGTAGCATGTTCAGGCCACACGACACGATCATCTCATCTAGAAATGTATGTTCACATGTTTTGAGACAATTTTTTTTTTACTTATAATATAGGAACCATTCCCATGCAAGGGCAACATAGGATAAATTACACTTCCTTAATTAGGTAAATCATGATATAGGCCTTCTTTAGGAGAGCAGCAAAACCTCGTCGCAGTGAAGATTTTTGTCAAAACGCACTTTGGGTGTTGTTTGATATCCACGTATTGTGATTGGAATACGAATTTTGAAGATAATTTAGAGCGTTTTGATAAAGTTCCCTTCTCTTATTTTTGCATTTACGATTACATTGAGTAAAAATATTTTTGAGTGAAAACGCTTTCGCGCTTCCAAACAAGGCTGTTTGATGAACATATGTTTTATCTCCACATTTAACAAAAATAAAGTCAATAATTTTTTTAAGAAATAACTATTAAATTTTAAAGTTTAATTTGAATTGAATTTTATTTGTCCTTCCCAATTGTTTTATTCATGTAAGGTTCTGTCTCTCTCTCTCACTCTTAAATAAAAGAGAAAAAAAATTATGATGTTGCAATGATATATTTATTTGTCATCAGTGGCGTAAATGTTTTGTGCGAGGCTATCAACGGTGATGAGCTGAGGTGTATATAGAATGATGAACCAGAGAGACATCAAATAACTTGTGATTATTAGCAGTTTCCAGAATCCACCCAAATCTATATATAAAAAAAAAAACGCAACACAAGTTCAAGTTCTACTTCAGAGTCTCGCCGAGTTTCATCTGCAACACCGAATTCAGGTTATTGTGCTTTTTATTGTTGTTTTTCTACTTCTTTTTTGTTACTTCATGTAAATGCTCAACTAGCTCTTCTACACAGCTGTTTCTGGTTTTCTAGGGTTTCTTTCCATCTGAATTTAAGACGAAACTCGCAAAAAACTACTCTGTAAATGATTTTATATGCTACCAATGATCTGTTTGTTTCGTCTTGTTATATTCTATCATTTATGGTTAAAGCTTATTGTTCTTTTTTACAGAAAAAAAAAAGTCAGCTCAGACGGTGCTGATTACGCTTCATTACCCATTAAGATATGGCGGTAAAGTTGTGATGATTCTCTGGCTTATTCAGTAGGTTGGCCAATTTAATATTATAATCGAATCATTGATAATATGCTTTGTTTTTTTTGGGTATAGATCGATAATCTGTTTAAAGATGACGCTACTGAAGAAAAAGGCGATCGAGCCAGAATGGTGAGTATATTATATCACAATAATGGTTGTTCTGTTCAATGAAATTTCATTCTTTGTAATGCATTAAGGATTCCGTAAATGCCACTGTGACAGTAAGCTTCACTTCACTTTTGATTGTAATATAATAGCTTATTAGTTATTTAGCGCTGTGACCGTCTTAGGTAAATTTTATTTTATCTCTTCATTTTCAAAGTTGGGTGTGCATGTCAGAAATTAATCATAAAACGGAAAGATGCAAGATATAGTTAGGGGCTTTAGGCTCTAGTGCGATGTCAAAAATTAAGCATAAGACGAAAAGAAGCAAGATATAGTTAGGTGCTTTAGGCTCCAGTGTGGTGACTATGTGCACAGGAGAAGAGGGAAAGGATGCATAATTTGTTAACACTAGTTTACAACCTGTGCGATGCACGGGCGTAGTAAAAATATGGTTAAAAAACCCCTGTTGGATAGTAAATTGAATGCTTTTTTATATAATTGGAATGTGTAAAAAGTTTTATAAAATACTTTTTTTCTCGTGATTAGAGAGAGAAAATATTTAACGTTAATGAATTTCTTATGCTTCAAATTGACAAATGATATATTGCATTGTTTGGTCTTCATATTTGATCTCTAATTGACGACATTTTAAGAAAAGTTAGGATATACATATATAATGAATTTGTTATATTTGAAACAGTTTTGGTTCAATAGGTATAGTTTAAAAGTACATATAGAATACATAAACTTATTAACAATTTCATAAAAATAAACACTCAATATTTCAATTGTTGATGATGCTTTTATCTGTTGACTTCATCTTCTTTATCCTTACTGCAAAAAGAATAAGAGAAATAAAAACTTGTCTTAGAGTTCTTAATTATTATAATAATTTCTTTATTTTTTTGTTTAAATTAAAATTAAAACTTCAATACAAAAATGTAAAATTATAATGCTACTTACTTTATTAAAAATAATTGTTTTGATTCTTGAGATTGCAAGAGCAGTTCATATCCCCTTTTTTTCATTTTTCTTTTCATGTAATGTATCATCTTCTCCATAGGTTTTGTCAAATGAGTGGGATCCAGTTCCATTTGATGGTAAAACAGAGCTTTCCTACAACATTAAAAGACTAATTGTTAATTTATTTATTTTTTTCATTCCATCTTTTGGTGCGAAGCTTTTCAATTTAATATCTCAGCCCATCTTCTACATTTTGGTTGCGTTTGAAAAGGGCTGAGATATTAAAATAAAGTAGTGAAAGTGTAGTAAGGCAAGAACAAAATATAGACATTTTCTTTGAAATATTTTGTCAAACAGTTGTTCTTCAAAATTAAAGTGCAGTAAGGCAAGAACAAAATATAGACATATTCTTTGAAATATTTTGTCAAACAGTTGGTCTTTAAATTTGAAGTGCAGTATGACAAAAAATGGAGATTGCACTAAAAATCAACAAAGAATAATCAACCTTTATAATGAAAACCAACTTAATCCATAGAAAGCCTTACCAAAAACAACAATAAAAATGAATTTAAAGCAAAAAAAGGAAGATGAATAGCAAACATGTTAAAGAGAAAGTAAAGTAGGCGATGTATACCTCTTTCTTCCTGCACTTATTAAGAGATGAACCCAAGAAAAGAGAGAAAATGGAATGTGAATGGAGACGGCACTGTTCAACGACAACATTATTTAATGGAAGGCAGAAGGCGCAAACGACGTTTCGAAACGTTTAAAAGAGTTTTGGCATAAAAATTAAAAAAAAAAAGTTCGAGAAGGGATTAGATCTGCTTAGATATGCGTAGCCGACGTTTAAGGGTATAATAAATGCTTTATAACCATTTTTGAAGTTTGGCATTAAATGCTGTGTATAACGTTTTACTATTGTTAAATTGATGGTAGCTTTACAGTGCTTATATATAAAATGCAAATATGGCTATCCTTAGCGACTGCTATTATCATTCTTCAGATAATAGAATGTTCCATAAATCAAGGCAGGAATTCAAAAATAGAGATTTTAGTTTTCACTTCTCCACTAACAGTATAATGCTATAGATTTAAGATAAAGCACTGTTTAACTGACGCGAAGTACGTTAATGGTCTACTTCTATTATTGTAATACTCAACTCAATCAAATAAGCTACATGAATCTACTTTCTCCACTCTGTTCTATCCAGGGCTAAGTTGACATTCAATTTACAATAATGAAGTTGCTTCCTCCACTTGGCTTTACAATAATCTGGCTGCTAAATCGTATCCAACTTTATCAAGCAATTGATTTCTTTTTTATTTTTTTTATTTTTTTTTGGAGGGGGTGGGGGTGGGGAGGGCCACGTTTGATCTTCGTGAATTGCAGAGCAATCTGTGGGTACATTAATTGTTGGTTACTTGGCTACGAAAAAGAACAATTTTTCCCCTTAATATTTGGATGGTTATTATTTGTTTGATCAATTTGTTTTAAGTTTTATTATCTGCAATATGATATAGGCATCTTTCATTGGAGCAATGGCAATTGCAGACTTGGTCAAAACCACCTTAGGGCCAAAAGGGATGGTAAAGTGTTTCTTTCTTGCTTTCGTGAGACTGAATCAAAATCTTCTCTTGCTCTTTTTTTTTTTTTTTTGGCATTATGTGAAATTTTTTTGCTCATTGGTACACTTGTTTTGTAGGATAAGATCTTACAATCCACTGGTAGGGGTCGCAGTGTCAATGTTACAAATGATGGTGCTACCATACTAAAGTCTCTTCACATTGACAACCCAACTGCAAAAGTGCTTGTTGGTATCCTTTTTGGTTTGCTTTGTGCTTTGATTGGCTGAGCTGGAACTATACACTTGATTTGTTGATGAACTCAATTCATTGCACCTATGCACCCATTGGTGCTGCCTGACGGACTCGTAAGTGATTTGAATTTATCAATTGAAAATATGGAAAATCTTGAGATGATCTGGACTCTAATATCATCACCTGTATTCCAAGGATTTGTAGACTGTCCTATATTTTAGTTGATACCTACAATTATATTTTCTATTTGTGTCTTTCCTTAATGGAGGATTTTAGACATTTCTAAGGTTCAAGATGATGAAGTTGGAGATGGAACAACTTCTGTTGTTGTATTAGCTGGAGAACTTTTGAGAGAGGCAGAAAAGTTAATTGCTGCCAAAATTCATCCAATGACAATAATCTCTGGTGATTTTTTTAGATTATGCTTGTCCCAATGTTAACTCCACAGTTTATGACAAACTTCTTATTTATTGTAAAACCTTGATTTTACTACTTTTGGTGAATTTAATATGTACTGGTACAATGTGTTGATTTAATTGTTTGATATTTAAATCAATTTGTGAGTTTTAGAGGTTTTCTAAATTTTAGAATTTTTTGCATTATGGGAAAAATGGGCGAGTTCTAGACTCCTAGTCTTTAAATAGATGTAATCTCATCTTAGGATGGAATAAAGAATTAAAATTTTCTTCTCTCAAGCATCTTCTTAACGGCCTGTCGTACTTGAGTTGTTGCACTAGATGTCCCCCTTTCTAGTGCGCTATTGTGCTAAGAACCTGCATCTGAACTGATAATAAAATGTGTCAAACTTTCTCCTTCGTACTTTCGTAGTTTTTCCACCTGTTTTCTGGGTTTTTTTTTTTTTTTTCCCTTTCTAAATATCTGGTGCTTGACATGATAGGTTACAGGATGGCAGCAGAATGTGCCCGGAATGCTTTATTGCAGAAAGTAGTGGATAATAAAGAGGATGCAGGTGAAGCTCATTCTATGCCTCCGTAGTATTAAGCATTAGTAGTTATAGAACAAGAAGCATTAGCATCCTTTTCTTTGTATATCTTGCTGGGACTAATTAGTGATTATTTCTAATATTATTGTATTATTAGGACTTGATGTGTTATGTAAAAGGCTTTTTGAGACTTTTATGTTATATCTTGGAATCTTTTGCTGGTTAGGTTTATTGATTTTTATGATACAGATGAAATAGGCTTATTTATTCTTTACAGTTTATATGTTCATGTGAATGTTATTTGTCAATGGGCATTTTTTTCCTCCTTCCTGGTGTTTAAGTTACACACAACTGTAGATTTGACCATTATGGTATCTATATACATATATATATGCACACGTATATTTACCTTTGAGTGATGCAGAAAAATTCAAATCCGACTTGATGAAGATTGCAATGACAACATTGAGTTCAAAAATACTCTCCCAGGACAAAGAACATTTTGCAAAATTAACTGTTGATGCTGTTTTTAGGCTAAAGGTAATAAATCTACCTGAATTTTGGATTTAAAAGTTTTTTTAATATCTTCATGAAAAGTCTATGCTCTAGTTATGAATTTCTGTTTGTGTCTTTGCACTTTTGATTCATCATGTTTACATTGACATTTGCAAATTTATAGTCCCTGTGAGATTGGAAATTTTTTGCCGTAATTTTACATAATTTGCTTAATCAGTTTACCTTAAAGGAGCAATTCCTGGTATTCATAAATAATATACATTTGGTTTTACGAATTTCTTGCATATACAAACTCAAGAACTTGGTCAACTTGTATGCTGATCAATCTATATAATAATCAAATTGAGTCGAAGTGGAGAGTCAAGAGACCACTTCTATGGTCATCTCTTCAACATGGGTTTGTTTTTGGAAAGAGGTTTTCTAGAAGCTAACAACAGTTTTATGCTATGTTACCTAGACTCAGGTATGGGTGTTGGATACAGGTACATATCTAGAGGTCTGACTTGTTCATTTTCAAATTCTAGGATACGGGGACTCAGCTATATTATATGTTGTTCTTTCCACTCTCTTTTTTCTTCTTTTCACACATTTATTGTCTGTTTTGTTCCCCCAGTTATGTAAATTTCACCTATTAGTCATTATTTTCTTTCATAGTTTCACTTCTTTCCATTGGAGAATCTATAAAGTAATATTCTAAAACCTAAAGTGTCGGACACATATCCTATACCCATGTATCATGAAGTGTTGGACACGGGTACATCGGACTAAAGTAAAGAGTCTGAGTAACATAGGTTTTATGTCTTGGACATGAATGGGAACTCTAAAGTTAAAATTTGAAATCGTTAGCATTTCTGCTATTAAATATTCCTTTGTTCCTTTTTTTTTTTTAAATTATGGAGATTTATTAAAATAAGAAAAATGAAAAGTCCTAGTATCAGAAAATAGCTTGCCCTTACATGGTTCGTGTAGCCTTTAGCGTATGATACATAGACGAAAAACATTAAAAAGGTTGTTCTTATTGAAATTATATGTAGTGTCAATTTTTCATAGAAATACTAAGTAGCTGGAGCTTGGAGGCAATTCTCTCATTATGGTAGTGCAGTGTTAAAATGATGAACAAAAGTATTTCAATTAGTCAAAAAGGTTTCCAATAATAGATTGTATGGGTATTCTCCTTGGAATTTTTTTGTTTTAGTGCCATCATCTGAAATTATTAACTTGATGCTTCGTGAAGATCTTGTCCCAGCCCACTCAACACATTGCTATGGTATATGGTCAACATTGGAGAGAAAAAGTTTTGGATCTCAGAAAGTCCTGCATGACTATTCTCAGACGTAGCAAAAGCATGTAGTACACAAAACACCTCAATTCTTTTTGGAAGTTATTTACTCAAAATAGTAGAGGTTAATAGTAGCTAACTTGCTAATGAGGTGTAGGCTAACTGGCCAAGTGGTTGGGTTGAGGGGCAAGGAACCAGGAGGTTCCAAGTTCGAGCCTCAACCACTTGTGTCCCTCCCAAATTGATGAGGGGATTAGTTGGTTCGTGGTGAGGGAGTGGAGGAGGCCGTCAACCTATCCATCATGTAGCCAAATACCTCTTGAGTTGTTTCTTCTCAAAAAAAAAAAAAAATGGTAGCTAACTTGGATGTATTGAGCCTATTGACATTGATGCATGTTTATATCTCCAATAATGCAATAATGTTTAACTGCTGTACTGTTACATAAGTCAAATTGTTGAGAATAGTAAATATTTGGATTTTGGCACTTAAAAATGTTTTCATTGGTTAGATGATGATGACTTCAATGGCTGTTGTCGTCGTTGAGGTCATCTGATAGGGTTTTGTGGGATGATGGGGTTGTTATCTCAGTTCATTTGATTAGTTTTGTGATAATTAATCTCTTTGTAAATGGCAGGGCAGCACAAATCTAGAGGCCATTCAAATTATTAAGAAGCCTGGAGGATCCTTGAAGGACTCATTTCTGGATGAAGGGTAGGTAAACCTACTTTTGTACTTTAAAGATGCAATAAATAGAAAAAGAATGTATATTGACCACTGTAGTTCCTTAATGAGATCTATTATTCTTACCGTGCAGCATTAAATTCCTTTTTCCTTTAAACTTGAATGATTTTATGTATTTATTTGATGCTTTACTTGATTGTGTCATTGTAGATAATGTATGTAGTCATACTGTGGGGGTTTTTTTTTCCCTCTTTTTTTTGGGTTTATTTCATAAGAAACTTCTAAGTTTGTTTTTAAATTAATGATGAATATGGATGGATTATCATCATTCAACATTTATTACCTTTCGTTAGTCTAAGAATGTTGAATGTATTTTTTGTGATTAAAATGTTAATGGTGAGAATTCAACTTAGTTTGAGTCTGTCCCTCTTGGTTTTTATGGGTTTATTAAAGTCAACTTGTTTGAGAGTGTACCAAAGGCTCAGTTTATGTATGCCTTTTCTATTAAGATGAAAAAGGCAGTTTTAATTGTTCATCGTTTTGTTTGCTAAGTATCAGAGGGCTTTTTTTTCCCTAGTTGCAAACTCATAATTATGAAGAGCATCTCATCAAACATCAGCTGATTAGAAACTTCTATAAATGCTGTGCACTATTAGTCAAAGTAAAATTTCACGAGTTTAATAATTATCTATTAGTTAAATGAGGCTCTATTAATGCTTTTATGCAGCTTTTTTTTTTTCTTCCTGAGAAGAATTTCTTGTACACGACATCCAAGTGATGGACAAAAAAACCTTGTATCATTGTATCAGTATTCCTAAGGAAGTACTGAAGTTAAAGATTATTCTTAAGCATAAAGGATATACCTAGTGCACAAAAGTTGATGTGTGCATTCTTAACCCCGCATGTAGTGTTGTCCAAACCCATGACCTCCTTGCCACAATGGTGCAACCTTTATTATTGTGCAAGGCCACCCTTCAAGAGAATATTCTACTGATTGCATTTGTTTCTGTCCCAGTTGCCACTTACTTTCGCACACTTAAACACAATCCTTACTTTGCCTTTACTCTTTTTGCAGATTTATTCTTGACAAGAAGATTGGAATTGGTCAACCAAAGTGGATAGAAAATGCAAAAATCTTGGTTGCAAATACTGCCATGGACACTGATAAAGTCAAGATCTACGGTGCTCGAGTTCGTGTTGATTCAATGTCAAAGGTTGCAGACATTGAAGCAGCTGAAAAAGAGAAAATGAGAGAGAAGGTGCAGAAGATTGTTGCGCACGGTATCAACTGCTTTGTTAACAGGCAATTGATTTACAACTTCCCAGAGGAACTTTTTGCTGAAGCAGGGATTCTAGCAATAGAGCATGCTGATTTTGATGGAATTGAGCGCCTTGCTCTCGTAACTGGTGGTGAAATTGCATCAACCTTTGACAATCCAGAGTCTGTCAAACTTGGACATTGCAAACTAATTGAGGAAATAATAATTGGTGAAGACAGGTTAATCCACTTTTCTGGTGTTGAAATGGGTCAAGCATGCACTATAGTATTACGAGGTGCAAGGTATGTTCTTTGTTTTTCTATAATAAAATGTGGCTTTTATAAGCTTTACTTTAATTGCATGTCTCTAGGCTCTTCCCTTCTCAAGTTATGTGGTATTAATTTAATTTATTTTTTACCAACTTGGATGGCAGATATAAAAAAAGTTCTTGTTGCTTGGCTTTAGTAATCAGAGTGAGATGGTTAAATAGAAAAAAAAGATGTGATTTCTGTGTTCGTTATCAATGCATCTGCGGTTGAATATCTTGGATATTACCTGTTTATAAAGGTAACTGAACTGATGATTTGGTTAGGTTTTAGGCCTCGGTACCTTTTAATGGGGTGACCAGATCAATGATTTTGATAAAATAAGTGTCACATGTGGAAGGATATAGGGTCATCCTTGTTGGTCATCATCTGCTGATTGTGTTCTGGATATGTTGATATGCTTTTGTTACACACTTTTCTTTGCCCCCTTGTTTACTATTAATAAATCCAGAAGCAACGAACTGCTTCAATTGACTCTCAACTCAACTCAACAAAGCCTTTTTGCAATTATTTGGGGTTAGCTGCATGAATATGCTTCTTCCACTTTGCTGTATCTTGAACGAAATCAATATTTATATTGCAAGTAGTTATTTCTTTCTTAATTATCTAATCAATCCCGACAAATATCAGCAACAATTAAATGCTGACAATCTCACTTGTTAGTGTATTTTGTTTCTTTGACATAAATATTTATCTTTGTTGGCAGCTCTCATGTGCTCGATGAGGCCGAGAGGTCTCTACATGATGCATTGTGTGTGCTTTCTCAGACTGTGGGCGACAGCAGGGTTTTGCTTGGAGGTGGGTGGCCTGAGATGGTGATGGCAAGAGAAGTTGATCAGCTTGCTCGAAGAACTCCTGGGAAGAAATCTCATGCAATTGAAGCTTTCTCACAGGCTCTTCAGGCTATCCCCACAATAATTTCAGACAATGCCGGTTTGGACAGCGCCGAGTTAATAGCTCAGCTTCGAGCTGAGCACCAGAAGGAAGCTACCACTGCTGGCATTGATGTCATTTCTGGAGCTGTAAGTGATAAAAAGATTAGCAAAGATAATATGATATAAGGGCCAGTACATATTACTCATCCAGTTACATTCTCCACTTTTAGTTGCGACTCCTATATGTATGATGTTGTAGTCATTTGAATCAGTGTCTATAACCGCCCTGCATTCGCCATTGAAAAATTGAGTTGTCTTGTTATTAATCTACTACTTTCCCTTTATGTTTCTTCAACGTATCTTACTTAGTTTTATGTTTGTGGTTCTGTGGGTTGTTGCAGGTGGGAGATATGGCAGAACTTGGTATATCAGAGTCGTTTAAAGTGAAACAGGCGGTGCTGCTCTCTGCAACGGAGGCTGCAGAGATGATACTGAGAGTGGATGAGATCATCACATGTGCTCCTCGAAAGAGAGAAGACAGAATGTAACTCTGCATTATAGCTGATTTTGTTAAAGATTGTGTCAAAATTTTGTTAGTGGGTGTGGCAGAAGCTGTGAGAGTTGCATTTTCTGATAGATCATTGTGTTAAGTGAACGACATATGTGATTTTGTGCTATTTTTGCCTTCTTTTCAGTGTTAAGCACAGTTAAATTAACCCGCGGTAGGTGCTGGACACTCGGTAACAAACACGGGGATCTAATTCCACTCTTTTTCTATTTCATTAGAGCAGTTTCCATGCCATGAGTAGCCAAATAGAAAAGAATTACAACTTCTCTAGTTCTTAGTTTGCTTGCTAATGGTTAGTATGATATCATGGCTCAATATTGCGTTGGGTTTTTTTTTTTTTTTTTTGAAACTACGGAGCCAAAAGCACGTGAGATTCAGACCTGAACTATAACCAATTTTCAGACAAGGAGGCCATCCTTCCTTTTGAATTATTTAGAAAATGAAAGGAATTTAAGAGTGTTTGGTTTGTATTTTAAAAATTAGAATATAATTTAAAAAATAAAATTCAAAAAATAATATTTTGTCATTTTTAGAACAGTGTTTTTTGTAAAAAA
Organism: Paratinospora sagittata; assembly: GCA_035771175.1. Lineage (NCBI taxonomy): Eukaryota > Viridiplantae > Streptophyta > Magnoliopsida > Ranunculales > Menispermaceae > Paratinospora > Paratinospora sagittata. The sequence goes on from CM069594.1 coordinate 33,111,435, forward strand.
ATTTTTTTTTATATTTTTGACTAATCAAACGTATGTTTCAGCATTTCGTTTGTAATTTTAAAAATAGAATATAAATAATATTTTGTCATTTTTTTAAAAATATTGTAAATTTTGGAAAATTATTTTCAGTGACTTATAAATATGTCTAATGATAAATTCTTCAAAGTGTTATAAATGTATTTGAATACCATTATATTATATTTCATAACCTCTCATTCATTACATAGATTTTATAATCTTTAAATTAATGACAAATTTAATTATGTAACTAATAGATTTAACTTTGTAACTATTAAATTTATTAATAAGTTATAAATGTAATTTCACTAATACATTTCCCTACTTATATAGATCATCTTCTGTTCACAACCTTCCTATCGCATACTTCGTTTCCCATGACCAATTACCTACCCTTTACTCACACCATCTTGGAATATTTACGTTCCTAGAGCTCTTACAAATAGGGAACAAGAGGAAGCATTATCCTTAATTAATAGCCTAGCCAATATTAAGTTGTCTATTACCCCGGACCGTATAGTATGGTCTCTTGAACCATCAAATCAATTTTCTTGCAAATCTCTATTTAACTTGTTGTCTGATTCTACTTCCTTCTCCACATTTCCCCTAGCTGAATTTATATGGACAGCTCAGGTTCCATCTAAAGTAACGATTTTTGGATGGCTAATGGCCCATAGGAAGATCAACACTTATGACATGTTGCAAAGGCGACTGCCTCATATGTGCATTTCCCCACTCGTGCACCTTATGTGGTCAAGACGAAGAAAATATAGATCATTTATTCTTCTGTTGTAATTATGTTAGAAGCATTTGGAGGTTTTGGTCCAGGTTTACAGGGGATAGATTTTCTTCTTCAGGAAATGCTTTCGAGGCATTTTCACTATCGCACTTTTCATTATCATCTCGTCGGGTGAAGGGTGTGGGGCAAATTGCCTCTTTCGCGATATTATGGTTAATGTGGAAGGAAAGGAACAACAAAATATTAAAGGATCTTCACAGAAGTGATGATCAGTTGTGGGAATCACTCAAGATGATGGCTAGCTCTCGGGTGCTTTCATCTGTTTGGAATTCGGGGTTTTCTCTGTCGGATTGGGTGTTGGGTTGAGATAGGTGTTTACTTTGGGGGTCAGGGTTGAAGGTTAAAGTGGGTTGAGAGATATCTTTTTTGGCTTTCTTTCATGATTTTATTTGGTGCATTTGGTTTTTCTTCACCTGTACATTTATTTATTATTTCAATAAATTTTATTATTTTAAAAAATAATAATAATAATTTTAATAAAATATCAGAATAAAATATTTTCTCATTTTTCTATTTTTTCTCGTGCCCCCTTTATTTGTAAAGGTTCTTAAAATTTACTTAACTAAAATCTTCTTAATTTATTTTAAAAGGTATTCAAACAAGGGTAATGATGGTACAAAGACATAATTTTTTGACACATATTTTTGATATTATAAGTGAAAGTAATTAAATTATCTCTAATAATATAATAGTACCTCGTAATACATGATACAAGGTACTATAATGTGATTCGAGACAATTCAATCCCTTTAATTGCAATATAAAAAATGTGGAGTAAAAAAACTATGTTATTGTACATTACCAAACCGATCCTTTCTCCTGCGACACGCTTCTTCTTATACGCAAGCGTGGCTCAGTCTTCAGTGTTTTGAACACAACACAACACAACAAAGAGAACCACAGACAGAGAAAGGGAGCAACAGAGATTGATCGAAGATGCCGAAGAAAATGGGAGTGAACAGCAAAGCAGAGGTCGCTAGGGAACGAAAGACCGCCACAGAGGCCGAGCGCAAGGATCTCGAGGCTCGCCAGAAGGAAGATCAATACTGGAAAGAAGCCGAGGGAGCCAAATCCAAAGCGGCCAAGAAACGCGAAGAAGAAGCCGAGAAGCGCGCGGAGGCTGCCGCTCGCAAGGCCGAGGCACGAAGGCTCGCGGAGATCGAAGAGAAAGAACTCGAGAAAGCAGGCAAGAAGCCTGACAAGAAGGCCAATCGAGTCTCGATTCCCGTCCCTAAGGTCACCGAAGCGGAGCTGCAGCGTCGGCGAGAGGAGGAGCAGATACAGATCGAGAAGCGCGCGGAGGAGGCGAAGAAGCGGCAGAGTCGGACGGCGGAAGAGGAGGAGTACGAGAGGATGGTGCTTGTTTCGAATACGAATCGCGATGATTCGGTAATCGAAGCTCATTCTGTTGAAGATGCGATTGCGAGCATGTCGGTGGCGGATGGTAGTAGTAGTAGCCTGCCTGCTGATCGGCATCCGGAGAGGAGGTTGAAGGCGTCTTTTAAGGTATCATGTTTTAGTTAGTAACATCTTCACGAAACTAAATTGGTGCTTTTGAGTTTATGATTTTATGAAAATTAGAAGCCAATATTGTGATTCAGAAGTTTGGAGAATTGTAGCGATGATCTTGTGAAAAACGTGACATGAAGCCCTAGCAGTGATGTGCCGTTAAGGTTTTGTGATTTCGTTGTTAAATTTTAGAAGGTCTCTTTAAGTATGTTTTGCTAGTAGAAATTGCTTTTAGGTGAAGTGGTTTTTTTCCTCCATTAGGTTGCGTGGAACGTGCCGTTTTGTTTTGTATTGTTCTTTTTCAATGAATAAAATATAGCAAAAGAGCAGAAATTCTCTGTTATGAAGCCTAATGGCGGAAAAACAGAGTAACAGAAATTTGAGTTAGTTTTTCGTGGAATCAGATATTGTCCCCTTGCCCAAGCATGATTGCTAAGAATTTGATCGAACTTTACTCGAACAAGCAACTCGTGGAAAATAGTATTGCTCTGCAGAGGCTACATATATCGTTGTCATCAAAGACTTGTGCCAATTTATATGGGGGTTTTCTTCATGAATCTTGTTTTGTAATTTGGTTCTCTATACGCCATACTTTTTTGTTTGATCAATCATATCTTAGGTCGGTACGTGCTTCTATGCTATGCTCTGGTTATGTTTACTCTTACCACTTTCAACTTTGGAGTCTTGCAGCTTTTTCTCTTTGTTGTAATTCTTGGTGTTTGTCCAAGTGGGCAAACCACCAAAACTAGCATTCTTTTGTTTAAGTGCCAATTGATATTGCATGTAGGCACTCACCAAGGGTTTTTAGATTATATGATTTCCTGTTTGTCACTCATCTACTGCAACTCTTTATCTTGGCTATTCTTGTTCCACATATGCATGATTTCTTATGTTTTGTGTCCATAGTTCTGTTTCATAAATCTGTCTTTCAAGGAATGCGCCATGTATTAAGCATAGATACATGAAATAACAAAAAAAATTGAGAAAATTGAAGGGATTTAGAAAAGTTTAAATGGTTAAGCCAAGAAAAAGTATTGATCATAATATTAAAGGGACTATTATAATAATAAACTATCCTATAGGTGTAACCTGTTATCCTGATCCATTAGCATAAGTTTATTATGGGGCTATGGCAGGCTTGAGCCGTTAGAGAACATCCATTTGGGGCTGGGTTGTCCGGCTAGACTAGGTGGACATGAATGAGCTGAAATGCGACTACCCCTATCATTTTGGTAAAATTAGTCTAGTTCCTATTAATGACCTGAGCTTTGTCACTTTGATAGTTTGTGGAGAGAATTGGATTAAGGATGGTAGGAATAGATGTTAATTTTGAGAATTTATAAGTTTTCAGATCTTCCTTGTTCTATTCTAGTTTAATTCTTTCTTTTTTTAAAAGAAACAAAAGTGTATTGTATTATGTGATGAATTCACTGTTTGAAGACTATACAAAACAATCAAACAAAACGCAAAATAACCCTAAAAAATTAGACAAAATTGTCTCTGCCTCTAAGCCAATCGCGCAGAGCAAAACCCAAAACAAACTACTATTAGCTACCCAAAAGGAAGCTAACATATTCGAATTCTCCCAAACGACGGCAACATGGTGTTCAACTTCCTCGAACACCCTGCCGTTCCTTTCCTTCCACAACGACACCGCTAAACAAAACGCCTGCTACACCAAAGATCCTCCCAGAAACGAATGGATTCGCCATTTTCAAGTTCAAATCTAATGAGAGGTAAAAAGTAAGGGTAAACAGAAAATATAAACTTCCACAGGCTTTTGTAGGTTACCCTCGATGCAATCGTAGAGTCCCTGCGGTTGTCCCTAACCCCATGCCTACTGCGAATCACCCGACACCACAGTTGCTCCTGCTTTCCAGGAAACCGCCATAACCACTTACCGTCCAAAGCTCTATTTCTCATCCCTATGTTTCCAATCCCCAACCCACCGAGCTCAACCTTCCGTTGTACAATACTCCATGCAACAAGATGAGAATCCTGACCCCTGACATCATTTCCCCACAAAAAATCCCGCATAAGCTTCTCAATTATGTTCACCACCTTCCCTGGAACCTTAAACACTGACAAGTAGGTAGTATGTAGGAAGAACATCCAACACAGATTTAATGAGTGACAATCCCCCCCCTTTGACAGAAAACTCCTCTTCCAACCGTCTAACCTTCTCGACATCTTAGAAATCACCGGCTCCCAAAAGTCAATTCTAGATGGATTGCCACCTAAGGGCATACCCAGGTATTTTATAGGCCAAACCCCCACTGAGCACCCAACTGAATCAGCCATGTTCCTCAGCCACTCCTACTGAACAGATACTCCCAACAGCTGGCTCTTTGCCATATTAATAGCCATACCAGATATCCAACAAAAACACTTTACAATATTGGCTGCATTACTTGTACAGTCCTTCTCTCCACTCAAGAAAATCAAGGTATCGTCAGCGAACTGAAGGTGAGCAACTTCCACTTCATCTCGCCCTACCACAAAACCCTTAATCAGTTTAACTGCCTCTGCTTTGTCCAACATTCTTCTGAGCACGTCAGCCACAAGGGTAAAAAGGAAAGGCGATAAAGGGTCGCCCTGCCTTAGGCCCCTTTCGCCAAATATTTTTTTCCCTTGGGTGGCCGTTGACGAAAATAGAGTAAGAGACTGAATTCAGACACCCCTGTATCCATTTCCTCCACTTTACTCCAAAACCCTTCTTCAAAAGCACAAAATCTAGGAAATGTCAATCCACCATATCGTAAGCTTTCGCAAAGTCAAGCTTAAACACAACCCCTTCTTTCCTTCTAGCTCTGTGATCATCAACCAATTCGTTAGCTACCAGAACCACATCAATTATTTGACGCCCTTGAACAAAAGTCATCTGATTCTCTAAAATCGTGGTGTGCAGAACACCCTTCAGCCGATTAGCCAACACCTTCGCAAGGATCTTTTAAAGACAAGTAACAAGACTAATGGACTGTTTACAATCCCAGTTTGATGGAATTCCAGAAGAACCTTCATAAGGTCGACTTTAACAACCTCCCAGCAGCTCTGAAAAAATGACATTGTCATGCCATCAGGACCCGGGGCCTTGGATCCTTTGCACGCAAAAACAACCTGCTTTACCTCATCTTCATCAAACGGCAACTCCAACTCAACACTGTCCGATTCCCTGATAGGATTCCAATCCAGACCGTCCACACCCCACACATGATGCTCACTATTAGAGAAAATTTTGCTAAAATAGTCAGTGATCTCCTCCACGATCCCCTCCTCATCCTCCACCAGAGACCCATCCTCCTTCTCCAAGCTAGTAATGGAATTAACAGATCTTCTTCCATTCATTAGGCTATGGAAAAATTTCAAATTACCATCTCCTTCATTAAACCATTTAACTCGAGATTTAATTAAAGGAATCCTATCCTCATTCTTACACAGCCTCCATAATTCTACTATAGCAAACCTTCTTTGAGAAACCAAATCAACGTTCCACTCTGGACCTCCTTCCTTTCTATCGAGCCCTAGAATTTCTGCTTCCAATTCCTTCATCCTCAGCACTTCCCACCTTCTAATTTCTTTTTCCCACCCATGGAGTCTATTCTTAATTGTCTTAACTATCTGCATGAATTTGTAGCCTTCCCACACATAAGAAGGCATTTCCCTCCACCACCCCTCAACACGACTCTTAAACTCCCCGTGAGAAATTAAACGGCTATCAAACCTCGAGTGGGCAGGTCCCCACTTAGGCTTCATAGTGTCTAGAATGACTGGCCAATGATCAGAAATGAACCTCCCACCAACCACTTGTCTGTAGTAAGGGAACATCTCAGCCCACTCCACACCCAACAAAAATCTATCAAGTCTGTAGCAAACTGGTGTAGCTCTGAAATTTGACCAAGTAAAAAGGCCGTTGATTATAGGGGGATCATGAAGCTCTAGCTTCCTTATCAAATTATCAAACTCTCTCATGCTCCTTGTAGCCCTCCCACTATTCACCTTTTCGGAAGGACCACGGCACAACGCACGACATTAAAATCCCCTCCTACACACCACTTCCCCTTGCATATACTGCTTAATCCCCCTAACTTATCCCAAAAACGACGCCGAGCTAGTATGTCATTAGGAGCATAAACACCAGTCAGCCACCAAGAATCCCCTTCCCCATGTTCCACCTTCACGGAAACTGAAAATTCTCCAAATAGTCTGTCCACCACTTTAATCACCCTTGAATCCCACACCACAGCTAAACCACCCGCTGAACCCGTGGCCCGTAAATAAACCCAATCCTTGAACCGAGATTGCCAAAGAGCCCCAATCAATTCTCTATCAACCGTCTGTTTCTTCACTTCCTGTAGAATCACAAAATCTGGACTGCTTCTCCCAATGAAACGTTTGATCATCCGTCTCTTGTCCTTAGAACCACACCCTCGGATGTTCCAAGTAATAATCTTCATTGAAGCCCTAAAAGCCCACCAGGAAACACTGCGCGACCACACACCTCAATCCGCTTTGTTTGCTACTGATCCGCCATTCTCCAACTCCACCAAAAACAGAGCCATTTTTCTCAAAAAACCAACAACCTCTTCCTTCGAGAGCCTATCCTCAATACGCTGACACTGAACATTTGTTTCCCTCCTTGCCCCCAAATCCCTCACCTGACTAGTAGCACCAAGACAGACCTTCGGGACACTAGAACATTGTTGGGCAGTGGGTTTGGGTTGTTCGTCTTGAAGGAAAGTTTCGGGGACGAAAGAGAGATTGAAAGACTGTGAAGATGAAGAGGGCATATGAGAAGCACAAGTATCATTAAAATTAGTTTCGTGGGTGCGTACCTGGGCCATGGTCAAGCTCTTACCGTGGAGATCATCACAACAAATGCCATCCACCACCGTGCCCTCAACTACGTCGTCATCAGATGCACCTCCATCGTCGGAAGAATTACCTTCATACTGCAACGAATCCACCGCTAAGGAATCCATTACTCTCTCGTCTTCTGAACCAGCATCACTGCATCTATCATCAAGCACCAGCTGCCCCTTCCTTCATGTGCTTACTCCAACCCTATTCTTGAGCATATTCTCCTCCTCCACCAACGCACGCCGGAAGAAACTTTCGGATTTCGCACCCCTTCTCATGTACACCTTAACTTCAAGATTGCATACCGATTTTGACGGCACCCTCTGCGACCCAAGCCTTTCTTCAGATGCGATTTTGGGCTGTGGGTAGAAAGAGGATACCCGCCATATGTTAACGTCACAATCATGTGCCTCAGGATTCTGACGCGTGGGATTTAAAACACTTGGGGCCGGCTAGAAATTACATACTGGGTCAAAAGAAATCGCATGATGTTGCGGGCTCGAGACGTGATGCGTTTTGGACAAAAGCGCGAGAGAGCGGCCCACATCCTCAACGCACTTATCAGGGTCCGCTGGACACCCATGAGAAGATCAGCGCACACATAGTAACACACCCTGATCCAGCCCACGCTCCACTGCAGCTACCCGCCTAATGGTTTGCGCGTGTGAACAGTCGCTACTGTTCCACGCCACACCACTACCAGTACGTCCACCTGTCTCCTGCATGACAACGCCATGTGACAATATACACCCTGGAGCCAGCTTCTGGCAAGTGCCACAATGCGAATCTTCTCTGCAACAGACGAATCATCTTCGCTGGTTTTCTGACTTTCCATCACCGGTGGTGACGGCTCCATTTTTTCAGGCGACTATGCTCAATTAGGATTGTGACCAGCATCGTGAACGTCTAATTCCACTTCACTCATTCCTAAGACGAACAATCTCACCGAGAAGGACGACTTACCCTCGGTAATGACCATGGTATATGTTAAAAAACCAGAAGACCACCCCACGACCTTCATACGAGCCATATCAAATACAAGCTCAACAGTGGTCGGAGGATCAAGCTCAATCAACCCATCGCACATTTGACCTATCTTATGGAGAGTCTCCATCGTCCAAGCTCCAATCAGGATGCCTTCCACACCGACCCATTCGCTTCGACAGCAAAAGCGTCGATTCGCCCATTGTAACTCATCTTTCCACATTTGGACACTATAATGAAGCATACTTCTCACCATCTTCCCTTTGAACAGTGCATCTCTCTCAACAATTGTCTTGCATTTGATTAGGGCTCTGTCAGCACAGATAGGAAACAATAAAATGATTCTATCGAATTTACCGAAAAGTTCATCCTCAACGTCCACCCATTTGACATCATCTGAGTAGCGATAAACCACCAGCCATAGATTTTCTTTTCGATTCACCTCAGTCCATTTTGCTTTTTCCGCCGGACCGGGAGGAATTGCAATACTAGGCTCACTCGCCGTCGACTGATCAGTCGATTTGAGTTTTGCGTGGAGAACATCGATACATGATTGAACAGCCTCAACAAAACCTACCCACTGCTTATTGTTTCTCTCCTCAGGAATGAAAATCATCCTTTGAACACCGTTCTCCACCTTTGTGAAACGTAGGTAACTGCCTCTTGTGTTAGTGAACGTCTCTGCCAACGAAAAATAATTGTTGGTTCTGAAAAATCTTTTAAAACTTTCGTCCCTTCTTGCGCCAACAACATCAGAAGCCGCCTTCGCCATTCATAGTTTAATTTTTTTATTCCTTGATAAATTACTCGTACAAATCATGGATTGACCCATTTTGTCGAACCATGAGTTCATCATCTCTTGTAGTAGTTTCTCTTGTTTGATAATTCTGATTGTGATGGTTGCAGTGTTTTCAAGGCGTCGTGTAGGCTCTGTGCTAGGCAGGCAGAGGGAGTTTGTGCAAATATTTAAAAAGTTTAGGATGGTCTCTCTAATTAAAAAAAAAGGATTAAAAGACAAAAACGACCTTTTGTATAGTAAACCCTCGAACTTTTCTCTTCGTAAGTCCATCCTTTCCATTTTCTCTAACCAAGAAATGTCGTCAAAATCTTCGGTGACCGTCGACGACCCACCGGCAGCCGTCGTCGACCCTCCGACAATAGATATTTGAGTTTTGTACTTTTGAACCTTTTGGATAATGTGTATTATGGCATGAATTAATGTTTTGTGGGCATGATTTTAATTTAAATGATGTGTTTTTTATCATTTAATGAAAATTTAACATTTGTTATAGAATATAATTAGACACATAATTTTGTATATGAATTGTCCAAGGACCTGTACATAATTAATTAATTATCTAGGGACCTATAAATAAATATGTTTCTTATCGCCTAGGCCACGCCTCTCCTAGACAGAGTAAATCGCCAAGACATCACCTTGGCGTCTTGAAAACACTGGATGGTTGGCTCACCTAACTTTTCTTCTTTTGTTCTGCTGAAATTTATGCATGCAGGCTTTTGAAGAAGCGGAACTTCCAAAACTGAAGGAGGAAAAACCAGGTCTGACACACACTCAGTACAAAGACATGATATGGAAGCTATGGAAGAAGTCTCCAGACAATCCTCTTAATCAGGTAGACACTGAGAAAATATGGAATTAAAAAAGTTCCTTTCTTTTCATCTTACTTTTTGCATAATCATTGTAGTGGTTGGGTCATTTTAAATCAGTTAATTGATAACTGCTCTCTCTCTCTCTCTCTCTCTCTCTCTCTCTCTCTAAATCTAAATGTGTAACAATGACCTTATATTTGTTCTCTCTGACCATTATCAGAATTTAGAATTTTTTTTTCCATTAAAAATTGAAAGCATTGTAATTTATTTTGTAACCTAAAACAGAAAAAAAAAATAGCTGAGTTATCCTAAAAAAGGGAAAAAGTTTTCCTTGAGAATCAACATTTATAAATACCAGTATTTTAGGGAGAAAACGCCTAGGCATAGTTGGGATTTGTGTAAATATTTAAAAAGTTTAGGGGGGGTCTCTTTAATTTTAAAAAAAAAGCTTTAAAAACAGAAATCCATTCTTTCCATTTGCTCCGACCAAGAAACGTCGTCGAAATCTTCGACAACCGTCTGCGACCCTCCGACAATAGATATTTGTTGTCTAACAATTTGTGGACATGATTTTAATTAATATGAAGTCTTTTTTATCATTTTATGAAAATTTAACATTCATTATAGAATATAGTTAGATATATATAATTTTGTATATGAATTGTTCAGAGACTTGTAAATAGTTAATTCATTATCTAAGGACCTATAAATAAAAAAATATTTTTTAACGCCTAGGCCACATCTAGGAAACGCCTCTCGCCTAAACATCACCTTAGCGCCTTGAAAACACTGAGAAATACTGGATAAAACAGATTGGACAATGGAACATAGAGTTAGTGATATTCAGGGTTGGGGAAAAATAAAGTTGCCCTAAATTCTGTCAAAAAGATCAATAACATGTACAACAATATTCAAGAATTCATGAAAATGATTTCATAATTTTTAATTCTTGATATCAGTGACCTATTGTGTATCAGAAGCACATAATTTTATGTCATAATATAACGCATTCTTCATAATTCCAATTTCCTAGTTTTTGTGAAGTGGGGATGGGGGGAAGAATAGAGAAAGAAGTGATTTATTAAAGCTCAAAGTCTCTGACTAGAATGCATGTTGTGTAAGGATCATGGTTTGTGCTAAAATGATTATGTACACATGCTCATGGTAATCTCCTCTTTGCTGCGAAAATTGTGTTTTTTTTTTTTTTTTGCTTCTTTCTCAATCTTGGAAGATTATTCAACGAATATCAAAGGGAATCTTTCTTATTTTTCTTCTGTGAAAGAGCAACAATCGTTATTGATTACATGAGTGTTAAACATATGAATAGAGATGGACTCAAGCGTACACTTAATCCTACAGCGATAGAACTTGGTGGGTTTCAAAAGTAACTTTTGTGAGCTTACTCTTGTTGATCTTTTTTTTTTTTAATCTCCAATTGCAATATCCTTTGTTTTCTCCTTTCTCTATTTTCTTTTTTTTTTTAGCAGAAACAATAATTTATATATATTGGATAAAATATAGTACATCGCCAAAAAGCACCAGGAGTGCTACTACAAAAATAACCCGAGAAACTTAAAATAACAGCAGCAACTAACCACACCCAACCCCTACAACCATTTAGACCTAATGTAGACAACTAGCCCAATTAAGTAACCAATCAGACAGAGATGACTATATTTTTCTCTATTTTCTTTCATCTTGTTCAATCCATCAAAGATGACTATATAGCCAAGAACCATCAACCATCAAACTCAAGCAACTCCACTTGGCCTTTTCTAGCTTTTTCATCTTCCCATCTCCTTCTGTGTCATCCCATCTATTCTTCTCACCATTAAGAAGCAACTGAAATAAACGTGGACAGTTGTAGGATGCTGTGAAACCATTTACAGTTTCTTCTCTCTTTTTATGCATTGTGCTTTGTGCATTTAGGTTTTCAGTGCTATTGAACAAACTAAAAGTCTGTGTAAACATGGGGAAGTTTAGGACAGAGGGAAGGCAATACATTGATGTCAGAAAATTCTCGGCTAGATTGCACTTGAAGAGGAGAGATGGGCTTCCCCGAAACCCAAGCCAACTTGTAGACTTCCTCAAGTTATATCTTTTTTTTATTTTTTTGAACTCAAGTTATATCTTTGTTCTATGATAGTGGAACATGCAGCATAAAATGGAAGATTTATAAATCCTGTTATTCTGAGATTTCAACCTTATTGATTATTGACTTGATGTACGGTTGTGGTGAAGTGAGTTGCAGCTAACACCACTGGTGAAGATGCTTGACCTCTGACAAGTCTAGCTTGATTGTTTTTGTGTTTTGTTTTGTGTTTTGTTTCTTTCTATTTATTGTATTGGCTACTGTGGAATGGATTTTGGGTGACATGAGCAAAACACTAATGGACCTAAAGAGGATATCCTTTTGCAAGCTCAAATTTATGAATTTGTAAAAGTGCTTAGTTCGTTGGTGGGAGAATAACTATTCTTTTCTACGAACAACTTATATTCCCATTTTTTATGATCTTATTTGCATTTTCAGATTGCTGAGTGAGCTGACAGCATCTCTGATCTTGAAGCAAAGGCAGTGTTTGCGTTCTATTCATCAACCATTTGAAGTGGCTAGTCTCTGCTCTATGAAGAATCATAGAAGTGTCTTGCAGCTTTGTCCATTTGATAAGATAATCTAATCTCCCCATCTCCCCCCCCCCCCCACACACCTCTTTTTATTTTCATTTATAGCTTTACGTGCTAAGTAAATCTTGAAGAGTATGTATTAAAGAGCACAATAATGCGGAACAGAGCTTTATGCTTGTATCTGCACAAACCGCAGGGTCTCCTTTAGCCCTAAAAAGTGATTCCATGACTGTTAAAGATCATGTACGGTTTCCTGAATTTTTAAGGTATTCTTGGCATCTACCAGATTGTATGTAATGATAGTTAAATTACGGTGCTTGAAAGTAAAATTCATGGACCAGGCGCTTTGGTTGTCTCTTTGGAGCTTGTTTCCTCTTATAAGCAATCACACAATAATTGCTTGATTTGAGATAATTCAGCAGCTCTCAATGTTAAAAGGTATCCTTTAAGCATTACTCCTCCTTATAAGCATGAGAATGGTAAAATGGCTTAAACTTTTTTTCTTTGATTGTGATGGCTTAAGCTTTTTTTTTTTTTTGTTTTTTTCAATTTTTAAATGATGGCTTAAAAATTTTACATGTAAATTCTATACCAATAAACTTCAAGTATATTATGTTTCAAATTCAACAAAATCAACTTATAAAAATCAAAGATGTTCAAAGTACAATCACATTCATCCACCCTGACATTAAATAACAAGTTCAAAAGAGTTCTATCAAAATGTTAGGTTCGATTAAGGTTGAGTTCCAAGGGGTATCAACCCATGACTCAACTTGAACCAGTCAAATTGAGATTTTTAAATCTAATTTAACTCAAACACCTAGATCAACTCAACCCAACCATTCAAGTTATATTCGTCTTGGTCGAGCTGGCTTACACCCTTACATAAAAATAAAGCACTCTTAACAGATTCTACGATGGGAATGGCAGCGTGCCCCAGTGCTTAAATTTCAAAATCCAAAACCCATGTCTTTTTCCAGTCCATCCATCTAATGCAGACCCATTAAAGGATGTGGACAGTGTAGATGAAAGATTTGTAGTTATTGCTTTTAAGTATCTTTTATCATATATAGAACAAGACAAACTCAAAAAAGGGGGTGTTTTATTTGAGCTTTTCATGATATTACTTTATCAATTAGAGAAAGAAGAGGAGACAAGGGCCATTAATAAACCCTATAATTTATTGTTTTATTCAATACAAGACGTACTACTCTCCTACTTGCTTTGTTAACATTAATTTTAGATGTTAATATTCTGTACCAGTATGCACTAGGCCATAAACAGGGGCACCAACACCAAGCCAGGTTGCAGGATTTTTGCAAGGGAAATCACTTTTCCAATTTAAGTAAATAACCCAAAAAAGGCCCAAATGCAATAGACTTGCACAATGAAAAAGCCATCTTAAGTACAAGAACAAAATACTTTCTCAGCATCCAACCTTTTCTGAGACTCACCAATATTGAAGATCTCTTTCATGCATCATTCTTATAAACATGGAAGAGAATAAAATGTAGCGTCTAGACTAACTGAATTAACTACTTCTACGGTGAAAAGACAAATAACCTCGAATTATTCATGTAGAGGCAACCTTGTGTCACTATCCTGGATACCCTTTTATTAATCAGATTCAGTCATCTCCAACTTGCAATTTACCTAAAATTTTGCTTTTTTGGTCATGCATTGCAACACTTTTGTTTGTCTTGATTTAACAAAACCTTTCCTGTAAAAGGTTGATGAATTCTTTTCAGGATTAAGATCAACTGGGACAGAGGCTGACAACTGGGATGGGGACACTTGAAAAAGCAAAGCATAAAAAAGCTGAAATAAAGTGTGCCCGATATTGATATATGAAGAAGCAAATTGCTTCACATGCCAAGCCTACCATCATATTAATGATTCTAAAACTACTATGAATTACCATGTGGTTCCACAACCACCAATTCTGTGGTGCAGAGTTGTTACCCTTGCTAATGGCACAGAGTATTTCCAGGATTTCCTGCAAATTCAGTAGAGTGCCTCGTGGGAACTCCAATCACCAGATTCATAATAATTACAGGTCGAGTTGGTGGTAAGTACCATGTGGATTGGTACCTGATGCAGAAGGAAAAAGCTTAGGAAAAGGACCATTCACCTGGGTTTTCAGTGACTGAAAGTACACAGCTCAATCTTACTCGTGTTAGAAAAATTTGCATACTCTGAGAAACATTCAATAAATAGAATTAGATTATAAATTCAGGGCTCTTAACATGATTACTTGATTCATCAGTTCCATTGAATGTTTTTATTGAGTGATCTGATACTAATTTTGGCTACTAGATAAAACAGCATGGGTTCAAAAATATATGCATCAATTCCATCTAAGTAGGAGATATAGATTCACACAGTTGTCCATGTCTTTAAGAGAATTTAACACACAGCTACAATGAACCTACTTTTCAGGCCCAACTCAATTACAAGTTCGGGTCCAATTAGGATGATAAATTCATGCCAACCTAACTAGCTTGCTGCAATGTAGTTCATGTCGGTGGTATCAAGAGATGGGTTGGATTTCATCACTTCTACCTAACAATAAACTAACAATTAACAAATAATGAAATGGGAACTGTAAAATCTGGAATGATTTTGTGTCTTCTCAAGTTGAGAAATACAAATGGAATATATTGATATATATATAGAGTTTGTACAAGTAAGAAAAGGTAACAAAGAAAGATAAAATCTCCAGCTAATCTAATTCTAAAAATATAAAAATTACAACAGATTTACAGCTTTATGATTACAAAAATTTAGGATGCAGACAAGGGAACTCTTAACATATTCCTGATTCTAATAGGAACCACAACCCATCCAATTATATGACCAAAAACTTTGAAGGGGCAACAAGAATTTAAGGCCATGAGAGAATGGACGGACACATATTCTTCTCATTCTGATGAAAAGGCAATGGACGGTTGGAACCCATCACCCTGTTGATGGTTGGAAATTCTGTGTTCAGCTGTCGAGTCTGATCAATTTCTACAGAACAAAATGTCAAAGAAGAAGAGGACAATTGTTGTTGGTCTGAAATCCCACAACCACAGTAGAGAAATGCTGCTGCGATTGCTTAGCTTGATTGTTGTTCCTGGGGCCAATGTGCTTGCTGTTCATGTACAAGATGAACCCATCGAGAGCTTTGACCCAAACACCTTCCACATCCATGAAGATATCTGCAAGTCCAAGCAGGTCTGTGAAAATGCACTTCTTAAGTTGAAATTTCAAATCAGAAAGCATAGTAATCATGTTTTAGTGCAGGTGGATTTCCAAGTAAAGGTTTGTGCTGAAGGCCCCTTCCCAGTTGCTTTGGCCCATGAAGTAAGACTCCATTTTGCAACAACGGTTGTGCTCGGATGCAGCAGTCGTAGGTATTGAAATATATAGAGCAGAGTTACTGTTTTCTCTTTTTCTTTCCCTTTCACTGCCCTTCATACATATCTACTCTTTTCAGGCCCAAAGACCAATTTATTGTTTCTTTCCTGAAAGAATTACCGCCCACTTGCTCCCTTCTGATCATGGACAATGGAGGAAGAATAGTAGTTCAGAAGCCAGGGACTTCACAGCAAGGCTGCGCAAGTCAGGCCTTTCGGCCTTCTTTTCTGTCATCATCTTCGTCAACCAAGACTTCCAGTATTAGTCAATCAAATATCAATCATCAGCATACAGAGCCACTACCAGTTGCTTCTTCCTCAAAATTACCACCTAGAAGATGTATCAGTAATGGGGTAGCAGACAAAGGCAATGGCCCAATGCAGGTTCTTGATGCCATGATACAAAAGCAATTCCAGAAATTGGCACTTCTAGAAATCAAGGGAGTCGGCAAGCGTTTCACGCCTGGAGAGCTGCGATGTGCAACCAACAAATTTAGCCCTCAAAATGTGATAGGAGAGGGTAGCCATAGTAAAGTGTTCAGAGCTGAACTCAAAAGTGGCCAAGCTGCAGCTGTGAAAGTACTTGATATCTCAACAAGGTCAGGTGAGGAACTTCTTCAGGAAGTGGAGATGTTGAGTGGGTTGCAACATGAGCACATAATTCAGCTCATTGGATATTGCTACAGCAAAGATATGCACGCTGTAGTTTACGACCTACAAGAGGGAAGCTTGAAGCAGAAGTTAGCAAGTCTAACATGGAGTGAGAGGATGAAGGTAGCAATTGGTGTGGCAAAGTCTTTGGAGTACCTCCATCATTATAGCTCAGCTCCAATCATACACAGAGATGTCAAGTCCTCCAACATTCTTTTATCTCAAAATTGTGTACCTCAGGTAAATCCAGTCTTTTAAGTTAATTTAATACAGCAATAATAGTTCTAACAGTGGTGAACGTAATCATCCACATTAACAAAATCTGGGGAAATGAAAAAGAATATGAATGGGTAGATTGCTTCCACCAAATTGATATCCAGCCTCACTGTATCACAATGCCAAAAAACTGCCCCATCCAAGCATTACTACCTGAAACTAACCACACTTCAGTCTGTTTTGGATCAATATAGTGTTGAGGGGGATAGAGTTGGATAATTGATACAGAAAATCTAAGCAAAGTTAGGTTTCAGGTTCTAATCCAAATCTTCAGTTATATTTAACTCAAAAAACTGCCCCATCCAAGCATTACTACCTGAAACTAACCACACTTCAGTCTGTTTTGGATCAATATAGTGTTGAGGGGGATAGAGTTGGATAATTGATACAGAAAATCTAAGCAAAGTTAGGTTTCAGGTTCTAATCCAAATCTTCAGTTATATTTAACTCAACAAAGCCTTTGCCTACTGCATAACGTCAATTACATTAACCTACTTCCTCAACTCTGCTCTATTAGGGGAATCCTTTAGTCATTGATACAGAAAACCATGTTTTTTCAATAATATTGGAGTATGCCCTAGCCAAAATTACCGATCAATTGCTGTGTACCACCGAGCAGTCCACTGCCAGAAGGAACACTATAGCAACTTCTAAGTAATGAAAGTCAAGATTCATTAGAAGATGAAAAAGCTTTAATCCCAGCGGCAACTAAACATAAACCTCCTCTTCCCAAGCTTCAGACCAGCATGACAACTAGAACTAGGAGAACAATTTACCTCAAGAGGACGCACTTTTCATTTGTAAGTAAAAAATCTCAGTCCATTTGTGCTAAATTACCATTGGAAGTACTCACTCCTCAGTGGAGACCTCCACTTTAAAATTCCAAAACTCATGACTTGAAGACAATTAAAGCCACAAATTCAGCTGACAAGATGATTTGAAGTTTCTAAAATATTATATGTTGTATTTTGCCCAAGGTAAATTAAAGATGGAAGAATGTAATCCATAAGAATGTTTGTACTTAGGTGAACATGAAAAGTTGGCAGTCACCCCACCCACCAATCCCACCCTATTTGGCTTAGTTTATTTAGTGACATCAACCACAGGGAGAAAATTTGGAATTTATGGAATTTCAGTGCTGAGCCAAGTATCACCTTATGAACACTCGTCATCTTCTAACTGTTACGGTATCTTTTACTTCATCAGCTATCTGATTTTGGAACGGCCATGGTAATTCATCAACCTCAGCAACCTTTAGCAACAGCAAAGCCATTCCATGTCGTTGGGACTTTTGGGTACTTGGCCCCAGAATACATGATGTATGGAAAAGTCGATGAGAAGACAGATGTGTATTCCTATGGGGTTGTGCTCTTGGAACTCATTACAGGGAAAGAGGCCATCCAAAAGAATGTGGAAACAAAGCATGAAAGCTTAGTACTTTGGGTAATTACCACTTAAGTGAACATTTAATTCTGAAGGAAAATATCTCCAATGATACATTCAGGTTGTAAGAGTCTATACCAATTATACTTGCAGGCAAGGTCCTTACTCAGCAATGGATTATGGGAGCGCCTAATAGATCCCAATTTGGGTAAAGATCTTGATAAGGATGAGATGCGGAGGATGATAATTGCAACACGACTCTGCCTCATGCATTCATCTTCTAGACGGCCAAATATGACAAAGGTACACATTCGATCCTTCTAAAACTTTTTGCTGCTCAGAATACCAGTCTGATGTATTGTTCCATTCCCTGATTTCTTGTCTTTTCTAAGAAATAGTTTGTCTTGTTGTCACTAAAAAGAGCTAAAAAACTACTATAATACTCTTTAAGTAAGCATATCTTTCACTCCATTGGTTAGGCAATGTTTGGAAATGAATGACTAATTATTCTCTAACCTCAACCTTACAAGTTACATCCCTTCCACTGGATACTTGGTGATTACAGAAAGGGAAAGCAAACTTTTTTCTAATGAATCCCACAAAAAATATCTATATGAAATTATCTGACAGGTTGGTAAAGTAACTTTCAGCAGTGTCATTGATATCTTACTTCCAAACAACTAGGAAGAATTTGTGTAAGCATAAGTCATTATGTAGATAACCTGACCTAAGCATTCTTCTCTTTCCCTAGCATTCATAATGCTATATTCACAATCTCTCTCGGATTAAATATGCAAAAGATCCTCAAACCTAATAAGTTTTGACTCCAAGTCACATTTCTGCAGATACGAAAGCTGTTAGAGGAGCCACAATACTCGATAAAACTGCAAAGGGAGAGAGAAGCATTCATCGATGGGCTCAGCTACAAAGAAGAACCAAGCTTAGAGAAAATACTGCTAAGTCAATAATGACATCCCTATTGGAAGTACGTCAGGTAATGGTTTGCTGAATAATGAGTCTGCATAATATTAGAAGGAAACCTGCTACTCTGACTATTGATCTAAACTCTTGTTCTACACTCAATCATTTGTATCCATTTGATTGTATCGTATCATATGCATGATTCAATGTAATCTAACAGACTAACAGACACACATGATTGAGTGCAGGTCAATAATATGGAACATGAGTCAGAAAGGCAGTAGTCTATTAGAGAACAGAATGAGACCTTCCAACAGAGGTTTCATCTATGGAAGTTGGCTATTCATCTGTGAATGTATAGTTGTTTACTTGAGCACATAGATTTAAGTTTTGTACATCTTCAATCAGATATAATAAAAGAATGAAATAAAGAAATTGTTTACAATAAAATTAGAAATTTGTGTTGGAAAGTGATTTGTTTTCTGAACTATTCTTTTGTCAGCTACACAACTAATATATGACATATGAAAGCAGAAGATTTTCATTAGGACTCATCCCAGAGCTGGGTCCAAAATCAACAATTAGGGGTTAGGGTTATTCATCCAGAGATAGAAGTACTCCTCAAAAAAAAGGGGCAAAAACCAAAGAGATAGACACAAAGACACACATACTCTCTCTAAAAAAGGGGGCAAAAAAAAAAAACACAACTTGTGTTGTCAAGGCTACGCCTAGGCGAGGCGGTGACTAAGCATTGCAACTAATATTTATTTATAGCTCCCTAAGTAAATAATTAATTAATTTTTAGTATATATAAAATTACATACATACTCCATAATATAGAAAGTATCTATGAAAAAGAGGATTTAACTATATTTTACACTCTTCAATCTTGTGTTTACCACCATCTTCCCTCTCTTCTCATACCTATATCAAGAAATATGGCTGTTCCTGATAGTACATTCACTCCTTTCTCCAAATGTACTGTAAGCACACCCATTAGGGTATTGGCTCGATGGTCAGGAGGCAAGGGCAAGGTCAGGGAGGTC
The DNA here is from genome assembly GCA_035771175.1 of Paratinospora sagittata. NCBI lineage: Eukaryota > Viridiplantae > Streptophyta > Magnoliopsida > Ranunculales > Menispermaceae > Paratinospora > Paratinospora sagittata. The sequence goes on from CM069594.1 coordinate 33,131,516, forward strand.
TCAAGTTCGAATCTTGGCTTAGAGAGTTTTCCGCCCTGAGTATCCGGACTGATGCATGGTGGGTGCATGTAGGTCCTAGTGGATTAGTTAGTTCCTAGGATTAGGCTCAAAAAAAATTAATGTACTGTAAGCACAAACAAAAGTTCAAATCGAAACCAAAGGGAATCCCATCTATACTAATTTACACTATAACGCCATTTTCTTGAAGGAATTGGTAGAACTTCTCAAGTTTGTTGACAAATGCTGATCCACAACCACTTCTTGAAGGAACTTATCCAAAAATTAAGTATGCTTCTACCAACTTAAAAAAAAAAAAAAAATGCATTCAAAAGAAGGGGAATGATCCTCCTTAGGTCCTGAACTAGGGTTCGAAATCTTGATCCTCGGCTGCTAAAGAGGAAGCCACACTAACTATGAGTTAAGAGAACATGAGGCATCAAAAGGTACAAAATCTCTAGCTGGCGCCGCCATGGGCTCGAACTACAAAAAACTGGTAAACAATACAAAATTCACCAGTGGAAGAAAAACCTAGCCACTGCAATATGAGAGGAAATGAAGAAGCAAGGGAAAATTGACCTTGAAGTGTACTCTCTGTTAGGGCTAGAGAGAAGAGAACCTCCTTGAAGCTTTTGATGTACAGACCCCCAATTTAAACCTGAAAGTACTAAAACGAATCAGCAGACGAAATATGTAAAACTAGGGATTCTGAAATCGATCTTTGTATCTAATTATGGTTTTTAGTTTCTCTCCGCTTAGTTACAAACCTCAAATTTGAACACTGTTGTGGAACTCTACTTTGCCGCTCTGCCATTCGCGCCGAGGAAGGTTTTGGAGGGAAAAAAAAAATAACAGTTTTTTTTTTTTTAAACTGAACGAAGGTGACCCCACTCGTGCAGATCACGTGAGATCATCTCGTCTCGCTTATGCTAATACTCTCAATATGAATGTATATGTTACTTTAGTTTGTGTTATGAGATTTATCAAAAACTACAATTTGCATTACGTGTAATCGTGTATAACCGTTAAAGGGTGCGTTTGGTTCCCATTCCGAAAATAAAAAACTTAAAACACAACTTTTTATCGTTTTCTACTTTAACAAAAATTAAAAAACTGATTTTAAAATCTTTTGAACCATACAATTTTTTTTATATTTTCGAATTTTTGAATACAAGAAACTATATCCACGGTTTGAATTTAACTTTACAAAATAAAATTCGAACAAACTAAATATGGGATGATATTCATTAATCCGAAAGGGTTCAATGGCAGTTTAATTAAATATGATAATTTGATCAACTCTAATTTCTTAACTTTAATTGTTATTTATTCAATCCCCTATTTATATAATTATTAGGCATATTAAATTTGCTTTGTATTTCATATGATAAATTTCCTTATATATGATCTAAGGACTATTACTTCGAGTAAGGCCTGGTGGATTAAAATTTCATCCGGACCAAAAATGGTTAAGTTAACAACATGGATAGTAATAAAAGTCTGGACCTTGTTAACTGTTAGATACGAGGAAAGATGTGGTACGATCCCATTTTCTAAAGCTAAAACACATAAATATAAGAAAGATAATTGGTTCATTTAAAGGAACCAAAACCTCTAATAGATTCTTCGAGGGAACTCAACCTCCAAAATAGATAAATTTATGCACACTCATTTCATTCATACATTCTTTTTAAGTAGACAAAAATCAGAACTACCTATAACTATTCATAACCACCCATTACTTCGTAACAAAGAGTTATTAATGGTTTGATTCATTTTGGAGGTTGAGTTCCCTTGAAGAATTTATTGGAGGTTTTGGTTCCCTCGAATGAATCAATTATCTTTCTATTTTCTTTCTTATTTTATGTGCTTTAGCTTTAGAAAATGAGATGTATCATTTGGTATCATTTGGGAACCATATCATCAGCAACTTAAAGGCCTGATTAAAATGTGTTTGTACCTGTAATAATATAATACAAACATATCGATTACTGATAGTCGAGTAAAGCCGCTAAAAGGATAGGGCTACCGCTGGGGTTAGTGTCGTAAGTGTTGATCAACGTGGACGCCGTCTTGGAAGCTTGGTGTAATGTTGCGATCATATTTTCATATTTAAATTGAACAACTATTTATTATTTTATAGTTTTTATTTAATTGAAAAAAGTCTAGATAGTGGGTTGTTTTAGGGGTTATAACTCTTTGTTATGGAGTAATGGGTGGTTATGAGTAGTTATAGATAGTTATGTAGTTTGTTTATTTAAAGAGAATGTATGAATGAAATGTTAGATATGGTGTCGCTCGGTCTCACCATTGGATAATTTCTATTTGGATACAATTTTTTTGTGTATTAGTTTCCTAGTCTAATTGAAAACTTTACTAGTTATGTTGGAAACAATTAGTATTGGAAACTAACTCTAGCACCTAGTATTATATAAACTCTCATTGGAATATGAGAGAGGGTGTGTTTGAGAATTAGGAATTTGTGTGAGAATACTTTTGTGAGTCGAGAAAACTTGTTTAGATCTGATTATAGGTTGTAACCTATTTGCATTCTCTCATTAGTGAATTGATTTTCATCTTCTGTGAACGTAGGTGTATATTCAATGAACCACGTAAATCTGTGTGTTCTTACTTTTGTGTTTTTTTGCATTCGTTTAGATTGATTTGATTATTTGCGTTTTTGCGTTTGTTGTTTTGGCTTCTGCTTACGCTACGCACAACATGATATGAGTGTGCAAAAATTTATTATCAATGGTTTGATCCATTTTAAAGGTAGAGGTTGGGTTTCCTCGAAGAATCTATTAAAGGTTTTGGTTCCCTCGAATGAACCAATTATCTTTCTATTTTATTTTCTATTTTCTATTTTTTAGATTTGAAAAATGGATTTGTAACATTTGGTACGAGAGCTAGGCAACGGAGGAGTGACTACAGAGGATACTGAAGATGATGGAGGCTCTGATTCTTTCATAGGAGGCAAAGTTGAATTCATCTTCAAGTGGCCATAATATTAAACACGTGGAAGAAAAATCTACATCTTTGGTTGAAGCTCAACGTCTCCAACTAAGTGACATTATGGCAATTGCAACGAATGATGGAGGTGTTAAACAATGCGGCACTACGTTATTGAAGAATATTCAACAATTCATCATTCAAAAGGTTAGAGTTTTCTCTTACAAGCCAAAGGTACACAGTGTGTTTTTTTAAGCACAAAGCTAAAATGCCTAGGCATAAAGCTGAGAAATCATTCATGTCAAGTGTCAAAATTAAACATGAAGAATGTGGTTGGATTAATGAAGAATCTTCGAGAGAGGTTTAGGGGGTCACTATATCTAATTATAAATTAGAAACGAAGGAGAAGAAAATTTGTTTCAATAAAATCTACCCCGAGGGCAAGCATATTTTTAAAGGGGAATGAATGATGCAACCTCTCAAAATAATTATTTAATATTTATTATTATTATTAATATGTATTTATTTCATTTTATGTCGTCGGTTCATTTTGAATTAGTCAAAAATAGTTGCACTTATTTTGTAGAATCATGTGTAAATCATAAAGCAACATGCCTAGTGTTTCCTAAATGGTCTATAAAGATTATTAAACAAAAAAAGAAGATAGTGCGTAAACGTATTAAGAAGAGAATAAAATTACAAAACAGGAACATTAATTAATGAGCTCCTTGATATACTTACCAAGTGTACATGAAACTACGAATTTAGTGGTTCTTGAATTTGAAAGTTCAAAGTATCATTCTTAATGTATTAGTTTAGTAATCATCACTTCAAGTTCTATAGATATCTATCAAAGTGAAACTAAGAGTTCAAATACAATTTTTTCTTAACAATGAGTTGGTCCAGTGGTGCGAGCACATCTTGACTGTGGAACGAAAGTATTTGGATTCAGTTTCATTCACTAGTTTCCCCTTCAATGAATTAGTGATAAAATTAGTCAAGTTTTGTCTCATGCCCAAGTGACCCGGATACCCCTTCAGTAGATAGCACAAATACAATTTTTTCTTACCAACGAGGAATTGGCCTAGTAGTGCAGGCACAACTCGACCAGGGAATGCTGGGTTCGAATCTCACAAAAAGCCCAATGAACCTGAATACCCCTTTGGTGGATGGTCTATTGTGTCTACTAAAAAAAACAACAAAAAAATTTAATTTTTTCTTTTGCTTTTGATCTTTTCATGTGTAAACGCAAGTTTCAAGCATTTATTTTCTTTGTCATTTTTGTTCATGTTTAGAGCTTAATTTAAGCTCTAGCACCAAATTCAATTCAAATTTAAGCTTCAAGCCTGGTGGCTATAAAAAAGAAGAATTGAGATACTTTCAGATGCCCATTTCAATATTGTTTGGCAAACGTTATATACCAAAGCCAAACTTTCAAATGAAATTGGCCATTTCCTCAATGGCACGCTTCCGCATGCTGATGACCTGCCATGCATCACTCAACCAATTAAAAGCACTCCCATCTTTTTTTCCTCTTCTTTCATTTTCAAAATGAGAAATAGTTAACAGGGACACAAAGCACCTTTTAATGGTGTGATAAGACAAAGTAAATTCTCAAAAGTACTGCAACTCCCTAAAGTATAACCAATTGAAAAAAAGAATGAAGATAGTTGAGTTGGTCCCCAGAAGCATCTATCAAAATGGTGTGTCATGAGGAACCCGACATGCTTGGTCCCACAATTTCTAGTACTGTTCCTTCTATTTCTCCTCTTCCTGACTCTTCATGACCCTCAAACTCAGCACACCACCCACATGCGATCATATCAAGATATATATGCCCAATTTGTATCAACATCTTCCATGGCCATTTTACCACTTCCCACACAACAAATGGGAAGATGTAGAGATAAAGAAGATGAAGATGTAGCAATCGAACTGCTCCTACTTTGTTCGACATTGAAAAGTTTGGTTTTAAGCATCAATATTGATGAAAGTAGCTAGTTATGTAAATTATCAGAACAAATTATATATTAATAGTTAGGAAAAAATGAGTTTAGTTAAAACAGGGAAATTTGAGGTTGCATCCAGCTCAAGTTTATCAGATTCCTCATAAAGAAACCCCTGCAGTTGCAAAAGGAAAAAAAAAAAATCAGAAGCAGCTAGCTTGGAATGATGGGCTTTAAACCAGTACAACTTTAGGCTATAGAGATGATCATGACCATGCATGATTCATCTTCTATTTATTTTCTAGTTGTACATAGGAAGAAGATCAACCTGCAAAATGGTAAGAAAGATGAGAACAGAATATTAGAAGCTGATATTAAGTTTCTCTCAAATAAAAAACCATTACCATGAATTGTGGATTGTGTACGAGTACCTGGTACAAGTCACTCGCCGTGAATTGTGGATGACAGTACTGTGAACACAAGTCGAGGGACCAAAACTATGAAGGATTGTTTCTCAGAAAACTAAAAAAGAAAGAAAAAGGAAAAACCCTAGATCAAAGAGAATCAAGAATAATGCAGTAAAAGACTAGCAAGAAGCCCATCAACAAAACACAAAGGTATTAGGAATTTCCAAAATTTCCCTTATACCATAAACCCAGCCATGTAGTACTAGAAGCACCAGCAATATTATTACATAAGAATGCAAGACAACATTACAAAAAGAGAGTGCCCATAAAGAACTGATAATAGCTTTAAAAGTACTAATTAAGCAACATATATGAGATTATACTCGAGCCAGTGCTTCCATCTTGGGTTTTTACCTTTGAAACCATGAAATTAAGGGTTCAAGATAAAGGAGATGAAATGTGATGGTATTGCAGGGTTGGAGATCATCACAGGAGTTTTACAAAGAGAAGCCAACAGAGCTGTATTGGCAGTATGCCCACCTCCACTAACAAGAAAGGAATCAAAGGATATAAGATAATTAAAGAGAAAAAGAACATTAATTGGAGGTGGACAGAATGCCAATGGAATCTGTAAGAAACCCTTTGAAAAACCCAAGTGAAACACAGCTCAAACTTCCTCATTTCCCATCTGATCTTGAGCTTGGAGAAAGCAAGTAAATATATAGTGAGAAAGAGGAAGAAAGGTAAATGAGTGGGCAGGTGGGAATTCCATTTAAGGAGAAAGGTTTAATGGTAACAATAAATGAGAGAGAGAGAGAGAGAGAGAGAGAGATTAAGGAAGAAGGGAAGTGAGTTCTATAATGGGAAAGAAGACAGATGGGCAAATCAGAGAGGGATTGATAACAATGAAAGCAACATATTGGATATTCCTTGATTTCTATGTCAAAAGCTAGTCTCTAGCATTGGAAGAAGATAAACAAATGACAATTATCAGCTCTGCAATTGCAAGAGTCTTTCTTTTCTCATTACAGAGCCAAACTCAAAATCAATCTTTGCCTGCTTCACCCATTAGTATCTCTCTGATCTCATTTATGATGCAACAACCCACAAAATGAAAATCTTCATTTTGCTTACTAAGGCTTTTAATAAAACGGTGTTATATATATAAGTGCACCAACAGTACTACTCTAGAGCTTGGCCCACCTACTTAGAAATTAATATAGCATGAAGAGTATATGCAAGAAAGCATCAAGAGAGCTGAAATCTTGAGTACTGATTAATGCTGTGGAAGTAAAGCTACAAAAAGCTACAAATGTATGATTACTTCTGTGGAAGCAAAGTTACAAAAAGCTACAAATTTATATTTTAGGAGATGAAATTGTCAATATTCAATATAAAATTATTATTTTAATCAGTACATACTTAACAAATCTTCTTTTTCGATCAAAATCTAACTTCACATAATTCAAATTAAATTAACTGTTGTAATCGTCTTAAGAATGAAGAACTCGATGAATCATCTACGATCATGAACACCCTTATCGTATTTTATTTTGATATACATGCGTCAAATTCAAATTATTGGCTCTAATACCACTTATTAAGCGAGTTAAATTTTTAATAATATCAATATTATTTTTAATTTAAATTTCTTTAGACTTGTAAAATTTTATTCTAAACGATTTTAATACTAAAAGTGGGATTCTAATTAATATTTTATGTGAGAAATTTGATCGTATGGAACGTGGTATTGCGGTCAACAATAAAATGATGACCAATTTCAGATATTGAAATATCTGGATTATATGTAGGATTTAAACCTAAGATGTGCGCTAGTTTCAATAAACTGAGCGTATCGGCTTACAATCAATGTGATCTGTGAAAATTGTTAGTGAAATCTCAAATTCGTATCTACAATTAATCACTCACAGTACGTACTAATATGAAACTAGATCTCTCGAAGTTACTTTAAAAATTTTTCAAAGCTGATTTGAAATAATATTAAAATTCAGATAGACTTGAGTTCAAAGGTAGAAAGCTCAACAACCAAAAAAAAAAATGAAACAAAAAAAAAAACTTTTAAGTTCGAGAAATTCTGTAAAGATTAAAATTGCATATCAATTATTATAAATATAATGTAAAAATCTTTCACATTAAATTTATATTTATATTAAAAAAAATGATAATATTATATAAATATATTTATATTTTTAATTGTGTAATACAAGATACTGTTATTTGATTCAAAATACACACTTACACTTAAATGTTTTTTAATTATTTATAACTTCTCGTCAGTTATATATATTTTTCACTATGTATGTTTTTTTTTTCCTATTAAAAAGATTGTATTTGCATTTTAGCGTCTACCTAGTGGAGGTGATGGTTTGTGGGAACTGATTGTTGCGCTGCTCGATGTGGAAATACGGAGTTGTGCATGATTGCTCGCTCTAGGCCTCTGATCTCGGACGTATATAATCCAATCTCCCTCGTAAAGCTAAAAGAAAGAAAGAATGAAAGGAAAAGATGGTGTGTGAAGCATGTTTCATTGGATATCGATGGGTGGGTCGGTACGATAGATAAGAGGAGGAGGCAGGTTCAACTGTGCAGGGCACGCGTGAGTGGGGGAGGAGCAAGCGTTGACGAGAGCTCCTTTTATAATTGTTTAAAAAAAAGATAGAGCACTTTTATCGTCTGTAATCATTAGAACTGCCAGGTGACTCTACTCTTCTTACAAATCACAAACAATGTTATAAGGGAGAACAGTTGAATCGTTTTAAATTAGGCCATAGTTCACATAATAATAAATGTGTTATTATGTAATTTAAGATAATTTAATAATTTTTATTTATAATATTAAAAATATGTGTTAAAAAACGTATGTTTATATAGTAATATCTAATTTAAGAAATTATATTTTATTATTTTTTAAAAATAATATTTCTTTTAATAAATTTTGAACAACTGTTTTTAAGTTTTAATTAATTAAATATATTTTTTATGTTTTTAAATTTTTAAATATAGAAAATTGTATCCGAATCATAAACTAAAAAAATAAATTTTGAACGATTATTTTTAAATATAATAAATTATATGTAAATCATAAACTAAACATAACCTACAGAAGAATAAAATTTAAAAAGTAAATAAATAAATAAAAATGATAGACCATTTAAGTACATTACTTGTAATATATATTGTTTTACATATATCTATATTTTTATGTATGTATAATGATGCATAGGCTAGCAATACAAGGTCGTGACATTTTAATTGACGAGAGGTCTCCTTTTTCTTTTTCTTTTTGTGGAATAAAATTGCATGACTTAAAAAATAAATAGCAATGTATAGATTACCCATTAATAAAATGGTGCTAAACGTTACTTAAAAAATAAAAAAATTAATAAGGCCTAAAAATATATTTTAACACTTTGGAGATCCTGATCTCCAGTTATACTAATATTATCCTTAAATTAATTATCTTTACGATAGGTGTGAGATTTTACTCTAAAAGTCTTCCATATTAATAAGGTGGCATTTCAACTTATATTTTATATAATGAACATACTCATATTTGATTTGAGACTATTATTTCGATTTATACATACCTAATAAATTTTTACCTTTAATCAAAATTCAGCTTTAATCACAATTACACCGCACGATTATTGTCAGATCGATTGTCACCATCATCTTAAGAAGAAGCATTTTAAGGAATCATTTACGATTATGAACACTTGTGCATGCTTTATCTCGATATATGTGTATTTTAGTCAAATCATTGACTCTGATATTATTTATTAAACAGATTTAAAAGTTTATTAATATTGATATTGTCTTTAACTTAATAATTTTTAGGTCTAGATATAAAATTTTACTTCAAAATTGTATTAATAAATGTGAGATCTTATTTTATATTTTATATAATAAATATATTCATATATAATGGAAGACTATTATTTACATTTATATGTATCCAATAACTTTATTATCAAACTAACATGTAAATGAATATTTTTAATATATAAATTTATTTGACAGCATCATAGTAAAAATTAGTGAGTAATTTAAAAATTATCGAGAAAGGAGCACTCACTGAATTAAAGGAGTATTTCTTTAAAAATAGTATAGATTAAGATTAATGGTTTGTTTGGTACGGCAATTCAAACTTCAACATAGCAGTATAGCACGTACAAGATAAAGTCAACCATTACAAAGTGTGGCTCAACATTTGTGGTACAGAAAATTGAAGGTCATGCTTAATGATGGAAAGGACGGAGCGAGACACGTGAGCGATGATGAAGATTGAGAAAGTACCTGTTTAATTTCTTTATGATACAAGGGACATAAAATGATAGAATTGCTATTGTGGCGATGATAATATGTTTGGAACAACGCAAAATTTTACCCCTCAATTTGTTTTTCGGTGGAGACGTTTGAAGGTGACATATAATTTGCTTTTTTAAATATTTTCTTCCTTTACGTTAAATGTATAACATTTTTTTTTTAAAAAAGTATACTTTCTAAAAAAATAATTAGTTCATTTTAAAAAAATAAATTTATATGTCATCTCACCACCTTAGCAGAGTATAAATATAGTCAAATTTTATTTAATATTTTAGATACCTCACAAGTTATGCAACTTCTCCCCAAAAAGTTATTCCTAAGCTATTTATTAACTATTTTTGTTTTAAGTGTAAACATAAATAATTATGATATTATTATATTATAACATCATTTTTTTTATAATGGGCCCTATAAAAAAATAAAAATAAAAATAAAACATATATAATAACGAACTAGGGAACATTGTTCATAATTAAGCGATTCATTAACAAGTTTTTTTTTGTTTTTTAATTAGTGGTAGTCATATAAAATTAAGAAATTTATTTTTAAGTTACGAAAGTAAAAGATCCGCCAGTGGTGTCATTTGATATATAATATCTGTGGTTGATAATTATATTATATTATGTCTACGTTGTTTGGGCATGTAACTAAATCTGTTGCCTACCTGACTTTGTATAAAGGTTCCTCAAGCTATCTATTTCCAATTTTTCAAGTAAAACAACGTCTTTATTCTTTCATTCCTTGAAAAAAAAAAAAAAAAACTATTGCTTTTTAAATACTTACTGATATTTAATTAACCTAAAATTTATTAATTAAAATTTTTAAATGTACACATTCTAAGCTCCCATATACACAAATCAGGTAATTTAATGCTCACAAAATCTTGGCCATTTTTTCTACAGATTCTGTCACCAGCCCTAGAGATACACAATCTTACAAAAGATTTTGGGAAGATATCCCGCTATATTTAAACCCCCATAATTCAACTTTACAAAACCCAAAAATCAAAATCATGAAAATTACAGAGCAAAATTCCAAGGTTTTGAAGCCAATTTACCCACCCAATCATCCTCCACCTTCCACCACCGAATCCATCGCTTTAAGCGTCTTCGACAACATCACATACCAGACCTACATTCCCTTGATTTACGCCATAAAACCTCCAAACCCATCAAATCAATCTCTTCAACTCGGCCTCCAAAAAGCTCTTTCAGAGTACAGGGAATGGGCCGGTCGACTCGATCTAGACGAAAAGGGTCATCGCGTAATCCTCCTCAACGACGAAGGCCTTCGATTCGTCGAAGCTTCCGCCGATTGCGACCTCGAGGAATCAGAAATCTTACAACCATCAACGTTACTAACCCTGCATCCGAGCTTGAAAAACGTAGAAGAACTAGCCCTAATTCAGCTCACCAGATTCAATTGCGGAACCCTAGTGGTCAGTTTCTCATGGAATCACATGGTGGCTGATGGCTTCTTCGTTTCCAAGTTCATGATTTCTTGGGGCCAATCCTGCCGTGGAATCGAAATGAACCCACTTCCTTTTCACGACAGATCGATCTTCGTTCCTCGTGGCCCACCAAAATTCGATCTTTTCGATCACAGAAGCATTGAATACACAAGCAAGATGAAAGAACAAAGAAGCCCTAATGTCCCACCAACTGAAGAAATTGGCTTCATCGCACCGCATTTTAGCCCAGAATTCGTCGCCAAAATCAAATCAATTGCATCTTCTTCTTCTGATGGTTCTTGTTACAGTACATTTGTGAGTGTTGTAGCTCATCTATGGAGGGCAATAACTAGGGCACGCTCGATCAATGAAATGAAGACGACCAAGATTAGGGTTTCGGTGAATGGGCGGTCAAGATTGACGAGTCCACGGGTTCCTGATGAGTATTGTGGGAATTTGGTGCTCTGGGCATTCCCAAAAGCTCAAGTTAAGGAACTGTTGAGTAGGCCTTTGAGTTATGCAGCTAAGATCATACACGAAGCAATTGCAGAGGTGAATGACGAGTACTTCAAATCTTTTATTGATTTTGCGAGTTGTAAGGCTGAAGAAGAGAAGGATTTGATGCCAGAAGCTCATAGGAAGATGTATGCTTTCGGTGCGGATTTGGAGGTGGATAGTTGGATTAGGTTTCCTTTTGATCAGGTGGATTTTGGTGTGGGAAATCCTTGTTTTTTAATGCCTTCTTTTGTTCCTTTGGAGGGTTTGATATATCTTAATTCTTCTTTGGCTGGGGTTGGGGGATTGAATGCTTACGTTTCTTTGTTTAAGAGGGATTTGGGTTTGTTTGAAAGATATTGTTTTGAGCAGCCTTCAAATTAATTCTCTGGAAGCTCCTTTCGTACGCTGATTGGATGGTATAGTGTAAAATATGGTGGGATTAACAATAAAATAATTCTTTTGGTTAAAATAAAAAAATAATTAATTTTTCTAATTAAATTATATATATATATTTTTTAAAAACTTGGTTTTGGGAACAAATTCACGAGCATTGATGGATTTTTATTATCATTTTTTTTTAATGAAGGAAGAAGGAGAGGAGATGTTGGAATGAAAACTTGGTAGTATAAAAAAAAAAAAGAGAAAAAAGAAAAAGCAAGAAGGGGAGAATTAAAAATAATTTTATTAAATGGTTTTATTTTAGTACGATAAAATGATAATGTAAGATTATTTTTATTTTATCTTATTTTATATTTAAACATGAGATTTAAAGTTCAATTCTATTTTATCTTATGCGTCTTAGGGGCACGGCGAGCAAAATTAAATGAAATAATTTTTTTAAATTTTAAACTTATGTTTGGCTGTTCATTAAAATGAGATAAAAAATATTTTTATTTTTATTTTTATTTTATTATAATGAGTTTTATATATTTATTTTAATTATTTAATCTGATTTAATTTAATTTAATTTAATAATCACACGAAATGATAGGATGGGAATTATTTATATTAGTAGATTGTTAGGTTAATATTTTGTCAAAGGGGATGGAAGTTACAATTTGAACCTCAACTAATTTTTTTTTTTTAAAAAAAAAGGAAAAGTCTAAAGGGATAATTTTGATAATTTGGCAAAAATCGTCACCCGGTGGACGGGTGGGTCTCATCTCACCAAAAGATCCACTTCACCCAGTCACACTTTACACCCACAAAATTTTTATATAATACACCAATTAAATTTACTCAATTACCCCGTCTTTTAATAACCTTAGTAATTCTTTCACTCCACAAAATTTTTATATAATACACCAATTAAATTTTTATATAATCATCGACTTATCTTCTTCTTTATGTTTTACGACTATATTTTGAGTATTTTTAATTTACTCCTGAATATTAATTCGAACTAGTCATTTCTTAATTTAGGTTTATTTTTTATTTATTTATTATTTTTGAAGTTTTGAAGCATAAATTTTTTTGAATTTTTGTTAATCATGATTTATGTGACAATTAGAGTGATTTGACCAAGATTAGCCGACCCATTTCATATGAGTTTGACCAACATTGGCTAACTCTTTAGTTATATGTTCAACCAACATTAATTGAACTTATATGAAATGCTTCGGCCAACATCAACTGAATTTAAATAAAAAGGTTCAGTTGACATTGACCGAACCACTCTAATCATCATATGAAACACAATTTAAAAAAATAAAATAAAAAAAGTAATGACCAATCGCTTGACCAATCGTCACAAACCACTCTTTGCTCTTTCATGCCATTAATGTAAGAGTAAAATATTTACAAATAGGGTTTTTAGAGAGTTCAAATCTTAGGGTTTTGGAGAAATTTTAGAAATAATGACTTAAAGATTTGAATTTGTTACAATTAGGTTAAATAAGTATTAGGATATGTTAGTAATTTTCTAAAAGTCTTATATAATAAAGTGATTTTAAATAAACTTAAAAGAAAATGAAAAGAATAAAGTGAGTTTGAGTGGGAGGAGAATTATCAACGATAAATTTCTTTGTATATTTTTATTATACATAGTATATAATATAGATGTATTAACCTATCATTCTTGATATATACGTATGTGCGTGTGTGCATGCGCTTATGTATGTACATTTGTTCTTCGTCGCGTAGTAAGGGTTGCCCTTATTTTTAATTCATTGATCGATCATGATTTGTTTGGGTGTGATAAATCAATGTAACAAATATTATAAATTACTTTTATTTATGTGAAAAACACGTGTAGGTTGCAAACTATATTTCAAATCCATAACTCCTTTTGCAGCTTTAAATAATTCAAATGAAATGTGTCCATCCTGACAGCTGTTCTTTTTCAGCATGCGAAGAGAATGGCATTGCGCACAGGTTAGCTCGCCAGGCGCTTTTGCAGTGAGGTTCGTGCATTTGGCGAGAATGGTTGCCCATGGATTTATGCTCCGGACCCTTTCTCCCCAGTTAATGTATTCTCTTAGAAAAAAAAAAAAAACGGATATCAACACTATTTTTTAAGGTAGGCACCTAACATCTTTAAATATTTTAAGAATACGGATATAGTACATAATATTTCAACATTTATAGGAGGCTGAGTGTCGAAAAATAACGTTAACACTCAACATATATTTAACATTACTAAAAATAAAAATAAAAATGTGTCCATCCGAATTCAACTTCACAATAAAAAATAAACATGTACACTTTACTTATATAATAATTATATAAAAAAAAATAAAAATAAATAAATAAATAAATAAATAAATAAATATATATATATATATATATTATATGATTATATGTATATACCTCGAGAATCGCATCATATTAAAGCAATGATCAGTCATAGTTTTTTTATTTTATTTTTTTAGGAAATTGTGTCATACCTAATATTTTTTTTCGAAAAAAAAAGTTATTTTGTTAATGCATTGCATTTGATACTGCCCCCTCCCTCTCTAAATAAGATATATAGGTGCTGCGGCTGACTAGTCGATGGAAGGCATATTGCCTGATCTCAACCTTGCTTAATTACACGTTAAAATACACTTGATCCAAAAGATATAGTTATAAATAGAGGTTATAAACCTCCGCCAATTTTATTATAGAAACAAAGACATAATTAATAAATGAGAGAAACAAATAAATAATTACAAATTAAAGAGACTTGAACACCAAAAATCAATTAGTGTGCGATTTTTAATTGTTTTAGCATTTTTTTCAAGAATAATAAAGCTCTCATACCAAGGATAGGAACCACATGACCTTACACACACCTCAACTTAGAGTAACTTCTTTTGGTCACTCTCTATATATAATTTGTACATGTATGAATTCTCCAATTAAGGGGTTTCTCTCTATACGGACTAAGCTTCTGCAAGAAAAGCAAATTAAGTTCTTTTACTATAATGGAGCAAACGGGAGAAAGGAAGGAGATCATATCTAATCATGAAGAGCAAGAAGAAGAAGAAGCAAGAGCTAAGATCGAAGTATGGAAGTACATATTCGGGTTCGTAGAAATGGCCGTGGTGAAGTGCGCCATTGAGATCGGAATTGCAGATGCAATGGAGGCTCACGCCAGACCCATGACTCTCTCCGAGCTCTCAGCCGCTCTTGGCTGCCCTTCCTCTTCCTTCCACCGCATCATGCGCTTCCTCGTTCACCTAAAATTCTTCAAAGAGAAATGCAAGAGCAACATTAATGGTAGTATTACTCAGTATTACTCTCTTACACCGCTCGCTCGCCTTCTTATGAGCCATGGAGATCGCAGCATGAAAGCTCTTGTTCTACTAGAAAGCAGCGCGATTATGCTCGCTCCATGGCAAGCTTTAAGCACCCGTGTTAAAGAGGAAGAACGCCCGGCTTTTGAAACTGTTCATGGTGAGGATGTTTGGGTGTTAGCATCACGAAACCCTAAGCATAGCAAGCTCATCAATGATGCCATGGCTTGTGATTCTAGGCTGGTGGCGCCGGCTTTAGTAAATAGTTGCGCCGATGTATTCGAAGGGATTGGAACGGTGGTGGATGTGGGTGGTGGCAATGGCACCATGCTTAGCTTGATCGTCAAGGCCTTCCCTTGGATCAAAGGCATCAACTTCGATCTTCCTCATGTAGCGTCCGTTGCACCAGAAATTCGTGGTGTGGAGCACATTGGAGGGGACATGTTCAAAGCCGTGCCTAAGGCTGATGCTGCCTTTATAAAGGTTCATATATATCTTTGTAACCCCGCCATAGTCATGACCTTAAAACATCATTTGAGACATCAATCATTCTGCACTATTGATCTTTGTTAATATAATGCTATAAATAATTATATTGTGAGTTATGTTACTTCAACAATATTTTTTGATGTTATATATTGACTTTAATTGCTTTGTGTTGCTGAATTGCAGTGGGTTTTGCATGATTGGGGAGATGAGGAATGCATTGGGATATTAAGGAAATGTAGAGAAGCAGTTCCACAGGAGAAAGGGAAGGTGATTATTGTGGATGCAGTCATACAGGAAGATGATCAGGAAGCTGCAGGGAATGATATTAATGATAATGATGATGAAAATAATTATAAGATGAAAGGTGTGAGATTAATGCTGGATATGGTGATGATGGCACATACCAACAGAGGAAAAGAGAGGACCCAAAAGGAATGGGAATATGTTCTTAAGGAAGCTGGCTTCAAGGGACACTTTGTGAGGTCCATTAATCCTCATGTTGTCCAATCTGTTATAGTAGCTTATTCTTGACTCCCAATTTTAAATGTAGTGCTCTCTATAATAAATAAATAAAATTGCGTGTGATTGTGTTAAAAGTTGCTGCTGTTGTCATATTGTCATGATGTTTGTCTCTTATTTTGTATAATTTCAGCCACTTGCGCTGAAGTCATCTGTCTATATGTATTTTCCTCATTTTGATCATATAATCTCTTGTTTATTTATAAGTATAGTTTAATTTAAAAAATGCAAGATCTAACGTGTATATAGGAGAGGGTGAAAAATGAAAATGAAAAAGAGACTATTGTTGCCTCTACTTTGTCTTTTGGACCCTTTCTGATATATATTTTTAAATCAATAATTTAAATACAACAATAAATGCAATTCCTATTGGCCCAGATAAAGTCCAAGAGGGAGGTGAATTGAACTCTTTATAAGATTTTAAAACCTTTTAAAAACTAAAAAGTTTGCAGGAAATGAAAATAAAGAAAGCAGAAAAAGTAAAGCACACAACGACTTAACTTGGTTTGACTCTTAAAGCCTACCTCTACGACTTGATCTCCCTGATCAAGATTTTTTAACCCAACACTACAATATCATACTTCAAGGGTGAGGATCAAAATCAATTGCACACTTACTTCACATGTGTGAGCAACCTTTTTACATTCAACGTTTTTGACGAGAGAACTTCCTCGTAACTAACAAACCACTTAACTTATAAAGAGAGAATGAAGAGGATTTCCTTACTAAAAAACCTCAGAGATACTTACAATCTGTGAGTAACAGATTGCTCAGATAATGATAAAGATGAAGTGCAATAGCAAAGAGTGAAGGCTTCTTTGAAAAGTTCTTTGGATGATTTGAAGATCACAAATGAAGCTTTTTCAACCCAAAGTTCAAACTCAAAACCATAGTTTTTAGCTTAGAAAAACACTTAGAACACTTTTGAAAGTTGGCGAAATTGCAAATAGTTCGTTGGTTGTTCTATGAAGAACACTGTTATGTTTTTATACAAAGATACAAGATGAACACATTCTAGGGGTTCAATCTCCAAGAAATCCTTTTATTTGATTTTTGAAATTCAAATGCAACGTTCAGATTCTTTCACTAAAAAGAATGGGGAAAAAATGCGAGCAAAAATCTGTGCAGAAGTACATAGATTCAAAGAGGAAAGTGTTTGTGAAGTGTCATTTTCGTTGCCCAGAAATGACAGTTCTTCCTGACACACACAACAATGTACTGCAGGAAGAACATCACCCCAGCTTCCCAGAAAGCAGCGCACTGTTGGCAGTAGACAAAGAGGGGTGTTTTGTCACAGTCTCAGAGGAACGCGCTGGTTTGATCCAAACCAGAGACTTGAAATTTTGCTGGGTTCACAGCGGCGCGCTGCTCTAAAGAGGAGCGAGCTAGTTTGACACTTGACACTTAAACATGATTTTTCTTTGAAAATTCTTTGCACAAACTCGTTCAAATCGAATTAAACACTTAAAACCTTTTTCCAATGAAGATTTAAACATGATTGAAATCAATTTTGAAAACATTTAAAGATCATGCTCATTTTGAAAACATATGAAATAAATATTGTTTGAGCAAATCTAGAGTAAGTTCTAGAACCTAAAATCATCTAGACAAAATAAAATAAAATTTACATTCATTGTCTTCATCTTGAGAGTCTTCAAGCTTTGAACCTTTATACTTGAATTGTGGCGGTCTTTTAAGTTGAAACACTCGAGTAGATGTGTGACGCCCCGAAAAGCATGTCATCTAGCCTATTACCCATTTACATGTTGTCCAAACTCTATGTGTTTGCCTTGATATGTTCAGTATTTGTTGGATGGTTGTTTCATGTTGTTTTGTGTGTTTACATGTTAATTCCACGATAAATTTATGTTGGGTGCGTCTAATGGACTCAGGGATGTTAGAATCGAGTCTGGCACGCATTTTTACATGAAAAATGCCTAGCTAAACGCAAAATTTAGATGTGTATCGAGCGCACAATGTTGAAGTGAAATTCAAAAATTTTGGGCGAGGTCCATAGGGTGGAAAATGACCAAATTTCAGAAAAGCAACCGAGAAGCGTGCTCCATGAAAGAAATTTTCGAAAAAAAAACTAAGGCACAGAGGAGCTCGCTCCATGGCCAAAAAACCAGAAAATCGAATTTTTTTTCCAGTTTTTGCAAGTTTTCAAGTGTGGGCCCAATTTTGCCTATTTAAGCAACCAATGCCTATTTTGAGCTCATTTGCACGTTTTTGAGCTTGGAAAGAAGAGAAAGAAGAGGAGAGGAGAAGAAAAGGGAAAAGCTAGGGTTTTGTGGTTACTTGCTCAAATCCCACCCAAAGTGAGTATGTTTTTCCATTTTCTTCCTAAAAACTCTTTGTAGATGAGTAAAGGAGCATGATTTTGACCTAAGGAAGGGTATGAACCACGGATTCGGGGAGACCCTAGTCCAGGGTTTACTGATTTTAGCTATTTTATGCTTGTTTATGGTTGAATCTACTCTCTAAGACCTAGATTTACACTTGAAATGCATTTTGCATGAACTTCACCACGTTTTTGGTGGTGCAAGAGTTTAGGATTTTGTTGGAAACTCTTAGGGCCGTGGTGTATGATATAGATTTGGGTTCCTTAGTGGATTTGAAACCCAATGATACCATTTTTCCTAATTTCTAACAAGAAATTGGTGGATCTAAGTGTAATGGCCTAAACCCTAGAAATCAAACTTAGGGATTTCCTTTGGACTTGCATTTCAACTATGTTGGATAAATGACTGGTTCTAGTTGATTAATGGTGGTGTTCAGTATTTTTATCCATTAAAAACTCTTGTTGTAGTATAAAATCGGCCTAGGGCTTGATTTTGAGGATTTTGCCCAAATTGGGGCTTTTGACCTCAACTAAGTCAATTGATCAAATTGACTTGGGTATTATCTAATTGGACCTAAATTGAGTGGAATCATGAGTTTAGAGTGTTTAAACCTATGATAAATTTGTATGACTTAGTGCAATTTGGCTCTATGCCTTTTGGAGAGATTTTTCCCCAAATTCGGTCATATGCCATGTATTGATTTGAATTGAGGAATTGACTTGGTTATGATCAATGTATCATGGATTGGACTTGTGTTAGGATTGAATGACCTAGATTAAGTGATTGTCTTAGTTTTGGAAATTAGTCTTGTGTGTGGATTTGCACGGATGTCGACATTGATCATGAGATGAAAGACTCATGATGGGGATTAGATGCACATTGACTTATTGGATTAGGAATTGATCATGTTTAGTGTGTCTATGTATGGATGGTCATGATAATTGATACATGTGCATAAATCTATGGTTTACAGGATCTTATTTTTGGTTGGTTCGGTTTGATTTCTATGTGTGATTGATATACTTTCGCGAGGTTTGGTTGTGAGTAGACTTCATTATGTTTAAATCTTTTATGTCATCATATTACTTATATGTTTTATGTTGAAAGCATGAATGTGTTCTAATGTTTTAAATGATGCATTGATTTGAGAAAACTTGATGACTTTGGTTGGGCCCATCTGTCTGGCTAATAGGGAGACTTAAACCTTGTCATAGGAAGGTTTTATAAATGAAGTATTTGGGGATGAGAACAGTACGGTGAAATAGACATGCACTAGTAACTTCAAATGAACATGATTGGGGATGAGAACAGTACGGTGAAATAGATGTGCATTAGTAACCCCAATGCATGTGGAATGTGGATCCAAAACGAAAGGCTTTTACTTGCAACGAACTTATTATAAATGCTTAATATCTATATATCATGAGCCTTTAATCATGTTACACATTGACATGCATACATGATGTTTATTGATGAGTATTGACGGCATATTTGAATTCTATTCACTGGGCACCATTGGCTCACTCTCATTTTCCTCTTTCAGGTCCTTTTGTCCCGAATAAGGGCAATAGAGTAGTCGTATCTTGAGGGTCATGCCAACGAGAGAAATTTAAGGCCTCAACGTGAGTTAGGAGGCAATTATGTTGATTGAACTTTGTTTTAAATTCTGATGTATTATATTTTGGACTATGTAATTATAACACTTACCATATTGTAATATGGGTGAGTTGGGACTTGTTAGATAGACCATGTGGGCATATGATGTTTTTTTTTTGTACCCATGGTTTTGGACTTTATGTGTATGTCCATCTTGATGGACTGTAAAGTTTATGGTTTTGTTTATGAATCATTTTATAGATTATCTCTTGTCTTGATTTTTTATTATTATAGTTGGTAGTTTTGTTTAATACCTTTTATATTGTTATTATTTGGGATAAGGCTCGTAGGGTCTCAACTACCTCAAATGGGTTGAAGAGTGGTTGGAGATGCCTACGCCAGGCGTCCCGCCCCGACATTTCAGAAGCTTTTTCCTGCGACGTTGGTGGTCCTGGCTGTGGGGTCGCCACAGTTGGTATCAGAGCCCATGTTTTACTAGGTTTGGTCTAGGCGTTGGACTTATATGACTTTGACCTAGGGATAAGGTGAGAACTAGATTTGTGACTGACTGAGATAAGGAAATTTTTGGCTGGGTTAGTGCTTGATGAGGAGGAGACTAGTGAGGCAATACTTGAGGATATTGCCCTTACTAGGGACTTTTTAGATGTGTTCCCTACGGATCTTCCTGGACTGCCACCGAAGCGGGAGATCGATTTTATCATTGAGCTAGTCCCTGACACAAAGCCTATCTCCATGGCACCATATAGAATGGCGCCAGCTGAGTTGAGAGAGTTGCAGAAACAGCTCGAGGAGTTGTTGGCTAAGGGCTTTATTTGCCCAAGTGTGTTGCCCTGGGGAGCTTTGGTTCCTTTTTTGAAAAAGAAAGATGGGAGCTTGCGGTTGTGTATCGACTATCGCCAGTTGAACAGGGTGACCATCAAGAACAAGTATCCTCTCCCAAGGATTGATGACTTGTTTGATCAGTTGAGGGGAGCACGATTTTTCTCGAAGATTGATTTGTGCTCCGGGTATCATCAGTTGAGGATCAGAGAGGAGGATGTGCCTAAGACAACATTCAGGATCTGCTATGGACATTATGAGTTCCTTGTGATGCCATTTGGTGTAACTAATGAACCGGCAATGTTCATGGATCTAATGCAGAGGGTCTTTTGGTAGTATCTGAATAAGTTTGTCATCGTCTTCATTGATGACATATTGGTGTATTCTAAGACTCAGGCTGAGCACAGGGAACACCTCAGAGTGACCTTGCAGACTCTGAGAGACCATAGGCTATATGCAAAACTGAGTAAGTGTGAGTTTTGGATCACCGATGTGAAGTTCTTAGGTCATGTGGTGAGTTCTGATGGGATTTTAGTTGATTCATCTAAGGTTGAAGTCATTATCAGTTGGCCTAAACCTATTACAGTGACCGAGATCAGAAGCTTTTTTAAATACGTAGTTGTTATACCTCTTAAGGTGTGTAATAAATAATCTAATAGACATGTATATGTAATTGCACTTAAAAGTTACATTTTATTGTAGTTATTCAATAATTTATTCAATAAGGGAGTACTGCACACATCTTCCATCAGGGTTACTAATAAAACTTTTAAAGTACATATTAGTCCCCTCATATTTATCGTTTTTATAAGAATGAAATTATTATATATATATATATAGAGAGAGAGAGAGAGAGAGGGGTAGGGATACATTTTGATATAATTGAGTAAGCCACAACCTTCTTTTTTTGGTCAGTAGTACTCTGCTTTATAATTTTTGCACCATATTTCTATGTTCCCATAGTGGTATTTTATTATTGTTATTTTTTCTCTACGCATACACAACCACCACATTTATTAATTTGGTAGGACGTCAACTGGCATCCTTTATATCCAATAATCTAAAATGGATTTGCCTAAGCTTTCAAGGAAGTACAGAGCATACGCGTTTGTAATCAATTGGATAGCTCTAGATCTCAACACTTATCCGATAATCCTTCCAAAATAATATATATCCAATGACCATAATCCTTCCAAAAATAGTAGATATGGCAGTCATCAGTCATTTGCCATGATCTATATGAAAGTGATTTAGTTAACCACTAGTATATATTAATATTGATCGCTCAAATTATCAGCCAATCAATTGCTGTAGTGTTCTTTTATTGCATTTTCATCATCTATGTTTCCATCACCTGTCGGTTGTTAAACCAAAACCGAAGAATCTAACAAAATCCTACATTAAAGTAGATTCACACAAAGATCAAGATATCTATCGTGATCCACGAGACAGGCACTCGAATAGACTCGTCACCACTTAAAAATATTGAAAATGTTAAAAGTAATGTCGATTGCCATCAATACACCATTGGATTATTGACACCGGATAAGAGGAATAGAATATGTAATAATTCAAGAAGAGGAGTTACAAGCTCACCACCAAAATTAGATCTCTAAGGTCGGGATACATAATAATTATCACTCAAAGTGGTTTACTAAGGATACAAAACTTAAAAAACACTCACCACTCTATGAAATTCATCAAAGAGATACAAAAATAAATGATAAAATCTTAAAGAAATTATGATTTCATTCAACTTCACAATTGATAATTTAAAAGAAATTATAACCTCTTATGAGATTTTAGTCCTCATCTAAGTATCTCTTTGGTGAATCTTATAGAATGGTGAGTGTTTTATAAGTTTTGTATCCATAGTTAATCTCTTTGGGTACTGGTGATTATTTTGTATTCCTTAGTGATCTAACTCTAGTGGTGATTTTGTAACTTCTCTTCTTGAGTTGTTACACTTCTATCTTTTTTTATTAGGTATCAGATTACCTGGAATCATGTACTCATGTGTACATGATTCAAGGCAATCAGTGTATTGACAAAAATATTTTTATCAATGTATGTACGCTGTGGGTATGATCTTAGCACTACTCCAAAAACATTACCATTCTTATATATTTCTAGCTAGCACCATTAATTGACCATTGTAATGTGGGGACCAACCCCATGTGACAGACAGGTGCATGGCAGACAAGCCGACAAGCGTGGTAGACAAGCCGACAGGCGTGGCAGACAAGCCGAAAGGGCTCCGAAAGTATTATTATTATAATATTAAATATATATTATATTTTATATTTATAATTACTAAAATGTTTCTGAATACTCCTATAAATAGAGCTTAACTTCATTCTTCAAATTTATTCCTGAGAGTCAGAGAGTTCTATTCTGAGAGATCTATTTAAGAGATCCAATTTGTAAGATTCACCTAAGGGTATAGTTTGTAATATCTGATAATACAAGTTTGTTGTCTCCCGTGGACGTAGGCAATTTGCCGAACCACGTTAAATTTGTTATCTTATTTTTTCTTTCATACTTTACCACGATTCCGCACAAGAAATTGGTATCAGAGCCAAGGTGAAGCTTTGGAAGAAAAACGGACACTGTCAAATTTTTTGAGACTGTGTCGAAATTTCGAGATTCTGTAAACATGATCGGGACTGTTTTCTGATCACCCGTGGAGGTAGCTCTTGTTCCCAGGAGTCCAACGCAATCAACAACGAGAAAAACGGACAAGAAACGAGTTCCCAGGAGCCGATCAAAGTTTGATCCCTGTGCAGCGTTTGCTGGCACTGTTCATCCCCGGTACTGTTCATCGGACCCAATTCGACCCAGATCCGACCCATCTGCCCGACACTGTTCATCCGGCCCATTCCCTGTTCGCCCTGCCGAACCACATTAAATTTGTTGTCTTATTTTTTCTTTCATACTTTACCACGATTCCGCACAAGATGTAATCACTTGCATCCTCTAATTAGCTATATATCCTAGAGAGGAAAATATTCTTCTGTCACGGAGGGAATGGAAGAAATAAAGAACACAATGATCAGTGAAGTAGAAGATCAAGAAGAAGAAGCTAAGATCGATATATGGAAATACATACTGGGATTCGTAGAAATGGCAGCAGTGAAATGCGCCATTGAGCTTGGAATAGCAGATGCAATGGAAGCTCATGCCCAGCCTATGACTCTCACAGAGCTTTCATCTACTCTTGGCTGTTCTTCCGCTTCACTCCACCGCGTCATGAGTCTCCTGGTGCACCAGAAACTCTTCAAAGAGACTTACAAAAGCGACAATGGTGTCAAATCCTACGCTCTCACACCTCTTTCTCGCCTCCTAACAAGCCATGGAGAGCACAGCATGGCCGCTCTTGTACTACTAGAAAGCAGCCCAACCATGCTTGCACCATGGCACTGTTTAAGTACCTTTGTTAGACAAGAGTATTTAGGAGGCTCCACGCCCTTTGAATCTGCTCATGGTGATGCTATTTGGGACTATGGGAAAAAACATCCCAAGCATAGCAAGCTCCTCAATGATGCCATGGCTTGCAATGCTAGGGTTATTGTCTCTACGGTAGTAAATGCTTGTCGTGATGTTTTTGGTGGAGTTGGCACTGTCGTAGATGTTGGTGGTGGCAATGGAACCACGCTTTGCTCCATCGTCAAGGCATTCCCTTGGATTAAAGGCATCAATTTTGATCTTCCTCATGTTGTGTCTACTGCACCGGAGGTCGCTGGCATAAGGCATGTTGGAGGGGACATGTTGGCCATCGTGCCCCAGGCTGATGCTGCCTTTATCATGGCTAGTTTATGCTTCTATCTCTCTTTTAATTCTTTCTTGATTGAATGATGTATAATTATTAGTGTCTTATATTCCGTTTGGTTTGTGATTTACTAATTTTCAAAATCTGAAAATTAAAAAAAAAACAAAAAATGTGTTTAGTTTATAGAATCTAAAAATAGTTTTTCAGCTTTTATTAAGAAAATAAGTTGTTTTTTTTAAAGAAAAAAAAGATAAAACATAGTTTTTCAATTTTTTTTTAATCACAAACCCAACAAAACCTTAAATTATCTCATAAAAAAGTTACCAAGAGACGTAGGTACTTGAGTTTTCATGCAAGTTAATTTCATCCCGTGAATCCTAGCACTATTCTTATGTGTTATTGTGTATTGTCACAGAATGTTTTGCATGATTGGGGGGACGAAGAATGCGTAGAAATATTAAGAAATTGCAGAGAGGCAGTTCCAAGGGATAAAGGCAAGGTGATTATTGTGGAAGCAGTGATTGGGGAAGAAGATGATGAGAAGGAGGAGAAGAAGAAGAAGCTCAAAGGTTTAAAGCTAATGCTGGACATGGTGATGATGGCACACACCAATACAGGGAAAGAGAGGACCCTCAAGGAATGGGAATATGTTATTGCTGAAGCTGGGTTCAGTAGATTCATTGTTAAGCCCATTCATGCTATTCCATCTATTATCATAGCTTATCCTTGATGATTTTAATCAAAAGTACTGTCATCTACGTACCTTGGAGTGCTATCTTGTGTGATGCAAATAATTAAAATATATAAAGATGTTTGAATGCTTTGATTTAGTCAAGGGTTTATTGTATATATCAATTTATCGTGCTATATATATGAGATTTGAGGTGTACCAATTGAGAAAAATAAAAAGATAGATGATAATAAAGTGATGCCACATGAAAATTATATATTGTACACCATTAATTTTTCTCAGACTATTTTTTTGTTATTACAAATGATCATATTTTAAACTATTAATAAAAACTTTGGACTCCTTTTTAAGTTTCAACCACACCCTTTTTTTGCAGATGAATTAAAAAAAATAATGAAAACTATCAAGATTAATATGTTGTGTGTTACTACTTGCTAATAACTTTATCTGAGAGTTAATTATTCTATATGTTGTTAGTGATCCAACCCATTCTTAAGACCTCACTTAGGCTGGAGCTTCGTGCACCAGATTATTTTTTTTTATTTTTTTTTAGATATATAGAATCCGATCCAATTGAAGATAAAACAAAAAATTTTTGATTAAGGCAGTGTGGACATGTACAACAAATTAAGACATTTAGATGCTCTAATTAGGATAGCTTACGAATAAGCCATAATAATAATAAAGGCAGAAGAAATCCTAAAATAATATGAACAAAAATAATTAAGAAAATTATAACCATTCTTAATTTAAATGTTAAATTAACCCTTAATTGAATAGATTAGAGGAAACAAACTTATTTAGCAGACTTCTTGTAGATGGGATAAGACTTAGATGGTGTTTGTAAACTTTACGTGCAACTTCTAAAAAAAACAGACAATAATGAAAATATTTTCTCAGGTTTTTTTTATTTTTTATTTTCTGACGAGCATAAACCTTTTATTTAGAATATGCTAAATAGACTTGAATTGAGAAGAGTCACACTTCGTACTGAATGGGCCTGAGATACCAGTCTTGCCAATTGCCAACCACAAAATGGGCCGGGCCGTAGGAACTGAAATGAAGCCCCATATGGCCCTACCGTCACCTATAAATAAGAAACGAATTCCAAACCAGAACTCCGTCGTTCTCTTCGCCATTATCCGAGACCAAGATCTCAACAAACAAACAAACAAAGAAAAAACCTAGAAGAAGTTCTTAACGAGAACGAGCTTCAATCTCGTCGGAATCAATGGCACCGAAGGCCGGAAAGAAGCCGATTGCGGAGAAGAAGCCGCTGGCGGCCGAGAAGGCTCCGGCGAAGGTAGCCAAAGAAGGATCCGCTGGTTCTGCGGAGACGAAGAAGAAGAAGAAGAAATCGAAGCGAGCGGTGGAGACGTACAAGATCTACATCTTTAAGGTATTGAAGCAGGTTCATCCAGACGTAGGCATCTCGAGCAAGGCGATGGGGATCATGAACAGCTTCATCAACGACATCTTCGAGAAGCTCGCTCAGGAGGCGTCCAGGCTCGCTCGGTACAACAAGAAGCCGACCATCACTTCCAGAGAGATCCAGACGGCCGTGCGTCTCACGCTGCCTGGTGAGCTCGCCAAGCATGCGGTCTCGGAAGGGACTAAGGCCGTCACCAAGTTCACGAGCTCGTAGAGAATTTTTGGGATTATTGATCATGATGATGATGATGATGATGGTAATTAACTAATAATTTCTTTCTCCATTAATTTATATATATATGTGCTGCATATATTAGGGTTAGACAGAGAATTGGTGTGATGGAGAGCTTGGATGGATCCGTAGGTTTCAGGTTTTAATTTTTTGTTCAGGATATACAAAATTCCATTTACTTGATTTTATATGATTTTATGAAATAATCAATTTGACTTCGTACTTGTTGATATGTTATATGATGGAAGCTTGTTATTTGATTAAGCATTAGGGGTTTCTTAGATGGAAAAATGCAGGGCAAACAACTTTCAAGTTCTGATTGACACTTCTTGTTGATATAGAAGGGAAAATATTAATGGAAAATTTTTCATTTTTGTTTTTGATTCCATTCTTAAATTAAAAATAATAAAATTGAGAAATGAATTTAAACTAAAAACGATGCCCTGTTTCAGCTTGAACCCAACAGACATAGGGCTGTGGCTGGAATTCGTACCCGTATTTCTTTTACAAACATAAGCCCAATTTTTGAGAGTTACCAAAGATCTTATGTAAACTTACTGTAGTAATTAAACATACGGAAGCATATAAATATTAGCATTTAGAAACTTTGAATAAGAAATTGAAAAATATTTTATATACGTTGCGTCAACGCCATTTTTTAACACTAACACCTAGCTCTCTTAGATATTTTAGGAATACACTTATATTGTGCAACATCCTCAACATTCAAGAAAGATTAAGTGTCAACATCAAAAAATGACGTTGGCAACCAAAATACCTTAAATAAATTTATTAGAAAGAGAAATATGAATAATCTTGTAAAATATGCTTAATGGTCAATATATATATATAGCACATAGCTCAAGATCTTACTTCAAGCCTAGCCAACATTTCTATGGTAATGTATTTTCTTTTACAAGTATATTGGCAATGTAAATACTAGTTTTATTTACAGTACTATATAATGAATATATTTGAGGCCTTCACTGTGTAGTCACGTTTCTACCATTTGAATATTGTTTTTCGGATACGACTAACCAAGCGTGTTTTCTTTGTTCTTTAAATCTTCTACGTATCATGGACTACTAACAATTACTTCCAAAAAGTGAACGTTCATATATATATTTCTCGAGAAACCAATCTCGTTCTTGCAAAAACAATTTTTTATCATGTAACAATGATCAATTCTAAATCTCAAGTAGTTAATTACCAAACATATCCGTGCTACTTGCTAATAAAAATTAAGGCAAACTTTGGCACAACGGTCAATGTTGTTTTGTTGTAACCTATAAATGTAAAAATAGACTCTTCCATTTAGAAAGGCAAGGTTATTACACATTGTACTTTTTGTGTAATCCATAATAATGAGCACCTTGTACTGGTATTCCTTTTATATATACAACTTGCTATAAAAAACTAAGTTCCGTACGCAACAAAAAATCAAAACCTTCTCCCATTAATTCCTACACCTCTATCTATCTGTCTATCTATCTATCTATATATATATATCATCATCATCTTGATATAAAAAAGTAAAAAAAGAAAAGGAAGTAACAACTGATCAATCTAATTAGTTGGTAAAATTAACTGCGCCAAGAGTAATATAAACTGCTCCACACCATGCGCTAACACACACACATATATATACATAATCCAAGTTATAGTCTTCTATCTATGGCGATTCCGAAAATCTCTTGGTCGGGGACGAGAAGCCCATATGCGTTTCATCATGATGCATCATACCGCAGCGCATCCTCTCCACCCCATAATCCAACAATGGACTATCCTCTAGCACCTCATCATGTTCATACACAAAACTAGGCATCTCTATCGCCCCCTCCCTCACATGCTTCCACAGATACCCCAACCTGTTCACGTATATCACTTTCTCGTACAACCTGCAAGAAATATTCACAAAGTTACACACAGCATATATATATATATATACATGCATGGCTCATCTTAATTCCTTTAAGTAAAAGATAACATGAACAAAAAGCACGGGATTCTTACCCTCCGGTACTGAAGAGAAATCGGCCGACAGTGGCGAAGAACACGCGGGACTGTAACCCAGGATGAACGAAGTAGAGAGCCTGGAGATTCTCCTTTACGGCAAGCGGAATCACGTTGTAGGTCGACCGGAGGGCCAAGATTCCGGGGAAGTTCTGGCTTCGTTCGACTTGTGTGTGAACGTAAACCACGCAGAAAGGGTCTTCTCGTAACTGAGGAACGATGTTCTCCATCAAGTACACCTTCAATGCATCAACCTTTACAACCCTAGCTGTAAATCAGAGAAAAGTTTTATCGTTTAGAAATTGATAAGGTGAAAATCTGATATTGAATTGAAGTTGGGAAGAGATTCAAGCTAGCTAGCTAGTTTAATAATCTTACCGGGGAAGAACTTGCCTACGACGAAAAGAATCTTTCTTCCTTGTATGTCTGTACCTTGGACCCTGAAAATCTCTAGTTCTTTCACGAGCTGAAGTTGTTCCTCCAAGGAAGAGTTACTGGTGAGGATACCCATGACTACCCTACAAGCTGTACGTGTTGCTAAATACTAGAGTGATTATTCACTAGCTAAAGAAGAAGAAGAAGAAGAAGAAGAAGAAGACGAAGAAGAAGATGAAGGTTAAGAGACGGAGAAGAGAATATGGGGAGAGATCAGTTTATATAAAACTTGGAGTTCAGCAAAACGAGTCCGACTACAATTCAACACGAGGAGTGCGTTTTAGTGGACCCTGTAGGGTCCGCTAAAACCTGACCCTATGCCACGCTGCTTCCGCGTGGCGGAGGGTCTCATTATGTTTTTTGTATGTAAAATCCCAATTTTGCCCTCAAGCCCGGCTACAGCGTGGGTGTTTGCTTACAATTTCATACTTCTAAAACATTACTCTGCCCTGTTCCTAATAAATATAATTAAATAGTAAAATAAAAATAAAAAAGTCTAATTTAACGTAAAATAAACTCAAAAATAAGAAAAACAGACCGAAAAATAGAAAATGAGTAAAACTACTTACTTTCGACATTACTTTTTGATTCTAATTTTTTTTTTGAAATATAGGAAAATATTAAATATAAAAAAATATATTTTATAGTTACCTGTATTTAAGAATATAAAAAAAATTCCTATAAAAATATAAAGATTTTTTATTTGGTTTTTAAAATATAAAGAATTAATGACAAAACTTTGGTTAAAAAAATGGCCATTATATGTAATGTCTAATTGACCAGAAAATTATAAATGTTTGTGTAAGTATTTCAAGTATTATTAGATTATTGATTAATTATCTTTTAAATTTAAAATACAATTTTATGACACAACGAGGATCAAAGCTAAAAAAAAAGGCTTTCTTAATTTAGAAAAGCACAACATTTCTTTGTTTGAAAAAAAAAAAAGAAACCACCGACATTTAGTTGGCTCGGATGACTTGGCATCCGTTCCCCTTAAGCGAGGTCGTGAGTTCAAAACTTTCCTCAATGAGACCCTGCGCCACGCGGTAGCATTGTAGCGTACCCTGTGCACTCAAAGGGTCATGCAAGATCATGTGCTCCTTGTGGTCTTATAACAGTTGAAGTTTCCACTTGTCAACGCACGGTTGGTAATAAAACGTACCTAGCTACCATATACGTGTGTACAATGCAACTTATAAGTTTGATTTTTTCAAAAAGGGTAATGCTATAAGGACACCTTTTTTAACATATTTTTTTGACATTTCAAGTGAGAGTAATTGAATTATCTCGAATTACGTAATAATATTTCGTATCACGCATTAAGGTTCGAGGCAATGCAACCACTTTCACTTATAATGTCAAAAAATACGTCAAAAAAGATGTCAACTTATCATTTTCCTTTAAAAAATACCTGAATTTTTTGTGCACATATTTTGCGACCGAACAAATTTGTAACTAATAAATTTCTCAAATATTGATGTCATGAGGCAATTCTATTTTATCCCCCCATTCAAATATTGTTAACATGTGGAAATTATATTTTATGAGTTAGAAACCATTTATTGGGTAATCAGAATTTATTTATTAACTCCAATGGTCGACATTTTTTTTTTTAAAAAACTAACTCATACATGCAGGCTCTAAAGGTGTAAGTTTAGAGACTAGGCGACTCATTCCAAAAATGGAGCATGACTTTAAAAACCTACAAAAGAAGAATTTTCATCCAACCTTATAAGTTTCAAGAGCATAATATGAGAAAAAAAGAATGTAAAATATATTTTATCATTCTTATAGTCAATGAAAATATAGAATCAATAATCTTTTTAAATTGTCATTTAAAAATATAAAAGAATGTGGAATAGAGTTTGTGTCATAATAGGGTTTAGAAATAACATCAACTATTGCATTAGAGCCAACCCCTTTGTTGTTTTATAAAATTATTTGATATTTTATCTTTTCTATTAGATAAATCATTAGGTTTTTAGACCATTTTTTTTATTAGTGGTCAAAGGTAACGAGGCCCCCAGTATAATTTGGAGGGCAGGTTTAACGTCAGGGCATATAGAACTTAGACCTAAACCATGAACACTAGCTAACATGGTCCAACTCCATCAAAGGGAGACAAAGCTTCTACTCACCTGTGTGGAAGGAGATTCGAACCCCCTCCTCCTGTTGGGAGAAGGGCCGGTTTTATACCAACCCGGATGACACCCAATTGGTACATTTTAAGACCTAAAACCATAATGCATGAACATATTTATCGGGTTTTAAGATTTTTGGGAAAAGAAAAGAGCTTTTTTAATAGATACAATAGTTTTTGAACACTAATGAAGGGGGCAACATATGAAAATAGGGATGGCCCAATCAAGTTTAGATAACATCTTATGTTAAAAGAGGTACTTAATATATATTTGTTCCAACTTGATTTTAAATTCAAACACCAATTCATTTTTGAAATCTACACCGAATTTTGACTGTATTTTTAAAACAAAAAATTAAGATTACTACTTTTTTTTATTAGAATATAAAAAAAAGTTAAAATTATTTTTTTATTAGAATATGACTTAAAAAGATAAAATTAGCCCTTTGTATATAAACTGAGTCCTTATTTGTATTTTAATATTATTGTTCACACTTATCTTTTTTACTTGCACGGCTTGGCAATAAAAAAAAAAAAAACCAAAAATACCTAAGTATGAGTTCTTTTATTACCCTACTATTTGACGATACTCCTCATACCCTACTATTACCCTACCTAAATTATTAAAAAAACTAATTTTTTAACATCTATAAAGGTTTATTGATATCTTTTTTTTTAAAGATTTATTATTAACTTTTATTTAATTTAAAAACTATAAAGATTGCATTTATCTTATTAATTTTATAATTTATTTTGATTTTGAATAAATGTTTATCATTGATTTTTCTTGTCATTTCACAAATGATTTGCATTCAAAACAAGAATTGTAAATTGTTGATCCATCATATTAAGTTATTGGCTAGAATATAAAGGATTTTTAATTTGTTGATGCCAAACCTTATTGTAGCCTGGTCAACAACAACCTTTATCAAAATAAATAAATAATGATAAAAAAACAACCTTATGAATTACAACTTGGCATGTTTATGCCCCAACTCCTATGTTTTGTGACCTTCTACAACCTCCCTATTTTGATTAAAAAGATATGTTATTAATTTTATTGTTCAATGCCGGCAGTTCATAAAAAGCAAGTTAAAGCCTCGGTCGACCTAATTAAAGGGCTTTAGTAAACTTGTTGACTTTCAATAATGAAGAAAATCAATATAAATAAAATGATGTGAATTTTTTTCTTTTTATTGAAAGTATATTATTGTCTTTAATACCAAATTAATTGAACCTCTCTAGCATTTCCCTTATATCTTTAAGTAGCACAAGTCTTAGAAAAATAGAATATCAAAATCAGTTTAGGATTACAACCTTGATAGAGTAAATTCAACTTAAGTTTAGATTTAAAAAGAGGTTTTTTTTTTGGCTTAAACCAAGATAACACAAATTGGAGTTTGTGGTTTATTAACCTAATTTACGTAATGAATTACTTCTTGTTGATGTTGAGTTAACAAAACATGGATTGTTAAATCGGGTTGGGTCGTGTGAGGTTTTTACCCCCAAACTCACCCAACCTGATGAGGTCGGGTGGCAATGAGTCCAACCAGATGCCACCCGACCTAAGGTCGGGTCGGGTCGGTCGGATTGGGCCCCTATTAAATAGTCATTTTTTTTTAAAGCTTAATAATTACTATTTAAACTTTTATTAGTAATAAAATATGTTAAATTATCATGTGAAAGCTTATTAAACTACTATTTAAGCTTTAAAATATAAGATTTCTTCTGTTTGGAAAAACTCATATATGTACAAGTCAAGTCAGTCTTAAATTTGACTTATGAAAATAATGATGAATAGAAAGTTGATGGGCTTTTATAGAGAATGAAAGTCTCTCGTTATTTCCAACAAGCAATGTGAGACTAAAATAGAATTTTTTCTCTTTTAATCTCAAACACTCATCTTATGATTCTTATCCAATTTTTTACCATATAATCCAATAATTTAAAAAAAGTAATTGAGGGTTATGAGCCTTTTTAATTAGAGACCTTGCATGTAATAATTTTTTTAGTATTTTTATTTTTATTATATATATATACACACACACACATATATATATATATATATATAAAATGGTCAGGTCGGGTCGTATCGGTCGGGATGCTTACGCCCCTAGATTCAGGGGTTGATTGAAAGCATGAAACTCACTTAAGTTTAAGATTAATTCATGTGTTATTTGATTTATATGGTTGAATGAAGTGATTGATGTGAGAGGAGGTCCTATCTTTGAGAAAACAAACATAAAGAACAAGAGAATTTGATTTTGATCTTAAACTAGTTATCACTCACCCAACATTAAGTTAGGGCAGGGGCTGGGTAAAGGGGCATAAAATTTTACTAGAAATTATATCTTGAGTTTAAGTTTTTTCATTCACCTAATGACGTCTTTGAAGTGCTTGCGGTCATGCCCCAAAAGACTACCGAATTAGTGGGGTAGGTCCCTATATAATAAAAAAAAGAACTAGTTATCAATAAATTTAAACTACCCTTTTTTTTATTAAGGAGATGTACCCTATCTTTAACTTAGAACCTACCTTGAACATGATTGTAACTGTAGAGCCTTTCAAGGCCTCCTTGAGTCGCAAATGAGTCTGATTACTATTTTCAATTCAACATTTCCCACTTTTTGAGTTTTAAAATTTCCATCTCCCTTATATGTTTTTCTCCTCTTAAAACTCTTTGCATTTCTTGTAAAAGATTTTCATAATTTATTGAATATGTTAATAATACAATTCTGATAGATTTAGATGTGATTTGTTTCAAACTAATTAACATCTGAACTTGAGTTTAGCAGCTTTCACACTTACACAAGTTATCCTACACCACTACTGCTAAAACTTAAGCCCAATAAAAACTCATTTATCTATTGCAGCCCAGTTTACATCATTAGAATTAGAATTGCAGAAGCCCAATAGGATGATCATAAAGAGTACTACAGCTTAGTATGTTGTGAGAAATTATTCTCAGAGATTTTGGACAGAGAGAGAGAGAAAAAGGATAATGATGAAATGCTTTTACTTGTAAAAGTAATGTCAGTCGTACGTTCAGATACGCTTAAGATACATGAAGGATGTTACTTATTTGTCAGATTTTTTGGGTAAGAGGCGTAATTATTACCTCCGCCGAAGGCAATCAATTAACATCAGACCCTTTTCTATGCTTAACACCCCCTTATTGCCACGTATCATTTAATTTTCAAAAAAAATAAAAAATAAAAAATAAAAAATTCTTCCTTAGCTTAGCTGAGTGCTGAGTACTAATTACCTTAGCTTTTTAGCAGCTTAAGTCAGAGCCAGTGAGGCCTATTTAAATTAAGTCTTCCAATCTTTATTATTATTATTATTATTACATTTTATATATATCTATTTGTGCTCTTTTGGTTATATTTTTCCTTCATTTCTCCATTAACAAGCTTGGCCGAAGCTTCATTATTATTTCTCTAGTTTTTTTTTTTTTTTTTAAGATTTTTTGGGTGGTTTTGTTTTTGGGTTTTCTCTGCTGTTGCTTCTGATTCTATGGTTTTCAGGCGACATGGCAGCCGTGAAAAGAATGACTTCGTCCGAAGAGGTAATTACGGAAATGACACTGGGGAGAGGAGGAGTGGAGGATAAACGTTATCCTGCGCCCATGGCTTCTCATGAACAGCTTCTTGTCAACCCAACCCTTTTCATGAACACTCTCAAGAGCTTTCATTCTTTTCTGGGCACCAGATTCATGTGAGTTTCTTTTTCTTTATTATTTTTTTTCTTTTAGCTTTTTGATTTTCGTAATCTTTTTTTTGTTTGATGTGTTTGGATAAGTGTGGTTGGGAAAATAGAGGGCTCTTATCTGGTTTTATTTGTTTTTGTTGCTATCTGAAGAAATTTGAATCACCATTTTTTTGCGCCAAAATATATGTTTTTTTTTTTTTTTTTTGGTAAGGTTTCTTTGAAGAGTTCTTGAAAGAAAATTATATCTGGTTTTGTGAAATGAGCCAAGTGGGTTTCATTTAATTAGTGTATTAATGAAACACACCAAACCATGCATGCATCCCCATGAATGAAAGATATTGAAAAATTGGAATTGCCTTAATCCCTTGACTTTTGATTTTTTGAATTGGGGCTCAATCAAAAGTGCTAAATGACAAGCATGCCCAGATAATATACCATTATTTTTACTTAAACAAGGGGATAATTTAGTCATTTCAGCTAGTCTTGGTCAAAGTCATGGGACAAGGAAGGAATGTCCTCCTTGGCATTTATTGAGATGAGAATTTTAGTTAACTGTCCCAATTTTTTCAGATTAAAAAAAAAAAAAAAAACAATTTTCTATGGATATTGAATTATTATCTTGATATCTTCTTCTTTTTCTTTGTTTTTATATATTTTTATTTTGAGTGCTCTTGTGGTTTTTGTTGTTCTTAGGATTCCTGTGATTGGAGGGAGGGATCTGGATTTGCATCTCTTGTATGTGGAAGTTACCAAAAGGGGTGGTTTCCAAAAGGTGAGATTTTGAACCATGTACACATCTTAAAATCTTATTCCCTTTTTATTTTAATTTTTTTTTTGGGATTTTTATAAGAAATGTTCATGAATCTTCTAAATATCCTTTTGCTTTTTTATTGAATTTTTTTATTTGTGATAGGTTATTGAAGAGAAGAAATGGAAGGATGTGAGCACAGTCTTCAATTTCTCTCCAACTGCAACAAGTGCTTCTTTTGTGTTAAGGAGGCACTACTTGAACCTTCTGCTCCATTATGAGCAGGTTTACTTCTTTAAGCTGCAAGGCCCTCTGCTCACTCCATCTGGTACTTCAAATTTCTCCATATATAATATACTTCTTTGTATAAATCCTAATGGGTAGATATCTTGTTTTCTGATCTTTTATACAAAAGGGTTCTTTTATATATATATACATATTTGTTCTTACTGTCAATGATAAGATCAGAAGGATCTTTTTGAGCTTTATTGATGTGGTTTTTGTCATTTTTTGAGTTCTGGGCAATATTTGATTTGTGTTTTGCAGTGTTATTGCCTTTAAGGACAGAATCTGCTGCGTCCGGTTCCCAGCAGACACCACAGCTGCTGGAACAGGGAGAAGTGCCTCAGCACAAGCCGACAACCTTTTCTTTTGACTTGCAAACTGGCTGTAAGTTTTCATCTTTATTCATCCGAGTTGACTCAATTTTCTTTTTTTCTATTTTTCATTTTTTCATTTTTTCATTTTTTCTTATGTTGTTTTACCTGTCAGAATCTGAGTTGAAAACCATTTTTTTTCAAAGGATGTTGATGATTTTATGTCCATTGGGTTTAACTACCCTTAGAAATTCATCAAAAGTTAGTAGTTGTGGTTGAGTGTTTGAACCAAACTGGTGAAAGTGGCTGGTTTTCTTAATTACAAGTCAGCTAGCCTGGCCTTGTAATATTCTACTTTGCATGAATTTTATTTCCAGACAGATGAAATAAATGAAGGAAAACCTGCCTTGGAAGTATGAATGCAATTGATCATGTCATAAAGGATTTTGAACATAAACAATGCTCTGAATGGCCAAGTTCTTAAAACCCACAAGCAAAGATCATAAACATGATTTTGTTATAAACAACTCTTTCCAATACAAAATCAATTGATGATATGATTCTAATATTTTTAGTACTGATGACTAAAACCTTTGATATTATAGTATAGCCTTGTTTATGTTTTCATTTTCTAACTATTCTTGATCAAAATGCCTTGCGATCAGTGTCCATGAATCGTCATCATGTGGTTGGTGTGATTGACGGGAAATTCGACGGTGGTTACCTGGTGACAGTGAGAATTGGTTCAGAGACGATGCAGGGAATACTCTACCACCCTTCATCGTTCACCAACCCGCCTTTACCATCTTCTTCTTCTTCTAGTCGAAATCAAAACCTAGTTTTATCTAACAGCAGCAACATAAACAAGAAGAAGAAGCGCCGTAGACATGTGGATCCCGAACGCCCAAAACCGAATAGGAGTGGCTACAACTTCTTTTTTGCTGAGAAGCACTCCAAGCTTAAGTTGCTTTACCCGAACCGAGAAAAAGAGTTCACTAAGATGATTGGAGAGTCTTGGAGCAAGCTCACCCCTGAAGAGAGGATGGTGAGCAGAATAGATTAAAAGAATTATATGGAATTGATTTAAAATTAAGAATCAGATATATAGTCGATCTCTTGTTATATATATTGAAAATGTTTGGTTTTTTTGTGTGGTGTTTCAGGTTTATCAGGACATTGGAATGAAGGATAAGGAGCGATACAAGATGGAATTGAAGGAATACAAAGAGAGGAAGAAGCACGCTGCTGCTGCTGCTGCTGCTGAAACTTCTGGTGCAGCTGCAGGAAGTACTGATGCTTCTGTTCAAACTGAAGACAATATTGGAGAGATAAGAAAGTGATACATTTTTACTTGCAGACTGTTCAGATAAAAAGCGTTTTAACAAAACTGGATAGAAGTTGGGACTTTGCATAAACAAAGATTATGAACAATCGCTGATTGAATTATAATTTTTCTGTGTTTCTTTTTGGGCTCCTCATTTTGAGTGCACCAACATGGAACTGCTTGGATTTGCCTTCCGATGCTTGAAGAGTCTTGCTTGCAGGTACACAAACCAGGAAGTTCTCTTTTTTGCATGCGCTTTGGGAAATTTCATGCATATATAAATATATTATATGACTAGGATTTGTGACATTAAGCTAATTGAGGCTTGTATAAGCATTGTCTTGAAGCAAAAATTACGCCTCAGTCAAGTGCCCATATTGGCCCGTTTGGAAATTTGCATATAGAACAAAAATATTTGACAATACTTATTTTTAATTAAATTATGATAGAAAAAAAAAGTAGTTTTTAGTTTTAAAAAAAAGCTGAGGGAAATTTTTTTTTAAAAAAAAAACACTTTTTATGAAAACATTTATTGGAAAAACACTTTTGAAAAAAATTTCTCAAAATGTTGTATGCATCAAACTTTATGAAATAGGTTTGTCTTCTTTAATGCAAGGAACAGCTGAAATAAAATCATCAGAGAAATTCTGTGGGCTTTAGAAAATGATTGGCACCTAGCCCATAGCCCTTGTATGGGGTGTGGGCTTTACGACCTTCTACGACCTTCTTTTTAAGGTTTTAAGTCCAGATATGTTGGCCATGTTTGGTTGCGTAATAGCATTTTCGGCGGGACATGTTTTTTTAAAACGTTAACGCCAAATCATAAAAGCAGGAGGGAGGTTGTTTCTTAAAATTGATAAAATCATGTTAAAAGAGGAATTGTAGTCGCGGAGTTCGTGTGCCAATCTTTTTGGGTCGCAACACTGAAATAATCGACATCTCAACCAGGGTCGTTGCCATATATAAGATACTTACAAAACTGTTTTAAGTTTAGTATTAGTTTCTAATTATTTGAGTTTAACACTGTAAAAAATTATTGGTTATAGCATATGAATTTCACACTATATTTTCTCATTTTTTTTAAGTAGTTTCGTAGATGTAAGTTAGCTTTTAATTGAATCCAAATATAAGCGGAAGTGTGTGGTACTAAGAATTCATAATGCTCTATGCGTTTGGGTTTGATTTGGTGATGAATAATTTTATAGTGAACTCATACCACATATCGAGGACAAGTTGATTTCCACAGTTAAAATGTTCCAGTTGATTCACTCAAGAACAATTTCTATTGTAACCTACATTGGGGGAGGCTCTGCCAACATGGAGTTGGTACAGTTGGTAAAGAGATGGTATTGCAACCCAAAGGTCCTAAGTTCAGCTCTTGCCATTGCCTCACTCTAGGGGATGAGGGGATTAATGGGTCAAAAATTGACCTAATTCCTCCTTGAAAGTTTGGTCTAGTGATGGAGTTGGTTATAAAACTAACAAAAGTTCAACTCTTACCACTGTCTCAACCTAGGGGGTGAAGAGATTAATGGGTCAGAAACCAGCCTGATTCCTCCCTGAAAGTTTGGTCTGGTGATGGAATTGGTTATAAAACTAACAAAAGTTTAACTCTTGTCATTGTCTCACCCTATAAGGTGAGGAGATTAATAGATCGGGAACCGGCCCGATTCTTCCCTGAAAGTTTAATCCGGTGACGGAGCTGGTTATAAAATTAACAAGGAGCATTATTTCTTCTAAAAAAAATAAAAAATTGGGGGAGACCCTAAATTGGTATCTCCCATTTCAGTTGTCATAACCCCTTGGTGTGGGTGGTTTATAACCACTCCCTCCTTAAAGTTAATAAACACGTGGGATAACTCCCACCCACGTGATCAAACTTGCCAACAGTGGGGTATACTACTAACCTTCCATTATAGGTAGAGAAGCATATTTTTTTTTAGAACATCTAGATGGACCCCACTTATAAACTATTTACACCTCAATTACTAACACAACCCCACCCTAAAACATATATACTCTACCTATCCCAGTCAAAAATACAAAAATTCTTAAACTACCCTTCACCCTAATGTACCCCACCCCCAAACCCCTCTTGGTTTCTTTTTCTTCTTCACCAATTCTTCTCTTCTAAAACGCTTCCAAAACCCTAACTCTTAACTTCAAAGCCCAATATTTTTATCTTTTTTATCTTAGTTTGAAGAATATTGATTGTAGGGGAGCATAATTTGGACCCCATTTGGAGCAAATCACCACTTGCTACTTTTATGCGTTTTTCGACGATTGATCCTTTGAATCGGTAAGAAATGCATTGTTTAATAGTTTTTTTCTTGTTTCTATTCACTTTTATTCATGTAATGCAATATTTATGGGTGTATTTCGATGTATTTTGCACAAAAAATAGGCAAGAACGAAGGTCTTCACCATGGACAAGCTTCATTATAGGGTCGACCAGAATGGCCGACCTTACTTTGTACAGGTTGGTCTATCAAGGCCGACCCTGCTTGAACTTTTTTTTTAAATAAATAGTGATTAACCATTTTATTGTGTACAGATATGTCGAGGACACGCAACACTACTTCTACTAAGATAAGTGGGTCACACACTCAACTTACAGCATCAGAGAGAAGACGTAGGCGTACAGAAACCAATTTACCTGCCGTTGCAGATGTTGCACACCAAGAAGAACAAGAAGAAGAGCAAATAGGTAAGACAGGCACACAACACACTGGCTAAAAGAGCCAGTACACTGAAAAAGATGATGATGCCCCTGTCTCATTTTCGGGAGGCCCTACCGATCCCTCTGTCCTTACTAGTTTTAAGAATCATATTGCTACAACTATATAGGTTGGCGAAGTAAGTCTTCATTCCTAGTGTATAGTAAATCTATATTGATTACGCACTCGACCTACAACATCAGAGAGAAGACGTAAGCGTACAGAAACCAATTTACCGGCCATTGCAGATGTTGCACACCAAGAAGAACAAGAAGAAGAGCAAATAGGCGAGACAAACACGCAACACACTGGCCAAGAGAGGCAGTACACTGAAGAAGTTGATAGTGCCCCTGTCTCATTTTCGGGAGGCCCTACCGATCCCTCTGTCCTTCCTAGTTTCAAGAATCATATTGCTGTAGCTATATGGGTTGGCGAAGTAAGTGTTCATTCCTAGTGTATAGTAAATATGTTATTGACGGTTATTTCTTGTTAATATTAACCATTCATATTTATTTTGATATTTTTTTTTGTTTACAACATCGACCTCTACTTAAGTGTATATATCATGGAAGATAAGTGGGTGAGTGGGATCTCGAATGCCAACCCAAACAAGAAATACTCCAATAAATAATAAAAGAATCTGGGTTGAGTTTCTTGATTGGTTGCTCATACACGCACGCCAGCAATACATTGATTTCTGCATTTGTGGAGAGATGACAACCAGAAACGAATACATTTCACATTCCTTTTGGTCTGGCATTACTTTTTGACATTTGTACAGTGACTTTTACTTCATCATTATTCAACCTTCTAGCGTATGAGTGTCCTTCAAAGTACTTCGCAGCGGGGTGGTTATGGGTGCCACATGCAACTTTTAACGTTCGCTCACCGTCCCGAGGGTTCTTACCATTTAACAAGAAAAAGGCATCCACACTTGTCACGACCCACTATCTGTGACGTCATGACTGACGCGGAACCCCAGATATATCTTCCCTCGATATCCCCGACATCCCGTCAGCCTTTTAATAACACACCATAATCCCAATAATCAACATCAAAACACATGGACAATAATAGATAATCAATGTAAAAGCATATTCAAATGACAACCATAATTTTTATTTTTTTTCTAAGTCCACAATGTTCAAAATATACAAAATCCTACTTAACCATAAATTATAACCCATCTATGTGTTAAATATAAGCATTAGGTGTTATACAGTACAATTTATCAAAATAAATGTGAAAAAGTACTAAACACCTACGTCACAAAAGTGTAGGAAAAATGCTCACAGCTAAGCTTTTCCCTTTCCCTTCCTATCCGAACCTGAAAGGATAAGAGTGAGGAGTGAGCTACAACAAGCTCAATTAATGTTTTCTACAAGTGACAACATATATATGCATTTATGTAAAACATTGCAAGATCATTAAAATCATTTAAATATCATGGATACAAATAAGATGACATACATGCTCAATATAATGCATCATGTCATATACAAGACAATGCATATTATTTATAAACATGCTCATGCAATCCTAACACTTCCTGAGTAAGAATCAATACAAGGGTCTGAGTGCGTGACACCCATCTCCCTATCGACCTCTTACCTCTATTCTATTAGAATTCCTAAGATTGTATGAACCATATGATCTCCCTACCAAGACAAGTATCATGCCTAGGCGAATCTTAACATACACAACCCATAGAAATCATCTACCAGGTCCACAATTAGGGATCACCACTAGACTTACGAGATTCTCCGAAGAAAGTCTCAACTAGGAGACTCGACCTAATTGCTAACCCTATTAGACTATGCTCAAATAAATTTCATGAGACCTTAAATCATGCATACTACAATAGATAAGCATTTAAAACACATTTCTATACTACAATGCCACATATAGAAACCAACAAGTAAAGAAACACTCACAACTTGATTGGCTAGACTTAGCCAATCCAATCCAATCCACAAGAGAGCACTAGAATGACCACAATCACCCCAAGCACCTCAATCCCCGATTGGCCTATTTGGGTAACTTAAATCAACCAAAATCCCTGCATGAAACATGGCTTATACATTACTGAAAATCAGTGCACTAGTGTGTCAAACAACCATGATCAAACCCAATTCCATAGCTAATTAAGATTCTAAAAGGATTATATATATGAGTCAATCTCATATTGCTCAATTCAACCATTTAAAATCAAATTAAACCATACATAACCCAATTGAATGCAATCGGTTGATCCCCATGATCCAACCACTATAATACAAGGCATTCAATCATAATTATGGTCAATTAGACTATTTATCAAGTCAATTTCATCAATTGACTAAGTCTAAGTCAAAATCCCCAAATTTGGGCAAATCCCCAAATTCATTGAAATTTCTCAAATTGCATGGCCTAAGCCAAAATTACATTACTCTAGGGTTATCCACTAATCAAAATCAGTAAATTGGATTACTATACATCCACGTTTACCCATGTATTCAACATAAATCACATGAAAATTGACTAGGAAACCCTAAGTCCAAAATCCTAGTTTAGTCAAATACCTATAACCCCATGGGGGTTTTACCATGTATGGACTCCTAACATCCTCTAG
Organism: Paratinospora sagittata; assembly: GCA_035771175.1. Taxonomy (NCBI): domain Eukaryota; kingdom Viridiplantae; phylum Streptophyta; class Magnoliopsida; order Ranunculales; family Menispermaceae; genus Paratinospora; species Paratinospora sagittata. The sequence goes on from CM069594.1 coordinate 33,175,033, forward strand.
ATTAACATATCTCAAATGCAAGACCTAATTCCAAAAATGTATTTTTCACCACCCTCCTTAAATTCCTAGATTTATGAGTGGAAAACACCCATTAGGTCAAAAGCAAGCTTTGCATGCATGAATGGAAGTGATAGAAGAAAGAAAGAACGAGGAAGAAATGATTATCTTGGGGATTCTTGAGCAAGAATGCACCCAAAACCCCAACTTTTCCCTTCATTTTCTCCTCTCCCCTTCGTTTCCTCTTCTCCAAGCTCTTTAGCCTCTTTTGGAAGTAAAAAATGAGAGAAATCACGTCTCAATGGCTTATATAGAGGTTAAGTGGAATTTTGGGCCCACACCTTAAAAAAATACACTTTAATAAAAAAACAGTTTTCCTACTGCAATTACTTGCACTTAGATAATCATTTTTTTGCAAACGACTCACGAATTTAATATCTTAACTGTTCAAAGGTTTTATGAGTCAGTTACCAACCTTCTGGTAAAATTTCAGCTCAATCCAACTGTGAGATTGCGAGATCCAACCGTTTGATCAAAATTGCGCAAGAAAATTCACAAATCCAAGAAACAGTGTTTGGAGTCTTATACCTCACGGTAGACAACTCCGATCACAATGAAGATTTATCAGAGATGAACAAGCTGACAAAATTTCATCTCAATCGGACCAGGGAGATCAATCCATTGATGTAATCGGTGACAGAAATTTCTCCCTCCATTGAGTGAGCTTCATTGATCCAAAACACCGTTTTTGACATGTTTCGACGTCGAACGGGTCTCCGATCATTCTGAAACTTCACGCGCACTCTAAACGACGTAAAATCTTGCAAAGACACTCGAACCAACGGTGTCGAGTGACATATACGTATACATACACCTATACGAGTACTCTGCGGGTCAAAATGACGTCATCTTAAGGTACGAGCGTTACAACACTTCTTCTTGCCAGTTTGACTTCTATTTGTCTTCTTACCAACAGAAGATTGTTGAGAAGTGGATCTATGATGGTCATATCCCTCACAAGCAAAATTGACCCGGGCTCGCCTACCATTACCCTCAGCATCTGAGTTTCGGATTAGGATCACTAAATCATTCCTTTTGCCAACCTCTTGGACCTAGGAAACAAGTTCCTCCCGTGTACTAAACTCCTTGTCGGGGGTAAACTGTTCCATGTAATCAATGACCATTGCAAGTTCTTCACCCTGAAATTATGTAAAATTTTATAATTAGACAATAAATAAATAAAATTGTCATTAACGACATCAAATACACCAAAATGCATAAAATAACAATTGCATGTACAAAAGTTTGGATAGGTGTAATAAATGGAAGGGTCGGCCAATTAGGGCTAACCGTTATATAGTAAGGTCGGCTTATTGTGACCGACAGTAATAGATAAAGGTCAGCCCTATGTGGCCGACTCTCCTGTACAACGGTCTGCTTCGCAGGGCCGACCTTCAACCTTGTTTTTTCAAAAAAAAAACATTGTCATTTTCATTCGCTCAAAACCAAAACTTACCTCTCTTTGATGTACGTCATCACAGGAACAATCTCCTTTGGCCATATTGATTGAAATGTGTATTGATGGTGTTGTTTTTTGAATAATTTAACCTAAAAAATCAAACAATCATCTATTCAACAAAACATCCAAAAAAATTGTTGAACATCAAAGAAAAAACCCTTGCAATAGTTTGCTTACAACGATTACCACGTGTAGAGAAATGCAATGGCGTTGCTTGGGCGTTGGCATTAGAGAAAAGAAGAAGACACGGTGGTGTTGCCGTTAGAGAGAAGAAGAAGATGGTAGGGTGAGAATAGGAGGGGTATTTTTTTATTTTTTTTTAAGGTTAGTTTAGTAAATTTGATTGATGATATTTTAGAAATAAGCAAAAAAATGTGGACTAGAGTGTAGATAGTTCATAAATAGAGTCCATCTAGCTGCTCTTCTCTTTTTTCGTTTGTTTTTAAGTGGAAGAGAAAATTGGGGGATTGCCGATTTCAATGTATCATCCTTTTTTTTTTCTTATCTAATAACAGAAAAGTCTGATAAATAGGCCTTTTTGCAATAGTTTCTCAACCTTTAAAAGCTTACCATAACATTGCAGCCTCTTAAGGAAAATTAGAAACAATAATAGAATTACATGATCAATTTTTTTTTATTGCATCTATCTAACAATCTTGTAATTGAAATAGCTAATATAGTTTCGGAACTTATCAGTTATTTTACAATCACTAGTATTTTTTTTTCTTAACATTATTTATGTTTAATAAGAATTCATAATCTAAGATTATTCATATTAGCAGGAGAAATTCTCTATAAAAATAGATTATCAAAAGAGAACAATTCTACGTCAGTCCATGTACTTTTTTTTTTTTTGCTCCAAAGGTGGGCTCAACTCATAAGATAATTGTAATATTCTAGGCGAAGCTGGGGTTCGAGTATCGTTAGGGGCCCTTGACAGAATAGAAAATTCTACATCCCGGGTCTAATTTGCAGTGGGGGTATTCTTCAAATGTGAGTAACACACACAAGTACTCGTTTCTACAACCAATGTATCTTTATTTTGGGATAAGATATTCAAATGGCTATCCGTTGATATCTATTCATTCGTCCAACCATACCTAGGTTCTACAAGAAAATATAACATTTAAATATTTGATTTTGTCAAATGAAAAGAAAGAATAAATAAGCGAATATTTAAAAAACCATTAAAAACATTGAACACGTAAGAATTAATGAAATAATGTTATGTGATAAGAAAGGTGCTACGAAAATGTTGAGATTTTGGTTCGAAGTCAAAATAGAAAATGTCTAATTTAAATACAAGTAGAATATAAAATATATTAGTTTGAGTAGGTTTTTAATTATAGTAGATGTCTAATTTTAGTATTTGAATTGTATTCTAAGTTTGTCTAATATTTATTATAAATATGAGATGGGTAGATCAAACTGAAGTATAGTAGAATGATCGAGGAACGAGTTATAAGTTGAGAGATTATGAGTGATTGAATATGTGACAATAGGAGAGTGTCGAAGGATAACCTTTTTATATTGTAATCTTCTCAGTATATTGACTTCTCCACCCAGAGACATGGGCATCGATTGGCCCAACCATGTTAAATTGGTTACATGATTGCTTAATTCATTATTTAAGTATTTTCTCATGTGTATTGGATTGATAGATTAGGGTCGAAAAACCCAACAAATTCATGACTTGGATCACCAATGTATGCATGATACATATATGCACAAGAAAAATGCTATTTTAATAAGAAAAATTATAATTGTATGTGCTACTACATTTTCATATTTATTGAATATATGTGTCTTATGCATTTTAATATATGTAATAAATATAAATGTATAGTTGCACGTGTAATACTTTTTCTTTTCTTTTTTTCTTGAGAAGTTGCACATGTAATACTAAAACTTTTGTCGTTACAACATTTCCTTGTGCAAATATTGGTGACGAGGTTTGTTGGATATTGTTTTTGCTTATAACTTATAGCTTTTATAGAAGTGCTTATAAAAAAGTGCTTACAAAAAGTTGTTGATAATTTATTTGACAACTTTATTTAAAAATTGCTTTTGATAGATATTTTTGTATTCAAAATATATTTTTTAGTAGAATGGAGAATAATTTTTTTAAATTGCGATAGAACTGCGATTATTGACAGTTAACAAAAGCAAATAAACATGTCAAACTTAGCTTCTGCATATAGAAAGTGCTTATGCGCAATAACAAACAAATGTTTCCGTAGGCATTGCTTCCATTTTTTTAATATTTTTTCTTATAGTTAAATACAATTAAAGATTTGAAACTTTCATTTTTGTTAGTATGTATAAATTTTATTAAAAAAAAAAGGTGAAAATAGTACAATCATTAGTATTTTTTTTTTTAAGACCTGGGTATCTGGGCTAGCTTGCGAACATCCAACTAATCTCGGGAGATGTAAGTCTCTAGCCTGCAAAGAGGACATTCCTTGAAACCTCAGAGAGATTCTCCGCTTGGGCTCGTATATACCTTAAAGAGGAAATAAGTGAATGAGACTTGAACTCACAATCTCTCAGTTACTTGTCTTTCTATCCAACCACTTAGCCAACCCTTTTTAGTACAATTAGTATTAAGATAAACACATTAATAACACTTTAAGAAAAATATAAAGCACATTTTTCTCAAGAGTGCAGCTGCATGGCCCCAATAATTAATTATAGGAGAATGTTAAATTAACTGTTTATATAAAACCTTTTCTAGTTATATTTTGTATATAAGGGACAACCTCCTGTCACGCCGCATGAACAACAATTGCATTTTTTTTGCAACTGCTACGGACAATTTAGCATTCTCCTTAATTATATATACAACTTCAATTATGAACTACCAGCCTACAATTACACGGATCATGAACTATACCCAACTGTTACAGGATCTAACAATGTTGTCCCCAATAAATTTGCCAGCTGTTCCTGGTGGCCGAGGTCATACGCGTGACGTGTCATCCACCCAGCACTAAGACAGCAACAGATAAAAAATACTCTACCACAAACAACAAAACGTGTACCACGTCGCACTTTGCTTTGCTAGCTCGGATTCATCGAAAATAAAAACAATTCAATAATTTCAATACCCCTTTTCCAATCAATATGTTCTCCTACTCTGAGCTATCAATTGCCTACCAAACTCCGCTTTTCTTCCTTCTCCACGTGGAACTTTAAGTATAAAGCTGGACGGATAGGATTAATTATAGGGTATTATTGTCGTTTCACCAATCTCTTCTCTAATTACCCCATCTATCTCCATCTTCCTCACGAACTAAAGCGATTTCACAGACAGAGAGAGAGAGAGAGAGAAGCAAAGAACTCTGATTTCGCCGTTAAAGTGCGAAAAAGGACGAATCTTCAGAAACAAAATTGAAACTTTTGAAGAAATAGCAGGCCATGGCGTTTTGTCCTGTAATTTCCGCTTCTTCTCGTCTCTGTTTCAGCACCAAAACGCGGCCCAATCTGCCTTCTCAAAGCGCCATTGCTCGCAGCTCTTCGTCTTCTTCATCTTCTTCAGTGTCGACGATGGAGACTTCAGTGCAATTCGATCTTCAAAGTTACTGGAAGACATTGATCGGTGAGATCAACAAGAAGCTTGAAGAAGCGATTCCGGTGAAGTACCCGGAAGAGATTTACCAAGCTATGCGGTACTCGGTGCTCGACAAGGCCGCCAAACGCGCTCCTCCAGTGATGTGCATCGCCTCCAGCGAGCTCTTCGGCGTTCCACGCGCCGCCGCTTTCCCCACCGCTTGTGCCCTCGAAATGGTCAGTGCTCACTTTTCTTTCCCCAATTCTTCCATCATTCATCCTAAATTCTGCATTTTTTATAATGCAAAGTAGTACAATAAACTCAAAAGTGGTTTGACTCTTAGTTTTTAAAAAAAAAAATAAAAATGGTCTGACCCTTTCCGACACATAGGCCGGAGATTCGGCTGCCCTTTTTAATCTGGTGTAAATCCAGAGATTTTGATTTTTTATTTTTTTTTTTTGAAAAATCCGGAGATTTTGATTTCATATCCGTTAAAAGTACAGGTTCACGCAGCTTCTTTAATCCACGACGACTTGCCCTGCATGGACAATGCCGTTTCTCGGCGAGGCCGGCCAACAAACCACTCTGTATATGGCGTGGACATGGCCATTCTCGCCGGCGACGCTCTGTTCCCGCTGGGCTTCCAACATATCGTCACCTACACCCCACCGGATGTTATCCCGGAGTCTCGGATTCTCCAAGTCATAGCAGAGTTTGCAAGAGCGGTGGGATCAACTGGAATGGCAGCGGGGCAGTTTCTTGATCTAAGAAACGGAGTAAACTCCGTTGAGTTCGTTCAGGAGAAGAAGTTCGGGGAGATGGCAGAGTGCTCAGCGGCATGCGGAGGGTTGTTGGCTGGTGCCCCGGAGGAGGAGGTGGCGCAACTGAGGAGGTATGGGAGGGCTGTTGGAGTGTTGTATCAAGTGGTGGAAGATGTGATTGAAGCTAAGGAGAATAGAGAGGGAGAAGAAGGGAAGAAGAAGAAGAAGAGTTTTGTGAAGTTGTATGGATTGGAGAGAGCTTTGGAGAGGGCTGAGGAGTTGAGAACAGAGGCTAAGAAAGTGTTGGAAGAGTTTGAGAAGAAATATGGAGAGAAGGTGGCTCCTCTGTATGGCTTTGTTGATTATGCTGTTGAGAGAGGGTTTGTGGTTGGTGATCAAGCTGATGATTGATTATTATGATGATGAAAATGTAGCACTTGATCATCATCATGATCGAGTGAATTTCAAGTCTTCTTCATGGATGGATTGTAGATGGGGGTAGCTTTTTTTTCTATTTTTGGCAAGGTTGCAGCTTACTTAATTTGCTATTTCCACTGTTCTACCTTCCTTTTTGTATGAAAAAAAAAAAAACATTGAGATGAGTTATTTATCTTATGATAGCACTGCATGTATTCAGTTATATTTGGTAGACAAAAAAGTCTTATTATCTTCATGGATTTGTTTTCATGCATATGCGTGCATACTTAACACAAAAATCAAATTCAAATTCTTAGATGATCTTTTTTTTTTTTTACATGTTGCATAAGATGATCTTGATTTTTGTGTAAACTAACAACCAATTTACTTTCATTTCTAGCCAAAGAAAACTCCTCCCTAGATGGCAAGAAGATGGTTTGATATCTATATAACAAACAAAAATTGTAGCAAGTAGACAAAAAAATGAAGAAAATTAAATTTCCCATTAAGAGGGAGGGCAGAGTAAACAAATGAATATCATCCTTCTCATCCCTAATTAGGATTGAAGGATCTATCCAGAATGCTACAGTATCTATATTTTGATCTTACCTCCATGGATGGATGGATATATGGAGAAGCAAAGTGGAAAAGGTCTGCAACTACAGAGAATGTGTATCTGCCAGCTCAATCATAATTTTGTGCATGAGATTAGTTACCACATGTAGTCCAATTTGAGGGAAGACGGGTTGAAGTCACCGCTGGCATGTCTCGAAGATTGACGTCAAGGGGCAGCATTCTATACTCTATGTCAAGTTCCTTGAAGACTTTGATCATTTCCTCAACCACAAGTTCCCTTCTATTCCATCTCTCCCCCATGTTTTGGTAGTTCATTCGGTGTTGCAACCAAACCGCCATTCTTAACCTATTCATATCTTCCACTTCCTTCAAAATAACAGTAGGCTTAGGGTACCAGTAATCCTTCTTGTTCTCGATGTACCTGTCAGTAAAATGGGAAACAAGAAGAATGTCAGTTAACACATTATATGGTACGAAATCGATGACCATATGATGAATATTTAGGTGGCAAAAAAATGTTTCATTTAGCTGTTTCTCAAGAAGTATGTATAACAAGTGATTTCAGAATGCACAAATTTGGTGAGTTTTAATCATCAGTTTTATTTTAAATCATGGCTCAACCAATGTTAGAACCATATCTTATGTGGTTCAAATTAAGGAATAGTTCCAACAATGACAGGGCAAGCAAGAGAAAGAGAAGCAAATGATCACTTTGGTGGGGTGGTCAAGAGCATTCTTGGCCACAAAAGTGACCAGAGATCAAATCTCTATACGAGAAAAACAAATGTTGTTTGTGATGCGGTGTGGACCAACGAGCCTTTGTTTTAAACATACTATTAGCTCGTAGGTTTTAGCCTTAGAAGTGCACTTGCTGTCCACGGATCCACTTTCTACTTATGGGTTGATATCTATGTCAGTAGATTCTTGGTTTTTGTGCTCCTTGAGGGGTCCGATGTGCCAAAGGCTTTGGCCCAGGCGATTGAATGAAAAAATTATTTAATGGAAAGACCTTACTAGACACATCCTCAACATTAAGTTTGACAAATAAAGAACAAAAATTTAGTGAGGTAGAAATATGGCATTTGGATACATACCCAATTATTCTCTGTCTCATTATTGCAATCTTGTCAATAGGAGTTGAAATGTGAATGCAGAAATCAATTGCATCTCCCATATCTGGACTGCGATAGTAATTACTAATCGGTATGGTAGCAAGAACGCTGTTGGGATAAAAGATCTTCTGGTTGTCATACCTCAGAAAAACTGTGTTTAGTATGTTCATCTCCTCAACTACCATCTGAGACACCCAAAAAAAAAACACTTGAAATGAGCCAAAAATGGTGCTTATTACAAATAAATCTGAATGTGTGTCCAAGTTCAGCTAGCTGACATATACCTGAACACTGTCCACTTCGCACCGGTCACCCACATCAAAAGGGTGCATGACAAATAAGAAGATGATTGCTTCAAATATCATCTTGCAAGTGTTTCCAAAGATGAAAACCACCAGGAGAAGCTGAGAGCTTATTAAGACCAGTATATGAGTGGTTGCAATGCCAAGTATGAGAAGCCAAATAACTGTAATTATTATGGCCACTACTACATTCACTATATTGTGAAGTTTCTTGACTGCTGTTTTTGTATCATTGAGAGTCAAGGCAAGGGCTCTTCTCTCTCTGAATGCGTTCACCTGAATAAATTGCAGATGCAACAAATTAACATAATCAATGAAACTAAAATGATCATGAAATATGGACGAAGTCTCTGATTTTCAATGCTTTGATCAGCATACTGTTTAACATGAACATATACTGCTTGAACTTTAACATCATTCTAACCATACAATGATTAAGGGAAAAGGGTCATTACCACCCAGTCCTTGAGAGCTGATTTGCTGACTCTTTTGGTCTCTGCTGCTCCTTCGAAGAGACTCATGGTCTTTAAGGCTTCATCTTCTATCATGAAACGCATCAGATCCTCCAAGTAAATATACCTGTTATAGAACATACAGAATAAGAAGCTTACCGGGTGAGCTGAGATTTATACCAGATGAATTATATTATAATCAAGACAGAAATTAATGAATGATCTTGTGTTTCGAATCAGCAAGACAATGGCATATCTCAGTCATATGACAAAAGGTAATGTCTGTCTTAGAAGAAAATTGCCTAAAACACCATAAACAAGAGAGGTTTATAGTAACATAGAGATCCTCATACTAATTAATCATGAAGAAGAATAACAAGATGCCTTCAAATAACTTGTTATCGTACAAGAGAGGTTAACTAATTAGCCTTTTGAAAATGAAGAAATTAAATAATTTTGGAAATGGAGCCTCCTTTGCTTGAAGGTAAAGCATATACTTTAATAATGGAGATCATCAATCAGATAACTGTTCTTGTTCTTAGCTGCACTTTTGAGAAAATTTATAAAATTGCACCAACAAAGCGGAAACACATGGAAGATATATAAATGGAAAAGGTAAAAGGACTTACTTAACTCGAGGCCTGGCAACATTAGTGAAAATTCTCTTTGCTGCACCTTTAGCCTCAAATTCACTTCTAATCTGCATTGTTGATTCATCTTCATGAGTTGAATCTACAATCTTCTCATCTAGAGTGGATAGAACACCTCCGCGTACTATCTTCATCAATCTCTTCATGTTCCACGCGGACACATTCTTTTGGTTCAATTTATGAAGGTGATCGACGGTGATCCCTTCATCTTGTCTCTTAGAAACAGCATCTGGATACCTAAAACTCTTCCCAATCTTAGAGCTCATCCTAGACGCTCCACTCTCTCTTATCCTTCCACTCTTAATTGTTGAAAAGGCCGTGTCCCTAAAATCGCTTGGAACATTAATTCCTGCATTCTGAAGCTTCTGAACCTCTGCCATTACCTTTTCTTCATCTTCCTGGATGTTCTTAAGCTCTACTAATGGTGGACCCGATAGCGTTTCAATCACATACTGATTAAACAGGGAATCCTGAATTCTGTCAAAATAGGTGCTAACATGAAAAGATGAAGCTAAGACCTTAACAAGAAGGGTCTTCACAAGCCATACCAATGTTCCTACCAAGAGACAGATCAAAACCTTTGTGACATAAGTTAAGAACTCTGTCTTCATCTCTCTCTTCACCTTCTTGTCAAATATGAAATGCCAAGCAATTAGAACAAGCCCTAACCAGACGCAATTGGTAACAGGCTTTCTAACGCCATAAACGAAATACAATACCCGTTTTCGCAGAAGGAAATTGCGCTCGAAGAAGAATACAGCAAGCCTAATTCCCCAATCAGAAAGCAGTCTTCCACAAATTAGAACCAGAATGAATAGCTCCCATTTCCACAAATGAAGCTCCCACACTGTTTTCCTTACTAAAACCGGGATGGAAAGACTACAAACAAACGCCACCAGAATCAAAATAAGACTCATCAATTCAGTAACAATTAACAGAGTGATCTTCCCCTTCTTGTAATCATCTGGAATGTCTTCTTCCGCAAATGGGTCTTCTTCATCGTCGTCTCCCCCACTTTTCGACATGAACCCGGATTTCAATTGCCCTGATCTAATCAACCCCGACCTCAATTGCCCGGATCTTCCTCCCGTCGATTTCCTAACTTGTTGATCTTCCGGCGGGTCCATCAACCTCGACCTTGTCTTCGCCCTCGACAATATTGAATTCCGACGAAATGAAGCAGCCCTCGACGTGCATTTCAACACCTCTTCTCTGCCATTTCCCCCGAAATTCCTATCATTATGATTATTATAATGATCCTCCTCATCGGAAGAAATCTTGCAATGCCGCTCGATCCTCTCGTCGGCAATCTCAACACGAGGAGGAGGAGGAAGAGGTGGCGTTGAAGTGCCTTGTTGAAACGAAACGCGAACTTCCCTCGACGACAAAGAAGAATTGTTATTCTGATGGTGATAAGGAGAAGGAGGAAGACCACCGCCACCAACACTAGGACTCTCTGCAATTGGTGATAAGTTTCTTTGATCGTGATGCTTAAGCTCGTCCATTTCCAAGTCCATGTCCAACGACATCATCCCTACCTCTTGTTGCTTGTTCAAGAACTGCCCAATCAACCTAGATGGAGGATCATCACCACTGTTATTATTGCTACTACTACCATGTTGTTTCTGAAAGTAAAATTCATTTCCTCTGTTATTATTATTATTGTTGTTGTTGTTGTTGTTGTTGTTGATATTTCCTGCGCCATCTTTCCAGAAATCATAGCTTGATTCTCTCCAAATCTTGTTGTTGTTGTTGTTGTTCACATTGGATTGATGATCCATGATATCCCCGGCGGAGGTGTCGTTGTTGCCGTCGATCTTGACGATGACTTCTCGGGGATTAAGCGGCAGTGGCGATGATGTGCGGTGGATGTCATCGTGATCGAAGAGGATTGGTTTGGCTTCGTGATGTTGATCTTCTTCTGCTCCTGCGGAGATCTTTCTTGCGTGCTTGTATGAACCGTGTGATTGGAATGATTTTCTCAGAGAGTCCATTAATTTTGATGAATTGATTGGATTGGAACAAAATGAGGTTTTTTTTTTTTTTTTAATTTTGTGGTTGTGTTTGTTTTTTGAGTCTTCAATTATGCCATTGAAGAAGCTCCGTCGAGCTTTTTGCAGGAAATACCGAAATAATGGCGGGGCGTTCGTTGTTGTTATGAAATTGGTATTATTGTGCCTGGGTTCTCAGTTTATTTACGAGAGTGCCACAGGATCTTCGAGGATGACACGTCATCATTTAGAGAGAGAGAGACTCGTTCTCATTTCCAGATTTGGAGTCCTAACGTATGTGGTCCCAACTTGAAGATGATGGGCGTATCTCGAGGGAGTTTGGACGGTTGTGATCTTTAGTTTAATATGCGGCAGCTTGAAGCCTCGCGAAAAGGAGCGGAAGACAAAAAGAATGTATACGTATTCGCTTGGGGAATATAAATTATTTAAAGAATCGAAGTTTAATAATATGTAATTTTTTTGAAAAAAAATTACATATTACTAAAATCAAACAATCAAAATATTTATCTTTTAAACCTCACTACCTTTCTTCTCGTTTTCAAGTAAAAAAATGTTCTTGTCCTATTACTTTTATCCCTATTAGGAATGTAAAGGAATTAGTTCAAATTACAAAATCGAACCAAATCGATGTGTTTGATTCTGTTCTGTTTGCGAATTAAGGACTTAAAAATCGATCCTAAACTGAGCTGAGCTAATTCGGTTTGGTTTGATAGTTTTTTTATACTTTATTTAATTTTGTTTAGAAAATAAGATGTAAATTGATTATTTTTTATCTTTATGAAAAAAAATGATATCATTATTGTATGTATATTAGATAATAAATACTTTGATGTAAATTTTAAACTTTAAAATTATCATTTGATGTTATTATTATACTATATATGTTAAATATTTCTAAATATTAATACAACATGATATATTAATACATATATTAATAAAATAATTTTTATTTATAACATTATATGATTATGTTGTATTATCTATAATATATTTTTTTTAATTTTAAAAAATATATTTTACACGTTAAAAAATGTCAACTAATCAATCTCAACCGAACTAAACCAAATTACTTCAATTCGGATCGATTCCGTTCAAGTGGTATAATCAGTTCAATTTTAATTTACAAAAATTCAAACCAATACCCATTAATTCGATTTACGGACTAAACCGATCCAAACCGGACCGATAACACCCTTAATCCCTATTCCCTACCCTACCGTATCACTAATATCTTTTATTTTTATTTTTATCTTTTTGAAAAATAATATCTTTTTATTATAAATGATTAATTTATATATTTCAGTATATGTTATACTTTCCATTCATCAGGTTTAACTACTTGGCAAGTGTTATAAAAATAAAATAAAAAACCTACTTGGCAAGTTGAAATCCAATCCGACATTCTAGTAATTCGGTGGATGTACAAGTAGAGAAGTATAGCCGTGAAAGGTAAATAAGAAGCAAGCAAAAGTGCAAAACTTGAGAAAGAAAAAAGGAATTCCATCACACAGCTGCAGGCTCTGTCATTAGATAAAATTACTGTACAGTGATGACCATAAAAAAAAAAAACATTGGATTGATTGGGAATGGCCCAAATTACTTTAAAGAACACTGCATAAACAGTTACAACCTTTCCTCCTACTACTTCTGTGGCGGATGCCTCAGTCTCAGAACTGAGAGAAATCCACTAGAAGATTTCTCTTTCCGCCCCTCCCCATCATCTCCAACCTGCCTCCAAAAACTTGGAAATGAGATCTTAACATTTAGAAGAAAATGAATGCATGCACGATAGTAGAGCTAAGATATGAGATTCTTGGACGTTATTGTACCTCCTTGGCTATTTGTTGCAAGAACTCCATGATTTCTGAGAAGTCAGGCCTTAAAGTTGGATCCTGCTGCCAGGATCTCTCTAGGAGTTCTGTGAGCTTTGGGTGAGTGCTCTTTGGGATTGTAGGCCTTAGGCCCTGGACAATCAAGAGAACAGCCCACGTCTCAATTCTCAACCATATTATATCGTAAAAACAAATAACACAAAACAATGATCAAAACGGAAGTATTGTAGTATATCAAATATGTATGTATATACCTTTTGAACAACACCGACTGCTGCTTGTAAAGGGGTTAAGTACTCGTATGGAAGCTGGAAAAGTGATAGCGCACAAAGTTACTAGGCATTGATCTAATAGGAGGAATTCACTCGTAAATTTTAGAGGGCATGAAGGCATTATTACCTTTCCTGTTAGCAGTTCCCATAGAACAACACCAAAGCTGAAAACATCAGCCTTGTGGTCATATGGTTTGTGCTCAATAACCTGCAATAATGATAAGATAAGTCACGAAGGTAGTAATGAAACATATATAAACATAAAGCAGGCCACCTGGCTATACGTCTAGCCAAGGACTATCAACGCATAAACTTGAAGAACTCAAGAAACCAAAACTTTTCACTTCATCCTAAATCATCAAATAAAGCAAAGCATTCTATAAATGCTGCTATAGGCCTTACATAAATGCCAGGACATCGGGTCCTGGTACCAATTATTTATAAGACATTCAACAAAATGGTCTCTTCAGCAGTCTATCACCACATTTACTTGTTGAGCCTCAAGTCAAGTAAGCCAAGCAATTCATAAGCTGTTCTGAATCCCATATCAAACTCAAAGAAAGGAACAAAAACTTTCAATATGCTTTCCAAGTTATATACATGTAAACTTAACTCAAACTCAGCAAAGCCTTTTCTTAACTACATGAGGTTGACTTCATAAATCCACTCCCTCCATTCTGCTCTATGAAGGGCCAAGTTTACATTTATATTACAAGTAGTTATATCTTTCAAGTAATATATGTGATTCCACAACTTAAACCATAAAAAGGGTATAAACATAAAAGACAAAAGGCAAGATTCATAAACCTAGCCGTTGTAGCGCGTTAGTCTGGAACACCTCACCAAGACAATCATGTTTAACCAGATGTTTTACCAAAATCTTTTAAGAAAGCAAGACAACTCTTGATATCGATTACAACTACCGAAAGAAGATGGTCAACAAGCCAATAAACGTCTTGAAATACCCACCTCAGGAGCCATCCAACGATATGTTCCTGTCTCAGCCGTCATCACTCCAGATTGAACTTGCACCCTAGCAACCCCAAAATCAGCAACCTTAACAACCTGAAGAAAAATTACGAATGCTTTAAGAAAAATAGTATAAAAGAACAAGTATCCCAAGCATGGTAAGATTCACGTACTTAGTAATTATATCATGCTATAGCAAAGAATGTTGAAAGAAATAAACAAACTGAATTGTAAAGGTATAAAGGCCCTCACTTCATTTTCATCCATCAAAAGATTAGCAGCTTTCAGGTCCCTGTGGATTATATTGTTTTGGTGCAAATAGTTCATTCCCTTTGAAACATCAATTGCTACTTTAATTAAAGATGGGAGCTTGAAGACCCCCTTTTGTTTATGCAAAAAATCGTACACGCTTCCTCCTGACATAAATTCTGAAGATACAAATAAAACATGAAGTGAAACTAATGACCGTGAAACACATGGTTAAAAAAGCTCCCAGCATATATACCAAAAAGGAAGAAAATTCTTCAGCCTACAAAGACAAAATTCTCCAAAGCTATGTAACTTTACCTGTCACAATGCACAAGTTTGGAGGTCTAGTGCATGAGCCAATGAACTGCACAACATTCTTGTGCCTAACTTTCCTGTGATAAAAAAGAGGACAAAGTTGAAACGTACAAAGAAACTTTATATCTTAACCAGGAGAAGCAGTAAGATTAATAAACCCCCTCCCCCTCCAAAAGAAAAAAAAACAGTTGTCTACTGTAATTTGTTGCTTCAAGATGTTCATCAATTAATAATATTTCAATTAGATTATAGTACTTTCCTCTGAACAATTAGTACTTTGGGAATCAAATATATGTGTTAAATGGATAATAATCCATAATAATATTGTGAATATGAATGCATAAACTTAAAACACACATTCACCTCACTACATCAGTCAAGGGGACCAACCAAAGCATGTTGCGCCTCATGCCATTTTATAACGAACTAACCACAAATCAAGAAATTTGACTTTACCCTTAAATTCCATCACCTAAAATTTGGAATTAATCCAGGAAAGTTCAATTTGATGTACAGATTTTAAAAAAAAAGAAAGGACAACATAGAGAAGTACATAGAATTTTTATTTAAACGTTGGGAACATCCATTCTTTGACTATTGTATGACTTTTACTTATGGGATTACTAGTTTAAAAATTGCATGTCGTATTTTTAAGCCAATATTGAAGTTTTTAAATCTTATTTCCTTTCTTCCTTCAGTGGTTTTTTGGGTTTCTTTATCATGTATTAGATTGAACTTCAATTATTTCTATTCTTTAGGAACATCCTCGAATAAAAATTGAAGTTAGCATTGGTTTTCTTTACAAATAATTTATTTTTTTACTTAAATTCACTAGATTTTTGCACTATTTTTGTTTATATTTAATTCATAATTCAAGTATCAATAATTAAAAAACAAAAAATAATAATAATAATGAAAATTCAGATAAATTCGGAGAGTTTTTCCTTCCATATTAAAAAAGTATTAAATGAGGATCTACAAAGACCATCCTAACATCAAAATCTAATAAGGAGTGTATAATGTGTGACGCTGAGAAACTTATAACAAACCTCATTATATACACTTCTTGAGCAAACTCTCGCTGCAAATCTGCATTTACACGCTCAGGCTTAAGGACTTTTATGGCTACTTCTTGGCTACAATAGGTGCCCTTGTACCTGATTAGTTTAACTCAAAATTATTCATGCCTTTTAAGCATAATCACTATATATCAAAAAAAGGAACAAAAAAATTAATAACTTACAGATCTCCATATGATCCAGATGCAACTTTGCTTTCAAATCTTAACAGCCTCGGATCAATTTCCCAAACATCAGCTCCATCGGCTGGTATTTTTACATGATCAGGATTGGGCTCAATCCCGATTTGCCCATGCTCACCGAAAGTAGAAAGTGAATGATGTTTTGACCAAGATTGATTCTGCAGTAAACTTCAAAATATGACTTACAAATGGCTGCATTTCTCATGATCAGAGAATATGGAAATAGGAAAAGAAATGCTAAACTTTCAAGTAGAGAAGGCACAATGGCACTAGACCGACAATCAACACATCATTAAATGACAATGAAAACACAAAAGAGGGCACCCAGTGTTTGTCAATGGCTCAATTTTATAACTTAAGAAACTAATGTTTATCTTGCAAAAATTGGTGCATCCCACGTAGACCAACAATCAACGCATATCATTAAATGGGTCCAATTCATATGAATGTTACTAGTAACTACAGCTCATGTTTTCTTGTTTCTTCTCAAATAAATAAATAACTACAGCTCATGTTTTCTCGTTTCTTCTCAAATAAATAAATAACTACAGCTCACGTCCCTGTCAAGATGAAATTGAAGACAGGAACACTCTGCATGTTCTTCAACAACCTGTTTTCTTAACAAAATTTGAACTACGTACATCAACAAAAAAAAAGTTTTTTTTTTCTTTTTTTATCAGAAACAAAGGGTATATATTTGATTAAAATAAGTACATGTTACATGTGTGGAAGTACCAGGAGTGCTTCAAAGTCCCCCGACTTAAAGCCACTACTAACAGACAAGCGAGGGTAAAGTTACCCCACTACTGCAACATTCAACACCTACCTACTAATAGCCTTTACTCTCTAATCTAACATCATCAACAAAAAATTGAAGCATGAAAACAAGCACAATAACCAGATTGTAAGGAAAGTTTTATTTTTTATTTTGTCAAGAGATTGTGAGGAAAAGATTAACACTACAACAATAAACTTCCACGATCATTTGGGAAGGAGAAGAGAGAGAAAACAAAAATAGTCTTGCTTTAGCCACAGGATGATGGTTTGGTAAAGGATTTAAACTAGAAGTATAATAAAGAAAGCGAAGTCACACCATCACCTGGGGTCAAGGACAACATGCTTGTTTGGTATGTAAAGCTGAGACCAATACTACAAAGTAGATGAGAGAAATTTACCTCAATCTTCCACATTTCCTTTTCTAGGGCATCTCTAAGCTGCTCAGTTTCCTAAAATTCAAATAAAGAAGCTAGTGAATCAAATAACTTAATTAATTCAATTATTAAATACAAAAAACAAAAAGGAAATGTCGAGTTTAAGCACAAAAAAAAACTACTTTGGAACAGCTAATCTAAATATCAATGTAAGAAAGTTGTTATTTCTTTGGGACCACTAATCTGTATAATAATATTTTATTTGACATTGCAATATCATAATAACACATTTAAATGAATGATGAAGGTTTATTAACTCAAGAAATGAAGAACAGAATAATGAAGAGCATTTATCCTTTTTTTTTAAGAATAAAATGAAACATATTAATATAGGAAAGAAACAAAACAACCCAGAACAAAAGGGTAGAAAGCAGTCCCCAAAACAAAAGAAAGAAAAACCCAAACAGAATTCGATCCAATGAGGGCCCTTACAAGAAAACAACAAAAACCAAAATTACACTATGTTTGTCAGCCCCTAAGCCAATTGGACAAGGTAAAACCTAAGCCAACCCCTCCAGAAACGATCCATTGGGAAGCCATTAACTTACTTGCCTCCCAAACCTCCTGAGTCCCTATCAAAATTGTTGAAGACTCTCTCGTTCCTCTCAAGCCAGACGGCCCAAAGTGAAGCATTAATAGTCATCCTCCACATTCGTTTCCTTCTTTCATGAGTGTTGGAACATCAGTTGAAAGAAAAAATGTCCTCTTTGGTAATCTTGTTGCAACATGAAAAGCCCAGTGCAGTACTCAATCTTGCCCAAATGCTCCTGGTGAAGTTGCAATGAATAAAAGTGTGATCAATAGTTTCTGCCTCTTGCTTGCAAAGTACACACCAAGAAGGGGATATGACTATAATTAGGGTTTCTTCGCTGCAAAATATCACAAGTATTGATCTTATCCAAGGCTACGAGCGAAAGATTCTACTTTTGGAAGGGACCTGCACTTTCCAGATGAAATTCACTGGTTTGAAAATGGGATAAGGAATGCCATCAATGAGATGATTGTTTAAACACTTGCAAGAAAAAACTGAGGACTCAAGGGACCAACATCTGAGATCAAGATTGTTTGAATTGGTCCAAACCTGATCAAGCCTTGCTGTTAAGGACTCAACCTCTCTAATTCTCTGGTGGTAAGGTTTCTTCAAAGGTACAAATTCCATGAAGTACAAGCATTGTCAATGTTTCCCTATCCAAATATTGTGGAACAAATAGAATCAAAGAAGACGACTTATTCGGTACACCTTGCCACATGGAACATGCCTTTGATAAAGATACAATGTCAAAGTTCAGAAGCCTAAAAAAAAATTAAGACCTAGAATTCAGGAATAACAATTTATAAATTGAATTATTTAGTATCACAATATTACTATTTTACTGCAATAATTGAGCATAACATCACTAGATGCTCAGAACCTGACATGATGCTCAGAACCTGACATGAACATGTAAATCCTACAGCAAAGAAATCCCACCCCACCACCAACCCTTCGCCACCCCAAAAAAAATTAAATTAAATAAAATATAACCAATGATTCTCAGCAGTTTATTGATATTTCTTGTATAATTATCCTTATTACAAGTACACTAACAAAATCCATAGAACCACGACTAAGAGCATTAACAAAGCAGAACAAACCAGTAAAGTAAATTTCCTAATTCGGTATAACCGTACTAAGAGCAAAGACAGAGCACAAGAGGCCAGAATGGTAAGCTTCCTTAGTTTCGTTCAAGTTGTGTGAACTAAAGCCATGTTATCAGACCATGTCTTTTATTACATGAAGCCACAATATTCCAACTCTATGACCATCTTCGTCATTACTTTGGTGAAAAAAAGAACCAAGAAAGAAAGATAGAAGCACAAAAGAATAGATGATCACTTCTTATCTCATCACTGTCACTGCTCCATTGACTCGACAATCACCAATAATCAAGCATAAAAGACACCTATTATAACCAGTTTCAAATGGCAGGGATTTCTTAACTATTTAGTTATCAAACATTCAAACCTAATAATTTAAATAAGAAATGCTAAAGATGTACGTATCAAGGAATAAATTGCATAAATGACAAAAATCAACCTCAAGTAGAGCGGTTGAAGTATGAATATTCATCGACTTGTGTGTGAGAGGTTCGAATTTTGTTTAAAAGATTGATACAATCGAGAATCTTAAATATCAAGCTACAGAATATTTGTAGAAATGGCAAAGGAAATACCTCATATGGCCAGCCATCAACAACAAAGACATCCAAGGAGTAGCCATCTACTGTAGAAAAAGCATGTGCCTCTTGGATATTCAGGCCAATCTCAGCAAGTAAAGAAGTTAACTGAGAATAAACAAGAACAAGTTAGAAAACGAGAAATCAGGAGAAGTAGAAGATAATAATCTGAATTTTTTTTTCAGCTCAATATTCTTCCTAAATTAAAATTCAAGAATGGCAATAAAATCAAGTATATCAAATAAAATTATTAAATAATTTATCCTTCATATTTCACATCACCAGGTTTTCCTTCCTCATAGTACAAACACAAACATTTAGCAGGTTAGTCACCAATCAAATGCCGAGTAAAGGCTCCCTTCTCCTGAGTTATAACTATACTGAGCCCCTCTTTCAATCAGGATACAATTACCATGGCAAGGATCTCTTACATTGCCAATCAGACTTATTGCTCTAAAGTTTCCAACATCTTTGGCCTGACCAAAGCTTTTAACAGGTTGTTCAAGCAGCAAGCAGTAAACACTTACTAGAAAAGTCCACCACCATACTTCTTGTAGTTTCCAAACATTTCACAAAAAACTAACTCAATGGGAGTCCATTTGGTTCCAAACCTCTACCCCTACCAAACTTTTGATTGTAGGCCTCCTCCTCCCTTGTAGGCCGTTCAATCAAATCACAAGCAACAATCAGATGTTATGTCATGGAATATATTTCATTGTAGAACACTACAATTGCACCCCTAAAATTGTCCTCCTCAACCACTCCAAAGTCCAAATCAAATTCTTAAAAAAATAAAAATAAAACGCACGAATTACATTGGAAAACATTTTTGAACTGCATTCTCCTGTTTAAGCGACTAACTCAAGGCTTTTGTCTTCAAGTAATCGCTTCCCAAATGGGCCACTAAGCTCTCTCTATTGCAAACCATAACTCTCACCTCAAGTTGTTTTCTTGTTTCTCCTTTTCTGAAAGATTGAACCTTTATTGATCTTCCCGATTTGCCTACCTAATAAGGCCTATTAAGTGCTCTTATTGCAATCATAACTTTCTCACTCAAAGTATCATTTCCATCTCAAGACCACAAGGCTCCCTCTCAACTTCAAAGTTAAGCCACATTCTCACACTTCATCTATAAACAAGGATTCTTGAAACCAAATCAAGAAGTTGCATAGAAGCCCACAACCAACAAGAGGCTATAAGCTCTATACTTTTATCGAGTATTTTCAAACTACAGCCTCAATTATGTCCAAGAAACCAAGTTGAATTCCCTTAATTTCTAATCCCATACTTCAGAGAAGAGTAGATTACAAAGATTTATGAGAAAATAAACAAGCGCCATGGACAACTCATTATGAGCGAGAAACTTGGAGCCATGGAAACCCCAAAAACTACCTGATAAAGTGCTCCTTATGTAAAGTAGAGCCTTTTCTCATCTAAATAATATGGGAACAACATTAGCAACAAAAGTTACAGAAAATAGTAAAAGATACATCACCGAAGATTCATGAAGAAGTAAATGGTTAGTTCCATCTGACACAAAGGCTTCCAAATTTGTAAATGTTTTACCTGCCAGTCTACCACTTGTGAATACACAAAGTACTTCCTCATAGAGGTCTTTATGAACAGATCCACTGTGTTCTTGAGAAATCCAAAGAGGTTACGATGACAAAATTTTAAAGCACATTATACACACATTTAAAATCATTTCTAATGTAAATGGTCATAACCACTTCTCACTGGTGCTTGCCAATCACCACCAACCATTCATATCATTGTACTATAGGCATAGACATGTCAAAGAATATAATAATTACCAATCATTGACATGTCAATTCATTTCATATTTAATAACATTCTCAAAGGCTGCTTTATTGATGCTAAAAACGAGTGCAGCTGCAAGTCTGGATATCTAATGCCAAGACAGCCAATATTCATGGTAGAATAAGAAATTGTCATTGTATTATCAGTTTATCACAAACGTTTTTAATATCTAGGTAATAAATGACAAATAGATGTCACAAATCAGTTAATTACCTGACTCAGAAGTTTAGGCTTGTCATCTGTTGAAAAGGTGATTTCATGCATAGGTCTACATGAAAATAAGGAGATATGAATCTTAGTGAAGCATCTTATAAATAACAGAAAGAAAACATCTAGCAACAAAGAAAATTAAGCCTACCAACTAAAGAAAGAAAAGAAAAAGATGAAATGAAGTTACAACAATTCCAGGTCAATCTACACGCTAGCAGTATGAAAAAAATGTACATGCTAGCAAGACTTGTGCACAATGCTGAGAAGCATTCTACACTGTAATCAACAGTGGATAAGCAAAACCCAGAAAAATAGAGAAAGAGGGAGAGGAGGAAAAGAAAAATCAATAGATCCATAAGAGGATAAAGAATAAATGACAAATTGCAAACGATAAACCTTAACTGTCACTACCCAGTGCTTGGTCTCAGTACTATAGGGTCCTGGGAGAGTTTAGACTGTGCATGGTCTCAACGTTTTACTTTTTTGCATAAAGTGACTATTCACAGTACTACAGTAAAAGAAATACATGTTAGGGAAAAGTATGAAAGCAACTCAACTTATCAATACGACAATATGTTACTAATCAAGTACAAAACTAAAAAATGCATGAGAGCAAAGAATTATCTAACCACAAGCATTTTATGCTGAAAAGAAGTCAACACTGAAGAGCTTTCCACACTAATCCCCCTCAACATTGATTATCTGATTGTTAGAAGAAGCTCCAGAGTCTTTTCTTTCTTTCTTTCTTTCTTTCTTTCTTTCTTTCTTTTGGGGGGTGGGGGGAGGAGGGGGAGAGAAGACTTGCAATTAAAGCAATAGGTTAAGTACAAGTCCAAAATCTCCATTAAATTCTTGCACCTACATTATTCCATCCTCTCCTCAGGTTTTCAGTTATCTTTCATATACACCCTATAACACAGGAAAATCCCTAGATTAAGGTAAGAAGAAGAAGAAGAGAATAGTTTAATTGCCAAAAAAGCATGTTCCACTTCAATGTCGCTTATAAACGACCATTGTGAACATATAGTGTGAAAAAGGCGGCCAATTAACTAGCCTGGATATCATAGGAAGATGAATGAATTTTTTACTCTAGAGCACATCCTTTTTTTCCCTTTTCATGGATTTTTTAACGAGAGTATGATATTTCGACATGGGACAATGGATGCAAAATCCATTTGTTCCTTCTAAGAGAAAAGTAGAGGCAATTGCATAACTTCGTTCATGGCTAAAAGGAGAAAGCTCTGAAGTAAGACTTGTCAACCCCATGTCCATTACCAAAAGCCACCATGTCAAACTCCCAATAAGCTTGACCTTATAGTCATTTGCTCTAAGTATGCTCATCTGTAAATGGTTAGGATCCATGTTAATAATATGGAAAAAAGAATATGTACTCCATAAGAGATTATATCAAGGAAGGCTATCATACAAGTTACACAACTTCTGCGATCATCCACTGTACACCATGCATTCAACAAAACAGAGTTTTAAGCTCCTTCAATTTACATTATTGGATGGTATAAGTATTAAAAAGCATCTTTTACTATGAATGGTTGATTAGTATTACCCTCAAATGTTCAATCTTATTTCTAAATGATAGATATTAGAACATGGTGTCCCTCTGTATAATGAAAACCTGAAAGGTCTTCAAATTCAATATGAGAAAGGACTAGAAATGCATATTTCACATTCACCTTAAAGATCAAATTTCAAAGCAACACCATTCGCCTCTTTATTCTCCAAAATTCAACAATTAAAATCTTCAAAAAACACAAACAAACAGAGGTAAAAAGCATAGAGGAGAACACGAAAGTAGCTAAGGACTTGGAATGTTACCAACTATACTTGTCAATATATGTATTCAGGGGTGGGGAGAGGGAGGAAGGCTAGAAACAGGATCGCCAATCTATTGATGACAAAACCCTACACATATGATATGCAATTCAAGAGGTAATACGATTCATTCTTCATCCAAGCAAGGCAGCTTTATATTGAGAGATGGCCCAACCTCAAATAAATTTTGGTCTAAACTAGTTGTCTATACTATCTTAGACAAAATATGCTTACTCCAAGCCACTTCAACAGAAAGCTGGATCTGGTTGATGCATCTCTCTTTGATAAGATTGATTTGAAATAATCTTCTCAACATTGAAATCATTCACTCTACCATCCTCAGCCTCAATGTTTTCCCGTTTACTAGATTTTCTAGAAGAACCCCATGAATTTCAACCTCAAACCATCCATACATATGTCAGTAGACATAGGAGCACCTCTAAAAAGAGTAAGACAATCGTTTGTCAATCCACTAGTGCAAAAGTTTACTAGCCAAAGCAAGGATAACTGGACATTATACCCACATAGCCTTCTTGTGAGTCTTTGACTCTTGTGTCAAAGACATCATCCTAAAATTTCAACCCAATTCCAGATATAAGTACCTTACTTGAAGAGGCCCAAAACCTTGGAAATACAATTGCACATATGAAGGCAATACTGGGTGAGATCCTTAGACTACCAATCAAGATATTGACATTATATCCAACTTCAACTCTTTCTCCAACAACAACCCATTTCAATACCAAAGCTCCACAATCAAGATTTTAGAAAGAGATGCTTCCATGTTTTCAAAATGTCTCTAGCATAAAACCATTTAGTCTTGGGGAGAGATTTCTTCGACCACTCAACTACATTGTATTTCACGTGCAATATAAAGTCTTAGAGATAATTTCTTTCCTCTCTCAACAAGATCATGTATTCACGTTTCACCTACTTTAGAGATCAATAAGTTTCCAACATATAATTATTAGGTGCATCAGATATCACCAAAAAGTAAGAAGTCTGCATTGAAGAGTCTCTTAGGTGGTATAATATTTTATTTTAAATTATTTTTTTAAGAAAATGATGGAGAAAACTTAAACATTGTCAAAATCCTGTTAAAATACTACTGGTGAAAAAATCCTAAAGTACTTTGGCATACTCTTTGTCATTGTAAATTCTAGTTGCAATGTGACCCGAGTAGAAAAGCAAATCTCAAACCAGTAAAATTACACAAGGCAACAAATGGTTCCAAACTATTTGTATGCTTGATCCTTATGTTTTGAATTTTATTGCATACTAATATACTATCCATACATGCAAGAATCAAGAAACCATTTAAAATATTATCAAAAAAAAAAAGAAACCAATTAAGAGATGAACAAAAAATTTCCAGCATAATTAATATGAATGCAAAAAGAGAAAGATATGAAAATTCTGCGAACATAATGCAAAAAGAACTCACTGGAAGGAAAATGATTTTTTGATAATATTTACCGAGAATAGTATTGATTGTTATTCATGGTGGTGTCTCCGTCTTGAACATGTGATTTGCTGGCTTCAAGTGCTAGGGCTTCAAGATTAGGCGATGAACCAAAGGCAGGTGGTGGATGAATGCTGAAGATTGATAGAGGGGTACACATTCAATAAAAACAACAGAAAAGAAATATAAATATATATATATATATAATGAAAATAAACAATGATTCAGCTTCACCAGCGTTCTTTCATTGTCTGCACCTCTTAACTCTAACAATATTTTTATGCCATTCATGACTAGCATCTTCTTTCACTCCTAAGCCTCCATTTAGCCATCAAGGAGCTCCCCCCCTTTAGTTATTATACTCCTCCCCTGGTAAACATCTTGTCTAAAATTTTCATGCCTCTAACTTAATTTATACCTTTTAGCCTAACTCATATTTCCACAACTATAAATGCTGTTGTCACAATTCCCTGTGTCGCTGTTGTATACGTTATCATACACTTAATATTAATATTATTTTGGAAGCTCTCACACATGCTGTCAGCACTAAGATTTGAATAGGACTTATGCCCTTCTAGACCTAGCAAATCACAAGCACATTTCTTACTAATGACATGTATCTAACTGAAACTACACGAACCCCTTTTGTCATTCTTTCAATTCAATCTCAAATAACGATAGAGGTCCACAAGCAGTCATCCTCTCATCACTTCATCAACTGGAAGAAAAATAATTACCTAATTAAATGGCTTCCTTGTTCTTTAGAAGTTGGAATCACAATTTTCAACCATTCTCTTCCAACAGTTAATGTGCAAAAGTAGAAAAAAGACATGCCATGTGTTCCATATTCATTCTTCTATTTTGCCCATTGAATGGTTTCACTTCTGTGAAGGAAACATTGTATCATAGCTCCAATTGTCACTTGGTCCTCCCCAACTGTAATTAAGCAAGTGAAATTTACTGTATACACAAGAATGATTAAAAAAAATACCTCTTTCTGTTAGGATAATTAGAAGAACTTTGAGCTTCTTCTCTGCTTGGAGAGTTTGAATCAAAAAAGTCAGGTGAGTTTGCATCAGGTGCAGGAGAAACCTGCATGATAAACAGAGAAAGCAACTGTCAGAACACATTGACAATGCAGTAACAGACTTACAATATGATAAGTTAAAAGGAGGGCCACGTCTAATGAAGTCGGATGAGTCAAAGTGAATTCAAGCAAAACATAAATATAACTGAAGAACTGATGTACATGGTACAAACAAGCTGGAAGACAGTAAAGATGAGTTTCATGCAAGCAATGAGAATAGTTGAGGTCACAGCTACTGCACAGCCGGCTGCCCTAGGAAGATTTCTTTCGAACAGTTTATCAACTTGTACCAAATACGTGGCAAATTAACCACTTTTCTCTTTCCCACCCTCTCAAGTAGTTAACCTAAGCAACAAATTCAAAATCAGTAATGACCATTTTTTTTCTTGATTTGAAAAGAATATGAGCATTTGTCTTGGCCAATCTCAAGAACAATCAAACCAGATGGCCAAAAGTCCTTCAAAAATCTAATAAAGTATATAAAACAGTTAGAGAGAGGTAGAGAGAGAGAGAGAGATGTAATCATGAAAAAATGGATCCCTAACAACAAAACTATCAAAGAATAATCCTTTCCATTCCTCGTGTATCAACAAATCACAAAGGGGGAACACGGATAAGTGGTTGAATTTGAATATACAGCTACCGGACCCATCCCAAAGCCAAGAGTATTTACTAATGAATTTAAGGATTCACCATCAACTACAAAATGGCGATGGTCAATCTCTAGGTTGTGTCGCTTATCATAAAACAAGCAAAGGGCCTAGCACCACCCTTCTTATCATTGGCCTAGCACAACAATCACAGCTGTGTAGAGCTAGCTCCTTAACTTCTGATCCTAATGGCGTAGCTTTCTGTAAGGATGACTCTAACAACTAAAACATCTTTGAACAGCAATATATCATAACCCGGTCACGAATAGCTTCATCCTTGGAGGAATGGATGAGTTTCAAGTATAAAACTCTAGAACCACAAAAGCCTAGAATGCAACCTCATATCCTAATGACTCATTACTGAAAATTTTTAGTTCAACCAATTTCAGAGTTTGAAAACTAGGAGTAAGAAAATGACAACAGAAACAATAAAATCCCTCATACCAGTGTAGGATCAGGATTATAGAAAACCCAAGGAAAATAGGAAATAATAATCAGAAAAAACCCAAGGAAATATAAATGAAGAAAATAGAGAACCTCAATCAAAATCACAAAATACCCCTATAATGCGCACTTATATGGTCCAGTAAATTGTAAATTATAAAGAAAAATTTAGTGAAGTTATCATAAACAAAAAAATGGACACAGTTAATTGCTAGAGAAACGATTGAAAGAGATCTAACAAGTCGAAAAGTGATTACCTGCACTAAGCGAACTTCAATTGCAGGTCTATTAGCAGAGTCATGAGCAAGTTGCAGCAACCTCTTGTGTGTCAGCACGTCTTCTGCCCTTTCCACATTAACATCGAACGCATACCTTCCACACAGAAAACCAAGTTTGTCAACACAAATCAATAATTAACAAACCAAATAGACTAATCGAGAAAGATACCACCACCGAATCGAACAAAAAAGGGAAAAAAAATAAAAATTCAATCATCGCCAATTCGCAAAATAGTTCAGTGAAATCATCCACTCCATTATTCTCTAAATAAAAAACTCCGCCAAATCAATGGAACCGCATTAAAACAATTAAAGATCTCAAAAAAGAACAATAGCGCCAAAAAAACCAAAACCCAAAAAAGGCTACAAATGCATCACAGAAACAGTAAAATTGGAACCAGAAGCATCGAACAACGATTCAGAGATCTCTTAAACGAGCAAAAGCACAATATTCGACTACTCAAAATCGAAAAACGAAAGCAAGAGAAATGCTAGGGTTAGGGTACCGAGCGGGAAGGCGACTGAAGTGAGCCCAAAGCTCATCATCAAAACCAGGAAGATTCGCCTCTTCGTTACTAGACTCCTTAAGACGACGAAGAACCTCGTTATACACTTCAAGCTTCTGTCTCTGCAGCCTCGGATGCGTCGGAGATGAATCCACCGCTCTGCTACTACAACTCTCCGTATCATCCATCGTCATTAAATGAACCAAACCAAAGATCAAACGACCACCAAACAAAAAACACCAAAAACCACAAAATCAATCAATCACTCAAATAAACACAGTTTCCAAACTCTCCAACATCCAAAACTCCGAATTATCAGCAATCGATGATGAATAATAATAATCCATGTTCTCTTCCTTTGTGCTAAAAGAAGAAAGAAACAAACAGAGCGAGTTTTGTGTGTGTGCATGCGAGCGAGTAACTAGTAGCGGTAGTAGTAGTAGTAAAGTATAATTAAGAGATGGTAATTAAGCGAGACGTGTTTAGCTGTGGGACTTGGGAGGGTGAGAGGGGGCGTAGTGCGCACCCCATCCGGCTCATGCTGACGTGGATTCTACCAATGTGCGCGGCAGCTTTGGCTATTTCGGTACTTTCCTTTTTATATATATATATATATCCTTATTTTAATTTATAATTTATAATTTATTAATAAATTAATCCCACTTTAATAACCTTTACGAGTCCGTGATGCCATCATCTTCCACCTCTTCTCCTATCCAATCTCTCGCTCTCTCTCTCTCCCCTCACACCACCTATGGGCTATTTCTGTCCAAGCAAAATTCAGTGCCAGAGATCCGATCGCATGCTCTTGTAAGTTAAATATTCATCTAGCTCCAAGCCTACTCCAACCTAGCACGTGAACCCCATACCCCCATTTGTTATTTCGTGTAGGCCATCTAAACTATTTTTCACTATTTTTTTTTTTTTTCTTTCGAGTTGATAAAACAGTCCCCGTATCCACCCGAGGGCTATCCCACTCCTGAGTTCAGGACAAACAAAGCTCGATTAATTTTTTTACTAATTCATTAAAAATTAAAAGAAAAATTAGTGGCAACGAAACTCAAATCTGAGTACTTTCCTCTTTCAAGTCGTGTTCACAATTAAGAAAATGTAGATCACATGTATTTTTATTGCTTTTAATCTTTTTTTATCAAAACTATCAGTTTTTTACATAATAATTAGTGATACTGTGATAGCCTAGAAGAGTAAAATTATTTTTTAAATAAAAAATAATTCTAAATTTACTCTACTTAATGGTCTAAATAAATATTTTTTTTTAATATTTCTTTAAACAAATTAAAATAACTCATTTATAAGTTAGTTTTTTTTAATATTCAATAGGCTCTTAAAAAACACTTGTCCTTTAGGACATGTTCGAATTTTGTATTTTTATACAGAGTGTGGTTTGATATAGGTGTATTTAAAACTCATGATTCACGCTTCATGAAGAATTACTTTTTTAATAAAAATAAATAAATAATATAAATGGATGAAGAAAGCAAGGAGATTTGGACTGGGGTGAACCTTTAAGTTAATGGAGTAGATGATGTAAACATACAAGTTAATAAAATAAATAAATTAAACTACAAAAAAAAAGAATGATTTTTGACTTATTGCTCTTAAAAAATAAAAAAATTCTCCAAATGCCATTAAAATTAAAATAATGACTGTTTTTCCTAATTTGACTATTCAAAGCCCAGTCGGTCGACACACAGGTGCTACGTGGGATGGAGAGCTGGAACAGTTAAGAAGTCATCTTTTAAAAAGACGTCTTCCATAAAAAAAAATTTACATAGAAGGCGTTTTTTCAAAAGACGCATTCCCTAACAAAAAAAAATTGTAAGGAAAGACATTTTTTTAAAAGAGACTCATACCTTCCACCTTAATTACGGCCTTCATTGAGTGTTGGCGTCAAGAGACCCATACCTTTTACTTTACAGTCGGAGAAGCGACTATTACACTTCAAGATGTCGAGGAGCAATTGAGATTGCGGGTCGATGGTCTACCAGTGACGGGATCGACCAACCTTGAATATGGGGATTTATGCGCTGAGTTGCTCGGGTCCATGCCAGTGGAGAAAGAAATACGCGGGGGACGATTGAGTCTAGTCACCCTTGGAGAAAGAGTTTCAAACTTACCTGAAGAAGTGACAAAAATTCAAATACAACAGTATGCATGAGCTTATACTTTCCAGTTGATTGGAGGTGGGTTGTTGTCAGACCAGTCAAATAATCTTGTACACCTATGTGTTATGCCTCTTTTTGCAGACTTCGATGTGGCTGGTACATACGCGTGGGACAGTGTAGTGTTAGCATGGTTATATCGTCAGATGTGTCGTGTCGTTGATTATGACAAACGATGTGTTTTAGGAGCACTGGTCCTAGTACAATTATGGGCATGGGATAGATTTCCATTCTTGGCTTCACGGAGATGCAACATTCAAAGCGAGGATCATGCCGGTCCAAATGCACATTTGTTGCCACCACCACCATTGACATATAGGTAAATGAGTAATTTTTTACGAAAGTCCACACGTCTCCTCCTTTTCAACATTCACTGTTAACATTTATTAATTTGTCGTTAATATTTGCAGGTGGAGACACGCATTGATAAAAAAAGAGGTCTCATCGCCTGTGTTGAATAAATATAGAGAGACCTTGGACACTAAAGGTTTTGAAGAGGTATTGTCACGACGCCCCTGACATAGGCTGACGTCATGACTGGCACAGTATACTATACACTGTACATATCCATATACAATGTATAATACACTGTCAGCCTTCACGTAGTCTCACAATCATTCCCAAAATTTACAACAATTTTTTTTTCTAATATACCACAAATCAAATCCAATATAGATCTCTATAATCATTTCATTTATTCCACAAATTAAATTCTCACCTGATAAATATCTATGATCATCTCATTTCATCATCCCAAGCATTATATAATATTACCACACAACCCATCTAGGTGATATTACATATATATAGTGTGTGATAATTATACATATCAAAATAACATAAATATACTCTATTTCCTCCAAGCATACATATACATACCAGATGAAGGCTCACGTGATTATTACTCACGGATTTTTCCTTTTCCCTTCGACTCAATACCTGAAATATTGGAGGAAATGGGGTGAGCAAACAACAGCTCAGTGAATATAGTTATTGAGATGACAATTATATACATTTAGAGAAATATGACATTTAAAATCATTTCAAACACTTATTCAACACATGCATCATTCAACGAATATATTATACATGTCAACAACATAAATTGCATGAGTTTTCAATAACACAATGTACAATCTCCCTCCTCCGCAAGGCAAGAGAGCGGGTCTAACCCTTGTATGGCCGTACAAGGTAGACACAGCCTCTCATTACCCAATTCACAGTCATTTCAAGGATCGCAACCCTTGTTAGGACAGACCTACTGACAATGAAGACTCGCAAAACCTCATCCGGGTCTAATTCCTAACGAAATGACAATGAGGATTTGCAAAACCTCATCATTACAAACTCCAATTGCTAAAATCAGTTTGCATGATCCATAAAACTCAATGCAGTATATATAAATATAACATGCATACAATCAAACATTTTATATGCGTACAATGACATATAAGAACCAAATCAAGGAAACTATACTCACAGTGGTTACACAGGGTTTCTAATCCAATAGATCATCTAAAATCGAGCACCATAAACGTGATTGCTTCCTCAAGAGCGTTTATCCATGCACTTAAGCTCTCAACTGAAATGAACCATAGCTTATCATGAGAAGCACCATTTATCATATCTTTAGCTGCTAAAAATATCAAAGCATAGCCAAATATCATGTTCTAACGTCCGGAATTTAGTTCTCTACGATTCTATGATCTCAAACCGGGGTTGCATTGGGTTCACATAACTGTTCACATCACTATTCACTATTCATTATTCATTGTTTACATCACTGTTTACTGTTCACGATTCACATCACTGTTAACTGTTCACTGTAACTGTTCACTATTTACTAGTCACTATTTACTATGCACAATTCACTATTTATATTACTATTCGTCACTATTCATTCGAAACATGTAAATTATATTAAAATTGTCAAACGGTCTCCAAAAATCATGAAATGGAATCTAACCACATATTCGGGGTCCCGACAGTCCAATGAGCGTTTTTCTACCTTTTTAGCGGATTTTCATTCACATTGGGTCAAAATCTCAATTTTTTAAAACACCGTAAAACGGCTCCCATAGCTAAAATTAGTCTGCTAGAATCGTTACATCTAGCTTAGATAGTAATATCATGAAGAAAGAGAGTGAAAATCACTTACCGCGGGTCCGAATTTGATGCGAATCGCCCGTTCTCCCCTTTTTCTTCTTCTTCTTCTCTGTCGTTCTTCCTCTTTCTGTTTTTTTTTTTCGTTCTGCAACTTCCTTTCTTATCTTTTAAATTTTATTTTATTTTATTTTATTTTTTTGTCTTCTTTCCGGTACTGTTCACGATACTGTTCGGTGTACAGCACCCGTAAATGAACAGTACTTTATTCATTTTTTTTTATTCGATACACTCAATCCACATATTTAAGTTAAATCAACTCCAATGTTTAACTTGTAAGCACCCATATAAGATGATCTCATAGGTATCATCTTCTTTCTGTACATACACATGTATATTGAGCTCCTACGTATAAAATATGTGTATTATATATCTCGATATACGTGTATTTCACTGTATGCATTTAATTAAAATTACGAGGTGTTATAGGTACAATATTCCAAACAATTTACATACATGTATTGCTTAATTTTGGGTTTGCATAGCTTTTCAGTTTTGACGTTAGGGGTGCATGTATAGGTCAGGTGGACTCCATACACCGATGATTTGATTGATGCCTTGCCAGATTATTGCAAGCATGGGCGACACATTTGGCAAAATGTTTCTCTAGTAATTTGTTTCGCCATAGTTGAGTTACATCGGCCAGATCGAGTGTTGCTTCAATTTGACATGAGACAAATGATTCCGGAGTCATGCGACACAAGTGTTACCTTCACAAGTGTGATATGAGGAGCTAATGTGACAGTGATTGGATTAAAAAACAGTTTATTAAAAGCTTCGATTTTTCATTTAAACTTGAATTCCGGATGGGGTTCCAAAAATTCAACCGGGCATGGGAATGGGGTTCCGTCACCTCCGGGGGATTGTGGGAGGATAGTGGGAAGCGCTGAAAGTGGTCGGGTAAAAAAAAACCACGTGATTTGGCTTTGGTGAGGCCGAACAGTTTACTAAAAGCTTCAGTTTTTCATTTAAACTTGAATTCCGAATGGGGGTCCAAAAATTCAACGGGGCATGGGAATAGGGTTCCGTCGCCTTCGGGGGATCGTGGGAGGATAGTGGGACTCGCTGAAAGTGGTCGGGTAAAAAAAAACCAAGTGGTTTGGCTTCAGTGAGGCCGAACAGTTTGCTAAAAGGTTCGATTTTTCATTTAAACTTAAATTCCGGATGGAGGTCCAAAAATTCAACCTGGCATGGGAATGGAGTTACGTCGCCTCCGGGGGATCGTGGGACACGCTGAAAGTGGTATGGTAAAAAAAAATCACATGATTTGGCTTCGGTGAGGCCGAACAGTTTATTAAAAGCTTCGGTTTTTTATTTAAACTTGAATTATGGATGAGGGTGCAAAAATTCAACCGGGCATGAGAATGAGGTTCCGTCGCCTCTGGGGGATTGTGATAGGGTATTGGGACGCGCTGAAAGTGGTCGGGTAAAAAAAATCACGTGGTTCCTCTCAATTGATTGACACAAGTACAAAAAAAAATTGTATGGAAGGCGTCTTTTAAAAAGACGTCTTTCATTAAACAATTTTTTTTTTAGTAAAAATGTTTTTTTAAAGAAGCCTTGAATTCAATAAAAAAAATTGTTAGGGAAGACATATTTTGAAAAAATATCTTCTTAACTGCTCTAGCTCTCCAGCCCACATGACACTTGTGTGTTGATTCACTGGGCTTTGAATAGTACAAAATAGTTATTATTTAAATTTTAATAATATTTATAAATTTTTTTTATTTTTTTTTAAGGCCAATCATGTCAAAAGCACGGAGTGTAAGCATAAGGGGGACATAATGGTAATTACAATTGGAGCAGAGGGACAGAAATGGGAAGTCGGAAGGGTCGGTGGCGGTCAGGAGGGTACTGTGCTTGACTCTGCGACGCGTGGGGTTAAGCGCTTTGGGACACTTTGCGTGGGGGCTTGTGATGGTGACGGTGGCAGGGGCTAGTAAGGACGAGAATGGATTTTGATTTTAAGAGGCGATGAGAAGACGTCGTTTCGGCCCTAACCCGATAGGTCAGTGCCATTTTTTTTAAGGGTCAGCGTACCCTCCAAGCATCTGGGTCTTTTTCAAAGTACTCTTGCGACTTGCTTCTTCAGGTCCATTTGGATGAGTTTTCACCTGGTGTCTCTCATGTTACTTTTAGGGCCTTACTTTCACATCTGACCGTCCGATTTTAATCAATAGTGCTGATTTTTAACAAGTGTTTGGGGGTACCGTACATAGTTGGGCCTCTTTCTTTTGTTTTTTTGGGTCGAAAGGTGAGGCAGTAGTGTGATTTGACTTTACTTCGCTGGTTACGATGTTTGCACAAAAATAAATCCTGTTTTCTCGGGAAAGACCGCCGTCAGGGGGCCAGTACTGTGTGTTCTTGTGTTCATGGTGTTTAGATCTCGAGGAGGCTTTTTGATGGTGGAAAGCTGAGGTCATGCTGATATAGTATGCAACCGAGGAGTATGCTAACACGTGCCTCTCTTTTCCTTTCTTTCTTTTTCTATTCTTTTTCTTTTGTATTTTTTTTTTAAGATGGGTCTTGCTGTTGCTTCTCTAAAAAAAAATAATTAATTAATTATTAGAAGCTTTAGATGAATTTTGCAATATACTGTATTTCAGTTTCTGAGTAAAAAAAAAAAGGTTTTTGGTGTACTTTGTGTCTAATTTTCAATTATGACATTCTTTTCTATTGATAATTATTTAAATTGCCTAAAAATGGAATGCAAATCTTGGCATCGCAAATATTCTGTTCTTGTCTTGACGTAACAATTTTTTATTTTTATTTTTGTAACAATTGAATTTATTTTATTATGACTTAAAAACTTTAATGTATGAAATACAAACTTATGTACGTCATCAATTCTTAGACCTTTAAAAGACTACATCATCTTTTATAATATGTTAAAGAAATAATTTAAAAAAATATTAATTTTTTTAGTTAGTAAATACCTATAGGAGTGAGCTTTTATTTACTGTATTGGATGTTTGCTGATTTAATTTTCAGGTCATGCTGGTTCAATCAATAATTTTTAACTTTATTATTCTTAGTAAATCATTTGTTGGCGTCAGATTGGTGTGAGAACTAGTCGGGTCGTAGTAAAAAAGTGGATCAGTCATCAACTTATCCATTATGTATCTTAATACCTCATAAGTTAAGGCACAAGTCTCAAACGAATTAGGGGAACCTTGAGTTGTTTTTTCTCGTATATATATTTGTCTTTTTAAAGATATCAAAGAGAAGAAATTTTTATTGTTTTAAGTTATTAATTTCACGTTACTAGAAGGGATGATATTTTAAATAAGAAGGTGGTAACTTTGCAAAATTAAATGAGGTAAGATTTGTAACTTTTGTCATTGTTTTATTAATTTTTATTACATATCGTTTGATTGATTAGTTTATTTACTCTAATTGATGCAACTTGTTTCCCTTAATATGAATAATATAGTTTAGGATTGAAATATTTGAAAAAGTGGCCAACATCAACAAGTTTGGCGCATGCAAATCATGTCTCAGCTTATTTGCTAATATTATTTTATTCTCCTGTATATATATATATATATGACGTTTATATTATTTTGGCTTTGATATAGTGCTGTACACTGACTTGTGGTTCAATATGCTGATTTCACTTTACAGTGCCACGTGTCAGGGAAAAAAGGAGACTTTATATAAAGCATGAATATCAGCTAATAAAACCTTCGATTACATGTTTCATTTTTAATGTCGTCCATTAAATTCTAGTATATGATGATTATTGATGTGATGTAAATTTGTTATATGGGCTGATTTATTTTATTATTATTTTTTGGAAACAGTGGATATATATATGTGCCAATTAAGTTAATGACAAAAATGTTTTTTATTAGAACAACTAAAGCTACCAACATTACTGATCGCCTACACATATCTTTGCATGTAAAACGTGAGAATTGAATTTGGCGGAATGGTGATGGAAGACAAAAACTAATAAACATAGAAAACACCTCTTGGACTAAATTTATGAGATTTTGTAAAATTCCCACCAAAATACACTTTTGTTTTTGAAATCAGGGTATTAGGGTAGGATTACACGTACCTGACTAATTTCGATCTCCTGGCCCATAAATAGGGCACTCCTGAAATTCTGAGAAAAATCTTTGTTTAGACTCATACTTTAAAGATGCCACAAATGAATGAGATTCAAACTTGTAACCTCTCGATTATTTGTACTTCTATCCAACTACTTGGCTAATGTCTCTTTAGTAAAGTATACTATTTTTAAGCATTAGGATGCTAAACTAAACTAATGGTACCGAGTTCTTGTTACTTTATTTCAATAGGCTACCTTGTAGTAAGAGGAGGGAACATTTAGTGATAATAGTTTGTCGCAAAAGAGAACTTATATTTTGTGGCTAAAAGATTTTTGGCTTTTTAGCAACAAAAATCAATTTCACACCAAAATAGATTGTAAATTTTTTATTTTTTTTTCTTTGATCAAATATATGTTTTGTATTTTTTTGCTAAAAATGAGCCTAAGTTCTTAAATTGATTATTTTAATACTAATTATAAAATCTTAATTATTTAAGATCTAATTATTACTCTTAATACTAAAATTAGTATGTCATTAGATAGAATAGTAATATCAGAAATATGACAAAAATAGCAATGTTGTACATGATTGAAGTTTGGACATTATAATTGTTCATACATTAAACTCAACTCAATTCAACTAAATTATATTTAACATTATAATTGTTTGCATACTCAATCCAAACATGCATACAATAATAAAATTTTATTGGACGTTTGAAAAACCCACAAATTAGTTGAAAGTCCATTTTAAGGAAATGTCAATTGTTTTTTTTTTTTTTTTTTTATTTTTTAAGGACTAAGGACACTTGAGGACCGTAGTGCTAAGGAACACCTGATAGACAAACACAACCACATGAGTTATGGGATCATGGCCCCATTTGGCAAAGTTTTTCTAAAGTATTTTTTTGGAGGAAAAATAATTGTTTACTTTTAAAAGAGAAAGTAGGACCAAAGAGAGACTAAATTTTTTTAAAAGCGTTTTTTTTAGAAGCTTTTATCAGAAAAGTTCTCCCAAACAAAGCTTATACCTTACACCGTTACCATAATATCTTGCACATATGTGCACATAACCTTATAAAGGTAAAGTGGCAAAAATGGTCCACTTGGTCTCCTTTATTATTAAAGAGTTTGGTAATTGTCACCTTCTCAAATGCAAGGGGACTTAGTTTTATAATTACAATTTGCCGCCTATGGCTAAATTGGAAGTTTCTCTTGCAAACATTCTCAGCGGCAACGCCAATTGTTTCATTGTGTGTCCTTTGAACACATCATCCCTCGGTTATACCGCAAAATTCACCAATAAATACGCGCGGCAAAGCCTCTTGTTTTTCCTTTATTTTGATGCAGTAAGCTAAAAGCACACATCTCCTTTACAAATCTGTTTAATTCAAGTGGTACCCATGAATCCTCCCCTTGATTAATTACTTGTTCAGTTTGCCAATTACATGGGCATGTTCACAAATTCCATCAAATTTAACTCCATTGACCAGGAAAACTAAGTAAAATATATATATGTAGTTGCGAAGTTGACCATGAATCCATGTTTTTTGAATTAATTTCATATACTAGGGGTTATTTCACCCACTTTAATTAGTACTCAATAACACATATGACCCATAAGCCTTCAACAATGTGTAGCCCTTTGGTATTCTTGACACGAGAGAAAGAGCCTCCTGTGATTCCAATTAATCCCAAGAGCAAACCCAACATTAATGGCATGAAAATCAGGAAGCAAGATGTCCCAATTACCAGTAGTCCCAGTTGGAACTCCTCATCAAAGGTCATTGCAGAAGAAGAAGAAGAAGATGATGATGATGATGTTGAGGTGACGTCTTCATCAAGCAGAGATGACGATCATCATCATGATGTAAACTATGCAGGAGTGTCTTTTGAGAGTGTGAATTATTGTGGAACAGAATGTGAGGAGAAGTGTTCATGGCTAAGGTCTCAGCTGATAGGTGAAGATGTTGATATTCCAACACCATTTGGGAAAAGACACTTGGTTTATGCAGATCACACTGCTTCGGGGAGATGCTTGCACTACATTGAGAATTTCATTGTAGAAAATGTTCTTCCTTACTATGGTAATACTCACACTGAAGATAGCTATGTAGGCCATAGAACAACCAAAATGGTAAGTGAAGCAGCCAAGTATGTAAAAAGATGTTTAGGTGGAGGACCCCGAGATGCACTCTTGTTCTGCGGTTCGGGCACTACTGCAGCAATTAAGAAACTGCAAGAAGTAATGGGAATTGCTGTTCCTTCTACTCTGAAGTCTAGATTGGAGAAAGAGTGGTTGAAACCTGAGGAAAGATGGGTAGTCTTTGTTGGTCCATATGAACACCACTCTAATCTTCTCTCATGGAGAGAGAGCTTGGCAGATGTTGTGGAGATTAATGTTGATAAAGAAGGGTTAGTTGATCTGAACATGCTTAGAAGGGAGTTAAAATCTTCGAAATACTTGAATCGTCCTATGTTGGGGTCTTTCTCTGCATGTAGTAATGTTACGGGAATCCATGCTGATACTAGAGCCCTTGCCCAACTTCTACATGAGCATGGTGCTTTTGCTTGCTTTGATTTTGCAGCAAGGTAAGCCAAAGTAATCCTAATGTTTCATTTCTTTTTATTGATTTGTTGAAGGGAAAACTCGACGGGAAGTGGTTGCTTAGAACGAGATTTGAACTTAGAATTCTCACTTCCTAATGCGAGTTCTGAGCCATCACAGAAACCCCAAGTTGTTTATCCTTATTGGGTTTTCACGATCAATAATTTGGTGATTCATCTTTGATTTGAACCATGGTTTTGTCTTTTTTATTTTTGTTGCAGTGGACCCTACGTTCAAATCGATCTTCGATCAGGAGAACTAGATGGCTATGATGCAGTTTTCCTAAGCCCTCACAAATTTGTAGGAGGCCCTGACACGCCTGGAATCTTGCTCATGAGTAAGATCCTCTACAAGTTGAAATCTGCACCTCCTTCTACCTGTGGTGGAGGAATAGTTCGTTTTGTCAATAGTTACAGCAGAAAGGTATATATTCCCAAACCATTATTAAATTCTCTAAAAGAAATTTGACTGAACTATTGAACCCATAAGCCTCGTACAGGATACTATCTATTTTAATGATATTGAAGAAAGGGAAGATGCTGGAACACCGGCAATTATTCAAAAGATCAGAGCGGCGTTGACATTCTCAGTGAAAGAATACATGGGTTACAACCTTATTGAAGGACGGGAGAAAATGTGGATACAAAGTGCATTGCATAGGCTCTTGCCTAATCGAAACATCCAAGTGCTTGGTAACACTTCAGTTAAGCGCCAACCAATTATCTCCTTCCTCATTAACACAACTTCATTGGATGCTCCTCCAGAGCATGA
Organism: Paratinospora sagittata; assembly: GCA_035771175.1. Taxonomy (NCBI): domain Eukaryota; kingdom Viridiplantae; phylum Streptophyta; class Magnoliopsida; order Ranunculales; family Menispermaceae; genus Paratinospora; species Paratinospora sagittata. Next base: position 33,214,776 of record CM069594.1, read on the forward strand.
TAATGGAGGAAGAGAGGGTTACATGTGGAGAGAGGGTGGAAATATGATGAAGAAGGACAAGCCTCTCCATTCCCGATTTGTGACAAAGCTTCTTAATGATCTCTTTGGAATACAGGCACGAGGGGGTTGTGCCTGTGCTGGCCCTTATGCCCATTTCCTCCTTGGCATTGACAGAGAACACTCCAAGGCACTCCATGCAGCAATCCAGAAGGTATATTTCATATACATATACATTCATGCATGCTTTGTGGCTTTGCTTTTTAGCAGCCAAGTATGAGCTAATATTGAACTCATCTGATATTTGTAGGGATACAACGGTGTAAAACCAGGATGGACAAGGATCAGCTTTGCCTACTACATGTCTATAACAGAATTTGAATTCATTCTTTCTGCAATAGAGTTCGTAGCAAGGTATGGCCAGCGGTTTCTCCCTCTCTATCACTTCAACTGGAAGACTGGAGATTGGAATTTCAGGAGAAGTGCTCTGAAGAATGTTCTTGGAGAAGAAGTTGGGTTGGCTCTTGAAGGTTTAGAATTAGGCGGCATTTGGGTGCCTAGTGGTGGTGGTTCTGGTTTTGGTGCGGGTGCTTATGTCAACTACAATAGCCATACAAATGGCTCAAGGGCTTCAAGCCAGACCAGAGGGATTAATGGAGGAAGCACGGAGCTCAAGCACAAGGCATACCTTGAGACTGCTAGATATGTGGCTCAGTCCCTCCCTAAGCTCCCTCCACATCGCCGTCTACCAAAAGGAGTTGATCCTGATCTCCTCCTATTCTGGATCTGATTTCACATTGGCACATAATAATAGGGTCTGTGTTCCTTGAGATTACCGGCCACATTGTACTCTGCAACGTCACTCTATGTGAGTTACTTCTATAAATGCAAAGAATTTCATCCTTGTTGATGATTTTTAGCCAAGGGTATGTTTTGGCTTTCTTCCTTGAAGAACCGGTATGTATATGTACTGTTATATGGAGATGATGTTATTGGAATTGATTATTGAACACTGGGCACAATGTATTTTTGCATTGTGCTCTCTGTTTATCTTGGACTTCCTAAAATGTGCTCTCTACTCCTAATTCACATGTCTATTGTAACTTGGCGTAGCAAACAAATAATAAGAATCTCAAATCTATGTTTTTTCCAGTCCTAAATACTAATAAATGACTGAAATGAGACATCTATTGCATTAAAGGACTCCTCCTTCATAACCAATAATTAATTTATGCATTTTCTTAATTTCGCATTGTACCGTCACCCCCCCTCCCCCTCTCAAAAAAAAAAAAAGGAAAATATTTATGATTGGTGGAACTGAGCTTGTTCCATTTTGTTTTCAGCTCTTATTACTATTTGCATAACCAGGGAGACAAAAAAAAAAAAAAAAAGTAATAAAAAAAACAAAGCAAAACTCTTTTTTTGTTTGAGAAGAAACATAGATATATAAAATAGTAAAATAAGAGAAAAAAACATTTGAACTTATAGGGAATGCAAATGAGGTACATGCGTAACTTGTAACTGAATCATTTGAACTTAAAACTAAATTGGATAGTTACACATTTCAGTATCAAACCTCTATAACGGAGCAGATTAAGGGAGAAACAAAGAAAGAAAAGAAAACAAAGAGATATTGAAAATAATGTTACAAAACTGGAATTATATCAATATGGTATGGATACATTATGAAATACTTTCTGCATTCTTCCACATTTCAACTCTAAATATTTTTACACTTGAATAGCCCATTTGGGAAAAAAAAAACACATACATAAATCTTACCAAGAAATCAAGTATACTTCCTCAAGTTTAGTTCTCTTGCCTGTAAGGTTTCTCCTACCTTGAAGATTATGGAATACCCTTCTGTCAAATAAGAGAAAAAAGGAACAGTTGTAAGTAAAAAATAACAGATATCACTGTAGAACATGTGGTCTGTGGGGAATCCTGCAAAATGAGGTTCTAGGTCATCATAGTCCTTACCTGAGTTCAGAAGTGTGCCGATTTTCCTAGCTTGGAAGATGTTCTTAAATACCCTTCCTCTTCATTGATATCTGTTCCCACACAGCTGCACCTTGACATGCCCCTTTTGCTCTTTAACCATGTTATCAAATTTGTCTCCATCATTGTAGCCAAAGGTTGGACTTTGTAGCATCCAGTAGAAAAGATGAATAAAAAAATGCTGTCAAACTGTAACTAGGGTTTTGACCCACAAATGTTTGGCTTACCCTTGGTGAACCAACAGACTTGAGTTTCAATAAGATAAGGGCGTACCCTGTGCATGAGGTTTTTGTCCTTGCGTACGCATCCTTACCTTCACACTGGAGAATCTGTTATTGAGTTCAAACTAACGACCTCTAGGTCCCAATGAAGCAACCTCAATCGTTGCATCAAGGCTAAATATCAATTCAGTTGGCAATCAATTGCTAGATTTTGCATTCTATAACAGCAGTCTACACATCAGTACCACTGGAGCAGAAGCCATTCTCTGTTGAGTAAAACAAATCCTTGATGACCCGATCACAGCTCTCTATCAATGCATAAATCTCATTAGCAAGAGGATGAAATGTATCTGATGCAAGAAAGACATGAACTTTGTCATGCAATTCAATCCAGCTATACCCAGGTTGCTTTTTGATGCCATTCCTTTCCATCATTGACCTCACTTCTGTTGCCTCATCCCATCTCCCTCCATGAGCAAGCATATTGGATAACAGCACATATGGGGCAGAACTTTCCGGCTCCAGCCTCATCAATGCCTTAGCTGCAACCTTGGCCAATTCCACATTGTTATGAACCCTACAAGCTCCCAACAGTGCTCCCCATACAGCTCTGTCCGGCTCAACTGACATTGTGTTTATTAGCTCCATTGCTTCTTCAAGGTACCCATGTCGACCAAGTAAGTCTACAAGGGAAGCAAAGTGCTCAACCTGTGGTTCAATCCCAAACTCGCCAACCATGGATCTGAATTGCCTACGACCTTCATCTACTAACCCAGTATGAGCACAAGCACTTAGAACTGAGATAAATGTAATATGTGTTGGTAGCACATTAAGCCTTCTCATCTCCCTATAAAGCATAAGAGCCTCCATGCCAAAACCTTGATAAGCATATCCTCCAATTATAGCATTCCATGAGATCACATCTCCCTGCAATTTCACCTCATCAAACACAGCTAGTGCCTCTCCTACAACCCCACATCTGGAATACATAGTTATAAGAGAATTGCTAATAGGTGTATCAGCAATTACTGTCTTTATTACCTGCTGGTGGATTGCCTTTCCATGGTACAATGATGCAAACCCAGCACATGCGCTGAGAACTGAAGAGAGTGTGTGTCGATCAGGTTTCTCACCTTTCACTTGCATTTGACAGAAGAGTTCAATTGCTTCTTCACAGTCCCCATTTTGCTCGCAGCCTGCTATCATAGTGTTCCATGAAACCAGGCTTTTCTCAGGCATCCTGTTGAAGAAATCAAGAGCAAGCTCCAAATTGCCTTGCTGGGCATAGCCAGAAATCATTGAATTCCATGACCTTGCATCAGGATTGGGCATTTTGCAAAACAAATTGGAGGCTTCTTCCAAATCAGAAACCTGAACATAGCCACTGATCATGGTGTTCCACGATATAACATCTTGTTCATCCATTTCATCAAAAAGTTGCCTTGCTGATAAAAGATCTCCTGCCTTCGTATAGCACATAATCATGGAATTCCATGACACTACATTCCTTCTAAACTGCATATCCCCTTTTCTACCATCTGGGTCATATGGAATTTGATCGAACAAATGACGTGCTTCTTCAACACTCCCATTCTGACCATATCCAGCAATCAGGGTGTTGTAAGCATGAACTAAATCCTCAACTCCACCACTTAATGTCTTAAAATTTTGCAAAATCTCTGCTGCCTCATCCAGCTTACCATTTTGAATTAGGCCTGATACAAGTGCAGAAACAGAAGCCGAATCCCGTTCAGGCATCCTCTTAAACAAATCAATCGCGCTCAAAACATTGCCATTCTGCAAAAACCCAGTGATCACAGCATTCCAAGAAACAACATTTCTCTTAGGCATTCTATCAAACAGATACAACGCATCTGCCATCCTCCCATTCCTTGCGTACCCGCTGATGATCGTGTTCCACGAAACCAAGTCTCTTTCCGGTATTTGGTCAAACAGCAATCTCCCCTCCTCTATATACCTGCTTCCCCTACACGACATGTACCCTGAAATCATCAAATTCCAAGATACCACATCTCTTTGAGGCATTTTATCAAACAGCTTTCTTGCATTCGCAATCTCACGGTTTTGTACATAGCCACTGATCAAAGAGTTCCAAGTCACAGTATTACGTGACAACATGGAATCAAAAACCCTCCTGGCTTCGTTCAATTTACCAGTTCGAATCAAATGCGAAATTTTCTTGTTCCATCGACGAAAGTCCAGACCATTTTCCTCCTTCTTTTGACACATTACGGAATTGAAGTAACATGAACGCATTATAACACGACATTGCAAGATCTTCCAGTGAGCTCTCTTCCAAAACATAAAACCCTTGAAACTCACCATCTTCCTCCCTTCGATTCAGCGACTCCGCCATGGAATCACGCGAGAACGAGAAGAACTGAATCGATTTCTAATTTCTTCTGTACCGAACACCGCCATGGAACCTCACCAACCGTACACGTGTGATCTGCGATGCCCTAAAGATGTAGGACCCACCGAAAAGTTCTAATCGTATAAATTCTACGATAGTGAAGGTATACGGTAGGGTGCACTGGATAACCTAAAAAATCGCATTTCAAAAAAATCCTGAATAGCGAGGGAAATCGAAGGAGAAGAAGAAGGAGAGATGCAATGGCGAATCTGTCCAGCCTTGTTCACGAGCTCCGGGAACGAATCGCAGCGTCGTCTTCTTCATCTCCGATCAACGGTGGAAATGATCAATTGGAAACCAGATTCCGTACAGTTCTTCCGAACCTCCTTCAAACCTACATCATCCCTTCTTCTTCAGGTTCCTCTCATTTTCTTTTACTTTCGTCAATTCGATTCAACTTCATGAAAATGTAAAAGTTTTCATTAATTTCATTTATTACATTTTGTTCTCATCTCTGTTGCAGCTAATGAGAGGGAGGTGATAGCGATTCTTAAGCTCGTCTCTCACACTGCAAGGAACTTCCCTGGAGTTTTCTTCAATGGAAAGGCCAGTGCGGTTCTCCCTATCATCGGTCGCGTCTTGCCGTTCTTCGCTGAACCGGCATTTCGGTGAGCGCTTCTTCTCATCTGCAAATGGCGAAAGTGATTTTTGGAGTTTTAGCTTTGTATTGCATCACATTTATTTGTGGAAAAAAATTGTGTTTTAGGGCTCGGCATGGAGTGATTTTCGAGACTATCGGTTCTCTTCTTACGCTGCTGCGGACTGGTGAACGAGAAGCGTATCGGCAGTTCTTCTTGGAAGCCATGGTGGTGGTTGAAGGTGTGTAATGTATTTGTGTGGAAGTGATTTTCTCATAGAAATTAAACTCTTCCAATGGTTGGTTCTTGCAAGGAATGCCTGTTTTGTTTTGTTTTTTTTTTTGGTAGAGTGGATTGTTATCTCTATTCACCACCACCTCTTTGATTTTGGTCTGCCCAGAAGTCAGAACTTGACACTCTGTATCACACTAGTATTCTTGGAAAATTTCAGCTAACATTCTACTTTTTGGTTAGTAATGCTGAAAAAAATTGAGTAGAAACTCAAAAAGTTCAAACCTAAATTCATACTTAAGTGAAGTCATTTACACCATTGAATCTTTTCACAAAACCAGACCCCTGATTCCATTTTATAAAGGACTTGAGCTACAAGTGAAAGCTGATAGGTTAAAAAGCTCAATAATGTATATCAAGCTATCATTAACTGAAAGTTCAAAAATCTAAGAATAATGTCATAGAAACTCTTGAACATTCAGGCAAAACAGAAACTTAAAAAATAATGGATGATGCGAACAAACTTGAAAAAAAAAAAACTTAAAATTGAACCCAGCTTATGTGGCAACATGTACATCATTGGTGGAATCATGTAGAATTCAAATGATAAAAGATTCAATGGTGTACAAGATGTCACATAAGCACGAGATTGGGTTTTGAGGTTTTTTTTTTTCCAAGTCTTTTCAGCATTACCATCCCTAAGTCTTTTTGTTGACATTTATATATTTTTTGTTTGCATGTTTAGTATTTGTGAGTTTCTCTACGCCCTTCTAGAATCTATCCTTCAACTTGTGGGATGGGGCTACATGTAAGAGGGAGTGTTAGTGACGGGTTCATATATGTTATTGGAATTACCTATAACTTTTTGGTTTTGTGGTTTCATACTTCCAAGAACTGGCATTGTGATTAGTTATTCTTGGTCGGTGCTTTGGTAAATTATTTCTATATGAGAAGAAGCAGATAAATTTTATTAGGAAAGTGAGTGGTTCTGTATTTTTTTGTGTGTGTGTGTGTGTGTGCCAATTTCTTTCATTCAGATTTCTGACCAATTGGAACTTATATATCTGGTATTTCCTTTTGTTTTCACAGATCTCCTGTATATAGCATCAATATGTACTGACAAATCAAGCATTACTGCTTCCAGTAGAGTATCTTTGAAGTGTTTTCGCAATTCCTTTGCTGGAATTTCTGATGGGTCAGATAATTTCAGTGAACTTCCAGCATGTTGCAGACCTACTGATGGGTCTGGTGTCTTGATTAATCTCACAGATGAAGTAAGGTGGCAGCCTTTTGCCACGTGGACCATTAAGATTCTTACCAAATTCCTATCTGAAGGAACTCTATATGTGGAAGGACTTATTAATGCATCATTTGTTTCTGCAGCATGCACTCTATTATGTTATGGAGATGCCGATTTGCATATGGTGGGTGGCATCTTGATTCTTGGCTACAGATATGGTTTCTAGTTATTAAATTGATGTGTGACCACCCTTTATTTTCATTTTTCTAATGGTTCACATTTTGTGAAGGCTTGTTTTGACTTTGCACGTATAACAAAAGCTGTAATTGATGCTGATGTTGTTCCTAGTGAGAATATTATTCGGTCGATATCAACCATCTTGGGAACCAATGAGAAGGGACCTTCTAGGTTCAGGTATGCCAAACTTCTTGCTACTAGTTGGTAATGCCTTTCTCAAGCTTGAATTGCTCCAATTGATTATATTCTGAGAGTTTCTGACATTGGACGAATTATTGAATAATTGTGTGAAATGTCTGACTAAACCTTGTTAAAGTGCCTTCCTGTGGCTTCTTATAATGACTGAAAACGTTTACCAGCAATTTGCTTTGCCTTTTAGTTGCTTGCATAATAAAGATAGGAAGCGTTTCTTTTTTTGTTAAAAAAAAAAAGAAACATGGATAAATTCAAATGTCAATACCTAAGACCAGAAAAGACCTTATTTTACACAAATTCTTTACTTTTCCCATTGAACAAAATGCCTTAGTGATTGCAAAGGGAGACAACCTCCAATGATACCTTTGTATGTGAGAAAGCTGATAAAAATCAACTACTGAAGTGAAAAAGAACAGGTCCAGGAGGAACTCAGGATACTTGTACGAAACAAGAGAATTTTTTTTTTCTAACTACATCGCATAGTGGAAATATAGGGCTTTGACTGCTAATTCATCTCTTCTGAATTCTGGACTTGATTTTGAAAACGAAGGTTTATTGCAGCTTGCAGCCTACCCAAATGGCTGACTCAAAAACAAGAAATAAGGCTAGATGAACTACTAACCTTCAAACTGTAAAAGTAAAGGAGCAACCATCAACTCGCCTCTTCATGGTGTTTCATCCCTTTATATAATAGCAACTCATTGAGAATGGAAAAAAGAATCCCTCTAATTCTTTAGGTATCTGAGTCCCCAAAGAAAGGATCCTTGATGTTTAGATCTTCATAGCTAATGCGATAAATTTTTCCTTGAGATTTGTGGCCAAGAATGCATCCCAAGAAACGGGATTTTTTTTTTTCATTTTTTCTTCTGAATCTCTTTAGGCTTGAAAGTCAATCAAGTCAGAATCATTAGTTGATTGCATCTGTTAATTCATTCATTTTGTATTTCTTCCTTCCTTCCTTTCTTTCTTTTTAATTTTAGCCATTTGCCACCTTTATTATCCTCCATGTGAAAACAAATGATTCTTTTTGGCAAAATCTAACGGTTATATGGTGCAGAAATACAGTTTATGATTCCTCCATGGGTGCTTGCCTTCACGCACTGCACTCCAGTTGTCCCGATAATATTGTTGAGTTCACGGCTGGAGAAATTGTCAATGTTTTCCCTCAATCATTGCAAAGCACTGACAGCCTTGAGCTTAAGGTTAAAATTTTGTTTCATTTGTTTTTGTTTTAAGCAAGCACACGGTTGCCAAGTTATATGAAGGAGTGGGACAGTTCCATTCCATACATGCTTCAGCACACCCTTGTTGCCTTAGCGTGTGCTTAGTCCAGGGTCATGGTGCACCTAGGCATGCATCTGATATTTTTTTATATATGTATTTTGAAGGCATATATTGATTATTAAGTTATGGTTATTAGATATACTTTCATTTCTTCTTCAGTATATGGGGATAGGTATTTCTTTCATTTGAGTGAATGATTTCTTTAGTTTTGCAGGTCGCATTGTGTGGTGCATACATAAGAATTGCCAAAACCTGTCCTCCTTACATCTGGAGGCCCGAAACCCTTTTTAATATGCTCTGCACATCAGAGCCCTGCACATCTTTGGTGGATTGCCTTCAAGTTACCATAGGTATACTTGGCCATGATCATGTTGGAGAGCTGGAAATCAATGATGATAATAGCGGAGTCTCGACTTCAAGTGGCAAAGGAATTGAAAGGTTGAAAGTTGGACAAAAGAGATTGGCTCAGGATGAGCACAATTTGAAAAGTAAGCGACAAAAGACAATGAAAGAATCAATTCTTTGGAACACTTATGTTCAGATGAGGCCTCAGCTTACTTGTGCATATGCATGTGAAAAAGACAAGGAATATTTGGACTATGTTCAAGGAGTACTTACATCATTTGTTGGCCTTTTAAAGCCTAATGACTTTCAATCTAATCATTTGAGTCCTGAAATTGCTTTGAAGGCTCTGAGCATGCTCTGTCTGGCTTCCATTAACTATCCTTGGATGAATTTGTCACATTGCATTTTTCAGCAAATGCATGCATGGATACAATGGACCTATGAGCAGGTAAACTCTAATTCTTAGAATTATTTAGTGCTTAAACGGTTATTCAGGTCTATAGACTAACAATCCCGTCTTGCAGGCCAAAGTAAGAAATTCATTAACATTTGATGTGGCTTTATATTTGGAAGGTGTTCATGGCATATTACTTTTGCAAAGTAAGTGAAGTAGACTTATGATTCTTTACACACTGGCAAACTGGTACACTGGTAGACAGTCAGGATACATGAATCATCAGTTAATTTGTTTCTAAAGTTACTGATAATTTTCAGAAAACACATTATCTTTTTTTCTTTTTTTTGAGCAGAAACAAGGCTTTTATATATTGAAGAGTGCAGAATACAGAGCCAATCACCAGGGGTGATTGCAGTAATGACACCCAACCCAACTTACAAACAGCCAACTATCTATCAAAATCCCCTCCCCCTCCCCAAATACATGAAATTGTCCCAATTCAACAACCAATCTGAGACCGAGAAATCTTTAGTTAAAGGTGATGCGAAGACCCAAGTACTAGCCTTGAACTAAATTTCTTCCCAAAGGTTCTCTTCAGACTTTGCAGAATTGTGAAAAAATATGTTGTTACACTCTAGCAATATCGACCAAAGGGCCACGTAAGAAGCAATCACACCCACACCCCTCTCTTTCCTTGAAAGGGAAGGAATATGAGATAAGGACAACCCATCCTCTAAACCATGGGGAATATAGAATCTATTACCAGAAAAAGTAAACCAATTCATCCACAATCTCCTCACGAAAGAGTACTGAAAGAAAACTTGATCCACATAATCACCACCTTGTTGGAAAAAACACACAACAATGCGGTGATAGACACATATTGGGGGTCTTCTTTGAATCATTTATGTGGTGTTTAATCTCCTATGTGCCAGAATCCACCCAAACACCCTTACCTTGGATGGACCGTGAGCTTGCCAAATATGAGAAGAACATGGAAATGATGGGAAATTTGTGGTATAAGTTTGGTAAAGAGAGATCTACAAGTGTGTCTTTTGGAAGGGTCAAGGGACCGTACGAACTTATCCAAGTCTAGGGAAAGTGTGACGTTTTTTAATCTTGATGTAAGAGAGTTGAATTCATCCAAAGTCCCACCAGCTAAAGCTCTAGAAAGGTGTAGATTCCATGAAGGGTGTTGGGGGGATGCGTTTGAGGCAAGGTCGATGAAAGAGGTGATTGGTTGGCTGTGTAGGTTAGATAATCTAAAAAGGCGTGGGTACACTTCTGCCAGTTTGGAGTTGTCCAGCCTCCTGTCCTCCCAAAAGTCGAATAATTGCCCATTACCAATTCTGAGTTCCAAGTGTGGTGAGAACTGCGGAGCTAAAGATGAGATGAACTTCCATGGGCTTCTGTAGGTGGATCTGGCTCTTCTATTTGCCCCTTCCAATAAAGACCTCCCAAATCTGCTCTCAACTACTTGTGCCCATAGTGCTCGCGGTTCCTCAATGAACCTCCACAACCATTTGCTACAAAATACCACATTTTGAACTGAAATGTTATCGATACCCAATCCACCCTTCTCCAAAGATCTCTGAACCACTTCCCATTTGATCATACTGGAAGTACCCTTATCTTGTTTCGCCCCCCAAAAGAAACTCTTGATTTTCTTCTCCATCCAATTTGCAACCGATGTGGGAACCTTGAAAATAGACATGTAATATGTTGGGATCGCCATTAGTACAGAACAGACTAGACCAAGTCTCCCTCCTCTAGACAAAAACGCTTGTTTCCAACCATCTAGCCCCAGAACTCGGTGGACGAAGGGTTTCTGCCAAGAGGAAGACCGAGGTACTTCATAGGCCACTTTCTAACCGAGCATCCAATCATGTTGGCAAGGTGGGTAAGTGTTTCCGGATTCGTGTTAATTCCAACCAACTGACTTTTGGACATGTTCACCTTCAATCCAGATAGATCACTGAAGAACTTTAGCGTATTGATAACACAGATAAGATAACATTATCTTCCTCCTGTAGAAAAAATAGTGTGTCATCTGCATACAGCAAATGAGATATTTCCACCTTATCCTTATCCACCAAGAAACCATGTATAATAGAAGTTTGTCTCGCACGAGACATCAGTCAGCGTAGCCTGTCCGCCACAATGGTGAACAAGAAAGGAGACAGTGGATCCTCTTGCTTGAGACCACGTCCAACATTAAACTTTCCCCTCGGCCTTCCATTAATGACAATGGAATATGTCACAGGGGAGATGCATCCCTTTACCCATGATAACCATTTATTTCCAAAGCCCTTTTTAATCTAAACAAACTCAAGAAATCCCCATTCCACTGAGTCATATGCCTTGGCAAAATCTACTTTGAAGATCACCCCTGCCTTACCCCTTGATCTATACTCCTCGACCAACTCATTAGCAATGAGCACAACATCGAGAATCTGTCTGCCCTCTATAAATGCCGACTGATATGGCTCGATTGTCTTGTGTTTATCCGCAATGCAAGCACTTTGGATATAATCTTGTAGACACTTGTTACTAGGCTGATGGGCCAAAAATCTTTTAAACTCCATGACTCAGATTTCTTTGGGATTTGGCAAATGTATGTTTCATTGGTTTGAATGTTGACTACCTCTTTCTGATAAAATTCACTAAACACCTTCATGAGATCCTCCTTCACTAATTCCCGTGAGTGCTGGAAAAAAGCCAAAGAGAAGCCGTTTGGCCCTGGGGCCTTGTTCCCGTCGCAATTGAAGACCGCCGCACGTACCTCGTCCATGGTGAAAGGTCGCTCTAACCACCTTCTGTCCATGGTGGGGGTCAGCTAGTTTTTCCTCTATGAACTTCGTGAACAAATGCTGTTATAGTGTGCAAGAACATGCCTTAATACATTCACGTGTCATACAACAAAGCTAGTTTCTAGGAACTGGATTCTCATGTTCATTGGTTTTATGAGTAGAATTGGAAAGATAGTGGGTGATTCCTCATAGCAGTGGATTCATTGCATCTTGCTGGATCAAGGAGTTAAATTGTTAAATGTGTACTTATGAACTTGCTTGTGGGGGGGAGGAGAAGAAAAAGAAAGAGATTGTTGACTCCATGACCTTGAGAATCCTTATGGACTGCCTCCTGATCAACTTTAGTTCCATTCTTGCACTTGAACAATCTGTTTCAGTACTACAACATTTAACTTCAATGCCTATGTTTTTTATGCAGGTTCCCTTCCTTTAGAAAAGAGAATATTTAAAATTAAAGACGATGATGCAGTTTTCATAACATTTGTGCTAAAGCTTCCTTGGACTCATTCCATTGTGGCCACTCAAGCTCATTCTTTATGCAAGACAAAATGTCTCTCTGTACAAGTTCTTTCTAAGCTTGCATTCGGCATAGAAATTGAAAGCATTCTTGAAATCCTAGACTTGGCTCTTCATGATGAAGCTGAAGAGGTTAGAGTTGAAGCTGTTACATCTATGCCTGTGATCGCCTTGTGCTTTGGGCTTGGGGTTCTCAAGCAATTATTTAAAAGACTGGAGTAAGCTTTTATTCTCATGTCTACCATTGGTTCACTGGATTTTGTTATTTGAGGAATCTAAAAAAAATTTGAAGCACCATATGCAAACTTCTTCACTCTTATCTTTTTTCAGCTCTAATCGTCTTTCTGTAGTAATCCAATGAGTCACAGGGTAAACCACAGAGAAACGTTTTCTTCTTGCAGTATGTAATATGCTATGTAGCAATGTACTATGATGTGAAATTGGTGGTATATAACAGATATAAGGTGTTTAATATGGTGCCATTGAAGTGCTTCAAGTACTTGTATCTTTATCCTGTTACACTCACAGAGACATACACATACAATTATAATGCATATGTTGATAGGCAGGCTAACCTATGGGAATTAAGCCTGTTAGATTAATTCTGCAGAGCACGTAAATTCTTCATGCCAATTAGGTTATTATCAAGCACCATTGCACCCTAGGTGCAGCCACGAGAGGAAACATTCTTTAATGTCATTTGTGGGAGTTGAAATCTGAACCTACACTTGTTGACTGGAAAGTAATTATGAAATCCAAAAACTTAATAATCAAGATAAAGTAATTATTCAAACGTTTGAAGCCTGTAGTTAGGGTTTAGGATTTAGCTCTTAGGCCTCAAGCTAGTAAAAAACGGCAAGATACTGTCAAATGGTGGGACATGATTAGTGTAACCAAAGTATTTAGGGAGAATGTTTATGCTCATTTTGATCTGTAAGTACATTACTTTACAATCTTCTTTTGATTATTCTACCTAAGAGACTTTTTTGATGGAATACAACTTATATACATTTTAAATTGCAGGCTCATGGATGTTTGTGAATTCCTTTGTATTCTTGGAGTGATTATGACATACAAAAATTCTAGTTCCTTTGATGCATCTCCTTTGGTTTCTATTGCATTTATTCTTTTGAGACTAAATTTTGCATTGAGTCTCACAGTTGTTTTTTTTTTTTTTTTTTGCTGCTAAAATTACAGGTTGTTGGTTATAGACAAGTGGGACCAAGTTGATAGAATTGTTCCCCTTACCATCGGGTATTTGGCATGCTTTGATGGATCTTCTAATGCCATTGATACTGCCAGTTCATGCAAATTGTTTCTAAGACATTCTGGCAAGAGACAGGATCAAACTATAGATCTTATTTCTCAAGGGTTCTGGTGTCCAAAGTGTGACAAAAGTGTCGTACACAATGATGAGGAATACGATGAGTTTATCTGTCTGCCTGTTATGCAAACCACAGATGTGGACACAAGAAATCATTTTGATAACCTACAATCTCTTCTTTTAAAACTTCTTTACGACAATACATCTGAAGATGTTCAAATTGCGTGTGTGAGAACGATTCCACGGCTTCTCATGCATGGGAATCAAGATAACCTGCTCAAGACCAGATGCCAGTGGATTCAATGCATTGAATTTCTTCTCCTCAACAAAAAGAAGGCTGTGAGAGAGACATTTTGTGCACAAATTAGTTGCTTCCTTGAGGGCCCTGTCTTGAATTGCTTATTTGGGGATGGGGAGAATTCACACAAAACTAAAGAACAAAGATTCTTGGACAATATAAAACATGCTCTAGCAGCAGCTAATGACCCCGAGATCTTGAATACTCTTTTGGAATCTACTGGAAAGATCATGAATGCTGTTGATATTCATGGGCAGCTTTTTTTTTACTCACTTATTTTATTGGTTGATCAGCTTGACAATCCCCATATGACTGTGAGAATGTCTGCCTCAAGGTTAATTAAAAGAGCATGTTATTTCCATCTCAAGGGGGGACCGGATATTCTTCTCTCCAAAGCTGCTCATATTAGGAATGAGCTATTTGATTATCTATGTGCAAGGATAGTGAGCCGCCCGGCACTGGTCAAAGAGTTTGCAGAAGCTGTTGTTGGTGTTCAAATGGAGGAAGTTGTTAAAAAAATGGTTCCTGTGGTTCTTCCAAAGCTTGTAGTTTCTCAGCAGGAAAATGATCAAGCATTTGCCACTTTACAAGAACTGGCTAAGCATATGGACATAGATATAGTGCCTCTGATAGTTAATTTTATGCCGAAAGTACTTGCTTTCGCTCTTCTTCGGTCTGATGGACAGGAGTTATTTTCTGCTTTGCAGTTTTACCAAGCACAGACTGGATCCGACAACCAGGAGATATTTGGAGCGGCATTACCTGCACTTCTTGATGAACTAGTTTGCTTTCCAGGTGACAATGATCTGGATGAAATGAATGAGAGGTATATTACTTCACCAATAATCCAAAGCTCTATGAGTTTAACTGATGTGTGTTCACAGAATCACATTGCAGTCCTAAAACACCAAACCCAATTCAATGTGCCAATGTATAATAGTTCCTTTTTCATTTTGTAACTTTTAGTCATGAAAAGTTGATATTTGTAAAGCATGTGTTTACTGGTTTTCCAAAATTTTCTTTACTACCAATCCTAGATTATTTATTTATTTATTTTCTTTTTCTTTTTTTGTCTTTTATTTTTTTTGAGCAGAAACAATTTGTGATTGTATTAATTCATAAATGTAAGGTACAGCATGTGATGTTCACCAGAGGTGATAAACATGAAGTTCCCAAGCCATAGACAAACATGTCAACCACTCTCTAGAGTAACTATACAAACACCTACGTCACCCTGAGTCTCGAAAATCATATCCCCTACCCGAGAGCATACAGTTATACCAATTCAATACCCAATCTGAAACAGAAAAACCCTTGGCTAGGGGCGAAGCATAAACCCAAATGCTTGCCTTTAGTTTAGTTTCAAAGACATTTGGCAAGGTTTTTTAGGTTTGTAGGTTCCATTTTACTTTCCTTCTTTGATATTCAAATTGAATTTTCTGTATTTTCTGTCCCTGTAAGTTAATGGCTTCAATTGATTTGGCTGCCCAGTATCTACACATTCCCATGTTTCATTTACAAATTTCGCCCAGAATATTTGCAATTTTCATGCTTAAAACATATTATATGTTGGACTGGACAGCTATTTATCTTCGTTGTTTTCATGCCTATATCTATAGGTTGACAAGAGTTCCTCAAATGATACAAGAAGTTGCTAGCATCTTGACAGGCTCAGATGATCTTCCTGGATTCCTTAGAAATCATTTTGTTGGTCTTCTTAACAGTATTGATAGGAAAATGCTTCATGCTGAGGATATATCATTGCAGAAGCAAGCCTTAAAACGCATAGAGATGCTAACTGGAATGATGGGTTCTCACCTTAGCACCTATGTTCCCAAAATTATGGTCCTTCTCATGCATGCTCTTGATAAGGAAACCCTCCAGAATGAGGGTCTCTCTGTCTTGCACTTTTTCATCAAACAGTTGTTGAAGGTGTCACCAGCAAGCACTAAACATGTTACCTCTCAAGTCTTTGCGGCTCTTATCCCTTTCTTAGAGCGATACAAAGAAAACCCTTCTTTGCATTTGAACAAAGTTGTTGAGATCTTGGAAGAACTTGTTGTTGAGAATAAGATTCTCTTAAAGCAGCACATTCGTGAGCTCCCTCTACTACCAAGCATTCCTGTCCTAACTGAAGTAAATAAAGTTATACAAGAAGCGCGAGGGTCAATGACTTTCAAGGATCAACTGCGAGATGTCGTTGATGGTCTTAACCATGAGAGTTTGAATGTAAGGTATATGGTGGCATGCGAGCTGAGTAAATTATTGAATCTAAGACGAGAGGATGTTACCGCCATGATCAATGGGGAAACTTGTTCAAATTTGGATGTTTTAAGCTCTTTGATTATGTCCTTACTAAGAGGATGCTCAGAAGAATCAAGAACTGCAGTGGGCCAGCGTCTCAAATTGGTTTGTGCAGATTGCCTTGGAGCCCTAGGTGCAGTTGACCCAGCCAAAGTGAAAGTAAACTTATGCCAACGCTTCAAAATAGAATGCTCAGATGATGACCTTATCTTTGAGTTGATCCACAAGCATCTGGCCAGGGCCTTTAGAGCTGCACCTGATACCATTGTTCAAGACTCAGCTGCATTGGCTATACAGGAACTGCTAAAAATAGCTGGTTGTCAAGCCTCACTGGATGAGACTGTTGCAGCTGCTATTCCACAACAACTAAAGGGGAAGGAGCCATTAAAAGTCCCCTCTGCTGGGATAGGGGGCATGGCTAGTTGCATTGAGTTGAACAAAAGGGGCCAGCGACTGTGGGATCGTTTCTCTAATTATGTTAAAGAGATAATTGCCCCATGCTTGACTTCAAGATTTCAACTCCCAAATGTGGCTGATTCCACTTCTTTGGGCCCAATTTACCGCCTATCTATGTCATTTCGGAGGTGGATATTTTTTTGGATCAGGAAGTTGACTGTACATGCCACTGGTTCTCGTGCAAGCATTTTCACTTCATGTAGGCCCATAGTGCGCCATGATATGCAAACAGCTATGTATTTACTACCATATTTAGTATTGAATGCTGTTTGCCATGGTACTATTGAAGCACGCCATGGGATAACCGAGGAAATACTAACTGTCCTCAATGCAGCAGCATCAGAGAATACCGAAGCCACAGGAATCATAGGAGGGCAAAGTGAAGTTTGTATTCAGGCAATTTTCACTCTTCTTGATAATCTTGGACAATGGGTTGATGATGTCAAACAGGAACTGGCTCTTTCACAGTCTCTTCAGCCTATTGTTTCTAAGCAACAAGCATCAAAGGGAGCAGGTAAAACCATGAACCATTCAAACAGTCCTGATCAACTCCCAATACAGTGCAGTAATGTTTCAGAGCTACTTGCTGCTATCCCAAAGGTTACACTTTCCAGAGCTTCTTTTCATTGTCAGGCTTATGCTCGGGCCCTGTTGTACTTCGAGTCTCATTTATTCACCAAATCAGGATCCTTCAATCCAGCAGCTGAGAGAAGCGGGGTTTTTGAGGATGAAGATGTGTCTTTCCTGATGGAAATATACAGTGGCTTGGATGAGCCTGATGGTCTCTCCGGCTTGGCAAATCTCAGAAAATCATCTAGCTTGCAAGATCAACTTCTAATTAATAAGAAAGCTGGAAACTGGGCTGAAGTCCTAACTTCTTGTGAGCAAGCTTTGCAGATGGAGCCAACATCAGTGCAGAGGCATTCTGATGTCCTAAACTGCTTATTAAACATGTGCCACCTTCAGGCCATGGTTACCCATGTAGATGGTTTGATTGCTAGGGTTCCTCAGTATAAGAAAACTTGGTGTATGCATGGTGTGCAGGCAGCTTGGAGACTTGGGAGATGGGATCTTATGGATGAGTACCTTTCTGGGGCTGATGAAGAAGGCCTAATCTGTAGCAGTTCTGAGAATTATGCTTCATTCGACATGGATGTTGCCAAGATTCTCCAGGCAATGATGAAGAAAGACCAGTTCTCAGTTGTTGAGAAACTTGCCCACTCTAAGCAAGCTTTGCTCGCTCCTCTGGCTGCTGCAGGTATGGACTCGTACACAAGAGCTTACCCATTTGCTGTAAAGCTTCACATGCTTCGGGAACTGGAGGATTTCCATAATCTCCTTGTCAATGACTCTTTCTTGGAGAGATCATTCTATCTGGATGATCCAAGATTCTCAAAAGTAATTAAAGACTGGGATAATCGACTCAAATTTACGCAGACATCACTCTGGGCAAGGGAGCCACTTTTATCATTCCGAAGGCTGGTTTTTGGTGCCAGTGGTCTCGGTGCTTTTGTTGGTAACTGCTGGCTTCAATATGCAAAGCTCTGTCGTTCTGCTGGTCACTATGAAACTGCTAACCGGGCAATTTTGGAAGCTCAATCATCCGGAGCACCAAATGTTCACATGGAGAAAGCTAAGCTTCTGTGGAACACCAGACGGTCCGATGGAGCTATTGCAGAACTGCAGCAGTCGCTTCTAAACATGCCCGTTGATGTACTTGGCTCTGCTGTGGTTTCTTCACTTAGCAGCCTTTCGCTTCCCCCAGTGAATCCACCTTCTTTTAGTGCTACTCAAGCTTCAAATGAGAATAAGGATATAGCCAAAATTCTCCTCCTATATTCAAGATGGATCCATTGCTCTGGCCAGAAGCAGAAGGAGGATGTGATGGCTCTTTATTCGAGAGTGAGAGAACTGCAGCCCAAGTGGGAGAAAGGATATTTTTATATGGCCAAGTATTGCGATGATTTGCTCGTCGATGCCAGAAAACGACAGGAAGAGAACCTAGAATCAAGGTCCCGGATAGAGCGATCACGTTCTGCTCTTGCTTCTGTAAATTCAAATACCGAGGAAAAGCCTTGGTTGTCTTATCTTCCTGATGTGCTATTGTATTATGCAAAAGGGCTTCATAGGGGCCATAGGAATCTTTTTCAGGCGCTTCCAAGGTTGTTAACACTTTGGTTTGATTTTGGGAGCAAATATCACAGGGAAGGCTTATCATCCTTGAAAGAATTTAAAGATGTCCATCAAAGGGTAGAGACTTTAATGCCATAATTTCCATTTCCTTTTCTTTTTTTCCTTCTGAGATACTGATACTTTCTTTTATATGTTAAATGTGATTTATTATTGTGCAGGTGATGAGTATCACACGAGGCTGTCTCAAGGATTTGCCAAAATATCAATGGCTGACAGCTCTTCCACAGTTGGTTTCTAGGATTTGTCATCAGAATGATGAAACTGTTAGGCTAGTCAAACTCATAATCACTTCAGTTCTCCAAGAGTACCCTCAACAAGCTCTTTGGATCATGGCCGCAGTTTCAAAGTCCACAGTTCCTGCAAGGCGGGAAGCAGCTGCTGAGATCATTCAAGCAGCTCGTAAAGGTCGCCATCAGGGAACTGATGGCAGCAATTTGTTCATTCAGTTTGCTAGTTTGATCGACCATCTGATAAGGTTGTGCTTCCATGCGGGTCAGCCCAAGGCAAGGACTATCAACATCTCAACTGAATTTAGTGCATTGAAAAGGATGATGCCTCTTGATATAATAATGCCCGTCCAACAGGCTCTTACCGTTTCTCTACCGATGTGTGATACAAATCCAACTGACCCACATAAGCTTGATATCTTTTCTGCCACAGATCTTCCTACCATATCGGGAATAGCTGATGAGGCAGAGATCCTTTCATCACTACAACGACCGAAGAAAGTACGTTCAACCACTAAACGAACATTTTTCTCTTAGCTCCATATTTTTCTCATCTATTTTGTGCACATGCAGATCATAATTAGATGAGTACTTGGGATTTTCCCAATAGTTTAATATGATAGTATTCAGTCTTGTAAAGTTATTTCAAACAGTACAGAGAATACGAAGGCCGGTATCTAGAAGGGGGAGGGGGTGGGCATATTTGAGAACAGTCCACAATATCAGATTCTATTGACTTCAGCTCATCTAGGTAGGGACCAGGTACATGGCACACTTGATTGCTACCAGTTAAGGGCTTTCTATCTTCTGAAACAAATTATTTCAAACAGTACAGAGAATACGAAGGCTGGTATCTAGAAGGGGGAGGGGGTGGGCATATTTGAGAACAGTCCACAATATCAGATTCTATTGACTTCAGCTCATCTAGGTAGGGACCAGGTACATGGCACACTGGATTGCTACCTGTTAAGGGCTTTCTATCTTCTGAAACAAATTAGTGTAGATGGGGTCAACCACTTCATCAAAGAAATTAGTATCCATGCATGTATTTATTATGTTATGTTAACTTTATACATATAATCACTTTGTAAAATCAATGTCTTAAGACTTCATAAGCAGGTTGAACTTAAAAAAGGGTGTTAACATCTATCTAATTTATATAATTACATTGTAAAACCAATTTCTTAAGACTTCATAGGCAGGTAGAACTTAAAAAAAAGGGTGTTCTTTGTTAGATAAAACTCTATTTCATATGTGTCATTTGTAGAATCTTTGTTATTCTTGAAGGTAGTGAGATTAATTTCTGCCCCAAACAATGATGTAATATTTTCTTTCTTCTCCTATTTTGGCTTGTTAGGTTGTTTTTATTGGTAGTGATGGTGTTGAACGTCCATTCCTTTGCAAGCCCAAGGATGATCTCAGAAAAGATGCACGCATGATGGAATTCGTGTCAATGATCAATCGTTTATTATCCAAATATCCTGAAAGCCGTCGGAGGAAGCTCTACATTCGCACCTTTGCTGTGATCCCACTGACTGAAGACTGTGGTATGGTAGAGTGGGTACCTCACACACGTGGTCTCAGACACATACTACAAGATATCTATATAGCCCATGGAAAATTTGACAGGCAAAAAACTAATCCTTTGATCAAGAGGATATATGATCAGTGTCAAGGCAAGATGCCTGCAGATGAAATGCTGAACACCAAAATTCTTCCAATGTTCCCACCAATTTTCCACAAATGGTTCCTGACAACATTTTCTGAGCCTGCTGCATGGTTCAGGGCTCGAATTGCATATGCGCACACCACTGCCGTTTGGTCCATGGTTGGTCACATTGTCGGTCTTGGTGACAGGCATGGTGAGAACATCCTCTTCGATTCCACCACTGGGGACTGTGTCCATGTTGACTTCAGCTGTTTGTTTGATAAAGGCTTGCAACTGGAGAAACCTGAGCTGGTTCCCTTCAGATTAACTCAGGTATTTCATGACGTGTGTTTGTGTGTGTGTATAGAGAAAAAGAGAGAGAGAGAGAGAGAGAGAGAATTTGCAGTATTTCTTTTCTTTATTAATCTATTCACATAATTAACATCTGTCTTGACCCATAGAACATGATTGATGGATTGGGCATCGCTGGATATGAGGGCATGTTCTTGAGGGTCTGCGAAATCACTCTTTCAGTACTTCGGGGACACAGGGAGACTCTGATGAGTGTTCTTGAAACTTTCATTCATGATCCTCTTGTAGAATGGACAAAATCTCACAAATCTAGTGGAGTGGAAGTTCAGAACCCCCATGCACAGGTTTGTATCGGTCATGTTTGTTCTTCACTTTGATTATGGGGCTTGTCAATTCTGTTTAATCGAATTTTGCTATCTCACTAGCTGGCCCATCAATTTTCACACATGCCCTTAGCCCAGTGTCTTAAGCAGGTGGCTCCAATTGGCAAGTCACCTGGTAAATAATCACTGGGCTGGGTGCTGACAATTTGAGGAAGCATAATTTTTTATTTTTTTTTGAGAATAAACAAACAATATCATTGATTAAGAAAACCAAATACAACAACAAAGAGGTGGACCAGTAGTGCTCAGAGAAAAACAACAAACAACAAAAACAGAAGCATCAACATGGCTAAAAAAACAACCAAAGCAAAACAAACTCCTTCACCTCATCTCGTACATTCATTCCAATTCCTAACTCAAGAGTTCATAGAAAACTCCCCATTAATCCTAAACACAACAACCCAAGAGCTAGCTAGCAAAATCAGATCATGCCAAACCACCTCCAGGCATCTAGAGATTCCTTCAAAGATACGTTGGTTTTTCTCCAACCAAATTGTCCAAATGGTTCCAAAACTTTGATTTGCCGACTGTTGAAACCGTGAATATGGGAAAGAGAAAAAGCTTCTGCCATTGATGAAGGCGGGGAAAATCCTAACCCAATAACCTTCTGCCATTCGCCCCATAGTCTTAAAGCAAAGGGACATCCAAAAAAAAGGTGCGAAGCCTCATCTGCATAATTCACACACAAGAAACAACAGTGGGGAGGCAAATGCATAAAAGGAAGTCTCTTTTGCAACTCATCACCCATATTAAGCCTATTATGGGCCATAATCCACCCAAATTTTTTAACTTTGGATGGTATATGAGCCTCCCAAATGAAATTAGCCAAAGGCAAAGGTGGGAAAGAGGGATCGTCAATAAGGAAATGGAATAAAGATTTACACGTAAAATTACCAGACTGGTATAGGGACCATCGAAAGCAATCATTGCCAAAAGACAGGTTTACAGGGTTCTGCTGGTTGAGCAACTCCTCATATTTGGCTCGTTGCCCAACCGTAAGGGAGCTTGGGTTAAAAAGATTCCATTGAATGGGTTGGTTATGGTCAGGGGTAGCGATAAAGTGTGAAATGGAGTGATTTGGGAAAATAGTGGCATGGTAAAGTCTAGGGAATCTTTCGGCAATGGAAATCTCACTAATTCATCGATCCTCCCAAAATTTGAAAGAATACCCATCTCCAACTACTGGCATAACGAAGGGGAACATAACGGGAAGGATAGAAAGGATAAATTTTCAAGGACTTTTAAAGGTGGTGCGGATAAAAGGGATAATTTTCCTGCAAAACTCAATAGACCCATATTTACTAGTAATAACCTTGCCCCAAAAAGACTTGTCATCCTTGCAAATCCGCCAAATCCATTTGGCACAAAGAGCAATGTTTTTCTACACCATGTTACCAATACCCAATCCTCCTTTAGACATAGGTCTCTAAACACTTTGCCAAGAAAGAAGAGAAGAACCCCCACTATTATCCGCTCCTTTCCAAAGGAAAGATCTAATACGTTTCTCAATTTCATGGACCACCGAAAGAGGCATATAGAAGAGGGAAAGGTAGTAAGTGGGAATAGCTGACAGAACTGAATTAATAAGAGCAAAATGACCACCTCTTGAGAGAAATCCTCTTTTCCACCCATTCAATCTATGAGAGATCTTCGAAATAATCGGGTCCCAAAAAGATTTACTTCTCGGATTGCCTCCTAAGGCAAGCCAAGATATTGGAGTGGCCAAGAAGTCTTGGCAATGATTTTATACAGACTTGTCACAAGACTAATAGGTCTGTAAGCTTTTGGGCGCCATGAGTCTCTTCACTTTGGTATAAGACAAATAAAAGTTTCATTTGTCTTGATTTAACCACCCTGTTCTCATAAAAATCCTGCATGACCTTCATTACATCTTCTTTAATGATATCCCAAGACTTCTGATAAAATGCCATAGTGAATCCATCTCGCCCGGGGGCCTTGCTTCCACTGCAACTGAAGACTGTCTACCGAACCTCATCTTCCTCAAAGGGTCTGTCCTACCACCTAACATCTTCATCACAAATCGGGTTCTAATCGATACCCGCAATGTCCCATAGCTCAAGCCTTTGTGAAGAATAAACATCAGAAAAATAATTAATAAAAGTCTCTGAGATGCCCTCATCATCTTCCACTAGAGAACCATCATCATGCTCAATTTTGGGAATGAAGCATTTTGACTTTCACTTGCTAAGAATTCTATGGAACAATTTAGTGTTAGCATCACCATCTTTAAGCCATTGTAACCTTGCTCTTTTACCGGCCATCCTAGCCTCCATCAAGCAAATGTTTGCAAGTTCAATTTTAGCTCGTCTTCTGAACACATCAAGGTCTTGGGACATCTCATTATGCCCTTCCAAAAAATTCACACAACCAATCAACTCTTCCAAATCATTTTTCTTCTTATGACTGGTGCCAAAAACATCTCTATCCCACCCTTTAATAGCTAACTTGACATCCTTCAGCTTAAGCATGAACCTATGGCCTTCGTGGCCATAAACAGTGGAATTCATCCACCACCTTCTAAGATGATCAAGAAAATCGCGATGCTCTAGCCAAGCATTCTCAAATTTAAACGGAGAAGGCCCCCATCTAAACACTGTCGAGTCCAACACGATTGGGCAGTGGTCCGAAACAACTCTCAGGAGAGCCTCTTGTCTACAACATGGAAACATCACCTCCCATGCTGAAGAGAAAAGAAATCTATCCAGGCGACAACAAATAGGATTCACTCGAAAGTTCGACCAAGTAACCATAGCATTAAGAAGAGGGGGATCTTTCAACCTCAGTTCACTAATAAACAAATCAAACATCTGCATGTTGGTGGTCAAACGCGGACTGTTGATTTTTTCCCCCACGTTACGCTCTGTGTTGAAATCACCACCCAAACACCATTCCTCACCACAAATCACGCTAAGACTAGCCAATTCATCCCAAAACAATTGCCTTTCAGCGTACCTCGAAGGGTCGTAAACGCCTGAAAGCCACCAACATCTTCCATCGTCACCTCTAATCTGAATGGAAATGGAGAAATCTCTGATAAAATTGTTAACCACTCCACCTGCTGATCCAATAGCTGGAAGCAAGAGTCAACTCTTGAATCTCGAACCCCACAACTGAGAAACCAATCTACGATCAACAATCTTCCTTTTTGTTTCTTGAAAAACAACAATGCCGGGTTTCTCCTTACACAGAGTTCTTTTAATGATGCACCTCTTCCGGCTCGAGCCACATCCTCTTATATTCCATGATAATATCTTCATTGAGTAACCTTGTTGATCTGTTTTGAAGCTCTAACAGTGTCGACAATTTCCTTTATCGTCAGATCACCATCTGGTTCAATAGTACTGACATTCCCTTGAACCTGTCTTTTGCTAATAATTATCTGTGCTTTTTGAAGAACACTAGCAAGAGGTTCCATTGAGTCTATTGAATCCTTAGGATTTACACTCGTGCCCCCAACCCAATAATAGATAGGCCGAGCTCTTGCATGGGCAAGAATTGGGGCGCAATCGACGTCTGGCCCACCTAAAAAAGGTGTGATTTGTCGGTAATAGCACTTACCGTACGAAAATTTGTTGAGCCACCTTTACCAGAGACGTGGCCATCTTGTCGTGTGCTAATTGGATCTGTACGATCACTGCCTTGCACCACCGCACGCCACGATCTCAAATTACTCTGGCTGTCAGTCTCAATCCTCCCCTTTGATTTACCTCGATCAATGTGCTCAGCATGGATATGCTTCCCTGAGTTGGATTCCTTCGTTGCTCTCCCTTCTGATGGCCGGACATTAATTCCGACATTAATTCGGCGACCCTCCAACTTGAAAGTTTTCACTCCCAAGTTCGAACCATTCAGACATACCAGAATAATCTCCAGAACGAAGACGCCGGCACCTCCCTTAACTTTAATCTTCATAAACCTTAAGAATGACAGATCGCTTGTCTCTGTCGCCATCTCCAACAAGCCTTCTGTAGATCACCCAACATTTGAAAAGTGTCCGGCATCCACAGTTCTAGCGGAACTCCATCAAAGCCCACCCATCCATTGGAGTATCTGACTCTTCTCTTGCTCCATTGAAGAGACGAGTGCCACTCAATAGACCTAACATCCTCGTTATGAAAGGATGAAAGCACAATATGTTTCTCCTCATGAGATTCACACCAGAGTAAAGCACGGTCATCCCCCATAGCACAAAGATGGATTCTACGGCGAAGAAGTGTGGCAATCTGATTAGCAACACCATTCCACCAAAAAGACAGATTGGAACGAAATATGACAATAGCAAGCTCCCAACACCCATTCTTAACGCCAAATTTACTAGCAAATGAGAAGGCATGCGGCTAAAGATGGATTTTTACTTTGGCATTGAAAAAGAAATATGAAAATGTTAGGTATATGTGAATGCATTGTTTGAAATGGCATTTTTCTACCAGCTTGAGCCAATGATGAGTATCACCAATTATTGTAGCTAGGAAAATCAAGTTTCCATTTGGTTTTTTGACCTTATACATTCATATATATGATAGACAAATTGATAATTGCGTAGCTAACTGGTGTTTGTGAATTTCAGAGAGCCATTGGTAACATAGAAGCACGGCTCCAGGGGGTAGTGGTTGGTGTTGGAGCAGCACCATCTTTGCCTTTAGCAGTAGAAGGTCAGGCTCGCCGCCTAATAGCTGAAGCAGTATCACATAGGAACCTGGGAAAGATGTATATTTGGTGGATGCCTTGGTTCTGAAATTTTCTGTTGAAAGAAGCCTTGGCTGTAATTTAACAGGGATATAGGTATGTTGTATCGTTCAATTCTTCCTTTTTAATTGTTATAACTTGGGCTTTCGGAAATCTTCTGTGGGGATTTTGTACTGCCCCCGCAGTTGGGTCGCGATTGTTTAGAGTTAGATATCAAGTTTATAGTAACTCATTGATCCAAGCAAATCTTATTCAGTTCCGAGAGTACAACCCATTGTTCAGCTTTTGAACAGAGTATAGAAGAGTTGGGTTGGTTTTGTTAGGACTTTGCCTGCATGTTGTATGTATGAGTTACAAGGATGGATGATTTTGAGGAGCTATGAAGTGGCAAATGATTTTTTGTATCTTTTAGAATCAGTACAAGGTGTTGAATGTATAGAAGTATAGAAGCATAGGATTTAGTGTAAACCAACTCTAATGTAATTAGACACTCCATTGATAAAAACATTTGTATTGAAGTATATGAAATTTCTGATTTCTCAAACTGTCATTTGTGTAACTTGGTTACATTGTTCATGTGTTATTTAACCTCATGTTGAAGAGAGTAACATCAAAAATGAAATAAAATGTCATGATCATTGCAAATAATTCTCTCTAAATAGCTATGTAGGCTTTCTTGTAATATTAAATCAAATGTTTTAAATACACAATCATTTGTAATATCGAATCAAACTTTTAGAAAATAGTGAAAGATTAAGTCAAAATTCCAAAAAAAAATAAAAAATAAAAAATAAAAAAGGGTCTGGCAAGTGGAATATGGATAGGACACCTGCATCTATCAAAGAGAAATAATAAAAAGTTTCCATTTGCTTCCTATTGGCTTTTGCATTTATGTCACCTACTTCCTCAAATCCTTGAAGATTTATTCTAGAAAATAGCTTTTAAGACACTGGAGAGAGCAATATCTTTCATTGAGGATATTCCCAAATTTCCAAACTTCTTACTTCTCCCTCTCGTGTTTCTTTTCCTCTCTGTTTCTCTCTCCTATGGGCTCTGTTCAACTTGGAGATAATGAGGCAATCTCCAACAACAGCCTGCATGACATTTCAGATGCTCTGCAAGTGAAAGGTGAGAATGAGACCAGCTTCTCAAGCAGCAGATTAATGGCATTCATTGAATCTATTATCGCCAAGAAAGAAGATGAGAAAGAGCCATTTTATGTTTTGGATTTGGAGATGGTTTCCAACCTTACCAACAAATGGAATAGCAGCTTACTAAACATAAGGCCTTACTATGCTGTAAAGTGCAACCACAACCCTGCATTACTCATCGAATTAGCAAGACTCGGAGCAGGATTCGACTGCGCTAGCCGGGCTGAAATCCAAGCCATCTTGGCACTTGGGATCCCTAGCAATTCCATTATTTACGCAAATCCATGCAAGGCTGAGTCCCATATCAAATATGCTGCTACTGTAGGTGTCAAGCTCACGACTTTTGATTCTCTTGAAGAACTCGAAAAGATGCAAAAATGGCATCCAAATTGTACCTTGTTGCTCAGAATTAAGGCCGGAGATGACGGCGATGCAAGATGCCCATTAGGACCCAAGTATGGAGCATTGCCTGAAGAGGTCACCCTTCTTCTACAAGCTGCCAAAACTGCCCAACTTACTGTTGCAGGAGTGTCTTTCCATGTGGGCAGTGGAGTTAGAAAATTGCAGGCTTATTACAGTGCTATAGAAGCAGCCAAAGCTGTGTTTCACACAGCTGAGCAACTTGGCATGCCGACACTTCACATTCTCAACATTGGTGGAGGCTTCTCTGTTGGCCAGAAGTTTGATGAAGCCGCAGTCACTATTAGAGCTGCACTTGGATCCTACTTCTCCAACAACCCTTCAGGTCCGTCTGTGATTGCCGAGCCAGGGAGATTCTTTGCTGAGACTTGCTTCACATTGGTGACAACAATTATTGGCAAGCGGGTGCGTGGTGACCGTAGAGAATACTGGGTCAATGATGGTTTGTATGGTTCCATGAATTGCATATTATATGATCATGCAACTGTTATTGCAATGCCACTAGCTTGTTCTTCCAGTCCCGCAAATCCAGCATGTCAGGGATCAAAGACATTTTCTTCAACAGTGTTTGGACCAACATGTGATGCGCTCGACACGGTTCTAACTGGTTGCCAATTACCAGAGCTGCAGGTGAATGATTGGTTATTGTTTCCCAACATGGGTGCTTATACGGCCTGTGCCGGGTCTAAGTTCAATGGGTTTGATACTTCAGCCATTCCTACTTATATATTGGCCAACTCAAATCCAACTTAACATAAGCCTGAAGACTTCCTGCTTTGCTGCTTTGTGGGTGATTGCAGTTCTTTTCTGCTTTGTAGTTTTAGCTTGTAAGGAAGATTTTGTAGTTTGCTGTTAAGTTCACAAGATATTACAGAGTAGAAAGAGGTGAGATTTTCTTACCTCAATTTCTGATCACCAAGAATTGGATTTGAAGAGTTGCTTCTTGCTACTAATGAAACTTGGGCAATTGAAAAAACTTGAATCAAGTTACAGAATGAATTGTCAATCAGTTTAGTACTTGATTGACATCTAACTATATGTGTTCATGAATGATCAAATTCATGTTTTGTGCACTGTGGAACACGTGGTTTACTCGATGGAAATGCCTGAAATAAACTAGTTCAACAGAAATTGGTTGGGATCTGGCTGCTTGAATTGAAACTCATTTCTTTGCCCTATTTACTCACTTTACAATCTTGAGAGGGAAAAAGTAATAGAGAAGAAAAGATGATAGCATCATTTCCAGCAGAATATATTCTTCGAGACTATCCATGTGAGCATTATTATCACAGGTTATTGCAATATACAAAGAACCCTAGAAACTGATTGTTCATTCAAGACAATATTCCAACAAATTATATGTTCCATATATACAATAGTTATGACACTGTTTTCAATAGGTGGACCTGTACAAAATTCCTTCAGCGATCTTCTTTGAAGGATCTCGGCGGGGATTTCTTCTCCCTGAAAATCCTATCAAGACACGGGAAATTCCCATCAGTAAGTGAAACAAATATGTAAAGAGAGGCATATTAGGGGTTAAAATTGAGTAACAGCGAAGAAAGACCAACCAAAAACATGAAATGTAATTGTCATCAATATAGATCATAGAGAACTGAGATACTAGAAAATTCTATTAATATAAATCAGCTTGCATTTAAGCAATGTATTTTCAAGATTCCAGAGACCAATGCAGAATCCCTAGTCCTCAGGCTTAAGTTGACCAAGATTTACAACAGAAAAGATTCAATGGCTCATCTAGCAATAGAAAATAGAAGCCAGCATTTGCATACAAAAGCACCTATAATAAATTATTATTGGGTTGATTATATAGTATCAAGATAATTAAGATTCCATCAGAGTTCTGCAACATGAGATACAAGCATGAAATGTATGATTCAATTGTAGAGATTTTCTGATATCATAAAAAAATTATGGTAAGGAATCAGAGTTCTTGAGATTAGGCACCATGCACAACAAACAGTCAAATACGATAAGGAATTTACACCTGAGAAAATAAGTTAAATTTCCTGTCTGAAAGTACGGAATCTATTGAGTTTGTCCCGCCACATTGCTGAAAAGATGAAAACAAAAGAAATTAACATCATCAGTCTTCAGAATATACTATGACAGGAATGCAAGGTTCAGAAAAAAAAAATGCCTGACATACAATCTTCAGAAACATGGTCCAAATGGTATGGTGATAATGGTGTTTAGCAGCATATGGATCAACATGCATTAGAAATGGTAAGAACATTCAAAAGACTAGGCTCCCACACAGAAATTTTAGAAAAGGTTGGGGACAAAACGTGCTTAAAATTGACATTTCAGCTATGCGGCAAAAGAAAGTCGCTACTTCAGCATGAAATCTAGTTTTTTTTAAAAAATAAAAATAAAAAAAAATTGATCTTATGTATCACTTCTATGATATCATCAACAGATTTGGACTGTTACTATAAGTAGGACCCTTTCCCATCCATTCCTTTAAAACCATGACCAGAAGGTAACGGGACTTCCCATTCCCGTTAAATGCAAAATGTAAGTATACAGCACAACAAAAGCAATCAAAAGGCTGATTTTACTACATACCTGCATCTTTATATCTTTCCTCTTTGACAGCTATGTTCATATTCCTCACCAGATCAAGTTCCTCAGAAAGTTCATCAGGACCTTCAGCAGCACTGGACAAGATAAAGTTCACAGCTCAGTTTAGAACCTAAAAAGAATTTAATAGTCACTTCATAGAAGAGAGAGAAGCAACTGGTTCCTCGTTCAATGTTGTAATATAAAATCTGATTGCGAAATGTAACACATAGCTCTGAGATCGAATTGAATGCAACATTGATATGGTTGAGTGAGTTGATTACTCAAGAAACCATGATCAAGATAAGAAGCTCTTTTGTAGTTGCACTCTCATGATTTATCCTGGAACAGGAACATGCAAATAAAAAAAAAAAAATCTCACTTTTCCAGAAGGATGCTTTCTCTAACAGTTCAAAATGATATTCTCTGTTAATAGTAGCTTGATATGATATGCATTGGTGGGCCTCCATCTATCAGCTACAGCTTTTGGGTTCATTGGTTTCTAACATAGAATTAGATCATTGGTTTTGTAAGAAGTTTTGGATTCAAGTCTCATTGGCATTTGCATTTTCCCTATTTGCACGATTGGTATTTGTTTCTTCTTCTACATCTCTTTTGTGTCTCCACATGCAGGATGGGGCTGCATATAAGGGGGAGTATTAATAGTAGCTTGATATGCATTGTTGGGCCTCCACCTATCAGCTAAAGCTTTTGGGTTCAGTGATTTTTAACATTCTCAAAAATGAAAATAGGGTTTTGTCATTAAGGAACCTTCATAAAAAGTTGATAAAAACAGAAAGATAAAACTCTAGTTCAGTAACATTTATGTACGTACCACAAGAAACGCCTTCTTAAAACATCAAAAGCATGGCGGAAACAATAGACAATCTTAGAAGTTCATCCTTAGAGAAGAATAGTTGATTATTTGTATTCCCTATGACGGGATGAGCAACTTGTACTTAAGAAAATGTTTTGTTGATATTTAATTCAACAAAGTACTTTCCCAAGTACATAAGATCAGCTATTATGTAACCACTTCTTCCACTCTACTCTATCAAGGATCAAATCTTTTGTTATATCTAAAGGAGCTACATGTTTCTTAATTATCTCCACCCATATGTCTTTAGTCTTCGTTTTTCGTTATGATTATCATTAATAGATAACATGTCCCTCTTCAAAACCAATGAGTCTAATGGCATTTGTTTTATATGGACAAACCATCTTTGATCAAATTGTCCTTGTTTCATCTTTTCATTGGCATTGGAGCTACTCCTAATGTCCTACCACCTCCCAAATATTTTCATTTCTAATTTCATTTTTTTAATATTTTACCCCATAGTTGTCTTACATTTGCAATCTATTATACTTTTTTAATATATATATTACCCAACCTGTTATTTTGTAAACCATGGCTAACCTACTAATGGTCTTATAAAATTATTGCTCCACTCATTAGACATTTTTTTTAATTAGACTTTATAAAATCATTTAATTAACTACCGAACTCTCACTTCCCATAAACAATTCCAAATCCCAATAAGCATACCTTCAACTCTAAACCTTTTCTCAAGTCAACAAAGCCTTCCTCCAACTACATAGGGTCAGCAATATGAATTTACTTCCTCCACTCCACTCTAAAAAGGGCTAAGTTGACAGTAATATTCCTTAACCCTTTGCTTTTTCTTATTTTTCTCATAAAATAATTATTATTTTAAATACCTTAATTCTATAAAACAATTTGTTTCCATTGATTAACCCAAAGTTATATATTCTTCAAAACCTTTTCAAAGATTTTCATTTAACAAATTTTCAAATATGTTTTTCACCTGTCCTTACTCTCATCATCTTTCAACTGTCAATCTTATTTCATGTACAAAATTAGCATTAGCACGTTAGGAATCTAGCTTTACCATGGTATTAATGATGGAGTGGTAGGGAGAGATGCACAAACTTCGCAAGAGGGAATGAGAACAATAAGATCAATTCCCAAGGAAATAAACAGCCAATAAGTCAGACCAGAAATAGGATGGAACCCATGGTAAGAAGTTAGAAGATATTACGATTCCCATGGTAATAAAACATCCAATAAGTCAGAGTAGCAAATAGGATTGAACCCAATAATGATCAGTACCTGTCCAAGGACACATCATAAACTGACTTGGCATGATTTCCTCTCCATGTTCCATAAACAATTTTAATAGCATCAGTCAATACAATCTGCTTGTTAACAAAAATTGGTACCTGCGTATAATTTTTTTTATATCATAAGAACAGCTTTAATGCAATTAAAAAAAAAACACTCGTCCAACTTAAATCAACTCAACCATACAATTTGAAATGATGCATATGAATTGTTTCTTAGATTTCTGCACATAACTGAAGTGAAAATTCAAGAAAGAGCAGGAAGAGTAAAGTTGGAGCCAAGTGAAGCAACAGGAAGAGGAGGAAGGAGGGGGTTACAATTTTAAGGTCCCAACCTTCTCGCCTTTAAGGCTATCCCTTCCCTTTCTTGATCCAAGCTTTATCATTCTTACAGTTCTCATCTAATTATTTTGAATGTATCAGCTTTATGATTCTTACAGTTCTCATCCAAAGTATGAGCATATTTATTTCATGCCAAAAGATGGTAAATAAACTAAAAAGAATAGGTCAAGAGAACATATTATTCAAGTTTTATGAAGTCCTATTGAAAAGAAAAACACAATAGAAATCCCCTAAACAAACACAGTTTTATCAAAACCACAATTCAACAAACTCACCAAGACTCGGGACTTCTTTTTTTTAGCAGAAACAAGTAGATTATATTAATTGATAATAAAATGTCATACATAGATGGGTGAAAGCACCGAAGACTTAGGACTTAGTTTCAAACTCAACCTCAAACCAAACAAGTCAACTAACTAAACAATTGAACAAAGTATTAGATCTCTGGAACAAAATTCAATATTTACAGGTGCCTCTTGAAAAGATAAAAACAATAAGAATTTTCTTGACAAAGTCAAATTCATAAATGATAGCTTTGAATTGGTGGATGGTCAAAAGGATTAAAGCAAGAAATTTTGAAATCAAAAGACATTTCTCTACTCAGTTCTTCCATGGAAAGTCCACCCCGCCGCCACCCCCCCCCCCCCCCCCCCCCCCAAAAAAAAAAGAAAAGCACTAGAGGTTCTCGAACTTGGGCTACATATAAAAACTAAAAAGTAACCTAACAGGTATAACAATGAAAGGCTACCCAGTACCCATCATTTCTGCAATCCTGGTGTAAGCAAAAACAAGATCCAATCCAATTATTGCACTTCATCACTGGTTGTCACCCATGGGTGTGTTACCATAACAGCATACATGACTATGTTGCACATTATTGTGTTATAACTTACAAAAAAACTTTTTATGATGCTGAATTAATCATACTTTTCAACAAGCACCCAAAGGAATGGATAGTTTCTCACAAGATCTTCCTCTTCTTCACCTCCCTGTACCAATTCCCATAGCCAATGTTTTACTACCTGGCATTCTCTGAGCTATGAATGTATAGGCAAAGTAGCCATGCCTAGAGTCTAGACTGCATTACTGATCATGTAATAAAATAACAACTACGTAATGTATAACATCTCTAACATTACCTTGCATCTGGCTGCCACATTTATGGCATCAGAAGGACGTGCATCAACACTGAGAACAGTGTTTTCACCTGGCTGCAGATTAAACAAGCCTTTCATTTAAGAAAAGATCTTTAATATGAATAATACACTTAAAGAAAATAAAGTATAAAGGGAATCTATGCTTTAAGATAACTAACTACCAGCTTAAAGAATATGTAGTCAGCAATTACCTTTGTGAAATATATTCTGGAGTAGTAAGTATTGACCACCCTTTCTGTAATCCGCACCATTTTTACCTGAAATTGAAAAAGAAAAAGGAAAGACTTTCACAAGCTTGAAAGATAAAAGAGTATAGTTATATAGTTCCCACACTTCCACAGGCAGCAAAGTATTTATAGTAATCCCAAGACCTAAGAAAGTCAGCTGAGATAGTGTTAACTGTTATCATCTATGTAGATGTAATTTTCATAGAAAAATGAGCAGCTGCTTAGTGACCATGTATACTACCAGAATACTTCAATATGCCATGTTTACAAATAGTATGGAAATTTGTCACATGGTCCTAGAATCAATGCGATCGACTTTCAAGAGTTTGTGATGAAAAAACATGGTCCCAAACACAATGGCTTCTGCTAGACTGCTAGACTGCTAGACTGCTTGAACTACTCCCACAACGATGGCATGCAAAAGCACATTGGCAATGGGATTGATTTGCGATGATTCCTTCACACAATTCATGAAGCATCAAAACGCGGTCTTAGAACCAGCATTGCAAAGGGGGACTTTAAAGGAATTTCAACGATCCAGCAAATGCTCATGCTCATGCAATGTGACTTCTACCTAGTGCTCTAAATGTTGAGGTAAAGAGTACAAAAAAGAGTATTGAAAACACCAGGACTCACTCTTACCGTCATTCTCTTCAAACGTGTCATCCAATCAGTGACATTAATTCATAATTGGACTGAAAAAATCTCACTTCACCTATCTACCACCCAGAAAAAACAACATCTTATGTTAGCAGGATAGTGGTTTGGTGATAGACTACCATATACCCATGTCCTGAGACAAACTAGAAAACATACTACCATTCGATAATGTCACACAAGGATAAATAAAAATCATGGCGAGCAGAGCCATCAAAACTTTCACCGCATGAAGGAGAAGGAAACTAAAACCACCTCCAAATATGTTTCCAGTAACAGAGAAAATCAGCTCCTCACCTCATAACCAAGCCCCTCTGTAACATTCTTCAAAAACTGAAATTGGTCTGGGCATTCCTGCATCAAGCCAATCTTTCAGAGCCAAGTAAGTGAAAAACCAAATAATAATAACAATAATAATAATAACAACAACTTGATAAAATCTAACCAAATCTCCGTCCTCCCTTAGACCACCCACAAGCTTTTCAATGGCAAAGTCCCCTGCACTAACAAATGAAGAAAATTCATACATACATGCTCATCTCTTAACTAAAAACCACATACCAACAACACACATTAGCATGATTTGCCAAGATCATGATTTCACATACCTACAATAATCGGCAACAGCAAATCCCCGTCACAAACAACTTTAAGAAAAATAGTAGGACTCTGAAACCGCTGAAGAAACCCCATTCCAATCGAACCAACATCAGCCTTCGGATCCCTCCTATTCGAAGAAACAGGAACTAACTGACTAGACCTCCACTTCGTCTCGT
Organism: Paratinospora sagittata; assembly: GCA_035771175.1. Taxonomy (NCBI): domain Eukaryota; kingdom Viridiplantae; phylum Streptophyta; class Magnoliopsida; order Ranunculales; family Menispermaceae; genus Paratinospora; species Paratinospora sagittata. Next base: position 33,250,566 of record CM069594.1, read on the forward strand.
CCACAAACCCTTGCCTCCTCAAATCATAATGCTTCACAGTCTCTACACAATCAAACCAATGCACTACTATTCAAATATCCCCAAAATTTCACAAAAAAAAAAAAGAAGGATCTTTCTCATCACATAGCTTTGGAAACGAAAAACAAGTTGCGAAATCGAACCAGATACCAATAAGAAAGCTTCGACGAAATCGTCGCTATCGTGGCGTTGATGATCGTCGCCATTGCTCGATCTGCGGTTGGAGTTTCCTTTGGAAGAAGACTTACACGAAACGACGAGTGATTTGGTTTTACGAAATCTTGAATGTGTGAAACCTAATTGATGATGAGGAGCAGAGAGAGGAGAGGAAGAGCAGCAGAGAGAATTGGAGATGGTGGAATGAATCGGAATGGATTGATCGGAAAATGCCATGAATCTGGACGGAATTCGGATCCAAGGACGAGAAATTCCAAGCATTCTCAATCTCAGGTGAGAAAAGAATCTGAAATACGGTGACGAAACAGTTCTGTAAGTTCTCAAGAACAAGAAGAACAGGAACAACAACAACTAACAACTTTTTTACAAATAAAGCCATAAACGAGCTTCTATAATAACAAGAGAGGAATTTTAAGATATTTTTTCCTGTACTTCGAGTGTTGAGTGACCTTATCCAGCACTCAGCTTCGATGTCCGCCAGGCAACAAAGCTGATCTCAGATTGGGTCCAAAGATGTGATCAGCGTGGCAATAGCCAATAGGTTATTAAAACAATAATAACACGTGGCTTAAACCCAATTGCATCTTGCGATTTATTTATAGATAACGTTTATGCATCTTTGGAGTGATTTCAGCTTCTTTTCTTCTTCTTTTTTCTTTTTTTTTTTTTTTAAACTAAGCCCATTAACAAAAAAAATTAAAATATTCTCAATTGAATGCGTTAGATTTATAATTTAAATATAATTTTTTATATTTAAAATTTTAAAAATATAAAAAATACATTTAATTGACTAAAATTTAAAAATATTTTTTCAAAATTTAAAAAATATAAATAATATTTTTAAAAAATAATAAAATATTATTTTTTAAATTTTTATTTTTTAAGTTATATTTTTATTTTTAAATTACGAATCAAACACAGCCTACATACACAAAAAATGTCTAATTTTAAAATTTTAAATAGGTAGGAATAATTTATTGGATATTGGTCCTGATGTTATAACTTTGCACCCTAACATAGAATGACAAATATATATAAAAAATATAATAAGCCGGATGAGATAAAAAAAAAATCCTTTTGATGAGGGTCACTGCAACCATATCTTTTTGATGTGGGCTCCATTTCATAAAATAATGATCCATGTGAGCCTATTAGCTAAATGATTTATGAAATTTTTAAATCAATAAAGCCATCACAATCCTTATCCATGACCAAATGATATATGTTTTATAGTAATGATTTATTTTGAGTAGTGATTCCACGCCTATATAATATATGTACAAGGTCAATTAAAGTGCAAGCCTCGTGCATTGAATAAACCCTTGGGTTCTATTAAAACAACCTGAAATATTTTCCATAGTTAATATTAGAGCTGGTCATGGAATGAATTCACATAAGCTTTAACATGTCTTACAAGTAAAAGTGTTCATCAGAGAGTCAAGAACCTCAGAGATCTAATGAGGAAACAGATAACAGCTGAACTCAGGTGGATCTTATGAGGCGTAAAGGGAATAAAATGAACCACCAAACTTTTGAAATGCCAGGAAGGAATGATCTACAAACCATATAACAAAACCAATTTCATCATGCAAACTTAAGACTGCTTGGATTGCTGGGATTTGGGCAGCTCCTTCAATAACTTGATAAGCTCGTAAGTCCTCAAATGCCAACCGGAATAGAGACAGAGATCGATTGGGGTTAAGCCATCCTGAAAATACAATTAACTTTGTTAGCAAATGCAACATAAATCTTAACTACCAATCATCAAAAAAGTTTCATAAAAAACATATAATCTCAGTTTAATCGTCGGTTATGTAATTTATGACAGCAAGGAGATGCCCTCTTAAAATCTCAGCTCATTCCTACATCAGAAGGTTACAAATTTGAAAAGTTTCATTATCAAAGGTATCATTCATTGGGTCATTACCTGATTTCTTAGAGTCTTATCTGCTCCTTTAATTAGCAAAAGCTTCACTAGATCTGTTCTCCGGGTTTGAACAGCAAGATGCAATGGTGTCCAACCATACTGCCAAGTTCCAACATGTTCTCTTGTAAGATTCATTAACATTTCAAAGATCAAAAAATTGAAAACTTTTAACAACAAAACATCGTGAAACTTCCAACCGGACGTACATCATCGGCAAGGTTTATGTCAACATTATATAACAGAAGAATTTTGATTGTTGGAATTGAAGCAGTTTGGACAGCATAATGCATCAATGTAGCCCCATCCTGTTTTGAGAAGAAAATGGAAGAGACATGAATGAATACTTATGTCAGGTGCAGCATTTTAAATACCCAGCTTCATCTCTTTGACCTAGAATACAGTAAATGAAACCCAAATGAACCAAGACTGCTCCATAACCTCAATTAGGCACAACAGCCAGAACTAGACCCATTTTGTTAAGGGAAAAGCTGATATTCATATTCTTTTATCAGAAAAATATTAAGAAACATTCTCTGTCCTTTTGATAAACAGCTAGTAACAAATTAGCGTAAAAATTAAAGCTGAGAAAAAAAAAAGTTCGGTTTTTTTTTTTGGATAAAAAGTATCATGTTAAATTTCAAAAATTAATAAGGAAGAAATTCACTTCTATAGCCTGCAGATGGGTGTGAGCTATTGTATTTCAAATCCCCAACTTACCTTGTCACGGGTAAAAGGATTTGCCGATTCTCTCAATAGATAGTTGGTAACAGCCTGCTTTCTGCATATTATTGCTCTATGAAGTGCATTCAAACCATCCTGGGACAAGAATATGGTTTGTTTAAATGTAAAAGGAAAGGAACTAAATGAATAGGTGAATGATTGTTGGAGAGCTAGCTAAGCTTGCTTCTATCGATGATTCGTGCATAATTTTATACTAATACCAAGTTATAGGAAAACACACCTTATCTGCAGCATTGATATCAACATTGTGTTTCAACAATGCATCCACAAGGTAGAACTCGCCTGATGCAGCAAGAGTATGTAGAGGAAGCCATTTCTCCTGAAATTTGATATTGTCAATTGTAGCAGATAGGATGAAGTTTCCAACACACAGTATACAAAAATCACCAAGAATTTCATTAACATCAAATCCCTATCGACAAACTGAAAGAGCAAACTCAGATAAAAAATGAACTCTTGTCAAAAAACGAAGAAGATAAAACATGAACTAATAAAGTAAAGGATTTATTTTTAAAAAAATATAACCAAATTTTGCACTTATGAGAGCATGAAAACGACTGATGGCTAAATCAATCTTTTATCAACCACAGCCATTTCAAATTATGTCTGAATAATGGGATTAAAGCATATAAATTACCAAGAGAAATACCTCATAGATAATTTACTTGAGAGATAGGTAATCAAATGATGGGATTAGTATAAGGTGCAGTACTGCTTGTAATAGTGGCCCTACCTGTTGGGTTTCTTCCTATACCTATGAATTCATGCAATAGAAGATAAATTCTTTTCAATAATAGTATACATGGTCTACACTCATGCCATTTCTGGGCCTTCTCTCTTTCTTCTAGGTCCTTCTAACTTGTATCAAAGCACTTCTCACAATTAAGATAAATGTGAGAGGCAATCTATCCACATAAAACCACAAATACAAAATCATAACTGAACCAGTAATATAGTAAAATTAGGTATCAAAATTTGTAGAGACCAAGGAAAATAGAACACTATCTGAAAAATAAAAGAACTTACAGAGGTAGCATCTGCCAGATTAGGTACACGCTTATTCAAGAGAACTTTTTCCTCCTTTGTGAACAACTTGCGACGACCTACTCATTTAAGCACACAATTACAACATGTTGGTGTCCTCTGCTTCAGATCATACTTAATACAAAACAAACACCAATCTGCAATAAGCTGAGCAATTATACTCCACATCAAATGAATATAAAGTGGAGTATAAGAAAAGAACAGTAACTTGTATCCTTACATACTGTTCGAAAATTATAATGGACCAGAGGGAAAAAAAATCACACCATCTTGCAGCAAAGTTATGGGATATTCCCAAAAACAAAAAATCGTAAATTTTGTGTCAACACTGAAATAGTAGCAATATCAACTTATCAATCTTGACATTTTCTTACACGTTTTGGAATAAGTATTATTACCGCATTTGATTGGTGAAGTGGCAAGATGGAATTGCACAGAAGATGTTGCTAAAGCCCGTGATCATCAGACCAATCAACTGGGATTTGCAAATTAGAAGGTGTAATAACTAATAAGTATTAGGTATTATAGGATGATGCTAAAGTATTGAAGTGAAAGTGCTCCAGAGGATGGAATAGGCACAAAAAAAGACCTGATAACTGCCAACACAAAGATGATCGTGAATGATAAAGTAGGCTAATGTTGACAAACACAAAGTCGTATAGTTTAGGATGACAACATACAGAGTCTATATAATGTAAGACACAAGCATATACAAGTTCAATTGAATTAAAACGTTCCACTGATGCTGAAATGTAAAAGCTTCAAATGATCAAATATCCTCAGCACACACAAAAAAAAAAAAAAGATTATCATGAAAGCATTCTGGAAGTTCTATCTATACTGGTTGCGACTGGAGTTTGATATAAATGAGCAACCAGTACATTTCATACAATTATTGCGACAGTATTGTGCTTATCAGACTTAACCATAAGTACCCAAAAGTATTGTAATATGTAAGCAAGAACAAAAATCTATGCAACCAAAGAGATTGTTCTAAGTTCTTTCTCTTTTCAGTTTCCTTTCAAGTTTCAATTTGCACCATAATAAACAGATTAAACAACCACACCCACAAACCCAAAATCGCATCAAATCCAATCCAAACAAAACAACCCAAAATCATATTAGAAAAAAAAAAAAAGCAATTACCTTCAGATTTCTTCTCTCCTGGAACATAATCCCCACTATTAAAAAACTCTGAAATATCCTCCAATCCACGCCCATAAACCTCCAACCTAGGATTCCTTCCCATCACTCTACCACCACTAGAAGAAGAACATTCCAATTCACCATCATCTCCCTCAAAGCCCTCCTCAATCTCAACCCCACCCTCTTCCTCTTCTACCTCATCATCATACTCAGGATCGTCAAGAACCCTAGGCTTCAACTGCGACAACTTGAACTCTCGATACGACAAGAACTCCTGAGTGTTCTTCACTGGAATCGCTCTACTTTTCCTCTCAATGCGACTTCCGTACTCTATCTGCTGCAAAATCCTCCGTCTCTCCTTCTTGCTTATGTTGTATTCCGCCGCCGCTTCCGCCCATTTCTCCGGAACCAAGCTCTCTTGTTCTGCTTCTCCCGTTTTCTTGATCTTCTTTCTAATGGGTTTATCATTATTATCAGTGACGAATTCTCCGTTTGCTTGTAAGTATGGGTCTTCGAACGCGCCTTCTTCGAACACGACGCAGTCTCCTATAACGTGTTCTTCTTCTTCTTCTTCTTCTGATTCTGAGATTTGGGTGGGATGAGAGGTGGAATTGAGAGAAATTGAGAGGGAGATTGAGAAGGGTTTTCTTGAGAAAGGAAGGGTTTGGATTGACATGGGTTTAGTGGTGGTAGTGAAGATTGAGAATGGAGAGTTTGGGATTGAGAATAGGAGTTGAGAGTGTGATTTTTGGAGAGTTGGAAGCGCCATTAAAGTATTCTGGAGTAGAGGAACAGTGAGGAAATGAGAAGAAGAGCTTGGCCTGATCACTGAGTTTAGTAGGTGATGACGAGTTGACTCAGTTAAACAAATAAAAACAAAAGTGATAAATAGCAAATATTTAGATATAATTTTATGTTGATCCACCTGATGTAAGGTGAACGTGCTTTCTTTCCTCTCTCTCCTCGTTTTTTTTCTATTTTTTTTAAGTATTTTGTAATATATGGGGCCACCTTGTGCATGGCCCACCATTGGATGTGTTGATGCCCCTAGATACAGTACACCACCGTCCACCTCACCTTACCATGCGAAGATATATAATTGTGTCTGATAATTATAACTTTTAAATTAAATAATTTTTAGCATAGTAACAGATCGGTTTTATCTTTGAGGTCTTGTGTTTAAATTTTCTTATAAGTATATTTACTTTTTTATTTTATTTATTAATTATATATACTTTTTTATTATAAACTAAGTATATGTTAATACTTATTTATCTTATATACATAATTGAGTCATTATCTCGTTTTCATCTATTAGAACTTTATTTAATTTAATTTCATACTAAGCTAGCTAATTTAAGGTACCTTGAACACAAGAAAAGTTTTATTAATTACTGCTAACTTTTGAAATTAAATTAATAGTAGTAACATTAAAATCTTTCCAAAGAGATTTTGTTTTTTGAAAGAATAATATATATATATTTTAAGAAAACAACAAAGTTTTATGTTGGATTGTCAATAATTTGTTGAGAATACTTCTCTCAATTCAACCCCTAAATTTCTCATTATACATGAAAAAAATATATATTATCAGAAAAGTATTTAGTATCCTTAACCATATTTATGCCCATCTTTATATATATATATATTTAAATATTAGTTTGTATCATATAATCGTGGAAAAAAAAAGGATCTTCTAATTCAAGTTTCTATTTAAGATTATTCGTATATCAGCCAATGCACTGTAAAAATATGTTTAGTAGCTAAGAAATTTTTTTTTTAAGAACATAATACTTTTTTTCTAAAAAATGTATTTAAAATTCTTTTCTCATAATTGTTAAGTTGAACGTTAAATAACTAACTTCTTTAAATTTTGTATATAAAAAAATAATAATAAAATCTTTTTTCTTAACTAAACAAAAATATATATATTTTATCACCCACCAAATGATATATGTTTTAAATAAAAAAGAAAAAAAAAAAAAAAGTGGCCGTGACGCACGTGCACGGGGCAGTACAGAGTGTAACCCGTCTTCACCTGCATACTACACGTATTCACGTTGTGTTAGTAGTGGGAGAGAGAGAGACACTCTCAAGACTCCAACCCCAGACACACCACAACTGAATTCAATCGACTTGGTATTCAATTCAGCGCCGCACCACACCACACCAAACCACTTTCCTTGTCTCATAATCTTCCTCTTCTCGCCGGCCGACCGGCCGGCCATCTCTACCACCGGCGCCACCACCAATTCTCTGCCGTCAATCGCGCCGTATAGATTATCTCATCGGCGAGGCCGATTGATAATTTTCTTGACAAGGCCAGGCCATGGATAGAACGGCGAAGAGGGGGAAGACGGCTATTGGAGGAGGCGACGTCGTCGAGCTATTGAAGCGGGAGGTCGGTGAGGTCCTACCCAGAACCTTCGCCCATCGATTTGCTGCCTCCCAGGTTTTTTTCTATTTCTTTTTTTTTTTTTTCTTTTTTTTTTTTTTCTTTTTTTGTGGGGGTGCGGGTTTCTAAGAATAATTCTTGCTTATTCTGTATCTGGGTCTGTTTATTTTCATGGAAAGATTAATGGGTAGTTGTTAATTACAGCACTATTGGGCAATTTCAATGTTTGATTCTTAGTTTTGTTTCATTGTTGTTTCTGATTATTGGGCTGATATTTTTGGTGTCATTTTCTCATTGGTAGCTTTTTGGGGGAGCGGGAGATGTGGGTTTCTCATTAACTGTAGTGAAATAACATGTAAATCAGTGTAGACATGATTGTAATGGAGTGATGGATAACGACTCTTCTGTTTACCCCCACCCCCCCTCCCTTTTTTTTTCTATCTTTGAAAGTCATTGGATTGGTTGACTGATAAGGACTTAAGTTTGGATCGTTTGTTTGAATGTTAATACTCATATTCCTGACATAATTATTCAACTGGATGATGATGGTATAGTTCTCAACGCAACTCAACTCAACTGAGCTTTTTCCCTACTGCATGGGGTCGCCCTTTCCCAACTACATGGGGTTACATGAACTCGTTTTTCCCACTCTATTCTTAAATTACAAGAACTTCTATTTTTCTTAATTATATTTATCAATGTTATTTTAGGTCTTCCTCTACCTCTGCCATTACCATGGATTGTTAAAAGAGGTCACGCTTCCTTACTGGCGCATTAAAAAGTCTTCGTTGTATGTGGCCTAACCACCTTAATTGGTTTTTTCTCATTTTATCTGTGATTTGACAGTCCTAAATTGTAAAATGATTTGAGGGCTATGCACCACTATCAACTAAATTTTTGTGCTGTAGTTCGACTTCTTTAGCTATGTTGATGTTCCATATCAAAATTACCTCATGACAAAGGGTTGAATGACAAGGGAGAGACAATCTGCAAGGCTGCTAGAAAGGTTGTCCAGTAAGTGAATTTGAAAATTTTGGAAGCCTAGAGTTAGAGAGGTAGGTCTCTTGGAAAAAGGGTATTTAGAAGTCTTGTAGCTGACCCCAAATAAATGGCATTGGGCTTTATGTTAGTGGAGGTGTTCTTGGGATAGTTTTATTTAGAGACATTTCTTAATGTTCTTTCCCTTCTCTTGGATATTCCTGTACGTTGTTAGAGCTATTATCTTCTCGTTGTCTCTGCTTAAATACTTTCGTGTTCATTCACTGTCTACCTGTAATATCCATTGTTATTGTTTACACCATCTGTCAGGCACAAGTCTATGTTAATAAAAACACTTGACCTACTGAAGAAGCCAAAATTAACTGAAAAACACACAAAAATGCCTGAAATCAATGCATATCACAAAATTTCTACTTATTATTACGAAAATATTAACATATTGAAACATGAGAGATTTTCAAATTAGACTTGTACGATAAATAAAAGAGATTTATTTCCCATGAGACAATCTTTACTTAGAACATTAAATTGTAGGTTCTAAAAGCATGCTGACCAATCACTTATATCATGAACTGAAATAAAAACAAAAACAACTACATAATAAGTCTACATGGTTGGACAATCATGCCTACGTCCACAGGTGGAAAGATGATTATATTATACTGTAGAGTTTACAATAGAAGAGGCCATCTTCTAGGCATTCTGTTTCTTGCAAAACCACTCTCATGTAACTAAACATGGTAATCACTCAAACAATCTCGTGGTGTGCACTGCAAGATAAAAATAGAAATAATAAATAAATATTTATTATTATTATTATTATTATTATTATTATTATTTAAAGTAGTTTATTTTATTTTGAGATTAGTTACTTATTTTATTAGGATTCTAATTGTTTTATTTTAGTAGGATTTTAGTTTCTAAATCGCTGTACGATACATGTTAGGAATTTTAGATTTCTATAAAAATAGGTTTTGTAATTGGAATGGACAGATTGATTGAATGAAAAAAAATAATTGGATATTGATTTCTTCCTCTTCCTCTCCTTCTTCTTGTTCTCTTATTCTCCTTTCTTCCATCTCTATTTCTACTTCTTGTCTAATTTCTTTCTCTTCTCCTCGCGGTACTACATCAGTTTGTTATTAGAGCTTTTCAATCCTCTTCCTTCACCTTTCATCTTCACCATGGCAAATATTTGTTCTATGTTTGATTCTCAAAAATGCCTCCGAACTGACGTTGATATTCTAAAAGTTGAAGTCCAGTCTCTTCAAATGTCCATAGAATGATGGAAAGAAGATATGCTAGTTGCGATTCGGGCTGAAATAGCAAAGGCACTATCCCAAAACACTACTATGTTAAGAATTCAACCAATGGAAGAAACTAGCGCAAATATCACTCCACTTGATAAGGGTAACTAATGTCCTGCTCTTGATCAGGAACCTCAACCTCTTAGTAAGAATCAAGAACCACTTACCGTCGCTGACCAAAGTCTTATTCTTGATTCCGAAGACATCGTCGCGGATGAAACTACCTTTTCAAATATTATTGATTGTGACAAGTTAATATTGGAGGAATCTTCCAAGAGCATTGATTTCATTCAAGAAGTGGTTGTTGAACATGCTATGGATGTGTGGAGGCCATATTTTAATTTTGTGGAGAATTTTGCAGAACAAGCCAAAAGGCGTAGTCGTTCAAAGTATAAGTATCAATTTTATGACTTATATGCTACCTTACTTTCATTTAAAGAAATTTTTTTGCATGTTCCCATGACTTCCGTTGCTGAACATTTTCAACAATGTCTGCTCGCTTGGAAGGACTATTTTCCTATCCTTTGGCATGGTTCAACTCGTCGGAGTCGAGTTCTCTAAGAGGAGGAGAATAATGCATGATAAAAAAAGAAATAATAAATAAATATTTATTATTATTATTATTATTATTATTATTATTATTATTTAAAGTAGTTTATTTTATTATGAGATTAGTTACTTATTTTATTAGGATTCTAATTGTTTTATTTTAGTAGTATTTTAGTTTATAAATCGTAGTACGACACAGGTTAGGAATTTTAGATTTCTATAAAAATAGGTTTTGTAATTGGAATGGACAGATTGATTGAATGAAGAAATATTGATTATTGATTTGTCTCTCCTCTTCTTCTTGTTCTCATCTTCTTCCTCTTCTATTTCTATTTCTTCTTCTCATCTATTTCTTTCTATTTCTTCCTTTTCTCTTCTCGGTGTTGCATCACATATTCAACTATATTCACCCTACTTTCTACTACAAAGGATTCCACAAGTGCTATCCGTATTTATAATAAGAGAACTCCTAGTTTATATCAAATACTCAAATGAGGGCTTGGCTTGTTTGGTAACTCTACATTCCTGTACTTCAACACTAAAATGAACCTCTATTCAAAGTAGAAGTTTAAACTCTAATACAATAAGTCAAAAATTCTGGATTATTTTTGTAGATGGCATACTATGTTCTAATTAGAGGTAGGGGTGATTAATATATATGCTAAAATTGAAGATTTTATTAACCTCTTAGTCTTTTTAGCTGACCCCCATGTAGTGGAAAAAGATTTTGTGAAGTTGAGTTGAGTTGAGCTATTTAGAATTAGAGATTGAGTCAAATGCTCAGCAGTAGTTTGGAAAATCTGCTATGTGGTATCCAACTCTCATCTATTATATTTTGTTTAATGTTATTTTCATAATGCTATTGTTTACATATGTGTATTTATGGTTAGTTGCCTTTCTATTAATTAGAATAGTTTTAGTATTGAAATATGGAGATGATTCCAAGATTGGATCTTCTAAGCAGTCATTAATTTTAATTATAAAAAGTTTATTACTTGTGTTATTTTATTTTATTTTTTCTGACTTTTTGCCAATTCTTTCCAATGTTTTGCTCTGTTGATTTACTATAAGACTAAGGGCTTTTTTTGGTTTACCATGCAACTCAACTCAACTAAGCTTTTTCCCAACTATATGGGGTTGGAGACATGTATGGTTTACCATACAAAACAAAATGTTCAAATTTCAGTCTTTAGAGTTTCCTTTTAGAAAACTACAACCCAACTAAGCACTTACAGGAGGAATCTTTTTTTTTTTTTTAATCAAAAACCAAAAAACAAAGGTTTTTATTTTATTTTTTGGATTTAATACCAAACAAGGCCTATGTTTCTGAACCTTTTCCCTTCTTTCTTCAAATTTAATGGTTTGTTCTGAAGTTTTCAGTGGGTCACATATTTTTTTGAACCCAGGCTTTGTGAGTACGGTCCTGATTACCTTTTCTTGGTTCAGGATCTTGTCCTTCGTCTCAAGCTATACAAAACGCTAAAAAAGCATAGAGGTTGTGTGAACACTGTTTGCTTCAATGCCGAAGGTGACATTCTTGTGTCAGGCTCTGATGACAGAATGGTTATGCTGTGGGATTGGGAAGTTGGGCGTGTCAAACTCTCATTCCACTCTGGGCATCACAACAATGTTTTTCAAGCTAAGATAATGCCATGCACAGATGATCGGAGCATTGTTACTTGTGCTGCGGATGGGCAGGTAAGTCCCTTCATTAGCAAGAGTAATACATGAAGTAAAGCAGCTGGATGGAAATGACTTGTCTGGTCCATTTTACGGTTTTCATTTTTTTTCCTCATACATTACCCTGGCCACAATATGTCTGAAAAATTATATAGATTCCCCAACATTAAACCAATATCCCTATGGGCTATGATTTCAGTAGGTTTGATAGGCGAATGTGATTGGTGCAGACCAGAGAAGAAGAATATGGGAGTAGAATAATAGAAAGATGAAGCAACAAGTTAATCATGTATTCAGTATTCAATGTCATGAAAATCCTAATAAAATGATACAAATCAACTAATTTATTTGATTTCATCTAAAATATAGAAATTATAATTTCTACTCAGATTAAACAGCTAAAAGAAATAGAAACCTACTAAAAATTAAGCAACTTAAATAATTTAACTCATACTAAAAAAATGACTAGGGTTTAGCTTTAAATGATTATATTGTGCCCATCATCAATGATCCTTTCACTTAATGTTTTTCTGTCTCATGTAACCAAGAACAGCATCCGAGTCTCTTAATTGCTTGACAAACTCAGGTAGTTCTGTTGGGAGAATCTTGGCTGTTCTTCTTTAATAAATTATTCTGGTTTTATGCAATCTGAGTTTCTATTTTGTAACAAGAACTCTTTTACCATTCCTTAATTTTAGGTGAGACATGCTCAGATCCTAGAAAGTGGGCAAGAGGAAACGGTCATGCTGGCCAAGCATCGTGGACGGGCTCATAAGTTGGCAATTGAACCTGGAAGCCCTTACATATTTTACACTTGCGGTGAAGATGGACTAGTTCAACATGTGAGTTTTAGTACTCCAGCTCTTAAATGATAGGTTTTTCTCTGGCATCTTTAATGAGTAAATCAAGTGAATGTGGATCATATTTTTATGATCATAGTTGGTGAAAAAGAAGTGTTCACAACAGCTGCTCTTAATGTTCCCATCTGGGTCCAGTCCGAGTTTTGCCTTGATAGCATCTACTAATTATCTTTCTCTTAAATACTTTCCTGGATTAAGTTTTTAAAATTTTTAAAATATGAAAGGAAGTTGCAGCAGTTGCCACACAATTGTGTTGAGGTTATGCTGTTATGACCTCTTGGTGGACGCATTGAAGAACTCCCATCTCCTTCCACAGTTCACTTGCCTAATTCTTTTAGTCTACTATCCTCCACATTCAATTATAACATGTATCTTGTATTTTCTCTTCTTCTATGGTTAAATGTAATCTGTATCAACTCTTTTTCACAGTTCGATCTGAGAAATAGAACTGCTATGGAGCTTTTTACATGCAAATCTTTTCACGACAACTCAAGATACGTGCCTACTGTTCAACTAAATGCAATCACAATAGACCCAAGGAACCCAAATCTCTTCGCAGTTGCAGGCTCTGATGAATATGCTCGGCTATTTGATATCCGAAAATACAAGTGGGACGGATCTGAAGACTTTGGGCAACCTGTTGATTGCTTCTGCCCTTCGCATCTGATTGGTAATGTGCATGTTGGAATAACAGGATTGGCTTTCTCAGATCAGAGCGAATTGCTTGTAACCTACAACAATGAAAATATATACCTTTTCACACGGGATATGGGACTGGGTCCCGATCCTGTTCCACCATCTCCATCATCCATGGGAAGCAATGCGGACACTTTGGGACTTGATCTTGCTTCCTCGGCTTCTCCAACTACTGCTGAGGCTGATGATAGACATGGACCACAAGTTTACAAAGGGCACCGGAATTGTGAAACGGTGAAGGGTGTATCTTTCTTTGGTCCCCAATCTGAATATGTGGTGAGTGGATCAGACTGTGGCCGGATCTTCATCTGGCGAAAGAAGGACGGGGAGCTTCTGCGTGCCATGGAAGCAGACAAGCATGTAGTGAACTGCATCGAGGCTCATCCTCATGTACCTATTCTTGCCAGTAGTGGTATTGAGCATGACATAAAGATTTGGAGCCCACAAGCCACCGAAAAAGCCTCTCTCCCTGTGAATATTGAACAGGTACATCTCTTTTTTGAACCATTTGAGTTGGGCATAGTAAGATATGTTTTTCACTGATCTATTTATCTCCTATGGCCTATTAATGAAAATCAACGAGCCAATCAAAAAGTTAAGTTTCTAATTGACAGTTTCTATAATATCTGTTTACTGGGTTAAAGAGACAACTTGAGTTGATTATTTTATCATCATTAGTCTATAAACTTTTAATTATCTTCTTTTTTTTTCTTCATTTTTTCCAAGTTGATTATTCATAGGCTTTTGATTGTTTGCAACAAGCAATTCTTTGCTTGTAATATCACTAGGATAGATTCAGTGACTGGTCTGTGCTCTAACATGAACATGGGCCCAAATCAAACATTTGTCTTTTTTTGGCTTAAGAAATATGGTTCTTAGAACCAATTGGGGTGGTCTGTGTGTCCCTAAGCTCTAAACCCTATATATCTAGTTATATGTATCATCCAAGTCTTGTTTGGGTCGTGGAGAAAATTCTAATTTCTCTGCTGGTCCTTGTTCATAAGGTTCTGACTCCTGATCGAATTACTTGCTTTTCCATCGGTTTTGACGACGATGATGATGATGACGACGACGATGACTGCTACGTTGTGGATGCTTTTGACTGCGACATTGTTGATGAATCTGATGATGATGAATCTGATGATTCTGATGATGACTCTGATGACGGTGGTGATGATGATGATGATGATGATGATGACTTCGACGATGACGACGATGATAACGCATGCTATGATGATGTGAAAATTTCTACATCCAGCTGAGATCCAAGAGAAGTCAGAGTTATGCAGATTATCATTTCTCATCTCCACAAGAACTTATGTTACGGATTCTTCCACTGGCGAGGAGGAGATTGAACTCAGTTAGCGGTGGTGAAGACGATTTGGTCTCAGGTTCAGAGTTGTTAGAATTCATCTTTAACAACAGCGGCAATGGTGATGGTAACAACAACAACAACAACGATGATGACAACAATGGTGATGATGGTAATGGTTCTTCCGATGATGCCATGGCGGATACTTGCAGAGTCAATTAATTTTGCTGATAAATTGTGTATATATATATATAATTAAGAATAACAGTCTATATAGAGGAGATGATTTTATTTTTCAAATGTTGTTTCAACATTGCCTTTTAGGCCAGGCCCATCTTTTATTTCATTATTGTTTGCTTGACCATGAAATCATGTTTAGTAGGACTCCAATATATATATTCTGTTAAGTTGGAGTTTACTTCGGTGCTTCTCTACTTCTGGTAGATTACTGAACTGAACACAGATGGTGTTCTCATAAATGTTACAGATGATTTTCAAATACTCTGGTGGAGTTAAAAGACGGTTGTTTGCTTGAATGGAGCCCTCATGAAAAGAGGTCACTTGAACATGTATAGTTGAAGAGCATGAATTTGAATTTTTTGAGAGTTTTTATGCAATAAGGATCATGCCTAAAGGATATTCTACAATATCCTCATCTTTATAGATTGTTGTGGTAAGGTCCAACTCTTTTTTCTCTTTTTATTTATACACCCTGAACACCAGGTAAATACAAATGTTGGCTAGTTCCAGCGGTATGCATTTGAATTTCTTTACTCGAAGTCGGAAGTTTGATTCTTTCTCTCTTAAAAATAAGTGAGTTTTTTCTCCTTTAATAAAAATAGAAGTGAGATTATGGTAGTTAGTTTACATAGTCTTTTGACTTTCTTTGGCTTTAGTGTTAACATCTTCTGATCTTATATCAGCACTCAAAAAAAAAAAAAAAAAAAAAGACACCAAATCAATGAGACTATTAGTATTTTTCTTTAACTCATAGCGAATATGTAAATATGAAAAAATAGTACAAAAATAATGGAAATAACACAAGATAAATAATAAAAAAATAGAAATAAATAAAGTTTAAAACATTGGGGATCTTGAGTAAATCAACAAGGATTAAGATCATGATGGGGTTGCTTAGTTAATCATGTTAGGTATGATAGAAGGTTGTTTAGGTAGTTACTATGTTAGTATATTTTATGTAGTTCCAATAGCAAAAAAAAGCTTCATTGTCAAATATCAAGTATCCTTGTTATAATATTATTGTAGATAAAAAAGCTATTTTGATTACAAAAAAGAGCAACTGCTTTATTAGATGTATGT
This sequence comes from Paratinospora sagittata, assembly GCA_035771175.1. Lineage (NCBI taxonomy): Eukaryota > Viridiplantae > Streptophyta > Magnoliopsida > Ranunculales > Menispermaceae > Paratinospora > Paratinospora sagittata. The sequence continues at coordinate 33,266,737 of CM069594.1, forward strand.
GTTTGAGACATCTCTGTATACATATAATAAATGATTTATTGAGTACGAAGATTTAGCTCCAGTTTTTGTAGTTAGGAAAACATTATTGAGAATGTTATTCTAACTACAAAAAATAAAATAAAAAATACAACTATAGATACAACTATACTTTCATGTTCATTAGATTATTTTATAGCGATTGAGATGTATAAAATAAACATATTCAATAAATTTAAAGGTGATTTGTACATGTAGTTACCTAGTTTTGTAGTTAAAATAACATTTTTCTAGTATATAGTCAAGATATAATGGTAAGCTTCTTTTATAGCTTATAATACTTAATGACTAGAAACACAATGACAATATAAATGTTAAAAAAATAAAAATAAAAATAAAAATAAAAATAAAATTGTATCTAATGTACGAGATTTTGGACATTGTGGAGGTCAAAGGAATGAAAGATGTACACAATCTTACCCTCGCATTATTTTTATATTTAAATCTATGATCTTTTAGGTCATAATAGAATAGTGTAACTTCAACTTTTATGCCAAAACTCGCTTTTTTGCATTATATGTTTCAAATATATGTGATTAATAAATGAATGATGTCCAAGTTAGTAATATAACATATTTGGTTCACAACTATTAGCAATATTCCATGTTGGGCTCATAAATTTATCTCACATGATATAAAAAGATTAATTTTCAAACCAAACAAAGAATAGGTTTCCAAACCTAATAAAGTTTTTAAATTTATGAGACTTAAGGGTTTTTCATTTTATTGATGATATGATATGGTTACAATATATAACTACTTAAGAGTCCCTAAGCTTGCCCAAAAATTGCAAAAGGGCTAAGACTTGAAAAACCCGACAAAGATTAAGGATTCCATAAATTTCAAGTGTCAATACAATAATGGTGGAAGATATAATTTATTTAATTTATTCTTTCATGTCAAAGAAAAATTGAACTAAGCTTTATTTTTGCAATAAAACGCAAGCTTCAATTCATGGTCTCTTTATTTTTTAGTGTTTACATATAAGGCCCACACTTCTAGTTCAAAGCCAAAGAAAATCAAGATCTATAAGTAGAGTTAACGAATCAAGCACAACGACAAAAGACATATATAAGACTTGAAGTGGTGACGATGTAAATTAACACTATGGTCCAACTTTTACTTTATTTAGAAGAGAAAGACAAGGGATATCAGTGGGTTGGTTCAAATCGCGGACCGAACCGAATCGGTGCGTTTAGTTCAATTTTTTTGCTCTAATTGATTTGGTTTTCTGTTGGGACTTTTACAAACCGATCAGTTCGGTTCGGGTTGCAGGTTGAGGTCTTAAAAACCGATGGTAAACCAAATCAAACCGACCATGGTTATGTTATATTATTTTACTACAAATGTTAAATGTCACGACGACCCCCTCCGTAGGGTGATGTCATGATCGGCACAGAATACCGTATACGCCATCCTTAAACGGATATAATATTCTGTCAGCCTCCGTTATGTATTAGTCAACATAATTGTTTGACTCGTACACACGGGGTGTTACAGTAAATATTTCAATGTGAGTATTGATGCAACAGGATACATTGATCTATATGTTGATGAAATATATTTTTTTTTGTAATATTACATAATTAAGTTGTATTATTTGTAATATGTGTTTCTTTTAATTTTAAAAAATATATTTTGTACGTTAAAAAATGTAAACCAATTATCCAAAACTGAATTAGTTCAGTTCGGTTCGATTTAGGAGCGCATAATCAATTTAGATTTATTTACAAAAAGTCAATTCGATGTCTATCGGTTCGATTTGTGGTTTAGGGTCCAAATCAGTTCGATTTTAATCGAACGGATGAGATGCCTAAGAGAATCTTCAAAGTGAAAGTGGATTGTATTTAAAAAAAAAAAATGTCATGTCATTAATGTCAAGAGACTTGTTTCTTACATGATATAAAATTAAACTTCATAGACAATTAAGTAAAAAAGTGGTCTCCAATACTTTCATGAATTGTACATATTTTGATGAGGTGTTAAATATTTTTTTTTTAATTTTTAATTTTTTTCTTTTTTTAATGGTATAGTTATAGTAATTTAATAAGTCAATAATAGATAGTTATTTTTGTCCAATAGACAGTCATGTTGATAGTCTCTAATTTTTTTTTTGTCAACTCGGCTTGACATTAAATATTAATAATTATATTAAAAAAATTATTTTTTTACTCAATATCTATTTATATTGCATGATAATTAATTTTTTTTATAATTTAGAGACACCTTAACATATTTAACAAGGAGCGTGATTTTCAAACCCTTCTTCGAAAGGGAGGGTACAGATGTCAAACCATGGGAGCTAGGTCCCATTGTCTCTTTTTGTGCGTGAAGAGAAGTAAAACTAACTGTAAGGGGCCCTTAGGAGGCAATAATAAAGTTATATAATAGCGTCATCGTCCAATAGAGTCATCAAGATATATATTATAAGCTATATAATCAAGGAGCGTCTAACTACTAATTATACTTTTTCACATTAATTTTGAGATAGACGTTGACGAAGCGATATATAATATTGGTCCAGGAGGTCATATCAAGAAATATTTATAGGATACTCCTCATGCCAGCCTTAATCTCCAACTATCGAAAAGTACAATAAACCAAGATCTATATAGTTATTATCTACTCTAGTAATTATCATGGATAATCAACGAGGGGTTGAGTTGCTAGTTTAAAGAGCAAACTACGAGTTACAGTTGAGTGACTCATCACAAATTTGAGTTCATCTCTGTTGGTAGAAGAGTCATTGTTTCTATAAATTTTCGAATTTAAAAAGATTAGTCTCACACTAAAATAAGAAAGGATACATGCCCAATGTCTCAAAAAATTAATACCACAATATATATAATTATAGTGCCTATTGTCGCAAACTAGAGACAATGTAAATACAAGGGTGGCCTTGTTTATTGCAATAATAATAATAATTATTATTATTTTTTATGGGCGCAACAAAAAATAATTATTGGTTCATAGTAACTAAGGGAAAATAACTTACAAGTTTAATATCAAGCAATGTATAATCACAATAACTCGTAATTTTTATTTTGATTTTTCTGTTACAACTAAATTGAAGAAATAGAAAGAAGACGACTAGACCCAGGGTGTACTGTGTACTTTGTACAGTGGAAGTGTGGAACAGCAAAAAGAAATAAAGTAAAGAGAATAATAAATAAAAAGAAAAAAGAAAGAGCAAAATAAACAAATCGGCTGAGGAAGGTCTCCACGTGGCCGGCACGCCACTCATCGCTACAGTAAGGTCCCAAACGTGCAAAAGAAGCGCTCTCCTTTCCGTACGCACAAATAAAAATAAAAGTATGTAAAGTGAAGATCCAATTGAATGAAAATTGCATGACCCATCAAAATTTTCAATAAATCACATATCAAAATAATGACCGGATAATTTTTTTTTTAATTTTAAAAAAAAATAAATAAGTTAGTTATATAACAAGTTTCATCATCATCAGATCGAATCTTTCATAACGTATCAGTTTTTGATCAATTAATTCTCTACACCCTTAAAATAAATAAGTGACAAAAATTAAATTTAAAAATTTTAAATTTAAATCTAATCATTTGAACATTATTTTAAAAAAATAAAACACTTATATGGTTTTTGTATAAAAAAAATAAAATCAAAACTTTGTTTTCATCTAAAATAAACACTAAAAGATAAAAAAAAATAAAAAATAAAACATAAAAAAGTAAAAAATAGATTTTTATAAAGAAAGTTGGACAGGTACCATCACTAGCAACAAAAGCAAAAGCTTCCAACATAAAAGACGGGTGTCTACTCAGCTCAACCACACAACAAGGCAACAAAGCACGGATGCCCATGTGCCCAACACACCACCTTATATTAATTAATCTCTTCTATTCTATATTTCTAATTTTCTATACACTTGTTTTTGTAGACTCCTTTTGGCAACGCCCGCACATAGCTTAACCAGCATCTCGCACGTGATCTATATCTATAAATAATTCACCTCCCTACAATAATCTTTTTAATTATAATAGTAAAAAAAAAATACAAGAATCAAGCTGTCATGAGATGGAAAATTCCTAATTTATCGTTATATTATACAAATCATCTTTAAAAAAAAAAAGATAATAAAAATAGAATCATTTGATTGTGATTGATGACTTGAGGAAGAAATTCGTGTACCACGTGGAGTATTGGGTAATTAAATATTCAAGGACAGCATCAGCGGTAGTACTAATATTTTAGATAGATAACTTAATTAATTGAGTTACTATAACGGTCCAATAAATGACCCTTGTATTAAATGTGGGTATACGATGTCACCATTAATATTATTATTATTCCAAAATTTTAAATTTATACAATTCCATCATGACCGTTCATCACCAACCCGAGCCCTCCAATTGAAAACTTCGAAACTTGATGTTTCGTGGAAACACAGAAATTAGCAAGATGACGCTGTCGTCACCCCACATCTGTCAACTATGTCAACTTATGTGGGCCCACGACCATACGTGTCATCTCGTAGCCGCAAAGCCGTTATAATCAATATCCATCCATCGCTCCACGAGATAGATGGAAAAAAAAAAAAAAAACGCGTTTTTTTAAGATCCGCGTTTTGTGCTGACCACTGTTGAGCAAATATTCGGAACTACGTGCGGTCGCATGAACACAACAACGCACCACCGGCGTATCTTTTAGTATATCTTTGAAAGTTTTGATCCAAAGGCGTACCTTATAGTGCGTCTTTCGATGTCCGCGTGTCAGCATCATCTGCCGTCTAATGAAAGTATAAAATAAAATAAAAAAGAAAAGAAAAGAAAAGTCGTCTTTTTCCGTTTCTTTTTTTCGCCCTTTTCAACTGCACCGATATAAAAGCCTAATAAATAGGCGGTTTCGGCTTACTTTCCTTTCTTCAAGTAAAGCTTTCGCTTCTTTTCTCTGAGTGTGTGTTACTCTTAACTACGTTCACTGCACTATGGAATCTCTAACTCTGGTGTGTACGGCCGCCGTGGTCGCCGGCGGCCTGTACTGGTTCATCTGCGTGCTCGGATCGGCGGAGCAGAAAGGGAAGCGCGCCGTAGATCTCACCGGAGGATCCATCTCGGCCGAGAAGGTACAAGACAAGTACCGGCAATACTGGTCCTTTTTCCGACGACCGAAGGAGATCGAAACCGCAGAAAAGGTACCTGCTTTCGTCGATACTTTCTACAATCTCGTCACGGATATCTACGAGTGGGGTTGGGGACAATCCTTCCATTTCTCTCCTTCAATCCAAGGCAAGTCTCACAGAGACGCCACTCGTCTCCACGAAGAGATGGCCGTAGATCTGCTGGATGTGAAGCCAGGTGATAAGATTCTGGACGTCGGATGTGGCGTCGGCGGACCGATGAGAGCCATTGCGGCTCATTCTCGAGCGAATGTGGTCGGAATCACTATTAACGAGTATCAAGTGAATCGCGCCAAGATGCATAATAAAAAGGCAGGTTTAGATTCGCTTTGTGATGTTGTTTGTGGAAATTTTTTGGAAATGCCTTTCGCCGACAACAGTTTCGACGGAGCTTACTCAATTGAAGCGACGTGTCACGCGCCGAAGCTGGAAGAGGTTTATTCCGAGATCTACAGGGTTTTGAAGCCTGGATCTATGTATGTATCGTACGAGTGGGTTACGACGGACAAGTACGACGGAAACAATCCGGAACATGTCGAGGTTATACAGGGGATCGAGAGAGGAGACGCATTGCCAGGACTGAGGAGCTACGATGAGATTGCGGAGATTGCGAAGAAAGTAGGGTTTGAGATCGTGAGAGAGAAGGATCTGGCGAAGCCACCGGCGAAACCGTGGTGGAATCGGTTGAAGATGGGGAGAATCGCGTATTGGAGGAATCATCTGTTGGTGACGCTGTTTTCGTGGTTAGGAATCGCTCCGAAAGGCGTTGTTGATGTGCACGAGATGCTGTTCGTCACCGCCGATTATCTCACCAGAGGAGGAGAGTCTGAAATCTTCTCTCCGATGCACATGATCCTCTGCAGAAAACCCGAAGCTTAGGAGACGCATAATCCCCGTCGAAGAAGAAGAACAAGCGGTAGATCGATCTCTCCTGAACGTTTCTTCTTCTTTTTTTCTTTTTTTTAAATCTATCTGTCTTTTGATATTATTCATCTGTTCTTCTTCTTCTTCTTCTTCCCTCTTTTTTTTTTGTTTTTGTTTTTGTTTTAGGGTTTTGTTATTTAATTTAATTTTGCATTATTGTGTTGTTGTTTGTGTCTTTCTTTTAATTTTCTAACTTTATTTTTTTTTAAAAGAAATTTGATTTGCTAGTTTGTGTTTTAGAAAAGGCTAATCTAACTATAATAAAATGAAATGACTACACGCTCATTCCATCATTTGTAACACACTGACGTGTAACACATGTCTAATAGCATTTGAAGTTACATTTATTCTAATTAGATTAACATTTTCTTGTGTTTTAGTTTCTTAATTAGGAGGATTTGTTGTAACCACTAACCAGACACGTAGAAAAGCAAAAAGATTTTAATGCGGGTATAACACGGTGTCGAACGAAAGAAATGGTTCGACATCATCAAAAGTAACATGCTGATGCTGCCACCCAGCGCTTTCCTCTTTAAGCGAGTGCTGGACCGTTCTAGCTACAGCTTAGTAACTTTATAGCATGTTAGTACTAGGCGATTTGAAATTTGAATTTGTTAGAGTAGTCCGGTACAGATTGCGATGTTCTGCTTTGCCCACTCCAATTCTGACAAGTGGCGTGGACGGTGGGGGGCCCGTTCTTGATAATCGTGATGATAATCGAATTCGGGGTATATTATATATATATATATATATATATATATATATATATATATATATATATATAATACGTGTTGAAGTCTTCGAAGAGTATATAAGACAAAAGGCCCGGCCAGATATGTTTGGGCATGCCTAGCCAGCCCTCTAGCTTTGTCATTTATGGGTGGCCGCATGTGCTACAAACGATAATCAAAATGACATTATTTTATTAGTCGTACGTTTGCGCAACATAGTGAAAATAAATCTGTAGATGTCCCATACATTTATTCATGTCATGGTGATCTGACGGACGGCTTACCAACTAAAAACAAGTATATTAAGCGCGCTCTGAAAAAAAAAAAATGCATCTTTCATGCCTGGTTTGAATACAAAAATAATGCTTCAGAGAAAATAATTAACACAGTTAGTTTTTGTCTTTTGCCAAGACGACAAGTTAAGTTATCTTTAGAAAATTAGACACAAATTTGTCATATTGGTTTGGAGTATCACTACTGTCTTGTATTTATCGAGTAATTCATTTACTTATAACTTTCTTATTTTTTGGTATAGATTTGCTGGCATTCAACAAGTGTCTTTTTTTTTTTTTTTATCAAAAAAAGATTAATCCTTCTGAATTTGAAGATTTATAGGAGCCAGAGTACTTTTTTTTAACAGAGATGAACGACGTACGTACGACGGTGAGTTTAAATTCGTGACGAGTTCTTAACTGCACATCGGATCCAAACCAATGAACCAATTCTTTGTTTATGTTTCATTTTTAGAGGTCATTGATTAAAGATTAAGTGTGTAGGCAAATGCATGCCCATCCAAACAAAAAATTAAATACATCGGTATCAATCAAAATAGCTATTATTTGATAAATTTGCATAATTTTACTAATTTAAATTTTTATTCTTTTCTACCCAAAAAAATAAAAAAATCTAGTACCCTTGAACAGTATGGTCATAGCTTGATATCCTGATTCATGATGTTGACATGCTGATGTTGTTTTGACCGTGATCTATTCGTGAAGTCAAGGAACATGGACCAAAAAAGTTTGATGAAAATTGCTTACAATTGTTGTAAGCTATGATAAATTTATAATAGGTGTGGGAATGTGATGTGTTTGATTGGTTAATTAACGTAAGTCTTGACAAAAGAAAAAAGAAATTTGGTTAATTAATGTGTATCTATTTTCATAGTTTTAGTATTTCATGGATTTAATCTTGCCTTTATTTTGTTTATTTAACTTTCGCAAAGCCCTAAGGTTTTGGTACAAACGTTGATTAGTTCTAACGATATGCATTCGAATCTATTTACTTAACGTCGATAGTTTAATTTTCTTCTTTTATAAATAAATATGAGTTTTTTTCTCTTTTAATAAAAAGTGAGAGCGAAACCATAATAGTTGGTTCGCATGGTTTTCTTCTAGGTTCCTTACGTCCCTCGTCATTGTGCTCATATTCTTAATCTTATTGAAAGGTTCCGACTTTCTCTAGCTCTAGTCCTAGCATTCTCTAAGGGACCGGTCTTAATTATCATTTCAATCTTTCTTTAATTAATGTGCATCTGTTTTCATAGTTTTAGTATTTCATGGATTTAATCTTGCCTTTATTTTGTTTTTTTAAGTTTTAAAAAGGCTATGGTCTTTGTTATCAATCAAAAACACTGCAGGCCAACTTCACCAAACCCAACTCGTTCAAACCCAATTAGGCCAATCAAGACTCTTACGAATGCTATAAGGAGTTGTGTCACCCTACACCTCCAATAAATATTTGATAAATTATGATATTACATTTTTTTTTGAAATAAAAATAAAAATAATAATGTTATATTTGCTATTAGTTTAATCTAAACACACACACACACACACAAAAAAAAACCTATTTATTTACCATAATTTTAATCAATAGTAGATGTTTCTAAACAAGACAAAATGCTAAGGTTATGTTTGGTTCGTGATTCAGATATTATTTTCTGTATCCAATAATTTCAAAATACTGAAAACTAGTTTGGTTTAAAAAATTTTGAAAACAGTTTTTCACATTTTCGTTAAGAAAACAGGTTATTTTCAAAAAAATGATAAAAAGTCATTTTTCAATTTTTCTCCTTTTGAATTGTATTTTTATTTTTAGATCACGAACCAAATGCTACCTAAGTTTTGACTAAGAAGTGTTTGGTAACACTTTACTTAACCTCAACTTCTACTTATATAGGGTCAGCTATGAATTTGTTACTTAACTCAACTTTATTAAGGATAAAAAATGGAGACATTCTAGTCCAATGTGTAGTCTGATTCTTGTTGATTTGACAAAATTTTATGCTGGCTATAAACTATCTAACACAACCCTCGAGATTTGAGACTTTCTGTATTTAAGAATTTACAATTCAACACAGATAGAGTTGTAGTAAAGGTTTGAATTCTAATATAATAAGTCAATTTTTTTGCTTATTCTTGTCGAGTTTATATCACTGTTTCAACTAAAACTAACGAAAGAAAAAAATACTTACCAAAATATTTAATTTTCATTACCATTTATTTTCCTTTTAAGAGATTACAAATAGAGTTAACAAAAGACCTCCTAACTTCATGTTCCAAAGGTTGCAACAAATGGACCCAAAGAGTTGCTCCCTTTAGTCAATCCAGTGAGTTGGGCTCCATTTCCATAAAATCCCAAGTCCAACCCAACTCCATGCCTGAGCCCACATTTATATCTAGGACCTTTAATATTACTCTTTTATTTTTATTTTTATTTCTTTAAAAATAAATGAGGTTAATAGTTAGGTGTTTAACCGACTCCATCACTATATTACACTTTCGAAAGGTATCAAGCTCATTTCTGACCCATTAATCTCTCTCAACTCCTAAGATGAGGCAGTGGTAAGAACTGAATTTGAAAACTTTAGATTTTAAAGTCACTTTTTTGTTAACTATACCAATTCTACTTGGTATATTACTCTTTTATTTTATGTCAAAATCCTTAATAAAAACTCTATAAAAGAGAGTCTCAGCTTGGGTAAAATTTGACTTTAAGATTCTTATTTGTCATGACACCAACCTTAAGTTAATTAATTAATAATCACTTAGTATGGTAGTCACAAGCATTCCTTTAACATAAGAGGGTAGTGCTCAAATTTTCATAAAGGCCCACATGTTTCAATTTTTAAAATATTAAAAAAAAATGATTCTAAAAGACAAAAATAAATAAATGAATTGTATTTCTAAAAATAGTTATCAAGGGTTGTTTTTTTTTTTTGTTAAAAGGAAATATTTATCAGGTTATTGTACAAAATATCATTCTTACACTTTTACTCTTCGTCAAAGTTGTAGGCTTGCAACAAAAGGCTCATACGCTCACACATCACGTATAACATTTATTTTCATGGTACGAAGATTTTATCTGTAGTTACGATATGACCAAGAATGCTCATGACCACCACCCCCACTGAACTTTTAAATGTATAAACAAACAATATTTGAACGTATAGATGTTATTATATACTTAAATTTAATTCAACTAAGCCTTTTCATAATTAAGAGCATCTTTAATGTAAAAGTGAATTGTAAAAAAATTAATTGTCGCGTAGGATAAATAGATATTATATAAAAAAAATTCTTTAATACAATTATTGACATTCAATGTTAAACTAAGTTGGCAAAAAAAATAGAGACTGTCAACATGACCGTTTACTTTTAGATGGTTTATTGGACAGTCATCTATTATTGACTCATCAAATTACTATAACTATACCATTAAAAAGAAGAAAAAAAATTAAAAATAAAAAAAAAATATTTAACACCTCAGCAAAATGTATATAATTTATGAAAGCATTGAAGACCATTTTTTAACTTAATTATCTATAAAGTTTAATTTTATGTCATATAAGAAGCAAGTATTTTGACATTAATAACATGATATTTTTTTTAAAAAAATACAACTTATTTTTACATATTAAAGATGCTCTAAGTAAAATTGGCTATATAAATCCACTTTCTTCGTTAAGTGGCAAACCTGTCACTGTATATTGCACTAAATTTCCCTTTCCATTTTTCATAAATCTGACTACCTTTCTCATAATTCCCATTAGATTCAAACCTAACATTACTGATATTTTTTTCCCAAAGAAACTCATGAGAAACAACAACAAAAAAAAAAAAAATCTCCCAACAAAATACCCATTTCGGATAACGAGAACCACAATCCAAATGAATGGCTATGCTCTCTTTTTGGCCCAAAACGTTAGCCTTAATAATCCCATTCTCCCTTCCATCCCACCTAAAATTTTGATCTTTCCAGCCTCATCCCCAAACCATCCCAAAACACCTTTGAGAATTCTCTAATGTCTACACTAATCAGACCCCTCTTCTCAAAACCATCTTCTTCATCCCTCCTTTCCTTCACCAAAACAGACCCTTTTTCCCCTCCTAAATGCTTCATCAAACCCATAATTCCTCCTCCTTCCACAAGACTCCTAATCAAAACTAGTCCCACCAACAAGAAGTGTTTCATCACTAGAGCAACAGCTGCCTCTGGTACCAAGAAAGTATCAAGTGATGAAAGGGTCCAAAAAGTCCACAGCGTCGAAGAATTCGACGAATCACTTCGAGCCGCCAAGAACAAGCTCGTCGTGGTCGAATACGCAGCCAGCCACAGTCACCACAGCAAGAAAATCTATCCATTCATGGTCGACCTCAGTCGAACATGCAACGACGTCGAGTTCCTTCTAGTAATGGGCGACGAATCCGATAAAACAAGGGCTCTTTGTGAGAGGGAAAAGATAGAAAAAGTGCCACATTTTAGCTTTTACAAGAGCATGAAGAAGATACATGAAGAAGAAGGAATTGGGCCTGATCAACTAATGGGAGATGTGTTATATTATGGTGATAATCACTCTGGTGTGGTGCAATTGCACTGCAGAGAAGATGTTGAAAAGCTTATTGAAGAGAACAATAAGAAGGATGGTGATGAGAATAATAATAAGTTGATAGTTCTTGATGTTGGGTTGAAGCATTGTGGACCATGTGTGAAGGTTTATCCAACAGTGTTGAAGCTATCAAGACAGATGAGTGATACAGTGGTGTTTGCAAGGATGAATGGGGATGAGAATGATAGTTGTATGGAGTTTTTGAAGGAGATGGATGTGGTGGAAGTTCCTACTTTTTTGTTCATTAGAGATGGTGAGATTTCTGGGAGGTATGTGGGTTCTGGGAAAGGAGAGCTGATTGGGGAGATTCTTAGGTACCAAGGAGTCGGAGTTACATAAAAAGTGTCAGATTATTAAGATATTTATTTATTGAAACTAATTCAATATATATGGATGAATGATCCATAAGGGTGTTTGATGATGATCTATCTCTTTACTTCTCTTAAGAACATTGATGTGAGCATGGTACATTAGTTATCATGCATGTTTTATACTGCTTATGAAACTACATTGTTCTATTGTTGTTTTTTCTCTTATATATATATATATATATATCTTGTGGTGCAATTCAATTTATTGGGCTTTCGCCAAGATCCTTCTATATACAAATTGCTTATCTCTCTAGAAAAATCTGATAAATTTAATTGAAAGATCAGAATTTTCCAATAAGCGAGTCGTCCTTAATTCTGACTGTGTGAGTAATGAATCGCTCTTGTAAAAGGACTGAATTCAGTTGGATCAATTTATTGAGCCATATGCACTGCTGGTAGTGGTACAGGGCATCCTTTGGTGAGTTGATTTATTGGCTCTTTCTAATTAATATATGCAGGGGAAAGGAACAGTACCCTGCTTCCAACAAACTTGCAAAGTATTAAGAACCCTAATTACTTATATGTCCTGAGAAATAATTAATTGATCTAACAGTTACTTTTTTTATTTTTTTTAGAAGAAACAGAGTTTTAGTTTTATTTATTGTCAGAACATATATATACATACATCAATATAGGAAGGAGCTCAAGGCAAGCGCACCCCAATAGACCAAAAAGAACAGAGTAGTTACCCTCATAGCTCTAGCAATTACACCAAATTGCCATCAAATAGACATCTATCCCAACCCGAAATCCAGTCGGAGAGTGCGAAACCCGAATACCATTTTGAAGCAAACACCCAAGTACTAGCTGCCATCTTAATATTTTCCCACACTTGAGCCTCGCTCTGAGCACGGTTATTGAAAATTCTGTTATTCAGCTCAAGCCATAAAAACCATAAAGGTGCATATATGATGCTATTAGACCACATCCTTAACCTGTTTGGATGAGGCGGGAATATGTGCAAGTGACAGTCCGTCACTTACATTGCTCGGTACAAAAAATCTACCCCCCTAAAAGTCACGCCAATTCAGCCACATTCTTCTAGCAATCCACATGTAAAAAAGATATATGATCCTCACTTTCACCAACTAGACCGCACATTGAGCACCAATGTGAAGAAATATTTAGAATAGGCAATCTCCTTTGTAGTGTATCAAAAGTGTTGAGACTCCTATGGGCCAATAACCAACCGAATACCCTAACCTTAGATGAAACATGAACCTTTCATATATATTTAGCAAGAGGGTAAGGGAGGTTGGATGAAGGGTCAATCAATAAGTTAAATATAGGTCTTTACATGTGTATTGACCATTTGACTCTAAGGTCCATACTAGGTGGTTCGGTGAATCGGTCAAATTTATATGGGCTAGGTTGTTTAGGAGGGAAGAGACCTCACTCTGAATCCTATGGGACAAGGTACTATGTAATTGTAGATTCCAGGAACGTTGTGGGACGAGTGGGCCAAGTCTTGGGTAATAAGAGAAAAGATCGGTGTGATTGTGTAGGAGAGACTCTATATAGGTTTGGAAATGTTTCTGCCAAGGGTCTTTCCCCCACCCAAATATCTTTCTAAAAGCAAAATGTGCATCCGTCTCCAACTCTAAGCCTGATGCGCTCTGCAATCTTAGGTAATAGTGAGGCAACAAACTTCCACGGACTTCTGTAAGTCGCCCTCCGTGCGATAACTTTCGATCTAACAGTCACTTATTATATTTAAGTTGTTGTAAATCTCTATTCACAAGGTCATGTTTTGATCTATTAGAAGTTTTGGTTCCCTCAAACCATTTGAAGGTCTTGAGCGGTGACATAGGCTAAATCGAAACATTTACACATTTGGCAAAAGTTAAGGTGTAAAAACCACACTCATTTTATTTGCTAAATGAATTATAATGTTTTCATCCTTGATATAAATGCCCCATAAAAAATCAAGATTGTTGGGTTATACGACTAGAGATGAGTTGTTCTTTTGGAGTTATAAATTCAATATATATGGCCTTCAATTCATCTTGTAACAATATAGAGAACCAAACATATTCAAAATACCTGTGACACCCTGTTATGTAGTTGTAGAATATACAATAGGAAGGAAGGAATTTCTGGTACCTGCCATGGTCAACAGAGGAAGAAGAAGAGGGCATGAAGAAATTATGATATATAAGAAGCAATTAATATTTTCCGATCATATATATATATATTATTAGTTTGTTTTGAATTTGGATATCAGAAAAAATACGGTACCAAATGCAATTATATGTTATCACGTATACAAGGAGATGATAACTAGCCTGGCATTCTCTTGTACTTAAATTAATTTCTTGTACAACTTGCTAGCTCTTGAGCCATAATTGCACCTAATATCAGGATATCATTAACCTGGTTTAATTTATATAAGAAGAGAATTAGAATGACAATTAGGATTAGGTAAGTATATGTTGGATATGTGTGGACCCAAATAATAGTCTTACATTATACATGGGCAAGTTCATCATATAAAATATAAGTTAGGATCTCACATTTATTAGTACCGAGCTCTTTTGAAGTAAAACTCACATCTGGGCCCAAAAATAGTTAAGTTGGGAATAATATTGGTACTAGTAAAGATTCAGGCTCGTCCAACAAATAGTATGATAGTTTGGTTGGGAGGCACCTCTGTTAAGGTGAAGCACGCTCGTGTGCTTATGGTCGCAAATAGTTCATCGAGTTGCTTCTCTTTAAGATGATGACAACGGTTGATGTGACATGAAACGTGCAGTGTCATAGTGATGAAGTTAGATTTCGGTCTAAGGTGCCTAACAATTTCAGCTTCATTTATTGGATATAATATAAGTTGAGATTTCGTCTTCATTAGTATTAAGCCTTTTATAACATATTGGTATTAGTTAGGGGGAGGAAATAAATATATTTTTGAATTTAGAGTTTTATATTTAATATAATTATTGGTGTTCTTCATCTTTTGATATCTAATTAAATTAGGCTTTTTCAAGACGCGCTCGCCGACCCTATTCGGTTATAGCAATGCGAACTAGTCCTACACCTTAAATCATTAACGGTTGAGTCGTCCCAGAGATTATCTAAGCTTGAAGCAAGCGTGTTTCAACGTTAACACACATCTAAAAATTAGATAGATAAACAAAGCCTCCTTAGCTACTACATCTGAAGCATCTTCCAATACTGCATTTATTTATTTCCTGCGCAACAATCGGATTTGCATGTGAATACTCCATGAAGCTCCCATTAGTTTATTGTATCAGATAAAAATTCCCATGAATAAACAACATTATAAAGAAGGTTGACTGGTTTAGCTCTTTTTTGTTTTTGGTTCAAAGGCTGGTTTAATTCTTCCTCAAAGTTGAGCCGGATTCAATTAACTCGGTTAGAAATCACTCAACTTAAAAGCTATAACTAATAAGTGGAGACCCAACAATGCATATCAAGCTATTATAAATATTCTCCCTTACGTGCAGCCTCATCCTATAGGTGAAGAGTCAGAACAGAAATACCAATAATAAAAATATAAAACCAAGACTCTAATACCATGTTAAAAATCACTCAATTCAAAAATTATATTTATCAGATAATGACTCAATAATGTATATTAAGTTATCATCAACACTCTCCCTCACGTGCAACCTCATCCGGCACGTGGAGCCAGAAGAGAGATAGTTATAGCTTTTGAATTAAGTAATTTCTAACAAACTCAATCGCTCGCAAGTTGAAAACATGGTGGGAAATTATTCGCTTCCCTCAGATATCAAACTATAAAGACTAATAAATGAGATAAATAAACAAACACTTATAATGAGGTTTAAAATATAAGACCTTCATAATAACAAAGTTCTGATACCATGTTAAAAATTACGGAGACCGAGGTATATTAAGCAAAACAAAGACATAAATACTTTTACTTGGCATGCGGTTTTGAATGGGGGTAGGAATAAACTCGGTTTTAAGACGAGTTGATTCCAAAAACCCAAGAGTTAAGCCTGAGTCAACTTGTTAATTTGTTGTAAAATATTGTCTTTAACAAAAGTCCAAGCTCATATTCCAGTACCCGAATAAATGGAGTGTTTTCAGGAATGTTTATTTATTTATTATTTTAAAGAAAGAAAAAAAATGATTCTAAATCAAAGAGATTTCTAATCTTCAGCTAATTGTTTACTTAAGATTCATTCTTGGAAGACCAATGAATGTGTGGGTCCCTGATAGCAGGGATGCATGAGCTGTGTTATCAGTAACTACATAGTATATATACCAGTCCCAATGCCTATAAGCTTTGCTCATTAAGGAACAAATATAAAGCTATATACACTCAAAAGATCCACAAAGCAAGCGAACTAAGATGGAGTTGAAGTTTGGAGAAGATAAGTCCTCACTAAAGAGGGACTTGAGGCTTTCAAGATCAGCTAGAATTATAAGTCAGAAAACCATGAGGTCCAATCTGCTTGAAGCCATAGCACAAATGCAAGGTGGAAGCATTGTTTCTGGCGATGAAGACAGTGGCGGCGGCACGGTGCGAATGAAGATAGTTGTGAGGAAGCAGGACTTGAAAAATTTGCTAGAGATGATGGGGAAGGGTAGTGGCAATAATATTATTACTCACCAAGCAAATCCATCATCATTGGCGACGTTAGAACAACATTTACATGTTCTTCGGTCAAGGCAGCTGAGGAGATCGGCGGAGCTCACTAAGGGAAGTCGCGGCAGTTCTTGGCGGCCTGTGCTCCAAAGCATCCCCGAGGAGCCATGAAGTTTTACTTAAGTACTTGAACCTCATTTGGTGTTTCAATTTGGAGTACTCCTAACATGTGTTTATGATCTTAGATCTCCAGGTAGTAGAACAATTATTTTCTGGTCTATTACTAAGAGAAGGGCAGTGTTTGATTAAGTTGGTCTATTGCATTTTGTTGAATATTGTGTTTTTCACTTCTTTTTGTGAATGATCATACGAAGATCTTTAATTGAAAGCATCTAATTCGGCCTTGTACAATGTATTACTATTTCAATATGGTTATCTTTTTCTTCTTCATCATTGATATAATAGCCCTTCAGAGCATCTATAATCATCCATTTAGGTAGTATCTGATTACACAGCTAACGAGTCTTTTTATTGTTTGGGAGTCTTCCAAGCTTGCACTTGTAATTTGTTTTTTTGGAAGGTGGGTTCAACTTGGATTGGGTGTTCAGTGTTCTAGTTTGGGAGGTGGTTATAGCATTTATGACTGGTTTAGTAATTTGCAATGTTCGCTATAAATGTTGGTATTTTATTTTGTTGACGAGGTACTCTACCATTCTGTAACTTTCATACTCTTATATTAATATAATTTTATTTTATTTCTTCAAAAAAGAACCCTACTTAAAATTGAAATAAAAAAATAACAAATGAGTGGTAAAACGATCTAAGAAATGTATCTAAATTTATACTTAAGCTGAAGTGACAATATATCACATCACTACATTACGAGAGAAAAAAATATATGAAATACTATTCATTTACCATATACCACATCAGCATGGGTATGATTTTAGATATAATTGTTGAATCGTATAAGCATTTCTCAAAATAATAATATTTACCTAAAAAAATATTTTTATTATCCTCTATTTTTTTAGAGATAGATTGAGGTAATAAACACCACCTTAATGCGCGAATTGTTTGCCAATTAATACTCTGTTACTTGTAATACAAGGCTTGTTAGCATAATCCCACGTAATACAATTATGATGTGCAATGTGCAATGTACAAGTAAGAGACCACACTCTCCTTGCAAGCTGGTTTTCAATAGAGGCGAAATCAGATCGGGTTGGGTTTTTGCCCCCTAACCCACCCGACCCGATGAGATTGAGTCAAATCGGTAGGGTTGGCCCCCATTAAATAGCCCAATTTTTTTAAAGCTTAATAACTACTATTTAAACTTATATTAGTAATAAAATATGTTGGATTATCATGTATCCAACTTATTAAACTACTAGTTAAGTTTTAAAAGATAAAATTTCTCTTTTTTGGGAGAACTCATATATGTATAAGTCAAGCTACTCTTAAACTTGACTTATGAAAATGAAGATAAACTCATATATATATATATATATATATATATATATATATATATATATATATATATATATATATATATATATATATATATATATAAATTTTAAGAGGTCGGGTCGGGTTGCTAAAAAATTAACCCTACCAACCCGACATATCAATCAAACCCGACCCAACCCGACTCGATCCGAAATGGTCGGGTCGGGTCGGGTCGGGTCGAGTCGGTTACACCCCTAATTTTCAAGAATAAGTTGAACCCTAGAGTGTTACCAAAGATTTTAACATAAGTTAATTTTGTAGGGTTTTTGCCATGAAAAATATTTTAGAGACACTTTTCACACACACTTCATTAACATTACCCTTCAGAGTAGTTGAATTGCTTCAAACCATGCATCATCATATAATTCGAAACAATCCAACACTTTTCTAAGCAATGTCAACGAGGTGTGATCAAAAAGTGTGATAGTCAAGTATTACCCTTTTGTCATAGTATAACATTGCGTATAATCTCCATTGGTGTCAGTTTTGAACATGGCCAATTAAAAATGCAAAGGTTTTGAATGGCAAGATTTGTTTAATCGTCTCCCTCTAGCAAGGCTGAATTTCCAAAGCAGAGGGCTCCAAGGTCTTTGACGAGCGCACTTGACGCTGGCGCCACTTAAGGTTCAGTCACATTACCTCTCATACACTTAAATTGGAAAGAAAGAGTTTATAAGCCATTCCCCTTTACATGTATATTATCTATGACTTATGATCCAAATGAACAGAAAAGAAACTGATAATTTTAGTAATTAAGATCCAGTTTAACGCACAAAATACAATCCTGGGACTGGGCACTACTAGGATATTTTCTAAACAATTCACAGATTCATTTGCTCAACTCTACTCTAATTTTTCAGAATACAATAAGGCCAGAGTTCCCAGAACGTAAAACCACTCTCTGTTCACTTTCTCACATGTCCATTGCACAATGTTTTCCCGACTGTTATGACAAATAGGATGTGATCGTGACCCAAATAATTTATAGCCGTCTCCCTGGTCTCTTGATCTTCAACTTTTTCTTCATCCAAACCAACTGCTGCTGACCACCAAGGACCAGAACTTCCATTTCCACTTTAAACGTTTCCTTTGGTCGTGAAATCAAGTCCTGATAAGCATTAGAGTTTCTGGAATCACATGATCCCAAACAGACAAATGCGTCCATCTCTCCCCAGTTACAATGAACCACATTTTCCTATCAAGAGGAACAAAGGAAAAAACCTCCTAAACATTTGCACATATACACCACCCAAAGCATTTAGAACCTATATATTTCTGTTATGTCAAATTCAGCCAGTCAGTGTCCTAATATACCGAATCCAGTATAAAAGAGTTGGGTCCTCAAAAGCAAGTTTTGATAGCCTTGATCAAAACGCTTACTCTAAAGCTCGGCAGAGAAAATACATTTTCACTGGGTGCTTCCATTGTCCTTCTTTCGGGTGCTCCCCTCGTCTTTGTTGCTGAGTTGGGGAGTGTATTGACTGGTAGACGAAGGTGAGTAACCAGGAGCAGTTGGTGAGTACCCCGCACTTGGACTGCATGGAATGAGAGATGTTATAAATAAGATGACTGACCTCTGAAAGAGGTGCAAAGCAATGCAATATTCAATGCCAGAACTAGTTCAAAGGAAAAGCAAGTCTAACCTGTACTGTGGTGAACTGGGACTGTAGTCTGGGCTCACACCAGAATTGTATGGGCTGCAAGAAAGATAGTCAAAGTAATCAGTATATTATTTTTTTTAAGAGAGGAAACAAAGTATTATATTAAATTAATTATATGCAAATTAAAAGTTGAGTACCAGAGGTATTCCTAATTCTGTTGCCATATCTACCCCAGCTACCCCACAACAGCTCCATACTAAAAGTAAACCATCTACATCCTAATCCCTATCCCCTTAATTACAATTTCCACAAGAGTTTCTTAAATTTCTACATACAACTATCCCATTTTCGTATCCAAACTGATACAGAATATCCAAGAGCGTGCACCATCAAGGTCAAACCTGACGAGGCATTTTAAAAAAGTGCCAGATAAGCACAATTGAAGCATTGTGGTAGATTCTTTCATTGAAAAGAGCAAGTACCAAAGTCTAGATGCCATTTCACTTCACTGTAGTTCTTTCAAGTCAAGATTATTAAAAATTATAATGGCTTGCTACATCTCCAAGAAAAGGGATGGTTTTTTTCTTTTTGAAAAGAAAAGGGATGGTTTTTTCATCAAAGATTGAAACTTTGAATAGAGCCATACAATAGCAACGGGCCTCTAGCAACCATATAAAAGTGTTAACGAAGTGTTCTAGTATAGGCTGACCTATTTCATATCTAAGGAATGGATACAGATACTAAAACTTCCCACATGATAACAGCAGCTTCCAGTTTCTAAATCGTTCAGGAATTTTTTGGCAGATCAGCAAACATTTTTTTTTTTTTTTTTCAAAGAGAGAGAGAGAAGGGACAGGGGGTTGTTTATGATCAATAGTTCATCACCTATAACTTGCTCTTAATGATACAGGTAAGTGTTCTAGTAACAGTTCAATGATGACAACCAAGTAAGCTGCTGGAACATATTAAATCTATAATAAGATCTCTTTCTTCAAAAAGGTTCTCATCATTGTCCATTTGCCAAGGAAAACAAATTGAGATGCATATTTTCTAAAAAATCATGCCATAATTCAGACTGTTGAACAGGAAAGATGTCAAATATTTACTGACGTAAAACCATTTGCAATTAGGGAAAGGGAAAAGTTTACCTGCTGGGACTATATGTAGGACTTGGCGGAGAATAAGATGGAGATGTTGGTGAATATGATGGTGACGTTGGGCTGCAACAAAGGCAAACAGACATGTCAATAAACCATAGAGCACTGCATCTCAATAATTAATTAATTTTCTAAGTTCAAAGCCATTTCAGGTTAAAGAGGGCATCAGTAAGAAAAACCAGCCAAGGGTCATTTGTTGGTTGTCTCCAGCAAACTGTAATTTGGCTCCATGGCAAGTGAAGCCAACTAGATATAGCACAAGTAAGATATTTGAAATTCCAAACAAAAAAAAATGTTCACATTTTTACCTGTAAGTGGGAGACGATTGACTGTATGGACTGGATGGCGATATTCTGGGACTGCTTGGTGAATATGCCAGGGAAGGGCTGTACTTTGCCGAAGGAGGATTATAACTTGGGGATGTAGGGCTATAGCTTGGTGATGTAGGACTATAGCTTGGAGAAGTTGGGCTGTATCCAGGAGAAGTTGGGCTATAAGCAGGAGAGGTGGGGCTATATGAAGGTGAGGTTGGGCTGTATGATGGGGAGGTTGGGCTGTAAGAAGGCGAGGTTGGGCTGTAAGAAGGTGAGGTTGGACTATAAGATGGTGAGGTAGGGCTATAGGAAGGTGAAGTGGGGCTGTAGGCAGGAGAAGTGGGGCTATAGGCTGGTGAAGTGGGACTGTACGCAGGAGAGGTGGGGCTGTAGCTTGGCGATGTAGGACTGTAACTGGGAGATGTAGGACTGTAGCTTGGCGAGGTAGGGCTGTAACTGGGCGATGTAGGACTATAGCTGGGTGAAGTAGGAGAATAAGATGGACTAGTAGGAGAATATGCAGGGCTAGTAGGACTATAACCAGGAGAGCTAGGACTATACGTTGGGGAAGTGGGGCTGTATCCTGGAGAAGTAGGGCTATATCCAGGTGAGGTTGGACTATAACCAGGAGATGTAGGGCTATATCCTGGTGAAGATGGACTGTAACCTGGAGATGAGGGACTGTATCCTGGGGATGATGTTGGAGAGAAGGCCATCCCACCAACATATGGAGAAAACTGAGCATCTGTAATAGGGGAGGAACGGACGTTTGGGCTCAACAAATAACTTGGTGACATCATGCCCTCGTGATATGGAGTCCCTGTGATTGGTGAACGAGAAGGTGTCACCCCAAAATCCAGGCCCCCTTCCATATAGCTAGGAAGCTGAAGTTCAATAGCTTGCTGAAGCATTTGATCATTCAGATACAATGAACAATCTCCAGTGCCAATAGGAGCTAGTTGGCCAAGCATAATGTTCTCAGTAACACCCCTGAGATGATCAGATTCAGCATAAACAGCAGCATCCAAAAGAATGTCCACAGTTTCCTCAAATGAACATCTCATCATTGGTCCAGTATCATTCCGATTAATGCCATGTCGGGTGATGGCCATCAAGTGACCTCGGTAGGTCATTGTGTCACACAGAATAGCTAGATGCCTATAATTCACATAAGATCCATCAAAAGATATGACCACTCGCAGTTCATCCAACAGAGCACGACGAACAGCCTCGATACCAAGAACTTCAATAACTTCAATTAAGTGGTTACTTGTTGTCCTTCGAGCATCAACATCGTCATGGCATATAACAGCTAACAGATTGACACCTTCAGTATCCAGCATCCACTCAATTTCTGGTTTAAACCCTTCAATCTCATCAAACTTGTTCACTTTTCCAGACTTAATAAAAACTTTGTTGATATCAGGGATGCCACGAAGTGCCATTTCCGTCAGCATGTTACTCTCAATCTTCTTGAGGAAAACATCGTCTTCTGCAGATTCATCCTGTGACAACTCCCCCTTGGCAGCATCATCGCTCATGATACGGATGCGAAGAATTAGCTTTTCAGCATTGTCATCATTAAATATGCAGGTTAAGTCATCATTAAACTCAAGGTTGATCTTTTCTGCAATGTCAGCCATGCTCAGTTTTTTATCAACCATCATTTCTCGATTTAACTCTATGCGAAGCAACCAAGGTGAAATTTTCTCTGGGGCAACCTCTTCATCTGGCATATCATAGTAAGACTTCACAAAGTCAACATCTTCTTCAATTATGGTGCTCATGGGATCTGGATCATACCATACTTCAGTAGCTTGTGTAACACTTCGCAGTGTAGTGTATTCTAGAGCACACTGTACATTTTTAGCTCTTTCCTTTGTCTTGTTAACTTCAGGCTTCAAGTAGACAGAAAGGGAAGGGGTCTTGATTTTCTTGGCAACATTGATAATTTCTCTTAACCTGGGAACACCCAAAGTAACATTTTTGGCACTCACACCAGCATAATGGAAAGTATTCAAGGTCATCTGAGTAGCAGGTTCTCCAATGGATTGGGCAGCAACACAGCCAATCATTTCTCCTGGTGCCACTAAAGACTGTAAGAAGCGAGTTTCTATCTCACCAATAACCCAATCAAATGCTTCACGTGTAAGCCTATATTCTTTCAACACTCGTTTACTGGAAAATGTGCTACGAAGCAAGATGTTGAAGAAGAGAGTAGCATTTTTCTGGGCTTCCATGCTAAGAAAATCATCACCAGGAACAACTTTAAGCCTCTCCTGAAGTTTATCCACAGCTTCCACAATTTCCATTGGATGCATGTCTGAAGGCCTTCTCAAATCAACTTTAAATGTCTTTTGGGCATTCCATATAAGCCTCTTAAGGTTCACAGGCATGGGCCAGGAGTTATCACCAGTAGTAGCAATCTCTGTACCCAGTTGAAACCGATCTGCTTCCAATTTCTGGACTTCAGCATCAAAAACGCTACGAAACTCTGGAATTGTTTTCAGATCCTCAACATGTTCAGGCAACATGTAACTGGGGTTCCAGTTTTCATCATCAATCTCATATCTGAAGACCTTATCAAACTCTGACTTCTTCATTTTTAAGGAGTCAAGCTTCTGTGATTCAATCCAAACAGCATCCATACCATCTTCTCCATAAAGGAACTGAATAACATCTCCCAAAGAGTTTCGAACAGTTCCATCATATTTGACCATAATGTCCTCCATAGCTTTTACGAGTCGCCTCTGAATGTATCCAGTCTCAGAAGTTTTCACAGCAGTATCTATCAGACCTTCTCTACCACCCATAGCATGAAAGAAGAATTCTTGCGGAGTCAACCCACGAAGATACGAGTTCTCCACAAAGCCACGACTTTCAGGCCCATAGTCATCTTTTGTGAAATGCGGCAACGTTCGATCAATGAAACCATATGGAATTCGCTTACCCTCAACATTCTGCTGGCCAACACAAGCAGTCATCTGTGAAATGTTGATAAAACTCCCTTTGGATCCTGCTGTCACCATTGCCTTAAGATTGTTGCTCTCTGATAAGCTCTTTTGGGCACTACTTCCAGCATCATCACGAGCCTTATTCAACACCTGAAAGATAATGACGTGTCAGTAAGACTTATAAGTGGGTTAAAAAGAATCAAGATAAGAGGTCAAGCGGGCAGGTGCATTAATCACGACCTGGTTCACTCTGTTCTCAAATGACTCCATCATAGTTCGCCCAGGTTCAGCTTCTAACTGCCTCTCCTGTGCAGCCCGAATCAGTTCTTTCACCTCATTTTTTGCTTTAGAAATTGTTTCATTAATCTTCTCCATGGTTGCAGCATCAGCAATTGTGTCCCCAATGCCAATACTAAATCCATTTTGTAAAAGCCAATAGTTGACGAGCCACTGGGTGTGGCCCAAGAACTTGCGAGCTGCATCTGGACCAACCTCTTCCCTGTGCACAAAGTACATTTGAGCAAGTGACTAAATCCCAGTGGTAACAACCCAAATTAGAAAACCAAATCATTCAAATATACATACCAGATAACATGAATTAAACTTCCAGTAGATGTTCCAAGGGTTTTTTTGCAAAGAGTGCCCGAAAGAAGCTCTCCTCTCTCTATCCTAACTAAAGTGTCCCCTGGAGTTATAAAACCTGTTTCAGCTTCCGAGTGCCATGCAGAAGTTCTCATGAGGTTTATCTGTTTTGGAATAATAAGATTGAACACTTGCTTGCCCGTCCAAAGTGGTCTTGGCTTCAGAATTGCTGGTGCAGGTATTTTTCCGTCAAAATCCTCCCACCACATCAATATATTCATGAAGACATCCTGCAACATAAACAAATTAGACAGTTTACAAAAAACACACATCTAAACAAAATTCAGAATGACAAAAAGGGAGTAAAACTGAAGGCCACCATCACCTTCTCTATAAATGTATCTCTTTTAGTGATCTTCCGGCATCCCAAGAGTGTATCTTGGACAATTCCCATCACAGGTCGATTTGATTGAGGTGAAACAATACATTTTGGAACCATCATAAGCTCCAAGACTTCTGCTCTGGTTTCAAATGACTGAGGAACATGCATGTTCATTTCATCCCCATCAAAATCAGCATTATAAGGAGAAGTCACAGACAAGTTCAAACGAAATGTTGAGTATGGCATAATCTTGATCCTGTGCCCCATAATAGACATTTTGTGAAGACTAGGTTGACGATTAAAGAGCACAAAGTCTCCATCATTCAAATGTCGCTCCACCTGCAACAGAAACAAAACATCCTCTAAGAATCAACACTGCTGCAAGAACCATCCAAGACTCAAGGAGGGCGCAACTTGCCTTATATCCAAGCTCCAAATGGTGGTCACTACTTTTCTTCAAGTACCTGAGATCAAGCCTCTGTCCATCTTCCCTAATGATGTACTTGGCACCAGTTTTACCAGGGGGAGGATGAGGTCCATATTCCACAAGCTCCTTCAACCTGAAAGATTAGGTTAAGCATTTTATGGCTAGCATATGACCACAACCTAAAATGAAAGTATAAACAGATAATAGGTGTGATACCTTTCAATGTTATATGGGGTCACAGTCTCTGGATATGTTAAGTTCAATGCAATACTCCACGGTACTCCCAACTCATCAATGTTAATGGTTGGGTCTGGTGTGATCACAGTTCGTGCTGAAAAATCCACACGTTTCCCCATCAAGTTCCCCCGAATTCGACCTTCCTTAGCCTTAAGCCTACTACATATAGATTTGATAGGTCTTCCTGAACGTTGAGTAGCCTGAGAAGTAAAACATTCCTTAGTCATCTTAGAACCAAATATCAAAGAATTTTTTTTATATTTTCCTACAGCAAATATCAAGGCACCAACAAAGTCCATAGTATGCATGCCTACCCGTGGCTGACCAGGTAACTCATTATCAAAATATGTAGCAATGTGGAACTGCAACAACTGAGCGAATTCAGATATAATATGTGCAGGAGCTCCATTTCTTTCCTGTCTCCTCAAATTCTCATTGTGTCTTATGATCATTGCCAACTGATGAGTTAAATCATCCTGTTCATGAAGAAATAAGATACAAGAAGTTAAATATATATTCCCAAGATGTAACACAGTTAGGAGATCTCATTTAAATAAGTGCCCAAACTCCTTGAACAGAAATCCTTAATGCATAATTGTATTTTATAGAATGCTTCAATCCGAAGTTTTACAAAGTAAACCGGTGAGTTAAATGATGAAAGTCCATAAAAATAAGACCATTTCAGTATACAAACTTACCTCACTCCTAGAAGAAGTATCCATCATTACTGAAGGTCTCACAGGTGGTGGAGGAATTGGGAGGACTTGCAAAATCATCCAATCTGGACGAGCATATTTAGGATTTAGACCTAATGCAATACAATCCTCGTCACTTATCCGCTTGAGAATGCTAAGCACCTGTTAAAAAAAAGGTACAAGGTTGTCCAATTCAACAAGTAAAACAACCTAAAGAGAAGCAGGGGAGAAGGAAAGGGAGGGAGAGCCAAAGGATAAGAGGGGTTTGCAGAAGACATACCCTTTCTGCAGTAAGCTGCTGTTTTCTTTCTACTGGTTCAGGAAGCTGTTCCTGATCATCGCTTTTCTTCTTTTGGGCTTTAAATTCTGCAACCATTTTCATACCATCAATAGTGAGCTTTGGCTGCTGAGCACCACAGCCCCCTCGACTTTTCTTTACTGGCTCTTCCAAATCTTGTCCTTGGACCTCAATTTCATCGCCACCTTCACATTTAGTTTTGTTCTTACAGGCCTCATAAACCTTCTTTAACCTGTGTTTTGGATTTCTAATTCGCTGAGCTTGCTTGAACTTGAGGTCCTCCTACAAGAAGCCATAGTAAAGGAACATTCAACAGGTTAACAATCTGACAGCAGTCACTTAAAGATGCGAAACCAATAAATGGAGCAATAGTCACAGTTTCAATAGGTCAAATAACACGTTATAAGTTAAACCATCATATAGTATATCCTATCAACAGTTTAAACACTTCCTATAGGATATAACATAAACATCCAACGAACGTTCAAAAAACTTAAGAACGATAAAACCTTCCCTTGATAAGAAAAGAAAATAGAATATAAGGCTTCATCAAGTTAAATTATTTCAGAAGCATCTGGTTTCACATTAGACCATAGAAATAACAAGTGAAAATAATGAACAGTTTCGAAAATTATAAAGCCAAGGATGATTTGTCACGCCAAAATATATTATGAATGCATATCAACCAGTCTAAAAGAAGAAAAAAGTGTAAATCAAAAAGTTGTTTCCTTCCCGGCCTGAAGCACGTAGCTTTCATCCCTGATTGGTTACAGACCAACCAGGTGATGGTAGCCACATAAGCCACAACATTTCCTTGGAAAATGTAGAAAACATGACAATTCTCAACTCAACTCAATAAAGCCTTCTCTCAACAACATGGAGTCAGCTACATAAATCTGCTTCCTCCACTCTGCTTTATCTAAGGCTAAGTCGACATTTAAATTACAAATAGTTATATCTTTCTTAATCATTTCTATCTATGCTATTTCAGGTTTGCGTCTACCTCTATCATTAATATGGATTGTTAAAAGACCTCTCTTCAACAAAAATTGTGGCCCTAGAAAGAATAAAATGGCAAAAACATGGCCAGCTCCAAGTAGCTGGCCTAACGCGCTTTGATGTCACACTATGATATCTATTGCACAATGAGAAAGCAGCTAATTCAGCTTTGCACACACAATACAAAGAAAAGATCGAGTTTTACTAACTGGACGCAGCTGAATAATTGAAATCAATTTACAATTTTTTCATGTTTCCAGTAACTACAAAGTTCTGATTTCCCAATTAAACAAGGCGTGCATCAAAACCCCACTTTGAAATCCTCAAATTGAAAGAAAAACCACTACTCAAATGATAAATGCTATTACGAAAATCCATTAAAGCTTGCTGTGCGAGATACCTCGTCAGCAAGAATCTTGGAGCAGTTGAAGCAGACACAGCGTATGATACTAAGAACAGTCTTCATGAACCCGATATGAAACATAGGCTTCGCAAGCTCAAGATGGCCGAAATGCCCAGGGCACTCAGCCATATTAGCAGTGCAAGTCTCGCACTTCGTCTTCCTGTCAATCGTACCAAGACGAGTATCGCTCAAACCGCCAGGCTTCGGCTTCCCTCTCTCCGTCGTCTCGCTGTGCTCTATCTGCACCACTGACATTTGCCTCTGTACAGAAACAACCAAAACAACACAACGCAAACTCAACCCAAACCAAAGATTTCCAAATTGTATTCAACAACGAAACCCTAGAAGAAGAAACTAAGAAAATGTCGAAAATTACGATCTCGTCGGGGCTGAGGATGCCGAATTGGACCATCCGGACTTTGGCAACCTCCGCCGGAGAGAATGGGAATCGCATGTCCATGGCGACTGATCTTTTCGAGACACTTCAAACGCGAATTAGGGTTTCCCAAATCTTTGTTTTCGATCTATAAAACAAAATCAAAGTTGAAATAACAAATTAAAAAGAAGATGAAGTTTTTGAAGTTAGTATTAAAATTTAAGATTGTTCAGATGATGTTTTCTTTTTTGAGAGGGATAGAAAGGATTTGAGCCGTCCCTCGAACAGATCTCACCACTCCGCAGAGCTGGAGATTATGTAACCCTTCTCAAGACCCCAAGGGGGATATTTATAGACGAATAGCCGCCACGGTAAGACTATCGTGCGCCGGGGATGCGCAGGGCTTAGTACCGACTTGGCCTTGAGAGATTAGATCCTCTGCGCCTGGACGTTGGTTTGGGGCTTTACTCCCAGCGAAACAAAAAACAGTTTAAGATATTGAGTTTTTCCCTTAATTAGTATAATTAATTAAAATTATGATCCTAATGCAAAATTTTTAAAAATTATGACCATATACCCAATATTCAACCGTATTTTTTTCACGAAGGCGCAGATTAAAATTTTTTCTTTGTTTTTTGTCACGTAGAAGGTGTCTTCCTAAAAAATAACTTCAGTTCAAATATCATTTGAGATGAAGGCGACGTGGCAAAGAAAACACCTTCATCTCAAATTTTTTTTTTTTTAATAAGATGTTTTTAGGGCGCAACCAATCTGCTAGGTATTTTTTTCGACCGCCACTTAGAGCGACTCCCAATGCCTTTAAGGGACCCCTGAAACTGACGAAATCTCGTTCTCATGCCCCGGTGAATTTTTCACCCTCTAACCGAAACTTTTAAATCAAATGAACTAAATTGACTTAAAAAACTTTTTTCAATCAACCGCAGCCAATTCGCGTAAATTTTTTTTCGTCCGACACTTGGAGCGAGTCTCAATACCATGTTAGGGACCCCCGGAACACTCAAAACACCTCTCTTATGTCCTGGTAAATTTTTTACCCCCAACCAGAACTTTTAGTTCAAATGAATTCAATTCGACTTAGAAAACCCTTTTGACTCAGTCGCGGTCAATCCGTCAGGTTTTTTATTCGTCTGACACTTGGAGCGAACCTCAATACCCTCTCAGGGACCATCGAAACCTCGTTCTCATGCCTTGGTGAATTTTCATCCCCAACCTGAACTTTTAGTTCAAATGAACTTAATTGGACTTAGAAAATCCTTTTGACTCAACCGCAGCCAATCTGCTGGGTTTTTTATTCGTCCAACACTTGGAGCGAGTCTCAATACCTTCCCACGGACCCCCGAAACTGACGGAACCTCGCTCTCATGCCTTGGTGAATTTTTCACACCTCAACTAAAACTTTTAGTTCAAATGAACTAAATTGAACTTTTAAAACCATTTTGATTCAACCGCTGCCAATCTTCTGGGTTTTTTATTTGTTTGGCACTTGGAGCGAGTCCCAATACCTTCCTAGGGACGCCAGAACCAACGAAATCCCGTTCTCATGCCCCAGTGAATTTTTTACACCCCAGTCAGAACTTTTAGTTTAAATGAATTAAATTGACTTAAAAAATTCTTTTAACTTTTAGTTTAAATAAATTAAATTGACTAATTTTTTTTTTGTCCGACACTTGGAGCAAGTCTCAACAAAATTTATTGAATAGGGATAAATTATGCATTTAAGAGGAAACATAAATGTTTATCCCGGTCGGATCCCATGCCTGCAACCAAACACCCCCCCTATTTTCCCAAAAGAGCGGAGCACGTGGGTGGTGGAGAAGCACGTGCGACGAAGTTGCGAACTGGGTTTCATTTCATCTCTCTTCACGCTTCGAGTTCGGAGAAGTTGAAGAAGAAGCAGCGGTTTCACGCGCAAGTCTTGGCCCTAAGGTAAATCAAATATACTTTTTCTAAATCCCAATCTTTTTAATTTTTGGGGTGAAATTCGGTGTTATTTTCAGTTGAAATGGGTATGTGTAAATGTAATCGATTGAGAAGATACCACTGATATTAAATTGGGGCATTACATATAGCTTGATTCAAGAGCTGGAAATAAATGAAATCATCAAATTTTCTAGAAAATTTTTAATAAGCTTGTAAGAACAAGATTAACTGTATTTGTATGTATGATTCCTGTGGATTAGGATTTCCTCTTTTAAAATAGTTTGCTTATTGCTTTATTAATTTGTTTTTTTTTTTTTTTTGGGTGGGAATCAAATTTCTTCCAGCTAAATGATTTTAATGTTTTTTCTTATTCATCTTTGCAATCTGCTTATAGTGGTCAGGTGAAGAAGAAAGGTTATTTTGGAAGAGAATAATTGATTATGGTTATATCCTTGGACTTGCAAGCTTTCATACTAAGGTCTCGGGTTTTGAAGCTTTATAGACAAGCTCTCAGGATTTCTCGCCGTGCTCCTACTCATGCTAGAGGTAAATCTTGTAAACATTAACGTTTCTCTTAGTCATATATATCTTGAGGGGCACTTGTTCTACACTACGATATAGTTACTTAACCTTTTATTAGGTATAAAACCATTCAATCATGTAGACAATTGGCCTTGTTTGGGAGAGCTTTTTTAAAATGCTTTTGCTCCAAAAACACTTTTAGAGGTGTTTGACAATACCTGCTTCTAACGAAAATTGCAGTGAAAAAAAAAACAGATTTTAGTTTTTAGAAGAACCTGGGAGAGACCAATTTTTCCCAAAAGCGCTTTTCCTAGAAGCGCTTATCGGAAAAGCGCTTTTAGAAAAGCTCTCCCAAACGGAGCCAATAATCTATAGCAGCAAGTTACTTAAGAGTTTAACTAATCTATAGGAATGAAATTGTTTACAATATTAAAATATATACTGGCTTTCCTGTAATACATGGTGAGGTTTACTTTACAGCATTACCTGAACTAAATGGTCTCTACAGCTGAGTTGAGACATGAAATTCGTCGAGAAATGGAGAAGAACAAGGATTGCAATGATAAGCAAAGGATTCGTTTCTTAATCAGTGAAGGACTGGAGAGACTGAAAGGTCTGGATGAGATGCTTGACATGCAAGGCCATTGACAGAATTTTAACTTGTATCTTGTATTGGTTTCTTGAATGAGAGGTATGGTTTTTCTTCTATGGCTCCTTTTGGTTGGATTTCTTTGAACCACACACTTTGTACATAAGAACATTTGGTTGATTTCATTGCAAAAATTTTTGTGCCGAAGGACATTTATATATATATAAAGGTTGTGCTGCAAGTTGATTCATCACATCAAGACATTCAGTGTCATTGACCTTGTTTTCAAGATTTTTATATAGAAGGAAAAGCATTACCAATACCAAAAGTTATATCTTGTATCTTGCAGTATAAAAGCTGTATTTTTTTTATTGTAGAAAATGGAGGTATTTATCTCTGTCCATGTTATTTTAAGTCTTCTTCTACCTCTATCGTTACCATGTAGTGTTAATAGGTCACTCTAGTCTTCTTAACTACTGCATTCAAAGACTTACATTGGGCGAGCCCAAATGAAAAAAAGAACTCTTAAATGTGAGCTGAGCTCTGGAGGATCTATAGCATGAGCTGCCTATTTGATTTTGGGGCCTGTGATTTTACTTTTTTTATGTTATATACTGGAGCTGTTGTTGGCGGCCTGACTTTGTTTTTGAGTATTGTGTTTATTAGTATCAAAGAGTTTCTTTTTCATTTATGATTTATTTTGATCGTTTTGAGACAGTCTTAGCTTTGGCGATTTCCACCTTGCCAAAGGTTCTACAAAATTTCTAATGAACCTCACAAGGTCCAACTAATTGGTTACCTGGCAAAATAGGGAAATTTAGTCAGTTTCCCATAAAAACATATGGTTGATTGGAAACCATTTTGATGTGACCAACTATGAGACATGAAAATATGCCTCAGACTGCGTTAGAACTTGTAAGGTTCTTTTTTTCTTTGTTGGGTGTCTAGATGCTTGATTGTTTTGCTATCGAAGCTTTCCTCTTCTATGATCTTGGATGAATCAATTGGCTTTTATTTCTAGGTCGTTGTTCAACTATTTTAGTTCTAAAACTTATTCGTTCATTGTCAATTACGTGTAGGGTAGTTGACGGCCAACTGTTAAATGGAATTAGCCGTTACTCTTCACCTGCCTAGAGGATGCTCCAAGACAACCATGGCAACTACATCACCATCACTAGCTTGGACCTTCTGCAGATCCGAAACCCCAGAGAACTTATCACAACCCAACAAGAAGAAGAAGAGATTCAAACCCCATCGAAACCCAGATCTTCTGCTCAATCAAGTAGTTCCCAAATCGATTTTGATACACAGAAACAAAGGAAAGATCACAAGAACAATCATCACACCCCATGATCTCTCCTTCACTCGCACCCTTTGTTCCTACGTCGATGCCAGGTGTTTTGAAGACGCCCTCTCTCTGTTTGAGAAAATGACGGACCCAGATGATGCATTCGTATGGAATGTAATGATCAGAGGGTTCACTAATAATGGGTCATACAAAGAAGCCCTTGAATTCTACCATCAGATGCAATATGAGGGCGTAAAAGCTGATAATTTCACCTACCCGTTTGTGATCAAGTGTTGCACTGAATTGTCATCTTTGTTAGAAGGGTTGGAGGTGCATTCGAAGTTGATTAAGACCGGGTTGGATCCCGATGTTTACATTTGTAATGCCCTGATAGCCATGTATGCAAAATTGGGTAGTGTTCAGTGTGCCCAGAGAGTGTTTGTAGAAATGCCAATGAGAGATTTGGTTTCTTGGAATTCTATGATTACTGGGTATGTTTCAGTGGGAGATGGGTATTCATCGCTTTCTTGCTTTCGGGAGATGCAGTTAGATGTGATTAAACCAGATCGGTTTGGGATTATCGGTGCTCTTGCTGGTTGTTCTCTTGAGAATTGTGTTAAACAAGGGAGGGAGATCCATTGCTATGTTGTTAGACTCGGGTTTGAATTGGATATCATGGTGCAAACATCGCTCATCAACATGTACTGCAAATGCAAGAATGTGGATCTTGCTGAGAGGTTTTTTAATAGGATGGCTACTAAGGGAGTTGCAGCTTGGAATGCTATGATTGGTGGATATGCTAAGAATGATAAGATGTTGGAGGCATTTGATTGCTGGCTCAAGATGACAGAGGCTGATAATATTGATCCTGATGTCATCACAATGGTGAACTTAGTCCCTGTGTGCACACAACTAAGAGATCTCTTGCTTGGAAAATCCATCCATGGTGCCGCCATTAGAAAAGGGTTTCTCCCTCATTTGGTTTTGAAAACTGCTCTAGTTGATATGTATGGAAAATGTGCAAAATGGGAATTGGCCGAAATTTTATTTGGCCAGATGGTAGAGAGAAGCATAACATCATGGAATGCCATGTTAGCTGCTTATGGGCGAAACGGGCGTCACTGGGAAGCCCTTGATCTTTTCCATGACCTGTGTTACCAGTCTCTAATACCAGATTCCTGCACAATTGTAAGTATCCTTCCTTCTTATGCTGAAGTTGTGTCATTAAGAGAAGGGAGGCAAATTCACTGTTACATTACAAAACTGGACTTAGGTTCAAATACTCACATCTTTAACGCACTTGTTTATATGTATGCTAAATGTGGAGACATACATACTGCAAGGCGAATTTTTGATGGAATTCAGGCTAAAGATATCATTTCATGGAACACGATCATCATGGGATATGCAATCCATGGGCATGGAAGAATTGCTCTCAACTTGTTCACTGAGATGCAGAAAGAGGGCATCAAACCGAATGCAAGTACTCTCGTTTCCGTTTTAACAGCTTGCAGTGTTCCGGGTATGATCGATGAAGGGTGGAGATATTTTAACTCCATGAAACAGGACTATGGTATTGATCCAGGAATAGAACACTATGGCTGCATGGTTGATCTTCTTGGTCGCACTGGAAATCTTCACTTAGTTAAAAATTTCATATGGAAAATGTCGTTGGTTCCAACGTTAAGGATATGGGGTTCTCTGCTACGGGCGAGTAGAAATAATGGGAATTTAGAATTAGCAGAGCTTGCAGCTGAACAAATTTTCTCCTTCGGACATGATAACACTGGCTGCTTCGTCTTGCTTTCTAACATGTATGCAGAAGCTGGGAGGTGGGAAGACGTCGAAAGGATTAGGGTCTTGATGATGAAAGAAGGATTGGGAAAGGCGATAAAGCGGAGCCAGGTTGAGATGAATAGCAAGACTTGCAGTTTTATCAATGGCGATAGGTCTCACACTGAAGCTAACACTATTTATCATGTATTGAATATTATATCTGCAGAGATAGGGGAAAGCATATACAATCCTGGAATCTCCAAGTACAGGCCAAGTGACTTGTTGAAGAAGAGAATAAACTCACCCAGTTTTCACAGTGTGAGATTGGCAGTTTGTTTTGGTCTGATATCTACAACAGTTGGAACTCCTGTTCTTATTAGAAAGAATGCTAGGATTTGTGAGAGTTGCCACCATGCAATGAAGAAGACTTCAATGTTTACTAAAAGAGAGATTGTTGTTGGGGATTCAAAGATCTATCACCACTTCAAAGATGGAAAATGCTGTTGTGGGGATTATTGGTAATTTTACTCTCAATATCTCACATTGTACTAATGTTTTGTACAATTTCATTGGAAGGGATATTAGGAGGAGATATCGATGGTGATGTTCGTATTGATGCATTTGTATATTCTATGAAAGCCCAATTTATCTACAAAAAAGTTGAAAGTTCCTCCTGAAGGGAGGTCTAAATCCAAATTTGCCCATAAATTTAGTTTCTTTCATTGTTATTGTTGATTGCTTCAGTGGAATTGGCAGACGAAAACAAGTCTTTAAAATGTAATTGAATCAAACAAGATTGTTCTGAGCCAAAATCTGAACTGAAAATAAATCAATAAATCTAGCTGGAAGATCCACATATGCCCATTGCTCTAAGTCTTACTTTAGGAATTTGAATTGGCAACTATGATGGGAAAGTTCCATTGTAAGAACTTGATAAGAGACTAATGCATGTAAAGTCACTCATGATATAAAAGCTAACATCAACTTAACTCAATTAAACATTTTTCCAACTACGACTATATGAATCTGCTTTTTCAACTTTGCTCAATCAAGGGTTAAGTGGCTCCATGTATGGGTCTGTCACACATGTTCTCAATGTAATACTTATAGCTTCTTTGCTCGGCTTCAATGTGGACCTTCATCTAAGTCAATATATTCTACCACTATGCTACTCATCACAAAGAAAAGCTCAAGTTTACTAATAATTGGGGTGTGCTAAAGCAAACGAAAATCTAGATTAGAATCATACTCAACACATCACCACATTAGCAAAGAGACAAAAATAAATAAATAAATAAAAATAGTCATCCACCACGACATTAACATGAGTATAATTTTGGGTCTGTTTGTTTAGTCATTTTAGCATTTCTCTACCAAATGATTCATGTTGCTACTGTCATGCAAATATAAATACTACTATAAGCCTCCATCTCACAACACCTGCTTCTAACCAAACCCAAAAGCGCCTTTTCTAAAAACGCTTCTTCGGAAATGTTTTTGCAAAAGCTGTACCAAATAACTTTGCAGTCCAAAAAAAACTTTGAATTAAGGCAAGAGGTTGATACCATGCCAATACCATAAATTTATTAATTGGGATCTTCTACAACCTAAAAGCCCTTGTGCATCTAGAATCGATCTAAGTCCTGTACCAACATGATATAGAGTAAAAGTCATCTGAATTTTAATCTATAGCAATATCTCTAAATCTAAAACTTACAAGCAACCAAGAAATGTCAATTGTAGTTTTCATGGCCCAATCAAACGGACACACAAAGTAATAAATACAAAAGGGAATTAAAAAGTATACTGCTTAATTGAAAAAAAAAAAAAAAATACACTAAGAAAAATATAAAACGAGTAGTAGAAAAAAGAAATCTAACTTTCAATATTATTATTCATAAATTGTTTTATGTACAAACTTCAAAAGGGTGGCCTAACAATACCAATCTCACAAATTAGGGTGGCCTAATTTATTACATGCAACCTTATCTTGTATTTTAAGAGGTTTTTACGACTCCAATCTGTATGACTACTTAAAGATCATAAAGACAACAACTCTTGTCGTTGTGCATAGAAGGCTCCTTTTGTTCTGTACAAACCTAACTAATTATAAAAATAAATAAATAAATAAAAACCCTAAATTTTCTCTATAAACCTTGATTGAACTTCTCACTATGAACAAATTAAGAACAGATAAACTAAATTAAACTATAATTAAAAAAAATCATATATCAAAAAAAAAAACTATCTACGTATCTTGCCATGGCCATGCAAGTGTCTTCCAAACATAGCTCCAAGCACAGTCTTCACAAACCCAAAGCACTTCTCGAATTCCCTCCAAATCCCTCTCTTCTTCTGCGATTCACGCCATATAATCCAGCTCTGATCCAAGTAAGCCTGGGCCGCTCGTCGAACCAGTTCGTTTTTTATCGGAATCTCGTCTGGATCATCAAGCGGCTCCATTGAGTTCCAGGAAAAAAACGAATCTCTTCCTGTCGTCGTCGTCGAACTCGACGAAATAAGATCCTTCATGCTCGTGTACGACGACGGGGACGAGTCGTCGAACGCCGACGTTCGCTGCGTCGCGCCACCATTGAACGTCGGACAGCTCCAGCTTCTCTTCTTGATGGCAACTTTGTTACTGTTGTTGTCGTTGTTCTTCTTCTGATCATTGTTATGAGATTTGAAGGAAGAAGAAGAAGAAGAAGCGATTGTGTTTCTCCGTTGAATGGAAGACATGATGATCTCTGTGAATGAATAATATTGTATACTGTTTGTTGATTGCTTCTTCACTCTTTTTTTTGTTCAGTTTGGATTTGTTTTGCATTATCAGATTTATAGGGTTTATGGGAATCTAAATGAAGGAGAGAAACGGAAGAATCTGAGAAGGAGAAGGAGAGCGGATTTGGAGTGGGAGACGAAGCTGAGATATTAGAGATTTAGTAGGAATGGGAGTTGTACTTGATTTATGATTCTTCTTGTATTCGCTCTTATTATTTTCGGCCAACCAAAATATAAATAAATATATTTCTAAGTATGGGTACTACCCGCAATTACCTTGAATTTCAAATATTATAAAATTATTTATTCATGGTGGTGCTAAAACAATTTTATTTTATTTTTTGAAGAGAAGATACAAACATACAATATTTGCCCTCTCATGATGTGTTAGACCGATTCATGTTAAAAATTTGTCCTTCCTGTCCAACTCTTATCCCACATATCGTGCAATGTCTATGGAGCAGGTGACCAATTGCACCCACATCTCATTGTCGTGCTAAAACAAATTTTTCAAAAACTCAAAACATAAATTCATTATGTGGCAACATCTCCACCTTTGATTTTTTTTTTTCCCTATTTGAGTTTTGAACTGTCCCTTGCAACATGGAATGGATTTGTGTTTTGAGTTTTTTTTTTTTTTTTTTTGTAACAATTACTCATTTATTTAATAACAAACAGTGTTCATGCCTTAATGTTCTTTTTAACTTTTATTAATTGAATTTTTTGAATTCTTATTTAAAATCTATATTTAAATTAAGGGTATAATTGACTAGTATTATTGATATTATTATTTTGCTAATATATGTTAAACTGATTAATGAATAAACTAATGAATCTTTTATTTATAAATAGAGACATACCAAAGAAAATAGTAAAATAATATGACAAAAATGATTAAAAAAAAAGAGGAATTACATGCAAGTTAAATCGAAAAAGTAGAAGTAGAGGGAACCAACGATTATGCAAATTACTAATATTAACCTTATAACAAGTTTTTAAAATAAAATAACTACAAATTTAAAGAATTAATCTTGGGACTTTGAGAAATGATTATAATAATGTGACTTTTACAAGTATTTATGTTATAAGTAGTATATATATATATAAGAAGATTAATGGGTAAAAACTGTAATACAAACAGCATGTTCCATCGTCTTTTGGATTTGTATCGAATTACATGTTAATACATAATTAGTTGAATTCAAAACAATTCAAAAGGTTTTCTCAAAAAAAAAAAAAAAAAAAAACAATCCAAATGACATGGGGTACTGTTGTACTTTGCATTATAGTACACACCCCATTAATTCAATTTAGAATTATTCATATAAAAAGAATAATAATAATATAAATTATTATTATATTTATGGAAATATAATGATGATGACCATTATTGCAATTTGCTTTAAATTGGAACATGAGTTGTAAAATTAGTTCAGTATCACGTTTGGATTTTTTTATTAAATTTAAATTAATAACATTGGTTCATTACTTAAAATAGAATTTCTATATAGTATTTGAAATTTTTATGTTAATAGTTATCCTACACGTCTTAAATGATAATTTTTAAGATCATGTAAAATGAATATAATATGATAAGAAGGGCGATGTTGGGATTTATGTTTTCAAAAAAAGTCTAAGTTCATAGATTTAATTTTTAATAGTAATATTACCTGTAATCATTTAAAAATTTAAAATTAATGTACACCCCTTACCTTTTTGTATTCATTTTGATAATTATATTTTTCATATTCAAATATATTGTTTCGAATAACGTATTATCATATTATTCTAGGTAATCTAATGATATTTAATAATATGTGCACCTTAGATGTACTTTTTGAGTGTTAATGTAAAGTCACTAAAAAATAAAAATAAAAATAATACATTTAGTTGGTCAAATCAAAATTTAATTTTTCAGTATTTTATTCAAAAAATCAATTTTAAAAATAATAAACAAAAAATTCTGAACTTTAACAGGTGTAGAGGCCAGAACCAGAAGACCTTGGGCCGGCTCACATGGACCGTATCTCTATTGATTCCATTCGGCCATATTGTACACAGCATCCATGCCGGTTCAACCCACATGCAAACAACCACTTCCTGCTCCCATGCCTTGAAGATGATTGGAAAATAATATACATGTATATATATTTAACATCATACTTGGTAGCTAGAAGCCTAGAATATATGTGCTCTTCCCTGTAATTAATTAATTAGAGCTCTGAAAATTGCAAATATATATTATGTTGTTTGAGGCATTTCACCATTTTTTTTTTTACTTGTGCCATTGCTGATCTTGAGATATGGTTCCAAAAAGACATTTTTTACATGTACATTATCACAAGATAACGTAGTAGTTTAGAATGAGAAGCTTTTGCAGTACTAAAACTCAGTACAAATTGATGTTTCTTGATAGCAATTACTAGAAAGATGGAAGTGTTTTAGTGATACCATATGGTTGTCAATGTTTGACACTCACACAAAGTTGTTGTTGTTGTTGATGAAGCTTGGCTGCTGCTGCCATTTCTATCTTCTCCCAATTCTGCTTCCTCTTCAAATTTTCCTGGGCACCCATGGATTCTCTCTGCTTGAGTTCTTCGAGGCATTTCGGGTATAAAATAGGCTCCATTTCTTCAAGCATCATCTTCACATTCGACGTGAGTTCGCGAACGCTTTTGCTCCAATGCCACTTGAGAGTATTCTCTATGGCTTCCACCACCGCCGGAAACACCTCTTCTATTACCTCCGACGCCATTTTCACAAACTGCTCATTGTTCCAAACATAAAGCGCCCGCTCTGCTACCTGAAGAAATAATCAAAGTTATTGCTTAGTTATTATTCAGCTGAAATGCCTAAATCGTAGGCAACATTAATGTCATATAAGGATCAAAGGGTATCAGTTTTTCTTTACAGTTTCAAGCATAGACAGAGTTATTGTGTATGGTTTACCTGTGAGTTCCAACTGTTCAGGCACCTAGAAATTAGAGTGCACAAAGGCTTTGCCAACTTCATATACTGCTGAGAATCCATATTTTCAACCAAATCCTCTAAATCTCCAATAAGCAACACCTCCTTTTGACAATTAGTAATAGGCCAATACCTAAGAATCCCTCTAACAACGATCCCACCAAGAACAGGCTCCTTCTTCACAAACTGTG
Source organism: Paratinospora sagittata (assembly GCA_035771175.1). NCBI lineage: Eukaryota > Viridiplantae > Streptophyta > Magnoliopsida > Ranunculales > Menispermaceae > Paratinospora > Paratinospora sagittata. Next base: position 33,307,405 of record CM069594.1, read on the forward strand.
AAACACAGTAACTTAGCTGCCTATGATAACCTTGCATTCCCTTAGGCTTGTGAAGAGGAATAAGAACTCTCATCAAGAATTGCTTGTGCTCTTCCTTGAGCGGCACGGCAAACCCGTTTATAATGCTCCCCCATATCTCCAACAAGTCCCCCATTCCACAATGACGATGATCCGTCTCGAATATAAATTGCAAGAACACATCGCTCATTGACTTCCGCATGAACGATCGGTAAAAGGTGAACTTGGAGTATATTCTATGGAAAGCATTCTTCAAGCTCTCGCGCTCTCGCGGATCTTCCGAATGAAAGAGCGCGAGGAGGTTTAGAAGGAAACGGTGGTCAATGTAACGCTTTAAATTCTCGGGATCGCAGTTGCGGACTAGTCGTAGGAGGATGTCGTAGACGATCTGAAGATGTGGCCATGCCGGTGTAGGGATGGTTAACGGCTCATCTTCGTCTGAAAATTCCGAGGTGTTGGAGGAGTTACAAAGCGGCGGGGGGAGCGGTCGGAAGAGGTTAGCAGATAACATGGAAAAGAGAGGCGATAGAATTCGTTCATCGTCGAGTAATGGTTTCATGGATGTTTTGATGTTGGATAGGAGTTGGGTGAGCTTGCTTCTTTTGAGGTCTTGGTGGGATGGGGATTCTAATGGGTTTGTGAAGGTGAAGACAAAGGTGCAGTAGGAGATCATGGATAGGAGTTCTTCATTTTCAGTTTCAAAAGATGATTTGTTAGTGGTGGTGTTGATGATGAAATGGCCATTGTTGGAATCCAAATCAAAGAGATATTGGAGTGTGGGAGATCTCTTCTTTATTGACGCTTTTTGGGTGTTTTTCTGAGCACCCATCTCTCTAGCTAGCTCCTTTGTTTCTCCTTTCTTCTTCTTCTTTGATTATGTGTAGGGAAAGGGGAGAAATGGAATTTTCTTCTGATGTTTTAACTAATGTTTGTGTTTGCAAGAAAAGGCCAAAAAAGACAGCGGTGTTATGTAGGCATTGTTGTTAAACTCGATGTAATGGAGGAAACAGGTCTTTGTTTGTTGGTGATCATCATGAGTTTTATATATGTGGAAAGGTTCTTTCTCACAGGTCAGACTCACATCATTGAAACAGGTGGAATGATGAGATTGGACCAAGAGGCCCTATAGTTTTTGAATATTTTCCCCAATTAATGTGTTGATACTATGAGGCATATCTTTCCATGAAGATTTGTATTTATTCTTCCTTGTTTTTTTTTCTTTTTTTTATTTATATATATTTTTTATATATAGGTTAAAAACCACTCAACTCAAAAATTATAGTTTTTAGATAAGTATCCAACAATATATGTCAAACTATTAATAACATTCTCACTCATGTACCTCATTATGCACGTAAAGAGCCAGAAAAGAGATAAAAGAAGAAAAATATTGATTATATAAATAAAAAATATGCAAATGTCAATAACAAAACTTGAACTCTAAATCTCTTTCAAAATCAAAACTTCGATATTATGTTCGAAACCACTCAATCCAAAAGTTATAGCTTTCAGATAATGGTCTAACAATGCATATCAAACTATCATTAATAATAACAACTTATGCACACATTGACCAATCGCATGGAGAATGTGACTCGTTTTACAAAAATCATGCATCAAGTAAGATAGTGAAACTCGAACTTGGACAATTGGTTCTTGAGCCAATCACCTACTATAAGAGCTACTTGCTGGTATATTGTGAGCCAATTTAGAATATGTTTGCAAGGAATCATTGCATCTCCTTAATGACATTAAACTTGTGCTGCATGGTAGTTAAACTAGAAGATAAACTGTATATATTAAAAGCACGTTTGGTTGGGAAACAGTTTTTTAGTTTTCTATTAACAAAACAAGCTGTTTGTAGAAAAATAAAATAAAATATCGATTTTCTGAATTTTTCTTTTTGAATTGTATTTCTATTTTTGAATTACAAAATTTGGGTTTTTTAATTACATAAATCAATTGTTTCTTTCTCTCTCTCTCTATATATATATTCTTAACGCTTAAGGATGTTGAGGTAAAAAGAAATTTGGCACTTTTCTCTCTCGATACAGACAAGACGCTTCGGCGAGGAGTCTCCGTGAGGAGGTGAGATACGATTACTATTGATTTATTATTGGTTCTTCTTTTTTGTTGATTTATTGTGTTTCGAGTGCAAGAAAAGAAAACGATGGATTTTCTAAATCTTGGGTTGTTGCAAAATTTTGATGAATAGAAAGTGTAGGATTTGAAGTTGAGAAGAGAATGGAAGCAGAAGTGATAGAATCAGAGATGGTGTTGCCACAGCATCTCAGTTTCAAGAGGGTTCAGATGTCTGAAAAGTACCCAAAAGGGCACGCAAGAGGGAGGCACTGGAAACACCTTAAGCAAATCCTTCAAGCTGAAAACTACCAATCTTACCTTCCTAATGAACCTAATTGTAAGTTTTTTTTTTTTTTTTGGTGGGTTTAATCTCAAAATCTGTGCCCTCATAACATTGTTTGAATTGTTTAGCTAAGAAAAGAGAGAAAAAATTACTTGTTTGATGTTTTTTCCCAGATGTTAATATTGAATCACCGCCTTCTATGTATCCTTCGAAGAAGTTCTGTGATATAACCGGGTTTGAGGTATGTTTCTTTTACAATGTTTAATTTTATTTTTGGGTATGTTTTGCTTGTTTATTTAAGATTTTACATGATGATTATTGTTGTAGTAATTATGCAATTTCATGGTAAGTAAGAGCTTGTATTTGACTGTTGGATTTTGTCAGTGTTTCAGAGTTCAAATTTGTTTCTGACTCTAGGGTTTATTGTATTATGTTATGATATTGTTGGTGTAAGATTTGACCAACACCAGTAAATGATGAGGTGGATGGTAAACGCTGATCCGGAACCCGCTAGAACGTCGAAAAAGTCACCGTAGGTAGATGATCTAAGAAAGAAAAGAATAAATACAGGCTATCGTAAGGAACACCTGTGTGGTGTAGGCCAAAGACCCTCCAATGCTTAAGTCAATTCAGAGCTCGTAGAAGAGTAGAAGAATAGGAGAGCCCAATTGTGTAGAAAATCACGCACCTTCCCTCTTAGGGGTGATGGGGTATTTATAGAATCGGGTCTTTGGCCTTGTAGCATAGTTGTAGTCGAATCATGAATGTCCATAGGCTTCCTAGTCGAATGGGGAATATCCAATTAGGGAATATCCAGTCGGATCATGAGAGATTTAGTCTTATCCTAGTTGAACTGTAAGAGTTAAGTAGCCTTCTAGTAGAACTTGGAAAGTCGGATAGCCCTTATCGTAGTCGAACTAGTAGAGAATCTCGAGTTTGTCGCAGTGAATCTCGTACGGTTACTATCCGCTGATACGACAAAGTTTCCACCTTGGTCGGTAGGACCGACCAAGTCTCGGGTTGTATGCATGGCTGAGGAGATCGATATTCTTTGTTCAGAACAGGTCCTACCTGGTCTGTACCACATCCAACTTGGCGAGACTAACGTGGTTGACGTGTCCTATGCTCGGTATGTGGTTCAACGGATATGATTTATTTATTTTGTTGGCTTGAATGGTTAATTGGAGACCTAAGTTACTCATGGATCCATGTTGGTGTACAGTGTTAGACTTTGGGAATTTGTGTCAGATACATAATTAAGCTTGATCAGACTGGTGCTTCTGGCCATCCCCACATATTCCCTTCACTATTTAGAGTTCTTGGGTGAGTAGCTAGGGAGCTAGAAAAAAAAAACGTTGATTTTTCCTATGGAAAGGCTTGGATAAGGGGAGCAATATCCATATATCAAGAAGAAGGTTGTTCATTGGCCAATGGCGCCATAGATGGATTGGGTATAGCTAGCATTCTATTGAGGAACATGGCTTTAGGGGAAAAGTGGTTGTGGAGATTTTCCAAGGAATGATCTCCCTTATGGGCCGTTGGAAATTCATCTCCTTGATTCTCCTAAAGTTTAACACCCATCTTATCCCTAAGATTAGCGATGGAGATTCCCATTCGGTTAATGGGAGTACAAGTGATGTCATAACTCAAGCTTTGTTGTCCGGTTCCCCCATCTCTTTAGGTTGTCTAATTTTCCTAATTGACCTATTCCTTACTTCTTTCATCGTTCCTCTCAAATAATCTTTTGTCCACCTCTTGGAAAGCTCGACTGGGGAGGAAAGTGAGGTTGTTGCCCTCCTTTCTAAACTAAAGCAAAATAGACTCTCAACAAACCATTCCGATAGTTTTCATTTGATCCCAAGATACTTCTAGCATCTTCTTCTACAAATCTTTTTTCAACTTTTAAATTGATAACCACCAATCTTTTTTGCCTTTTCCTTTAATCTCCATTATCTGGAAAGCTCACATTCCCTCTAAAGTAAAGATGTTGGGATGGTTAATGATCCACAAAAAGCGAACACGTGTGATGTCTTGCCGACTTAGTTCTCTAGGCCTCTTTTTTCCCCCCAGTTGTTGCCTATCCTATTCTTGCAGGATGGAGAGTCTATGGGACATCTTTTCTTTTCAGTAGCGTGTTTGTTAGAATGTTGTGCAAAAAGTGGGACGTTTTCTTGGGAGGGAGACTTAAAGCCCCAACAAATTGTGCGGAGTGTTTTCCTCTCAACCATGTAGGTGTTCTATCTAGGAGATCTAGAGACATTGGGAGAGTTGCTTTTTTTGCTGCGATGTGGTCCATTTGGATGGAGAGGAACCTTAGAGTGTTCGAGAACAAGTCCTAATGGAGCTAGTTTAGTTTGGGATTCGTCCAAATTTGGAGCTTCTAATTGGGTAGCATCCTATGTTTAGTGGGGGGTTATTCTATTTCAAAGTAACTTAGGAGTTGGGGTAACAGAATGTGAGCTGGCAGTTTTGGGTATGTTGGAGTACCTCTGGTACTCCTTTGCTCTTTTTGGTTTGTGCTCTGTTTTTTGCATTAGTACATTTGTTTTGTTTCTTCTCAAAAAAAAAAAAAGATCTTTGTAATTTCAATGCATTGCGTATGCTGGATTTTCTATGTTCTATGATTTCAGAGGCTGCTGTAATCCTAGCATCACTTTTGCTTGTGTCAGTGTGTCACGCTTGTGGTGTTGGTAAGGTTGAGCTGCACTATAATTTGGTGTCTCTAAAACATTGGTGAGACTGTGTTGGATAAATCAATAAAAAAAGAGTTCTTCCCTAATTCTAAGTAGCATAGTCCATAGATGTGTCTTTGGGAACCCCTCATTGACTATCTTGAACAACAAGCTGTTTATTTCATCTATTTGCAAATCAGTGAAGTTTGAATGCACACCCATAGGTATTATTTTATCTCCTTCAGTGCATAACATGTCTTAACCTTTTCTGATTGTAATCCTGCATGCCATGGTTTGCAACTCAACTCAACTAAGCTTTTTTCCAACTATATGGAGTATCATGTCATAGTTGATCTGACAAAGTTTTACGCTGGCAGTCAGCTTCATGGGATCTCATGATATGGTTTGCTACATATCAATATTTTTTTATTGCATGTAAAACCTTTATGGTTCAATTGTTTTCTTTTTTCTTAAGAGGCCTCACCTTCCTACTGTTGTTTAAGTGAATAGTTGAGATGCTTCCAAGAGAATGGAAATTATCTTTACTACTTCTGTTTACTGCATTTGCCTTTCATCAAAATAAATGCAGACATTGTAAGATAACTTCTGAGCCCAGTTTCTTGGAGCCCATTCTTGCTGGTTGAGGGAATTGTTTAACTAAAGAAACAGAAGGAAAAAAGAAAGAAACTTAAGGGCCCTTTTGGTATTCAACTTAAAAATTGTTTCTAAAAATAAGTTTTAAAAAGTTGTTTTTAGAGTTTATTTTTAGAAAACAGTGAAAACAACTTTCAGTTGTATTCATGTTTCCTTCAGAAAGTTTAAAGTTAAATTTAAAAAATAAAAAATAAACTTCTGAAAACAATTCAACCAATCAAGTTTTCTGGGAATCTTGAATTTAAAAACAGAAAATTGTTTTTAAACTGAACGTCCTAGTCAATCATCAGCTCTGTTTTCTTTGTTTAATGCAGGCACCGTATGTTGATCCGAGGACAAATGTCCGTTATGCAAATGCTAAGGTCTTCAAGACTGTAAGATCACTTCCTAATGAGTACGTTCAGAGGTATCTTGCTCTAAGAAATGCAGCAGTTGTTCTAAAGTAGCTTCAATGGTTCCATGGTTGTGTTTCATCTGACTTCATTGATGCACTAGTGGGTGAATATACTCAAAAAGTAGCTTCAATGGTTCCTTGTACCTTTCTTCCCTGTTTACTGAATCACGAAAAGAACTGAAAAAGCAAGTCTTTCGGCCAAGCAAAGAAAGAGAAAATTCCCTTATATGTCTTCCTGGTATCTGAGTGATTAAAGAACATCCTTAGTTTTCCCTGTAACCTAGGCCTTAGTATTGGAGCTCTCTACCCAGTCATTGAGGTCCTAAACAACTTTGTACATAGTTTAATGAGCTTTATAAGTCAGCTTAAATTTCAAAATCTATTTTCAGAATTTGAAGTTTTCTTTTTATCCAAAAAAAAAAACTCAATTATGTTTTATTTTCCACAATGTCACATAATTAAAGGGTAACATCGAACTTAGAAATTCAAAACTAAGCTTGATTGAAACAACTGCCATTATACATAGTATGTGCAATAATTCTACTTGTATTTGTCATATAAAGTTATCCTTTCATTTTACAGTTTTGCCTTGGTTTATCACTGTAGTATATCAACTATCACAGAAAGAACTGAAAAGAAAAATGGGGAGGGGGGTCAAAAAAAAATTGAACAAGGATAAGGTGTTTTATTCTTTCAAAAGGGGAGAGGCATAGATTCAGCAGATGCTAAAATATATAATTGATGAAAGACACATGAACCGAATACTTTCTCTCCAACCCCTTCTCTGTTATTATTTTATTTTTTTTCTTTTACTTCTCAGCAGGTCTTCTGGCATGAACCCAGCACCACTGTACATCCAACAGCCATAAACCACACCTTATCTTAATTACCTGACAAAACAAAATGAACAATACCCATTAGGAAGATAGTTTCAGATGAAGTAAAAATCTACACGATTACAAGAAGGATTGTCAGGGGAAGCAAAAGATCAGTAAATCAACTAACGTTTGTTAACTCTATCTAGCCTCTCTGCTTCCACTTTAAAATGGACATCTATTCCTAATAGAGGTTTAAGCTTTAATATAATAAGCCAAAACTATTTGCATATTTTTGTAAAAGTTATACCTATACTTCAATTAGAGGTACCCTCTACTTTTTTTCGGAGGTTGCAATTATCAGATTAAATAATAAATACTAAATGATTACATGTATTTTATACAACAGAAATTGCATTTCCCTGTGAATACATCTAATGCCAAAGGAAATATATTTATTGTTGCATGGAAAAAGATAGCATCAATAAGCTGGCAAAAACAGCTTTGGTAAAAGCAAAATGATAACAGACTACGACTAAATCCATTGTGTACTAAACAATACAGTGTGGGAAGAAAACGGAGAAAAAACAAAGAAAGTACCTTTGGCATAGTAGATTAAACTTTATACTCATTTACATGTAACCATTTTGTAGATGACCACTTATTCCCTCGTATCACAGGACACCCACCTGAAATAAAAGCCAGAATGAGGGTTTGAAATAAAATTTTAAAAAAAATATTGGACTCCTAAAAAGAAACCTGCTGTTAAACATGATTTTTTACTTCCAATCTAAAACTAAAACTAAATCATTTTGAATTCATCCATATTATTGCAAGCAAAGGAAAATGTGTCAGCTGATTTAAGACTTTAGGCCTGAAATAGGCCATTTAATGGCTAATTAGATAAGCAACAACTTACCATGCAAACTTGATGGATCTAAAGTTGTATCAGGTCTCATACTCCAAAAGAGCAGTGCATCACCCATTTTTGGCTTTACAGATAGACCTTTTTTGCCACATTCAGACAATTCATTCCACCACGGTAAAGAGCTGAAATTTCCTTTAGCAGCGGGAAACACTGTCTCACCTCCCTCTTCAACGTCTGATCTGTAAGAATCGTCCCACGAAAAAATTGAAAGGTTAGAATGAATGTCTGTATCGTGCACCTAAAGCAAATATGGATTGAGCCAAAACAATATATATGGAGAAAATATAAAGCTTACAGATACATAAGAACGGTCGCTATCCGCTGGCCTCCATTCTTGGTGTTAAATTTATCAAGGAAGTAATCATAGTGTGGTTCATATTTCTGGCCAACCTCATAGTGAAGAATTTGAAGTCCTTCCCCATTCTCTGCAAATCATATAATTGGCTCAAAACATTTATCAGCTTATGATGGTGGAGAATAGGAGAAAAGAAGTGAAGCAAATGCAGTGAACAAAAAAAAGGTAAAGAATACAAACACACATGTATGGATGTAAACATGCTATCGTAGATCTTAAAACAAGTATTAAATGTTGGGGGAAAGAATCTGAATCCAGTTATAATTTACAATCACAACAGCACACAAGTAAGCGTATCAATACCATAATCAAAAGGCAATTGCCACTGGACAACCATAAAAATTAAGGATTTCACTTTTATATCATGGCTTTTAAATTCACCTATATCTCCAACAAATGCAAATTACATTGGTATTAATCATTCCAATCTATCACTCTCTTCTTTATTAAGAACATTTTCCTTGAAAAAAAAACTGCCCTAATTTCAATCAACTGGAGTTCTGACTACAAATCATTGTTCATCCATGCTATTTATATTCAAAAGCATTAAAGATGATGAGGCTACATTTGATAAACATGAAAACGGGAAACAGAAAACACATTGACAAACCTCTTTTCTGTGTGTCTGAAAAATATGTGAATCCAGGTAAGGGAGAAAGGTTGTAAAAAATATATAAATGCAGATATAAGACATGGATACCTTCAAATAAATACGAATATACAGTTACTCATGTACAAAAAGAAGGTGGTAATTTTTCTTTTACATGCATTCTATGTACACCTGCAGACATACGTACATAAACAATCAAAATACGAATATTTTCCAAGACTCCATGTGCTATATCTTTATTTAGCAAACATCCCCAGTAGTTGGCATTCCATGTTATCCTCCTAAGGGGCAGGCAATTATGAACACTGCTTCTTGCAGTAGTTTACTGGTGCTAACTCTTTGAGGAATATCTTGGTCTTTTGACCTTTTTTCAGAATAAATTCCCTTATTCTTTTTTGTTCAGTCTGTTTTGTACCATTCATCCCTAGTATGGCTGCTTGGGCTACTATAGTTTTCTAAAACTATTATTTTTTATACCTATACAATATATTGAGACTTAGATAGAACAGATATATCCAATAGCCTATAAATACATAACTAAACAAATGCATATATTTACTTGGAGCCTATTTTGTAACTCTGGACAACCTCAACATAAGTTTTAAATGAACCTCCACTTCTCTAGAGTTTAAAGGTCTTAAACACCCATCTCAAGTCAACTAAGTCTTTTCTCAACCATATGAGGCCAGTTATATGAATCTACCTCCTCCAATCCTCTCTATCAAGGGCTAAGTCGATATTTAGATTACTAGTTATATTTTTGTTAAGTAAGAAAGTAAAACTTTTGGCTTACATTTACTTAGTTAGCATCTTATTAGAGAGCAAGGTAATTAAAAAATTTGCTAAAACGTTTAGGCCCTGTTTGATTGAGATTTGGATACAGTTTTCCATATCTGAAATTTGAAAATAAAAAAAGCACTTGATTGGTAAAAAATCCAACACAATTTTTTTAAGATTTTACCCAGAAAACAGCCCATCTTCTGAAAATGATAAAAAGAAAATTCTGAATTTTTCATTTTTGGATTGCATCCCCGTTTTAAATCACAAACCAAACACGGCAGGATCAATTTTACTAACTCTACTGCTTAAAAATAATAATAATAATAATAATAATAAAATTCAAATGCTGATAGTAAGGTTATCAAACACTACCTTTTAAACACGCATGCACAAACACAATCAAACTGCAAGAAAACTAGCTTGGTGAAAACAGATTCATGAAAAACCACTTCCAAAAATCAATTCCTTGATTGGAGATCTACGAATCAGTCAAAGCATAGCAAAATTCCAGATATGAGAACATTGTATACAACAAGAAGGAAAGAACAAGCCACAAACCAAATAGAAGATTGACGCTTTGATTACCATAACCACATACCTGCAGGTATAAAGGTAAAGTCTGCAATTCTTTTCTCTATGTCTCTGATGATTTTATCTCTTCCTCTCTTGAGAAATGTTCCAGAGCTTGTGCGTACCCTAGAAACAGAAAATGCATGTCAAGAACCTCAATCAACAATGGCTTTTTGTTTCCATAAAGAGAATGTAAACAAAAAGAGCGCAAAAACAAATGAAGGGGGAATCGAGAAAACTCCATCCATATTAGAATATCAGAGCATGCACACAAACAGAATGGAAAATTCAAACCTGCTGTCTTTACTCTGACCAGTCTCACTATCAACAACTGTAGACTTCTCCATGTGAGGCTTGGCTAGATTGATCAAGTACTCACATTCCTCCTTTGTCTGATCATAAAGAAAGAAGAGACAATATTTTGCAACTCAGGGCACCAGCAATTTGGATCTCTAGGATTTTAAGACTAAGAGAAAAGAGTTGCAATCCCCTCTATGAAAAAGGTAAGCAAGAAAAGTATGAAAACGCCAATAAAACCAAACTTATGATCAATATAGGGAAAAAAAAAATAGATCAAGCAATTTTCTATAGGTTGCCAAATCTACGAACATAGTTCTCATAAGGCAATTACTGCAAGAATCAGGACTGAGCACTGAAAGATAGCAATGTAATGGACACAACAATTACAACTTCATATAATAATCCCAAGATCTCAACAACATGAGATAACATGTCCTTCCACATAAATGGAAACATTGCCATGGGAATAACCAAGAGAACCAAAGGAAGACTCCATCCCCATGCATTGGCAGTCTAACACCAAGTTCGCAAACAAGGAGAAGGAATCTCACAATCCACCAGACTTGTATTACCACTCTCTTTCCATTCCTTAAACAAACTATACTGTCGCAGACACACAAAAGTACTTACAAGCCAATAGAGTAAAATACTACTAGCATCAATGTTAGTTGTGTGACTTTGACTTTTGGTTAGAGTTTGTTTAGTTAATTAAGTTGTGTACAAGTTGGGAATACTGCAGATTGCTCATCTTGTTATTAGTTATAATTAACAAATGGTTCTTGATCTCTTGTCTTATTTTTAACAACATTTAGTATAAATAGTTGTTATGTTTATACGTTTGTACTTAGACATTTCATTTGAAAAGAAACTGAAAAACTAAGAGAGTTTCGAGAGTTGTTTGTTGTATCGGGCTGAGAGAGTTTTTTGCTCTAGGTTATGAGCTTTGTAAACACAAAACTGAGTGTCTGAATTGGTGAGGTCTGATGGTATAATTTTCTGCTACCAAAATTGAATTTCCAGAAATTGCTTCACCTTGAAGAATGTAGAGCCCGTCTTTGAGTTTTCCTTTTAGAACCACCATCACACCTCTCATAACTCGAAGAATACCATTTTCTAACTTATAAGAGCACCCAATGAAATCCAACATGCCAAGAGAAATTAAGTTCCTTCTTAATTCAGGAACCAATTGCACATTTTCAATCAATCTATAAGATCCATCCCACATCTTAAATCTCGCCGTACCTATTCCAGTAATGGTGCAAGCTTGATCATTGCCCATTAAGACCTTTCCCCCATTAACAGGTCTAAAATTCAGTAAACAATCCCTTCTTGGTGTCATATGGAACCTACACCCCGAGTCCATGACCCATGCATCACTGAGATGAACTTGAGAAACATTCAACACCTCAGCACTATCAAATCCATCTGAAAGATTTGCTGAATCAGATTTTGTCCTGAGTTTTCTTTCTTTAAGGACAAAATCTTTTTATGTGGCCTTCTTTATTACAAGCCCAACAAGTTTTCTTACTTCTAGACTTTGATCTTGACTTTCCTATGCTTTTAGACTGATCCCTTTTCTCTGACCTACCTCTGGCTTGAAGTCCTTCACCATTTGATCTTTTCTCAGATCTAATTTCCAATTCTCGAGACCTTAATGCCCCAAGAACATCATCTAATGACAAACTCCCTTCCATACTTGATTGCAGCTTTCAAATCCTTGTAGGAATCTGGTAGTGAGTTAAGAATGATAATGGCCAGATTTTCATCTGTAATTTTCTCATCAATGTTAGCCAAACTCACTGTTATTTTCTTGAATTCATCAAGATTTTCCTCCAATGGTTTAGCAGAATCCATTTTGAAACCAAAAAGCTGCTCCTTAAGGTAGATCTTGTTAGATAATGACTTTGTCATGTAGAGAGACTCCAATTTCAGTAATATCTCGGCAGTTGTATCTTCCTCGTCAACTTGTCTCAATACATTATCAGAAAGATTGAGAATTAACAAACTGAAAGTATTTTCCATTACCTGTTGCTTCTGGGATTCAAACATCAACTGGGAAGTTCTTTTTCTCCACTAAGAGCCTTTGCACATTTCTGATGCACAAGAATGGCCCTCATCTTCTTCCTCCACATATTGAAATCGCCCTTTCCATCGAACTTTTCAATTTTACCTATGTTGATCCCATTGCGAAAGATTTCTTGAATTCTTGAATGGCAGAATCAACTTGATCTTCAACAGAGAACAAGGCTCCGATACCACTCGTTGTTTAGAAGATCAAATAGTAACCAAGAATATCAAAAAGCTGAATCAAAACAACCACAATCAAAGACAAGATATACTTGGTTCAGTTTCCCCAATTTGAGAAACCGACATCCAAGGCAGGGGTTTTAGGCCCTTAGTCTAATCCAATATGTAGCAGAAAATTATACCCTCAGACCTCACCAATTTAGGCACTCAGTTTTGTGTTTACAAAGCTCATAACCCAGAGCAATCCCAGTAAACCAGACAGTAAAACTCTCTCAGCCCGACGCAAGAAATTTATACTAAATGCTGCTAAGAATAAGATGAGATCAAGAACCATTTGTTAGTTATAACTAATAACAAGATAAGCAATTGGCAGTATTGCCTACTTGTATGCAATTTAACTAACTAAACAAACTCTAACCAAAAGTCAGAGTCACAGAACTAACAATCAATTTGCTCGAAAGCCTTCTAAATGTTCCAAAGCATGTCACTTTCCACCATCCCAGCTTACATTACTTTCCCTACAATAAATTTGTTCTACATTTTCCGTAAACAAGACATTTTTCTAACATGTAAACTATATCACGAATCAACAACCTTATATAACCTACTACCATAAATGGGAAGAAGAGAGAAAAAGAGGGAGTGGGGGAAACAAAATTTAAATCAGGTGAGATAATAACATGACGATGACATCCAAATCTATTCTTCCAGAACAAATTTTAAGAAAGCCCCAACATTTACATCACAGTAAAATACAAAAAATAAAATAAAAATTCAGTAAATAACTCACCCCATCACAGTAAAATACAAAAAAATAAAAATTCAGTAAATAACTCACCAAAAAGTTATGATAAACAAAAGCTCTCGGTTCCCACGACAAAATCTCAGTCCACTGCTCCCTTCCTCCCTCCTCCAACCTCTCCTCACTACCAAAAAATAAATAAAAAATACAAGAATTCGGCAACAGATCAGTCCTCATAATTCAAGAAATTTCCCAAAAACAAAAAAGATTGTACCTTTCAGCAGTTTTGACGACGATCGAACTGAGATCATTAGCTTTAGGGGCGTCTTTGGTGTTCATCGGGAGCGAAAGGATTCCAAGCGCAAGAAGCATGAGAAGAACGAACGAGAGCATGAGAAGCATTGCGAGAACCAGCACAAATGTAGACGATCTCCTGCTCGACATCCGCGAATGCCTCGCGCCTTTCGCCATTGCCGCGCTGATCGATCTAACAGACAAAAATTGATAATAAAATAAATAAAAAAACGAACGAACAGAACAAAACAAAAACCCTTGATCGAGAAAACCCTAATTATTAGATCTGAAGTTGACGAGTAAATGGAAAGTGTAACGTTTTATGTTTTTCTTTTCTTTCTATAGCTATCTCTGTGTAGAATCTTGGCTTCGTGCCTTCGTTCAGTTCGTTGAGGCTTCGCTTCGGTTCAAGTTTGACTGACTATAATCATAGGTTGACAGAGCAGAGAACATTTTAAGTAGAATTACTGTATTGTCACTGGTTTATTAAATTTTAGAGCTTGAAATGAAGGGTAATTTGGTCACGGGGAAATTTCTCTGGAGTTCTGCTATTTGTGACATGTGGCAGAATCAGGTTAGACTGTGGATGTGATTAGAAATTTAGAATAGAATGGTATAAGAGCAAAGTAATGTAATAATACAGTAAAACCTTTTTATAGACCAAGTTAAATTTATTATTATAAAAGAAAATAATATAATTTTAAAAAATAGTGCACATAAATTTATTTAGTATTAGAAAGTGTTAGAAATACAAAAAGTTTAAAATTTTATATTCTCTTTAATATTTTTCTCTTAATGTAAATTCTATAAATATATTGTAACGCAGTCATTTAATCTTCAATTAAATAAAGTGATCTTTTTTCTTTTTCCTCTAACAAATTAACCACGTCACCCAAAATGTTAATATACAAACTCAATTGATCGAAAATATTCGTATTGAGTTGTCCTAAATAATTTTAAATAAATATTTTATTTCATCTTAAACCTTTAATATAATATATTTCTTACAATACATATAGTTAATTATTACTACAAAGAAATAAGTTTATTTAATATAAGATCTAAAAAAATTATAATTTATTATAATGTGAAAATTATTCTTATTTATAACTGGTGTACGTTGGAACTGAAATTTTTTATGAGTACATAGAAGTTATTTCTTTATAAAATATCACTATAAAGAGATTTTTCTGTAATAATTTAGTAGGATTTGGATGGATTTAATGCTATGTAAGGCTTTTAATGCAAATTTATTTATGAATTTATTTATAGGAGTTTTTTAAGCAATGTCAACCATGAAAAAATAGAATAAAATTATGAATTGAAACAAAGATATTTCCCTTTGAAGATTTTGGTCTTTGTACCATCTTGAGTTAGGTAAAATCATTAATGGCTTCAGTGACTTTTTTTTTAATATTTCAAAAATAGCATTACACCACATAATAAGCAAATCTCAATACATTTCTTAGCAAATTACATAGGCTGCCTTTGCCATGCAATGTAAATTTAATTTTTTATATTTAAAACCAAAAATTAAAAAAGTTGCAAAAAATTTATTTGGTTTTATATAATTTTAAAATTGTTTTTAGAAAAAAGTTATGAAAAGGGATTCTTTTTAGAAAACGTTCAAAATTTGTTTTTTGAGTTTTTTTTTTTTGGTTGATTTATACTTGATGAGACTCGTGTAAGTTTTTTTAACTTAATTTGTATGAAATCTTAAACAAACCAAACAAGTTTTCCTTGTTTATAAATTTTAAAAACAATTTTGAATATGATGCCAAACATAGTTTTAGAAACTATAAATCAACAAAATAAATGATATTATATTCAAAAAATTTGAAAACTATTTTTAAATTACATACTAAACGCAGTCATAGGTTCCGCAATATGAATTAACGAAGGTAGGCTAAAGCCTGACTAGTAACTTAAGCACGAAGCCTATAGTATACATTGGGCACTAAGACCCTATAAAATTGTGCATTGAAGCCCACCAAACATAAGCACTAGCGCCCAAATGAAAAATAACATCTTTTATTGTCCCTTATGAGATTTGATCTTTGCCCACAAATCTCATCAAGGACAATAAAAGATGTTATTTTTCATAATTATTCGATACCCATGATCTAATTAATTGGATTTATATCATAATTATATGGACAAAGTTTTACATTGTCTTATTTATTGGAGCTGGAAACTATTTGTATATAATGAAAATCTAACTATAAAAAAGTATAACTACAATAATAATTATATTTTTACATTTATTGGATCATTTAATATACATATTAAGACATACAAAATACACATATTCAATAGACATAAATGTGTTGTTACACTTGTAACTATATATATATATATATTAGTAATTAACATTAGCATTTTCTTTATATATAAAGGTATGTAAGGTTAACATAGTAAAGTTTAGAAGCTTGTAGTCTCACCTCAACCTAACTCAAGTAATCATTTTTTCATCTAAAAGTTTAAAAGCTTGTAATAAAAAATAAAAATAAATAAAAATCTACAAGTATCTCTTTTCTCTAACCCATGAACTAATTTTTTATTTTATTTATTTATTAATCTTCTTGTGTTTCTCAATTGATCAATTTATTTGAAAGAAAAGAAAAATAAAATTGAAATAGTACAACTATTGCCATTTTCATTCCTATTTATCAGGTTTTAGTTAAAAAAATGTCAGCATTTATTTCTGTATACCTCAAAGCAACTACACCTCCTTTTTGGTCAAGCTATCAATTCTAAGTTGATTGAAAAATCAGTTCGAAGCACGAAGGGTAGTGCCTTGGAGTATAAACAAAAATTAAAATCAGGGTCCACACTTAATTGAGAGGTCAACTCTTATTTATCAGGAAAATAAATTATAACAAAAATTATATTTATATGGGGTCTTTCAAAGGATACATTTACTATTAAGTAGATCTATATTCTCTTACTTATATTTATTTTATGAGTTTATTTCTTAAGTTGTTTTAATATTTTTGAAGAAATAAATACAGGTTTAGCTTGGGTAAAAGGGCCCTGATCACTTAAGGAAGAAGTCTCAGTTTTGAATCTTTGTAGATGCAAAAAACAACCCGTTGAAAGAGATCCCAATTTCAGCATCCGACAGTAACCTCGAGTCCAGGTCAAAAAAAAAATAAAAGAAATAAAAGAAATAAATACCATTAATCTTTGACGATGTTAGTGTGGATATAATCTTTGGGTCATTTTTACCATTTTTGTTTAATTATACCATAGATATATATATTGAGAAATAAGAATTTTTTTTTCTTATTTTTGTTTAAATATTTTCTTGTTATTGTGAAATTTTGTTTGAAAGGGCCATGAATGATCTGCCAAGTCTACTTAGCAAAATGAAATATCATTGACCACAGGGTCTGTCTCTCTTCTTTTATCTTTATTCTCTGAGTTTTCTTCCTTTGATCACTTCAGAACTTTAACTGATGGAGTTCTACAGCTACCCATCTCATTCTGCTATCTCTTTGTCATCTTCGTTCAGAAATTGGATTGAAAAGCTTGCAAAGATTTGCACTTCTGTCACTGTTTCACTGCTTGGAAATCTATTTTCTGCCATCCTAACCTTATTTTTTTCACTGGGTCAGTCTCTTCTCCTTGACTTCTTGCTGTTTCTTTCTCTCTTTTTTGTGTTTTCTGATAGTTACGATATGATATTACTCAAAAACAGAGAAAGTTGCAAGTTAATTTGCAGTATTTTTCCTTTGAATTTCCAGGAAAAATCTTGTTCTTTTTTTTTTCTGTTTTTTTTTTTTAATCTGAATTGCAAGTATGTTCTAGAGATTTACACAAGATTTGAAAAATTTTCCGCTTTGTGGAATTAATTATGTATATATATCTGTATGGCTTTTTTTGGTAGTGGGTTCTCTGTTAGGAGCCATGACAGGTGCTTTGATAGGCCAAAAAACTGAGTCTGGATTCTTTCGCGGAGCAGCCATTGGTGCTCTCTCAGGAGTTGTGTTTTCAGTTGAAGTCTATGAATCTTCCCGTCTTCTGTGGCAAACTAATGAACCAAGGACAAGTTGTCTTCTCTTCTTGGTACAATATTCTTTCATTTCCTTGCTCTATTGTTCTTTCATCTCCATATTTTACATCATATCTCACTAAATTTGACTTAAAACATGATTACTTTGATACTCGTTTCGATTTCTCATATAAATTTCTGCAGATTGATGTTACTGCAAGTCTCCTAAGTGGAAGACTAGTCAGGGAGCGAGTCAGCACTGCAGTGCAGAATGCGGTACAGCGTCAGGTACTACTACTAGTAACCAGAAATCACTATATACCTCAAATGGGATTTGGCTGAAATAGCTGATTTAACAACAATTTGGATTTGTTCTATCAGATAGTTGGATCTGAGACATTTTTTGAAGATGTTTTTGATGTCTTTGACACTTATGGAGCAAAAGGGTTGTCCGCAGATTTAGTCGAGAAGATCCCAAAAATGAGAATCACTACAACTGATTCATTTGAGAAGACTTCATGTTCAGTGTGTCTTCAGGTTAATCATCTTCCAATCGTTTTTTACAATAAATTCCTGTTCTCTATGATTAATCTGCAATTTCGGGTCTCTACGTTTTGATTTGATCGTGTTTTATTCGCAGGATTTTGAGCCCGGAGAGGTGGTTCGAAGCTTGCCTAATTGTTACCACATGTTCCATCAACCTTGCATTGACAAGTGGCTCGTTAAGCATGGTTCTTGCCCATTATACAGAAGTGATCTCTAACATTATAGTTTCCCTAGAGTAAGTTTAAAGATCGATTCAACGAGATGAAAACTTTTAACTTCCACCCCTATAAGAATTAGTATTCCTACTGTAAATTGCAAAGTTAGTACAGAGAACTCCAGCTTTAATTGTATAATAGTTTGTTCAAGAAGCAATGTTTCATGGACATTATCCAGAGGTTATAAGTAGTTTTCCTAGCATAAATTGCAATACCACATGGAAGGCTTTTGTCATCATCTCTCCTACCTTGTACTGGTAAGTGGTAACTGTCCTCAACTGATTTACCTAACCTTGCATTCATAAGAGGCTCACCAAATTCCTTCACATGAATTCCCATAAACCATAGAAGTTCAGTTTTTCCCTTATTTTGATTCTTTGGATTCTTGTTCAGTAGTAAATTCTTCAATACCTTCCTTATAGAGACCATTCAGCTTTATGTGATTCTGATCTCTCAACAAGAACATGGTGTATAATTTTCTACTCCTAATCTGGCTGCTTTCTTGCTTCAGTTTTGAATTTGAGGCAGTTCTTTTCATCTTGAAAAGAAGCCTAAAAACTCTAGAAAAATTGAAATCATCATTTTCAAAGTGTCATTACTTCAAAGTGATAACCTGAAAATATAAATTTGGGGTGTTCTCAAGTTTTTATTCAAACAAATAAATCAGTTTCAATAGGTTATTTATGTTTATAGAATTGGGGTTTAAAGTTGTACACACTAATTTGGTTAGATTGGTTGTTGGTTTTTTCTCAAAAGTTTTTTAGAAAATTGAATTAATCTAATGCAACTTTCTTAAGGTTTCAAAAACATCTTGGCTTCCATACAACAAAGAATCAGTTCTCTGAGGTTTCTTCATTTAGACTCTATTAAAATAGGTTAAAAATATGACATTATTAATAAAAATGTTCATGCCTGCTTAGATCAATTTAGATTAATTACCATCTACTATAAATATGTGACCAGAATAAATTCAATCCATAGGTCTTATATTTATATTGGATTAACAAAAATATTATAAACTAATTAAAATTAAATGGTAATGAATATAACACAAAATATCGAACCTCATACTAATGAACACTAACCACTATGATCATTTAAAAGTTCAAGTGAGAGGAGCCTACCCCAGTCTAGGGTGAGGACATGCCACGGACCACAAAAAAGGCTTAGAAGGGCACTTATAAATTGCCCACAAAGGAGAGATCATTTTTAATTTCAAGAGGTAAGAATGACTGACGCATGATTCAATCCCCTACTATAGAAGAAAATTTCCCACTTATTCTGCCCATTTATGTCATGTTAAGGTGGCTAAGTGTGCCTATTCAAGATAATTCAATGGAGACTAGATTACATAGTTTACACGTTTGCACCCTTGTCTCTTCTGCATTTTCATTTCCGAAAATGCCAAAATCATCCCTTCGTTCAACCCCTATATTTCCCCTTCCCTTTCATGTCGCTTCAAATAAAACATCCACCTCCCAAACAAGAGAGGGATTACTACATCCTAGATTCCATATTTTGATGGGAATTAGTAGCAAAACACCCTTATAAGAAAGTAAATAATGAATAAGACTTGAAACATAATATTATCAGACACCCCAAGTCAAAATGATTCCCAGAGATGTTATGGAGTCAAATAACTGATAAGCCCATCAAAACACTGGCAGTCAAAATACATAAGCTGCTACAAGGCAAGTAGGTCATAAAGGAGGGTAGCAAGAACCTCTGTTATAGGTAATTGCTCTAAACTATCACAAATGTTACTTGGACCGATCACAAGTACTTCATGACTGGATCTGATATGTGTAATATCCATCCAACAGCAAAGAATTTGTTTGCCTTGGGAAAAGGGGTGTTAAAAATAACGCAGTTACATGAACGATTAGACAAGGAACAATACCATATTAAAATCATATGTTCTCCAGAATAAAATTTTAAAGAGAGAACAGCAGTTGATAGGGTCAAAGGAGGAAATCAAACAAGAGTCATCACCACGAAACAAAGCTCAATTTCCTAGAGTATAAAAATACCATTTGCTTCTTACCGTCCGGTGTATAGGGCTTACCCCATGCTATACCTGGGTAACAAAAATAAATAGAAGGTGCAGATGATACAGACATGAAAGAATATTGACAGCCAGGATATGTAGAGAAGAATAGCTTTGATATGTTGGAATGAAAGAGAAACCAACCATTTATTTGGAAGCCAAAAAGCTAAGCTGCCTATGGAGCTAAAAGTGGGGCAAATAACAAGCTCAGACCTCAAATTTGGCAGAAACTAGGAGTAACTTGATCCTTGTTTCGATCAGTTAGCTGCATCTCGGCTGTAGAATGCATCTAAGGTCTTCGCTGGTATACGGTGCAGAAGCTCACGAGGGAAGATACGAAGCAGCGTCCACGCCAAATCAAGTGACTGAAAGATGTTTCGTGTGTCATATGCTCCTTGTGCTACAAACTTCCTCTCAAATTTGTCAAGGAATTCAAGATAGAGCTGTTTTCACAAGAGAAGGATTATTGTCATTGGTCAAATTAAAAATAAACAACAAAACCACCAACAACAAGAAGTGCATTCATGTGTCATAGAGAAAGAGGGAGACCAGATCCTCAGATGAAAGTGCTTCTTCTCCAACCACAGCTTTCATTGCTTGCACATCCTTCCCAATAGCATAATTTGCATACAGCTGAACCAAAGATCAAAGAGGATTAGTGAGGACTGAAAGAGTCCAATGCAGAAACGGCTGACAGGGTACAGTGACTAACCTGATTGGACACGTCAGCATGGTCTTTACGAGTCATTCCCTCACCAATAGCACTCTGACCAGGTTAATCAAGAAAACAGTTCAGTCATATTACATATATAACACTAGTAAAGTAGGCACGCCACAACTATATTGAGCTTCAATTTATGCTTTGTCCACCATGATAAACTTACCTTCATCAACCGAGACAATGATGGGAGGACATTGATTGGAGGATATATCTATGTACAAGCAGTAGAAAAGAAAAACTTCAGTTGTCGAAACAAGTACACAATATTACAAAACTTTGCACAGTAAGACTTGCAATAGTTACAACTCCAAGCCAATAAACAGGGTCATATTAAAATCAGTAGTAATTTGAAAGGCTAATGCAGATTTCCCAATTAGCTTATCCAAGGAAATCCCAGAAAACCAGTACATGTAAGTTATAAGATGAAACCCTGTTGGATCAATTTCCCCCTCCAACGAGGGGCAGAAAATAATGATAACCAATACATTGTGGGTCATAAGTAAGCATGCTTGACCTGATACAGATTCACTTTCCAAGTTACACTTCCATGCATCATTTCAGCTCTCTCATATATACAAAAAGAAACTGCAAATGTTATGACCATACCTGTCGGTTATAGAGCTGCCTCTCAATGTATATCTGCCCTTCAGTAATATAACCAGTAAGATCAGGTGTGGGATGAGTAATATCTGATCAATGCAAGAAAATTGGTTACTAAAGAGTTTAGGTCAACAGAATAAGAGAAAAAAAAAATGTCAGGAGACTATCAATTAGGAATTGAGAAGTGCCAAAGTACCATCATTAGGCATAGTTAAAATAGGAATCTGGGTGATTGAGCCCTTTCGTCCTTCAATACGCCCAGCACGCTCATAGATTGTTGCAAGATCAGTATACATATAACCAGGATACCCACGCCTACCTGGCACTTCCTCTCGAGCAGCGGACACCTGGGACCAAATGGATTGTCTGAATCAGTCTTTACTAATTTAGACCCTCAACTGACGTTACTAAAGAAACCTATTAAGCTCTCACAAAATTGCAAAGCAACTCAAACTAGGCCCTCACTCAATAAAGGAAGATAATTCAAATTTTCATTTTATATGCTAAAGATGTTTTTCAACATCCATGCACTTACAAAAATAAACAAAAATTACAAGGCCATTCAAATTTTCTTTCTTAAAATTAAGAAGCAGTGTTGTAAGGGTCACACCTAGGCAACAATTAGTTCATCACTCAGAATATTAACAACTAAATTGCCTAGGTATACTTAAAGCAAACGATGGAGCTCTTTGAAAGGTCTAATTTTAACAGGGATTGTGTAAATATATAAACCATAAGGTTCTTTTTCCTTCATATATGTGATTGTATAGCTTAAACATTGACATTCTTTACGAGTCTAATGCTATACTTAAATTTCCATTATGCAAGTTATCTTTTTCTTTTTCTTATTTTCTAATTCTGATTTTCTATTTGCTGCAAATATTTTTCTTTTTGAAAAAAGTACGACATCAAACAAGGCTCTTTATTAACTCATTACACTTCTACTATATGTCACAACTTATCTTATTGTTAAATTTACTTTTATTTTTTCTGGTTTCTAATTTTGGGGACACAAAATTGAATAGCGTGAAATATGCTTAATCAGTTTTACACAAGATTTGACATTAATATTTCGGAATTCGTAGTTGTAAAATTAATTAATCATTCACTAAGGGAGCTATTAAAAATAATGTTCACAATGCGTAGGCACATTCTTGACAAAATGGGGCCAGTCAGTGGCCTAGGCATCACCTTGACTACTGGTAAAATCATCAAACATTCGCATAGTGTTGGTGTTAGTGGTCAGACACAAAAGATAACAAGAGCTGTAGGAGATTTCACATTGTCTAGGTGAGCATCAAAACATGCATTTACAATTTCTTCACAAAAAGTTAATTGTGGTCTTAGCTTCAATTGGATGGGTAAAATACATAATACAATTAAACTTGGGCAGAAATAGCAATTTGAATTAGCAGGTGACCAATGAACTTCCAGGTTACATAAAACTGGACAACAATTGCAAAACACTAGAAGAGAAATCATTGGGCCACAACTAAAGAAAGAATAGAAAAACTACAATATAGGATATGCAAAAGAGCTGCTAGCTTCGTGCGGTTAGAAGAAGTTACAGTCAGCCTCCTAACATAATATAACATAGCACAAAAAGACCGAACCAACAAAACAAAAGAAATTAATACCTCACGAAGAGCATCAGCATAAGAACTCATATCCGTTAGTATGACTAGAACATGCTTTCCACATTCATAAGCCAAATATTCCGCGGTGGTAAGAGCAATTCGAGGAGTAATAATGCGCTCAATGGTGGGATCATTGGCCTGTGCAAAAAGCACATCAAGAAAGGAAAACTTTAATCCATGCCCAGTAAAAATCAAGCCACCAATATGATTTCACTTAAAAAAATGTAAATCGACACTGAAGGAACATCCATACTCCGCAATAATGAGAAAACCCAACCAATAAGAATTACCAGATTTAGGAAAAGAGTCACTCTCTCCATAGACCCATTTTCCTCAAAATCACGCTTGAAGAACTGTGCAGTCTCCATGTTTACTCCCATAGCCGCAAACACAATAGCAAAATTGTCCTCTTCTCCCTCCTGTTAATTTCACAAATTTGAACGGAGAAAATTATACAGATATAATTCTAAGAGCTATGAATCAAATAGAATAGAGAAAAATAAATGCCTTTGCATTTGATATACCAAACTATCAAAGTGAAACAAAGTAACAAACTAGAAAATAAATTGAAGGACAACACAAAAATAACTTAGCACCAGCCAGCCAGCCAGCCAGCCAGCTGAGATGTGAATCAACTCCGGACACTTCAACTCATTCAACATTTAGCAGTAGAAATTAGGACTCATCGTGCTATTAAATTTAAAAAATAAAGTGTGGGCATCCTATAGGTAATTTATATTCATCATGCCAAAAATTTTTGTTTCTAAAGGGAGGCATAAAAATGTATCCAGTCATCCTATCAAATTAATCAGGTTCATAACTACCATCCTGCCACACCCATAGATTGCTAAACATCTAGCTCTACCATAAAAATTTCAATACTGGATCCTTTGTTCCAGTCTAGAGCCATCAATTTGTAAACAGGTAAATTACTGTTCTTTCAGGCACATTGTTTGGCCCACCTCCAAGAGATTTCCAGTCTTCTCCAGCCGCTTTACAAGACCAGCCTGACGACATATCTGAGCAGCAATTTCGTTGTGAGGAAGACCAGCAGCAGAAAAGAGCGGGATCTTCTGCCCTCGAGCAATTGAATTCATGACATCAATGGTTGAAATTCCTGTCTGAATCATTTCTTCAGGATAGGTTCTCTCGCTCGGGTTGATTGAACTTCCTGAAAAGAGCAGTAACAATAAAGAAGAAAGTTACAAGACGAGACGAGACAACAAAATTTGTGAGGTGTACTAGCTAACCATGGACAGTTCTGACTCACCATTGATATCCAAGTAAGCCTCGGGCAGAACTGGGGGTCCATTATCAATGGGTTTCCCAGATCCATTAAAAATACGTCCAAGCATGTCTTGTGAAACAGGAGTTTTCAGGACCTGCAACAGGAAATTTGGGAAAGAGTGAGGGAAGTAGTCATTAATTAAAACATGAACAGCTGTTTCCAACTACTGAAGGTCCAAAGTATGCCAAGCTGAATTTTTTAGGTAAACAGAGTATAAATTAATAGATGCTTAGACAAATAACAGTAGCTCCTATCAGACATGATTGAAAAAAACTGAATACTCCGCCACCAATGTGCCACTTTAAAATATCTTTTCACCTGTAGAAGCATGTTCTAGATATTTCCCATCCCATGCAAATGTCAATTCTAAAGAAGTTTGCTTTCCATGCGGTGCATCAACAGAAAGACATCAAATTACCTTGATCACATTTCTCAACTGGATTTTCCTAGTTCTACACTCGACTTCACTATATACTACATAAGCAGCGTTTGGTATGGGGTTTTAAAAGGGATGCTGACTCCTTCACTAGCCCATCATCAATTGAGGAATGCTTCTCCATGTCTCACTTCTCCTCCCATTCTAAAAAAAGAAGCAATGATCGGCATCCTCCCCATTGAGTTGACAAAAATGGCAACAATGAGGGGATAAGCATCTATAAGGAAACCGTTTTTGTAGGATGTCAGCGGTGTTAATCTTCCTATACAACAAGGACCACCCAAAGAACTTTACTTTGGAGGGTACATGAACAGCCAAAAGAGATGATCCCATAGGGATATTTATGCAAACAAATAAAGCTCTTAAAGATTAAAAAAACCGTTTTGAAAATGTCTCATTATTAGATATGTTGAATAGTGAACTTTTGAGAAAAATAAATGTGTTGATTTTAAAGATAAACAAGTAGTACTAACTTTGATCTATACATGTGTGAAAAAAAGAAGATAAAAAATGGAAGACTATCTAATACCCTACAACCAGCAAATTATCATGAAGAACTTAAAATCTTAGAAGTTACAAAGAAACCCTACTACCTAGGCGTTTGAGGTCAAAATGCCTAACCAATGGCTTCGCTAGTGTTGATGGCCAAGTGATGTTTTGACAACACTGTACAAACTCCATTTGTAGTGCTCCTAACTAAGCAATAATAACTTGTTGGCCATCCTTTGTTTCTTTCATCATCATACATGCGACACCTCTAGCGTCAAATTCATCTGGAATTTTAGAGTTTTGGTCCTAACACTTTGAATTAAGGGCAGAGGTTTTGTACTTTTCTAAATTAGAGGGATGGATCTCGAGTACATATTTTCCACGATAAAAAAAAATAAAAATAAAATGTCTGCCCCTTTAACAAATCATTTCGCATTCAACAACAATCGGACTAGCAACCAGTGATCAAAGGTACACAATTTTGTAGATCTTTTTTGTTTTTCCAACATCTTTTCAATACCTAAAATCAGAGTCTGAATAAAAAAATTATAGTCAGTTGAAGCAATATATAGCGTGAACTAGTTTACTAATTGGTTAACCAATATAGCGTTCAACAGCATCGGACTAGAAATCACAAAAAAATAATAAGAGATATTGGGTTTTGTAGATTTTCTTTTCCTTCTTTTCAACACCTTGTAAAAGCTCAAATCAGAGTCTAAATGAAAAAATTAGGACCATTTAAAGTTATAAGCCACTTAACTAATTGGGTAAATTAGTTTACAGATTAATTGACCAATCAGATGACCATCGATCAATTAGTTAAACAACTAGCCAATCGGTTAAATAAATAACCTATTCGGTCTCTACATAAAAACATCTATTTGAAGTTAAAAAGTCATTTATTTAACCGATTGATTAATCGATTAACTAATTCACTGATGGTCAACTAATTGACCAACAATCAACCAATCGGTAAATTAAACCCTAAATCTTTATTGGTAAATTAATTTACCCATTAGGTTAAGTGACCTATAACTTTAAATTACCATCACTTTTTCATTTGGACTCCAATTTGAGCGATTGTAAAGGCATTGGAAAGAAGGGGAGATCTACAAAACCCAATACCTTCGATAATTTTATGGTCACCAATTTTCGGTTTGGTGGCTATTGAATGCTCTATATATAGGTACCCGATCGGTCAACTAGTCGACAAATTACTTTAATTATCGATAAACTAATTAACTTATTTGATTAAGTAAATGACCTATAACTTTAAATGATCATAACTTTTTTCATTCGGACTTTAATTTGAGCAATTCAAAAGACGCTAAAAACGAACTACAAAACTCGATACCTTCAATCACTTTCAGATTATCGATTGTCGATTCGATGGCTGTTGAATGCTAAATGATATATTAAAAGGCAAAATCGTATTTTTTTCATACAAGATCTCTGCCTTTTAATTCAGAAAGTGTTAGGACCAAAATTTTAAAAATTCCAATTCATTTAGAAAGTCTCAAGTACTTCATTAAGATTGCCCATCATTTGTACTACAGTACGAAAGTCTTCATTTCTCATCAAGGAAAGGACTAGTTTAACCCATTTTTATACAAAGCATAAATAGGTCGATAGTCTTATTATCACGGCAACTACAACTTCAAGAGTCGGTCGTTGTCCAAGACAGAGAGAAAATTGTGGGTCACTCCACGATTCAGAGCAAGGGTCCGAATCCGACCAATTTCATGCGATTAATCTAGATTGTAGGGATCGCTGCAACCATAGGCACTTGCCTACACCACAACCCCACAGTGAGGTTTGTTAGACACAAACTACTATAGATGAATGGAATGAAGAAGACAATCATTTTGATAAGCCACCCATATTTGATGAATACGGTGATGAATATGAGGAAGAGGTCGCTATTGGTGACGAGGAAGTGTTGTTAGTGGATCGACATAGTTCCTTGGCTCCAAAAGTTGAAGAGGTTGATGTGTGGGTCGAGAAAAAACTTAAGAACCCATTTGGTAATCAAAAGAATTTTCATGATAATCTCCAACCCGATGAACTAATGGATGATGGATCGACAATTTATAGTTGAGAAAATATTCAATTTCAACAAAGTTCCAAATTAGAAGACGGTTCTACTTGCGGTCACTAAATTCGAGTTTAGGACAAATTCTTTCATGGTACAATTACGTGGCTATCTTCACAGTCACACATATGAAGTTTTTACGATGTGACATCCTCCATACTACGATGATTCTTCTAGTGGGGTTGAATTCAAGGACGGATTCTTTTCAACAAGGGAGGAATGATGTACAATATTTTTTAGCATGTTTTTTATATTTTTTATTTAAGTTTTATTTTTAGAGGAGTTTCAATTATGGTAAATTTATATTTTAGTGGTAGCTCTAGATAGTTTATTAACATTCGTTTTTTATTATTCAAGTGTATTAAAAAGTGTTTTAGAAATATCTAAAAAGAGTTCTAATAGGATTAAGAAGTTGTTATTATGTTATAGATAGGTTAGAAAACTTATTTTTAGGTGTTTTAAGTAGTTTAGAAGTTGTTTTAGGGGATTTATCTATATAAGGAGCTCCAATTACGAATTTTAATAGATGAAGATAAAATTTTTTCTTTCTCTTTGAATATTTTATTCAATAGAATATATATTTGGTTATTTTTTTTGAGTATTTTCGTTCTTGCTTCCGCGGCGAATTTACTTCACAAACATTTTGTTTCATAAAGAATGGCCAACGTAATTGTGGTCTTACAAAATTTTTCTTTCAACTTCAAAGGGGTTATTATTCAAGTGTATTAAAAAGTGTTTTAGAAATATCTAAAAAGGGTTCTAATAGGATTAAGAAGTTGTTATTATGTTATAGATAGGTTAGAAAACTTATTTTTAGGTGTTTTAAGTAGTTTAGAAGTTGTTTAGGGGATTTATCTATATAAGGAACTCCAATTACGAATTTTAATAGATGAAGATAAAAAATTTTCTTTCTCTTTGAATATTTTATTCAATAGAATATATATTTGGTTATTTTTTTTGAGTATTTTCGTTCTTGCTTCCGCGGCGAATTTACTTCACAAACATTTTGTTTCATAAAGAATGGCCAACGTAATTGTGGTCTTACAAAATTTTTCTTTCAACTTCAAAGGGGGAAGTTGATTGTATGATACACCAAAAGCACCCTTACACTTGACCCAACCTACTTTAATTTATGGTTAACATCATCTCTTATTCTCCCTCTTGATGAATAATTAAGTCCAAATATCTAAAGTTTTCACTCCTTGACATCTTTAGGTTTTTAAACTTTATTGTCTTTTTGCCTGCATTTCTCCTTTTACTAAAATTATATTTATTGCATTCAGTCTTCGTCTTACTAAACTTGAACCTTAAGGATTCGAAAGTCTCTTTTCAAACATCTAATATAGCATTGACTCCAAATTTACCTTTATCAATTAACACAATATCATTAGCAAAAAGAAATCCATAAACTATCTTATCAAATATATTCAATCTTTCATAACTAGTGCAAGAAGATAAGGGCTTCAAGCCAATCCTTGTTATAGGTGTTATAATTGGACCCTCACTAGTTTCTCCTTTCTTTTTTTGCAATGATTATTGTTACATCACAAATATCCTTCTTCAAGTTTAGTTTACATATTTTTAACCCATATTTTTTCCTAAAAGCTACCATATAATATTCATTAGCATTCTTATCATAAGATTTTTTTTTTAAATTAAAAACCTTTCCTAATATCTTCGCACAAACCAAAAAACAGAGCCTCGGTTTCTCATAATCGTAGTTTGGAAAGTAAGCAGTGTCATGTCTCATCTGAAAAATAGTGAGGTTCACCAACAAATTTTACTAAAATTCACTTATGGGAAGGTCATCGCGCTAATCTAATTTAATTAGCATAATGTCTAATCATGCCTGTTTCCACGTGAGAAATCTACTTTGATTACAGATCATGGAATCTACCAAAATAAAAAACATAAGACCTACAAAATAAACAAGGTAAGATATTCTACATAAAAGAAGATAAAGAATAAGAGTTCAAGAAACAAAGGATAGGTTCCATACATCCCCAGTAAATTGCACAGTTGTGAATTTGTTGTCAATTCCAGTAGTCCCTTCAAAAACCTGGCAGAAATAACCATAAGAGCTCAAGAAACTTCATGTGTTTAGATCAAAAAGACATAGAATCTTCCAAATACATATCTACATGAGAAGTATAAAGAGCTAAGGCTTGGAAGACCAACAAGTTAGAGGAAATATGGGTTCTTCAAGACCATTAACTTCATGTATTTAGATAAAAAACTTGCCAACAATAATTGATACTTAAAAAAGAGTATTAGACACTACATAGACAGTTCAAAGGCAAATATCTTTGCATGTGAATGCAAATCAGTGATTGCATTAACACAGAAATGCCTAATGCATGCATAGTCGGTGAATCGTTCCAAGACCTTATGGAGAGCCCATCTAGGATAAATGCACATGCAACTAATGGTTAACGAAAAAGGATTAGTTTGCAAAAAAAACTAAAAATATTACTCCATTTCTAAGAATTTACCATGGCAGACACCATGATAGACACATGACAAAAAAAACACTGAAAACCAGTAAAATATAACTGTCCATTAAGATCTGTCGCTTCAAAGATGTTCATTGTCATTCTAAGGTTCAAAGCTGTTGAAATGGTCATAGATCAATAATCAGGCTGCTAAAGAAAGTTGTGAATTACGGCAATCCACTAATTCTCCAACAATCATGAAAATATTTGATATAATAATGTGAATGGAAAGGAGGAGCAAGGACAGGACTGCTGCCTCTGAGAAGAGTATAAGTGCTTGCTAAGTAGCAGGGGCAATCAGAGATTGGAAAATGGCATAGAAAAATAAATATAAATGCAGTGGCATTATCTAGATATCTCATTCACTCCTTCATCAGCTTCGACCTCATAATGGCCTCATTAAATACAAAGACTACATAGGCATAAGGACCAATACAATGATACGTTAACACACATAAAAATCAACAGATAGGGAAATGGCATAACAACCTGCACAACTGCTCTCTCCCCATCCACTTCCAAAACTTGACCACGTCTTATTGTTCCATCTCCAAGACGAATATTAACAATCTCCTGAAATTTGGGACCCTGCAACAATCAACAAACTAAAATTAGTTACAGCAATTGCTGATGTACGAGAACATTCAACACAAAAGCCAGAACTTGAATTTAACATAAGTATAAGACAACAATCCAAAATGCAAAAGGAAGTAGAAATGAGCAAATCTACCTTAACTTTCTCTAAGATAACAAGTGGTCCTGCAACTCCAGAAACAGTTCTATACTCTGCAAACACATAAATAGGATAGGCTCAATGTCAATATTCAGAACCTCAACAAAAAAATAAGAAACTTTTCTATGAAGCAAAAGTATGGAGTTCCCAGAATCACATTCAGAGGCAAACTTTAAGGAAAAGAATGATTCCACCACAGGGCTGGAGATTGAAATAGATGATCATTAACCAAGACACAATACCTCAAAAGGATTAAATTTATCGAACCTCAGTTTTGCAGATCAATTGATTATTTGTTTAAAAAAAGCATAGGCCTTATATGAGATTGTATAAATGGCCTTCGAGACAATGTAAGACTGTTGAGATGCCACTATAAAGCTCACGGAAAAATGACACATGGAGTTGGACAATATTTCAGGATCTTACTCTAAGACTCCAGCTAATGCACCATGAAGCTGAAAAAAATTGTGAACCATATATTCATTAAATCTTTATTACTAAGAAGCATGTCATAATAACATTGTGCCTTATTGCATCATTTCCTTTACTATATATACATATCCTTGCTCTGTTCAACGTTTTCTATTAAAACCATATAAAGATACAATGTCAAGGTTCTAAGAAGCAAAATCAAGAGTCAATGGAACAAAGCATGTTCGTTTTCTCCACTTCAAACCAAGCAACAAAAACTCTCACCTAAATTTGCTCGGTATAGATCTTTAAGAAAATAAAGTCTAAAATAAACTTCAGAATTCATTGAACCACTATATTCAATACAGTGATATTGTACATAAAAATGCTACTATGCACGCCTATACATACACACATGAAAATTTTAGAAGTAGGAAACTTTTAACAGAATGATTTGAACAAAAGGCCGGGCTCAACTTACCCATGCCAATCTCCACCGACCCCTCCTCCATATCTACTTGTTGGACTCCCATCTTTAACTGATACAAGCAGGAAATTATCAGAAAATAATGATAAATTTCTACGAACAACACTAAATAGTGACGCCACTCCGTCTTGTTTTAGGATCAAAAGGGACGATACTATGATTGACATAAACTAACCAAAAAAACTATTTATAACTGCAGAGCAAGGACGCTAAAGCTTTCTTTAACTAACCGAAGATTAGGTATTAATCAACGGAAATCAAAAACAAGTTCCAGAGCATCACGATTTTCCAAAAATCGTCCAGTATAACCATTGAACCTCTAAAACCACAAACTTTTCTCCCGATTTCCGTTATCAAAATTTAAAAACGAAACTCCAATAGCGTAAAACACCATAAGTGCGTAAATCGAATCGAAAACGCGAATCTAACATAACCAACCCCAAACCGAACCTCAGAATCGAGGCTTTACAATAGAAACTTCAAAGATCGGATATCCTTATTACAAGATTCGACCTAAAAACACTTCCAGAACTTCAAAACCAATTCCAACAATTCGACTATAAGAAGAAAGCAAAAGTCGGTGTTATTCCAATCGATCTATCAAAATTAGCCGAACCTGAAGAGATCGCACCGATCAAATGCGCGAAGAAAATTTGCGGAGACGCAGAGAAATGAGAAGTAAGAAGAAGATTTGAAGCGTCAAATTGAGAAGAAGATATCTCAGAAGAAGAATTTACTGTGATTTTTTATCTGAAAGAGACGGTGAGGGAGAGAGATCTGATGAGAAAAAAAATAAGCAAAAATGATAATAAAATCAGACGCCTTTTGGATCTGTCTCACTGACATATCCTCGCTGTCCTCTTTTCTCAATTATAAGATCTTTTTTAAAAAAGAATAAAAATCGAGATGATACAATGCATCAACCGCACATACGAAGAGCGAGAATCTTGACCGTCCAATAATTCTAGATTTGTTGTGTTGGTGGCATTAATGGCATTAAACACAAGGTCATATGTGAATTTAAATCATAATTAAGAAATGGTTTTGCATTTATATTTTTATTACTTTAAACTTCTTACCAACAACTATCAATCAAAATAAAAAATTACAAAATACCAGATAATAATAACAATAATAATAAAAATATTAATTTCTCATGCATGCCCTGATTTATTTTTACTAGTCATTTTTGGTCATATACCCTGCAAATTTTCTAATATAATACAAATTGCATAATTCATTATGATGTTAATTAATTATTGTATATAAGATTACATGGATGAGGGTTGATTAGTAAGCTTGATTAATAACGTAGATTTATGTATTTTATTGCTTTTTAAATGCTTGTGATGGCCATATAAGACAATTTTTGGTAAGTTAGGTCTGTGTGGATACATAAGAGTATTTGTTCTTCCCACAATACTAGTGTGACAAATAAGGTTAAAAGAGCGAGAACAAATCAACTTCTCTAAAACAATTAAACTCAATGGTTCAAGTAAATCTTTACTCCCAGTTTTCACTTTTTTGTTAAGAGAATAAGTTGTTTTCTTAAAATAATAAAAAGTCATTTTTTAAATATTCTCTTTTTCAATTGTATTATTATTTTTAGATTGTGAATCAAACTAAATCTTATCTTCTTTATTAATCAATCCACACCTCCCGGGTGCACAAAAGTAGTTGCTAGAAATATTTTTAAAACTATCACTCCTCCCATAACCTAATAAAATAGCCAATATTAATTTGAAACTCAATAATATTTTTTTTATCCCGTACAATGGAAGAGGAAGGGGTTGTTTGGCAGCCATGATTTGTCAGAATAGAACTAAAAATAGTTATAATCTTGTGTTTGGTGGTGAGGTGGGATGAGATAAAAACTATCCCACCTCACTAATCTATCCCGTTATAGTAGGATAAAGCAATCCCACAAAAATTAATGAGATTGTTTATCCCGCCCATTTTTTATTTTTTATTTTTTCTTCTCCCCTCTTCTTCTTCCTAATATTTCAATCCAAAATATAAAATATAAAATTTTCTGTTGGTTTGCAAGGCCAGCACAAGCCAATTTTTTTTTTTTAAATATAATTATTAAAAAAATTTATAAATTTGTTTAATTAATTTTTATCATAATTTTATGTGTTGCACCAAATACAAAATACACTATTTTTAATTCAATTCAATATAATCTAATCCAATCCAATTCAATCTCATAAAATTAATTCTATCATATCTTATGCACCAAACGCACCTTAAATGAGAAAAAATGTGCTCATTTTCTTAATTTGTTTTCAGCTTGCAATTTGAAAACATGGATATACAATATATTTAAAAAAAGTGAAAATTCAAAAAAATATTTTTTATGAAAATAATATATATATGATGTAAATGAAACATTGAAAATTGTTTTTTATTATTTATATCCAATAGGCAAAATATATAATTTTACTTTATTATTATTATTATTTTTGGTTATTAATTTTTTAACACCCCGATAGTGTCCTCCTCTTCTTTAAGGCATGACTAATTTATCCGGACTTAAGAGTTCGAAGAGTAAAGACTTTTTCTTTCAACTAAAAATTTCTCAAGAGGGGGCTCGAACCCACGTCGCAAGTCTCTCATTCCCCCTCAGGTTCAATTTTATGGCCACCCAATAATTTTACTCTATTCACCATACCTTATGTTCCTCCAAAAAAAAAAAAAAAAAACCCAAAAAAAATAAAATAAAAAATAAGTAGTTTTAAATCCATTTACACATGCTCTTTCTCATGTTAACCCAAACCTCTATTCTATTGAGTCGGTCAAGTGAATAGTTGTACCCAACATGTCATTGCCCTTGAAGTCCATTACTTTTAAGCCCACAAACAAATTATTATTATTTATTATATAAGTAAGGTCCAGCTAAATCCATGCACTCTTTTTTCTCTGTTCACCCGCCATAAAAAAAAATTGAAGAAACAAAAAGGTCATCACGTAAAATTATTAAAAAAATATTAATAAACTCTCCTTAAATCTTTTCTTTCTCTTTCTTCACCCACCACTTTCTACACTAATAAACCTTTCAATCCTTCAACTTTTTAACTCATCTCAATCTTGAATCTTATTATTTTCTTATATTTTTTAAATCAAAAACATATATTTTCACTATTTTTATTATTATTTTTGCAAAAATATATCTAAAATCTAAGAAAAAAAAGGGAGAAATAAGGCTTTGAAATCCAAAAAATGGCCCCCTAATTGGAGGTATCCGACCCTGTGTAGGCTGACAGAACAAGATTTGTCAAACTCTAATGAGCCGGACATATCTCTTCTGTTCGACCGGGTCGAACAAAAAAGAAAAAAATAATAAATATATTGTCAGACTCTAATGAGTTGGACACACCTGCTTATATTCGACTTATCTTGGTCGGACATACGACACAAAAATGGTTACCGAAACCCATGTCTGCCGCATCATTCCACTATTTTCACACATTTTTCTTTTGCAAAAAAAACATTCAAATCCAACAACACATCGAAATCTACTTAGAACATGTAAAAATTATGTTTTACTTATCGATTTGAGATATAAGATTTGACTAGAATCGATTTGAGTTGAACGCCTCCAAAATCCGAATAACTTAATTTTTTTGTAAGATTTCTCTAAGTTGTTGCTCACAAACTTTCTAAATGTTAACATAACCCTTTAAATGATTAAAAAATTTGAAGAAATGATGAATCAATGGACAAAAAATGAAAAAGGAGGGGAGATTTGGGATTTAGAAAGGATAAAAATGAGAGGGTCAGAATGAAAACTTGAGTAGGTGAAAAGATAGATTGTTCGAAGAAAGTAAATTAGTGGACAAAGAGAAAAAGTTGAGTGAATTTAGGTGAGGTATAATACAACTCATTCATCTCATAGTCATAGAAAAACTCTTTCCTTTTTTTATCCTTTTTCAAATTAATTATTCCTCTATGTTCTCATACCAATCAACTTCATCAATTCCTAATTTGCTTCCACGTATCTATCAATCTAAAATTAGGATTAAGGTTCAAACGCCCCCATGTTACTTAGATCACAGGGGACGACTGTGCAAGTATTGTGTAACGTCACTGATGTGATCCAATGAATATGACGTACGCACCCATATTCACTTTTCCTTTGCATCCACGCATTCATATTGCACCTGCCTCAGTAAATTCTTATCACCCACAAGTAACCAATATCTACAAAAGAGCCGTGGTAGGCGTACTAATTTCCCAACTAGTATTCCAACTCAATACGCCATGTCATGCACATTTTCAGTTTGTTAAACCACCGCTCTTTTATTGGCCCACGTCATACTCTTCTTTTTTTTTTATTTTCATTTTTTCTCCTCTGTAAATCAAGTCCAATCATCTATTTGTTTATTTATTTTTTAATAAGATAATGTTTTCTAAGAAAAAAAAATATATTTTCACAAAACTATTTTTTTAACAAAGTGGGCATCTTCAATGGTATTTTTTATTTTTTTATTTTTTGAATTTATTTTAAGTGTTCACTTCAAAAAAAAATGTACCCGGATGAAATATGAAAAAAAAACACTTATCTATCGAACATCTTTGGTAATAAATTAATTTTAATTAAAATTAATAAAAGTATTTAAAATAATAAAGTAACTTTTACTAAAATAATAAATGTATTTTATTAAAACAAGAAAATCATTTTTTTATTAAATGTAATAATTTATTTTTATTAAAACATAAAAATAATAAAAAGTTAAAAGTAAAAAAAAAAAGAAACTATCAAACGGTAAAGGAAAATGTAGTGTTTATTTTTATTAAACCGTTTAAATGGCCCCATTTACCCAAGTGGCATTTGCCACGTCACTTAGAGTTGAGAAATGCGTTGGAGGTAGCGTACCTTTAACATTTTTCATCTACAAAAGATAAAAAGTTGATTGGAACAATGGAAATTAATTCCCTACTTATATCAATATTACATGTAAGAAACAATACAATCCATTACATCATCACTGTACTAAGGCAAAGTCTACACACAAAGAAACAATTGCACTTGCCCTCATGGTAGCAACATATATATATAATGATAGTACAACGTCACAAGCCCATGCCCAACTTGGATCATGATCAGCTCATAACAAATCAACCAATGGACCCACGGTTCACTGCCTTGACACACTTTGGGTGCACCTCATACCCACATTCTATGCACTGATAAGCCCACCCTAACCCTTGTTCCTCACAATCACAACATATAAATGGCCCCCCACCAGTCCCTTCAGACACCAAAGTAAGCTCATGGTGATGCCCTGCATGGTACTCTCTCTTTGGCAGCTTCTTGGCTTCTTCTTCCATCTTCTTCTCTAAGTACTGCAATTGTGCTTCTGTGAAAGGGTAAGCTTTCTCAAAGTAAAGATTCACAAGGTTCCTTCCATGTTTTGTTAGTGTCTTGCCATCAGGGCCTATGATCACAAGGCAAGGGATGCCTCTAACATCAAAGTACTTTGTTAGAGTCTTTATTGTTGGGTCTCCATAGGGCAGTGCTAGCCATGGCATAGTGTTAAAGTGTGAATCGAAGGCAGCTTTATCACGATCACTCGATATGAATACTATCTCGAAGTCTTCATCTTCCTTGTCGATCAAGAATTGCTTGATCTTGTTGTAGATTGAGATGAGCCTAGGATCAAACTTGTGTCTTGGGCGGCACCATTGGGCTGAGAAGTAGAGTCCTACTGTTTTCCCCACCAAGGATGCAACATTCACCTGCGCAATTGACTAATTAATATATCCCCAAAGTATAGTTGCACTTGTAGTAATACTATTTTGTAGTTTGAATAACATTTTCAGGTATGAAAATGTAAGCCAAATTTACCTGTTTAGGTGAAGGGTGAACTAAGAGAAAATCTCTATTATCATTAGTTAGTAAGTTAATTATAGTTTGGTTCTCGCGCTCTTCTTTCTCCTCTTTCTCAAGTTCCTCTAATCTCTCTTTGCTAAATGGGAATGCTCGAGCTCCATACCGGTAAATAAGCTCAACTCCGTCTTGTAATCCGTTGGCGTCATCTTCGTTTACGTTAGGTTGGAGAATAACTAAGCATGGAATATCTTCAATTTCAAATCTTTTGTTGAGGGCCTTCTTTGAGTCCAAATCAGAGAATGGAATGGCTAGCCATGGCATGCAAGCTCGGTAGTTGTTGAAGGCATCGCCATCTTCATCGGAGGACACAAAAACAACCTCAAATCTGGCACCTTGGGCCTTCAGTTGTTCATAAACACCGGCTAGCACAGGTGTGAAGTGTTGGCAAAGTGGGTACCAGTTAGCAGAGAAGTAAATGCCTATAACCTTGCCTTCTAAATCTGATACTTTCACCTGAAAAATAAATATGATCAAACTAAACTGTTAGAAAACATTTAATCTAAAAGCTATTGTTGTTAGATAAGAGTCCAACTATGTATATCAAGTGAAAATAGAAAAATATTAACACTCCTCTTCACTTGCATGATGACACGTGGACTTGATTTATAATAGGGATAAAAGATAACCACAGACCACAAGTCAAAAATTAGATTTAAGAATATATTAATCTCATATTATCAGATGTAATTGGGAAGAAAAAATATTTAGAAAGACATAGACTTAACCTCCTTAAAGAGGTTGTTTCTATATTTATAAGAAAACAACTTCAACCATTGCGCCGAGACAAAAAAAAAATTTGGTCATCGGATAGAAAATCCAACTAGTGACATTTGCTAGAGTCAAGTCTCAAGAAGCAAGTCAATGGATGGATAATGCTCAAGAATCTTTAAAAAGTAAAAAAACCAAAATCCAAACTCAAGGGATGTGGCCATAATACACACCAATATTGATGGAAAGATGTAACATTTAAATAAAAAACAAATTCAAGGGTGTGGATGATGCCATGTCACTTAAGTTTGGATTTGGAGTTTTTTTTTTTTGTTCCTTTACCCATAGTGACATTTGGAATATTGGTGACACATATATAGTAAATACAATGACTGGCTATATTGGCATCTAAAAAGAATAATAAGTTGACGATAAGAATAAGAAATTTTGGGGGCACCCACTTCATTCAAAAATATTGGCAGGACCCATATATATAATTGGACCAAGATGAAATGAGATTGTAATCTAATTCAACCAGCTGCAACCAGCTAGATGGTCTGATATGTAATAACTTTTGTACTTGGATAGGCCCATTGGTTAATAATTAAAACACCACTGAATTGCCGACACATTCACACTGTAGTTTAGATTACTAATCCAATGCCTTGATGACAAGAGTAGTCTTAGATAGCTTGACAAAGTTATTATTATTATTATTTTTTCTTCTTGAAGTCAGCGGGTACTAGAGACTTACGTTCCTAATCTCATTTATTTGGAACACAGTCACAAACACTCAAGGACGCCATTTACCAACAAATAGTCAGAGGTGACTCGAAACATGGTCACAAACACTTAAAAGATGCCATTTGCCAACAACCAGTGAAAAATGACTCCAACTCAAAACATCCAAGAAAAGGTGCGCTTGACAAAGTTATTCATAGTTCAAAGAAGAAAGATCTATATAAAACAGAAGCCTTGGTAAATAATAATAATAATTATTATAATAATAATAATAATGAATAAGAAAGATCTACAACAGATCAGGCCGGACATATGCATACTCTCCAGCTTACAGGGACTAGAAAAATAAGGCTAAAAATAATAAAAACCCAGTCGACAATAAAACTACAGACAATATATATATATATATATATATTGGTGGTGAAAACTGAAAATATCAAAAATGTATAAAAACATGCAATAGAATAATAAATATCCAGAAGAAGCAGAAGACTGAAGAAGAAGAAGAAGAAGAAGCCGGAACTGTTGAAGTAATATTCCTTTATTATATCTCAAGACCATCCTTCAACGTTGCAGCCCAAAAGCTTGGTCATAAAGTGCTGTACACAAACATAAATACACATACAAGAACCCAACCAGGCTAATCTCATCAAGTTGATAAATAGCACACATCAAGCAGCTTTGATGCTATGGATTAAAAAACCCTAAACCTGAAGTTTATCACTACAAGATCTCATCAAAAAACGCATACTTATATACCCTCCTCAGATACTTAATTATAACACAATATATATATACATATATATTATCATGCTTAGATACATACATATATATAAGGAGAAAATTTAAACATACTTGGAGAACCAGTAAAGACATCTGAGCTTCTGGGTATTAGAGAAAGAGAGTTAGAGAGAGGGATCAGAACCTGAGTTCCAGAAGGAGATAGCAGAAAATCACGAGTACTTGAGCTCAAAATAGAAGAAATCCAAGAAGAAGAAGCCTTATTCCCAGAACCGCCATTGAACACCCATATCTTCCCTCCTTCTAATTCCTTCTTCACCTCCTTCCTCATCTCTCTCTCTCTCTCTCTCTCTCTCTCTCTCTCCCTAGAAGACGGAATCTCCTTCTCTGTCATGTTTCATAACTCTCGTTTATAGTAATACACCATGGCATCATCACTCTCATACATCACAGCAATCCTGCCCCACCAATCACCACCGTTCAAACAACATGGGCTCAACCAACACACCTTCGTGTTGGCATCTTGCAGTGTAGGACAGGAGAAGTCGCTGCACCAGACGAGTACGTAGTCCTCTTTTGCCTCCTAAACGGAGAATCTATTCAATTTTACTACAAGCACGGGTGCCCCATCATCCTAATGATAGTCCATCATTATTCCCATCATCTCCAGCTAGTGGGCCCCAAAAAAAGCACAAAACGTGGCAACGTTTTACACGTTTTCACATGCCAATGGCCCCACCACCACATCAGTTTGACATCGACCAGCTGGAATTTTGCGCAGATGAATCTGATGCGTGCCACGTGCATGGTTAGTTTAGACCGGCAACCGAACCTTCCCAATCATCGGAACAATCGAATCCCAGACGCCACATGTCGCCTCCTCCTATTTTAAATAATAACAACAAATATTACTTTTTTAATTTGAATTAATTAGGGTTATTAATGATGAACGGGGACGCGTGGCGAGCCGTGTGAGTTATCGTAAAAAGAGGAAAACAAAAAACTTTGCGTACGACGAAGGACACGTGTCAAGCTAAAATGAAAAGTGTCACGTGATGGGTGGTGTTTGAAAAAGACGAAGAAGAAGAAGAAGAGCAAGTTCGTTGGGTTGTCCAATGAATTAAAAACTCGTGTGGGGGCCCACAAAAATTAAAGGACAGCTTCGGTTCTGTTGCCACGTCTCCCAATAAGAAAAATCGCAACCTTTGTAATCATGACACGTAGTGGGAGAGAGAGAGATATGCCGTGTGGAAGTAAAGGAAAAGGTGGTGGTACGTGACGTCCCACCACTTACATCCTCTACATTCGTGCCACGGTTAGCCAGGAACAGCGGAACGTGTCGTCGTGAGATAAGTCCACGTTGCATCTGGGGTTCATCGTACCCGTACACGCGTGTCCACTGGAATGTTATGATAGAAATAGAAAAAAAAAAGGTGTTTTGTTTGCTTTTCAGGCTTGTGTGTCATCAGGCGTATGGAGCTCGTGAAGACAGGATTGAGATTTCGTGATTTTGTATGGGATCGGAGATTTTTTGGGGGCCCACCGAGCCCAAACAATCTAAATCACGGTTGATGGTTCGGTTTGTGATCCTGTGGATCGGTTGATGTCTGGTAAAGTGGCTACGGAGAATTTTTGTCCCAAAATTGACAATTTCCGTTGGACGGGCATCGTGATTTGGCAAGATTGACAATTATGATTTGAAATGGGTCTTTGTCGAATCTGATGTTACGTCAGTGGGTTTGGTCAAATCCAATCGAATTAAGTATCGTCCCTATTAAGCATATTTTTAAAGCAGATTTTTCATTTATTATTATTATTATTATTTATTTTATTAAGAAAAAAATGTTTAAAGATTAAATAACACCGTCTTGGGATTTGGAAAAAAAAATTACGAGTTTCTTAACATTGTTACTGAGAGTTGTTAGCTCACCTTATATTACCTGTTAACGCATGATTCGAAACGATCTAACAACTCTTAAAGACAATATTAATAAAATATGTTCCTAAAGTATTTTTAAAAAATCATATCGTCTTAAGATCTGCATAAGAACATGACCACCATGTTAAGTAAGGTTATTGTAACATAATTTTACATGCTTAAACAGCTATATGTATACTTGGATGGGGTTTAGTTTCTAACTCTTATAGTGAAAAAAAATCATAAAATTATAACATAATTTTTACATTAGTAATTGAATCAAAGTTTATTTTCCTCTTAAGCCAAAAAATAAAATAAAATGAGTAGCAGCTTTCTACAGAAAAAAATCAGACAATGGAAGTTGTGCTCTTATCTCATTAATGTTTCTGTTGAAGCTGCGAAGAGACTGAACATGTGGTTCATCTTCTTCCACTGGTATGATCTTTGCAAAGCTTCCTTCCTCAAGGTAGTCCACCACCCTGTTAGCAGCTTCAAGTCCAGTCACAAAAGCCTTCTCCTGTATATAGGACAGTGAGATATACAAATATGTAAGCTCATTTTATCACCAAGAAATATGACTTCACCCTGTTAGTTATGTTATAAAACCTGTGCCCATGATCCATGTCGAGTTGCTATCCAGTCTCCGGCCATGAACAAGTTCGGGAACGTAGTAGGTCCACGCATCATGTACTTGTAAGAACCTGAAAATTAGAAAAGAGTTTGTTTATCATCACTTAGTTCTACACTCGTACAAATGTCGTTAGAGGTGCACCAAGCCAATGAACCTCATTTTATCTCAAGGATATTAATCAAAACATGGCTTTCTTTTGTTGGGTATGTATAGATCGAAATAATAATTTTATGATAATATGAGAATCACGTGGAATATATATTAGGATCTCAGCCTTTTTGGAGTAAAACCCCCACACCTGGGCTTGAAAGTGGTTAAGTGATAACAATATCTAAACTAGTAGAGAACTAGGCCACCAGCAAGTGATATCAGAGCACACATGGGTGCTCAAGGATCACAGGTGGTTCCTTGAGATGAGTATTGCTTGAGATGATGATTATAATTTATAAGTGATTTGGCATAAGATTGTGTAGTATGTGAGTTTGATGAATAGGCTCAAAAGCGGTTAAGTAAGGACAATATTGGTAACAGTAAAAACCTAGTCTCCCCCCTAAAAAACAAAAAAAATCTTTCATCAAGAGATGATGCTCCGATTCTTAACTAATGAGATCCATCAAGATATGTGATTGGTAGAGGTTGCCCAAGTTCCTCTAAACTTTTTTAAAACTCATTTTGGAGCTTTATTATCAGCTGACCTTTTTATCAATGAGAGTTGCTTTGAAAAGAAAATACGGCAGATGGTGAACTTGGAGTGGCTACCGTCAAAACGTATAATTTAAAACGTAATTCAACATTATCCTGCTATCCATGACTTAAAAAGAATATAGTTAAACTAAATTAACAAAAAATTAAAAGTTATTCAAAGTGTTACCTGGAAAGTAGTGAGTGAGAGATTTAGGGTATATTCCAATTTCTTTTTTCAAAACAATAGCATCTTTGAATTCTTCGTTGCATTTTGATAGGCAACACATCACTTTCTCAACAATTTGATAGTCTTCAAGAGGCAACAAATGATTGGCATTATACTGCACCGCAGATGGAATTGGTGTCATATAGTGAAGAGATTTTACTCATAAGTCATAACACGTCCAGAGTTTTCACTAGTTAGCAACAAAAGGGAACAAAAAGGATAAAAAAAAGACTCACAAAGTTGGCTTCTAATACTGTTTCTGCAGCATCTTTGTACTCGTCATAGATAGCATTCAGATCAAAGAAAGTCCAGCCGCTCAAATCCTCAAAACCAGAGCAAGCATTAACAGCATTTGGAATGTTAACCTGGTCGTCAGATCAAATTATACATATATATATATATATATATATCTAATCAATCCCAAGAGAAGATGCTATGTCTAGAGTCTAGACAATAAAATGGAGAAAAATATTTTCCCTGCTTGACAATACCATAACAGAAGTTGAAAGTCCAGGAGAGATCTTCAGGAAAACTGGGCAACTTACAAGGGAAAGTTTGAATAATTCATACCTTCCTATCAAGCCACAGTCTAACAGTGAGCACACTGATTCCATCCAAGTTCAAAACTTTTAAAAACTCCTCCCTTGTCTTGAGTACTGAACTACAG
Organism: Paratinospora sagittata; assembly: GCA_035771175.1. Lineage (NCBI taxonomy): Eukaryota > Viridiplantae > Streptophyta > Magnoliopsida > Ranunculales > Menispermaceae > Paratinospora > Paratinospora sagittata. Next base: position 33,351,546 of record CM069594.1, read on the forward strand.
AGAATACAACTGTCAGTGTGACATGAATGACAAAGAGAAAGCCTTGTACATCTAAGACAGATGGAATTAAAAAAAATCAAAATCAAGAACAGAACCTTATTCTATTTCAAACATTTACATCCTTGGAACTTTTTTTTTTGTTAAGTGTAGATAAGTCTGACTTCTTGAGATAACAGTTTTTTCTTTTTCGCTGCCCATATTGGTTTCATTGTGCCACCAGTGAGATATAATTGAAAAGATTGCAAAATCTCATTTATCTTGATGGAAGCAAACTATATTTTGGTCAGTATAGCAAATTTATAAATCATTTCACTCCATCACATTCAGCATGTAATCCATGAGATATAAGAAACTGTACTTAAACAATCAGAAAAAAGAAGAGACCAAGATAGCAATTTGTAGCTATGCATGCACAACATAATCTAAAAGGCAAAACTCAGAACCAACTCATCAGTCTATAACCAACATTCAAGAAACAAAAAATATGAGAAAATATACCTGCTCATAATGATTTGCTGAAGCCTGGAGATTCCAACAGCCAAAATAACCGCATCAGCAGCAAACCTCTCTTTTCCACAAACCACTTCTGAAATGGATTCAGTTTCCTCATTAATTGAGAAATCAGTAACCCTCTCTGCCTCAATAAAATGACCACAATTAATTATAATACTGTCCAACCATGGCTTGAAAATTTTTTCTCTGACGGTTCCCCGGCAACATACAAAATCAAAATTACCCTGCATTTGCGCATATTAAAATAAAATAAAAAATCAATCTTTAAAATGCAAGGAGGGAAAACCAAAAATTCTGAAGATATCTCATCGTAATGCTGTGAAAAATGATTAGAATAAGAAAGAATTGAACTCAAAACCTGGTGAGTTAGAATGAAATAGTTGAGTGCTCCCAACACTGCAGCCGCACTACATTGCTCTGGTTGAGCAAACAAGCTCACTTGAAGAATTGAACTAAAAGCCTTCCGATAAAGACTATCAGAGCAGCCAAACTGTTTAAAAAGCTCCCTTGCAGTCACTGGAAATTAGAAGTTCCAAATAAGACTTAAAGAGCATTTTCACTTTCAAAATCTTTTATTAAGAAGATTATCTAATCATTTAAAATCATTATTTTCGAAAGTTCAATAGTGAACATGGATTCTTCTTACTTGGGTCGTATTTTCTCCAGGTGGTGTCAGTGTTGTCAAAGTCAATGGCTGCAAATAAAAAAGTGCTAATCACATACATAAAGAAATACAAACAGAAAGTTAAGAAGAAACAATTCGAAGAAGGATCATCACAAAAAATTTCCTCCATTTAGCATTAAACTATGCAACTTGGAAGTAGGTAACTCAGTAAGGGTGCCAAGAATTTCCAATGTTTTCCCCAAGTCATTAAGGGTATCTCAGGAAACTAAACATTTCTATCATCCAAACTCATGCAGGAAACTATACCTGCAGCCATGAGAGGCAGTGATGTAAGTCGATCCAACAAAGGAAGCTCCTGGTGCTACAAGAAAAGGAATCGAAACTAATATCATAGAAAGAATAAAATAAAATAAAGCCAAAAACTCAAAGCAGATTAAATTTCCTTGCAGTAGACAAACAATGAAAAAGGAGATACTGTGAATGGATACTTGGGTGTAAAAGACGACCCCCAATGGAGTAGGCAACTGAGTTAAATCTTGGAATATAGGAAACTCAATCTGCAAAACAGCAATGTCTAATTTCTTAGACAAAAAACTGCTAATTGAATCAACATCAACATAAAAAAAATAAAAAATAAATAAATAATATCACACAACACCCCCGCCCCTATGTAATAAAAAGGGTATTTGAACTCTTGAATAATAGTACAGAAACTAAGCATGTAATTCAGTTACTTTTTAAGCTGTAGAAGATATTGATAACCATGCGAAGCGTTCATATGCGTATAAAGCAATAGAAGTTGAAAAATTCATGTATCTGAAATGTATTTTCTTTTGCCCTCAAAACGCAAATTTAAGTAACTAACTTTCACTCTCTCATCTGAAATGACATGCAGAGTTCTTAATCCATTTCCCCATTTTGATGGTTAATTAAAAGATCAATTAAGAATGCAATTCACCTCCAAACCATCCGAAGAATAAACTGCAGATTTTTCCCAGTTAGTGAAGGGCTTGATACCAAGTTCATCAACAAGAGAAAATATATTCCTGTAGGATCGCCAGAAACCTGTACGTGCAAATAAAATTAAAGAATTCACATCAAAAGATCAGAATAATAAAAAAATAAATAAATAAATAAATAAACTTTGTATCCAGTAAGGTTTTTAAATCCCTTCAAAATGGCTCCAAGAAAACAAGTAATATAAAAGAACAAAACCACCAACATATTTAATTAATTACCATGAATGCCAACATCAGCAGAAGTTCCTCGAGAATTTCTCGATCCGGGTATGTCATTATCTTCAAGAACAGTAACATCAAAGCCCTAAATCCAATTATCAGAGAAACCCAAAACTCTAAATCAAGAATTAAACTCAGAAAAAAAAAATACACAATTGGCGGTAATGAGACCTGTTTGGAGAGCTGATGAGCAGCGCTTAAGCCAGCCCAACTAGAGCCCACAACGACCACCTTCTTCTTCTTCTTAATTTCCTTCTTATACTCGTCGCCATTAATGGGCAGAGCATCAGCTCTGCAAGAAAACCCAGTAACAGTAGAGTAAGAGAAGCAAGAAGTGACCCCGCAACATGCCCACATTGCTGCTCCCACCTTACCTTTGAAAACTTCACAGTAGAAAGAGAGTACTGGAAAGAGATTGAAGATGATAAGGAGCTTGTGGCAAGGAGTTCATGATTTTAGCATTGATTTAGAGCCAGAAATGGTGAAAAAAAGTTGTAGAAATCAAGTGAAGTTCAATTCACAATTGTAGAAAATGCTGTCTTAATCAGTTATATAGTGATTTTAGTGGTGATTGTTTGCTCTCCACATGAAGAGAGATGAATGCTCTGCATGTCATCATCCAGAATGTATAGTTGTAGATCCTATTTTGATTAAAAATCTATTAAACTAAGTCTTCATAGCACTTGGTTTTTAGTTTGAATTATGTTATTGCTCATTTGATTGAACTCCTTTATTTATGTTCTATAGGGTTATTATTTGAAATTTGGGTTGGTTTGGAAAAATAAAAATAAAAAAATAAAAAAATAAAAAATTAAGTATAATAGCCAAGTTATTTTAGGGGTAAAAGTATAAATTTTTTCTTATCCTATCTAAAATACACCACTAATGACATAGTTTTGTCATAAAACTACATTTGTTATGTTATAATGATTTTTTTATACAATCATAACTTGATACATGATTATTTAAATTATGCATTTATAAAAATTAATTGATAGTAATTGTAATATAATTTTAAAAAAAATGGATCAAATTGGACAACCAGAATTTAAATAAGGCTAGGTCTATATTGCTCAAAACAAGGTAAGGTTATGTTTGGTTTATGATTCGAATATAGTTTTCTGTATTAAAATTTTTAGAAAAACGAAAAATGCATTTGATTTGTTAAAATTTAAAAATAATTTTTTTAAAATTTACAAAAAAAAATATTATTTTCAAAAAATAATAAAATATTATTTTAAAAATTTTTACTTTTTAAATTATATTTTAGTATACAGATCACGAATCAACCTAAAATATTTCTTGAACAACAACACCTAATTCTATTTTTTTTGCCACTTATTATATTCATTGCAACGGTACCACTCGAGCTCCACACCACTTTGCTCGTCTCTTTTCAGTACTTGCATAATTTGAATACAAGAGCCCTAGTAAAATTTTTGAGTATGACTTTGAATTTGATTTTGATAAAGTGGGAATAAATATAAAGAATAAGAATACTTGAGTTATTTATGTCAAATTCTTTTTTTTTCCCAAATATCTTATGTTGTTCATCATAAGTGTATTGTAGCTTTGTTGATTTGATATTATACTCTCTCTTATTTTATTTTATTTTTGGGTTTTATATAAGATTGGTATTTTTCACCCCCAGATCTATTTTTTTGTTTAACTACAAAATTATATTTTACCATCACTCCTAGTCATAAAATATGTATGTTTTTTCTTAAAAAATATATCTACAGTTTTTGTAATAATATTACTAATATTTTATTTTATTCTTTGTCAATTATAACAGTCACTATGATAATAAAACTATTCAAAAAAAAAGTTAACTATGGTTAACTAGATCCATAGTTTTCTTTCCTTTTTTATATATATTTTTATTTTATTTTATTAAATATGGTTATTCATGCCAACTTACACTCGTCAACTAATTTCCACCTGCAAGTCCTAATGACGGGATAAAGTTGTGCTTTCTCAATGAGTGCGTTGATGCCTTACATGTAGTTCACGGTATAATGGGTTTTTCCTTAGGCAAAGACTACGTGCATCCCATTTGACGATGAGACTCTAACTCTATCCTTAAAAAATGAGTATAGACACTCTGGCTACTTTGTCATCATGTTCAACGGTTCAAGAGTCTTCTTTCTTTTTATGGTTCACCACGAGGTATCTCTATATTCTTTGGGTATATATGGTACACACATCTCAAAGTGTTTAATAAATGATCTAATGTATATGAACATGTAATTACATTATTTTACAGTTAGATTAGCATCCTCTATTGAAGAATGTGGTACGCAGAGTTATCAAAAATATTGTATTAACCTGTGCATTTGCACATGCATTACATGCAATTTTCTATTTATTAATATTATATTATGGCTGTTAATATGGTATTGAAAGAAACGTAATAATTTGTTAAAAGTATAAGGTTAAGATTGTTATTTTTTTTCTATTTAAAGTGTAAATAAAAGTATAGAAAAAAATGAACAAACTTTTTTTCGAAGATGGACAAATTTGAGAACATATAAAAACATGACTTGAGTAGTGAAAAAAAAAAAAAAAAACTAGTGTTAAATTACATTGTCGATATTAACCCAAAGTCGGACAGCCTTTGTTGGATGAAGGACGAGGTATAAGTCATAGTTAAAGGACGAGATCTCGACTTCGAGTCTAAATTTCTGCCCACACTTATCTGTACACTTTAAGAAAAGACGCCTAACAACCTATGCAGTTTCTATTTCTATAATAGTTTTCCCGCAAACGGGTTAGTGGGGACATCTGGGTCATAAATAAAAAAATTAAAAATTAAAAGGTAACTATAAAACCTTTTAAGATAGTTATGAAAGAATGTCAAAAATATCATACCTTAAAATTTCTTACTTTTGGTATCATAATAGTACAGATAAACTTGAAAGAAAGGAATCATTCTTACAATAAAAAAAAATGGCCTACTTCAAGTGTACAAAAGATTTCACATTGTTTATCAATTCATGACCATACAATCATACATGAAATTCCCTCCTGTTGCTTTTATTTTGTTCACAACTCAACTATTAAACTATACAAAAAATGTTAATTTACTGTTGCATGCTCATCCATTAATCTCCAAGCTGTACCACCCAATATATTCCTTTCTTAGGTCTAACGACACATTGGCTAACTATAAAAAGAAAAGATTTGAAGGGATTCTTGTCTTGGCCCCATGACTCATATACAACTCTTAAATTCTAGTTTTGGAATCTACAATTTAAAATACAAATCAACTTTCCCTTTAAATATCATTAATTAAATTGATATATATATATATATATATATATATATATATATATATATATTATTTTATTTTATTTTTGAAGTCGAAGGTATCGGGAGCCTACTTCCACTAATTCTTTCGAAAACAATTACAAACCAAAGAACGTCATTATAAACTATTGACTAAGATCAAAACATTTATTTTATTATTATTTTTTTTTGTTGAAAGGAGACATTAATTTGCTTTCAAGCAGTATTTTATGAAGCAACTTTACTTTTGAAGTATGAAAACCACTTTAAAAAAGAGATGAAGATATTAGCAAGCCCCCCATGATACATTGGCTACTCCAAAAAAATAAATAAATAAAGTTATTTCTCAATGCTAATTGGTCCAGTTACTATGCAATTCTCACCAATCAGTGATTTCAGTCCAGTGCCAGTGACAATTGACCTTGTTTTATATCATTTGGATTATCATTTGAATAAAATGCAAAAATTGTTTTCTATTTTAAAAAATAAAGATTAATTATTAGACATATATTTAATTAAATTATTTTTGAAAAACTCAAAAACTAATTTTGAAGACAATTTTCAAATTAGAAAATTGGTTTCTTTTACTGTTTTCCTTTGTTTTCTTAAAAAGGAAACTTTAAAAACCAAAAAAACTAATAATAATAATTGTTTTCAAAAACTAGTTTTGAATATATGCAATGCGTTTTCAACAGCGATGGTACGTACACCCAATCGTATGTACGATCTCGTAGGTGGGACTTTGTTCTGGCCTTTGTCCACGTGTAACGACATAATTGGCAACTACGTGGCAGTAGATGCTTTCGTACACGTGACTCCTCTTCAGAAGAAGAGGAACAGATGATTAACGCATAGCGCCTTCCAATCAAATCTGTGGGCCTCTGTGGCCCTACATCAAACCAAACTTGTTCCCCCGTCCCATTGTTTCAAAACGTTTTACAAAATTGTTTCAAACGTTGAGGGACCCATTTTTTTCACCAAAACCCACAACCCCATGCAACCACCAGATCAATCACCAAATCAGATCAGACGGCCAAGATATCTCCATCACCAACACATCTCATATTCAACATGCATTACACCAACACCACCATCTTCGTCGTCTTCATCACCACCACCATCGTCATCACCACCACCATCATCATCATCAAAATAATATTTCCATATTCACATCATCATCTCCCCCTTCCACCACCATGCACCACCCTCACTCTTATCATCATCATTTAACTAAACCTAAAAAAAAAAAACTATAGTAATACAAAAAAAAAAAAAAAAAAAACTACAGTAAATCAAGCGAAGGAAGGTGACTAACTAACTGAAGACGATGGCGACGAAGACGAAGAAATTGATCAGAGATAGATCACGGAATCTAACATAGATTTTCACCTGATTCAGAAAAATCAGTACTACGAGGTCGGGAAAGAGGAAGAGGAGGAGGAGGAGGAGGAAGAGGAATCTTAGAGCGGCATAAAGGACATGCGGAATGCTTAGAAAGCCAGCCGTCGGCGCATTCAAGATGGAACCCATGATGGCACCCTGGAAGCGACCGCACCGTCTGACCTACTTCGATCTCTTCCAAACACACCGCACACTCCCGTCCTTTAAGCTCTCCCCCGGCCGTTTCTATAGGCAACTTCTCCAACTCCACCGCCGACAACCCTTTCTCCGTATCCTTCCCCGCCGCCGCCACCGCCGCTGACGACATGCCACCTAAATTACCTGTACTCCTCGCCGAAGCGTACCACAACAAACATACATACACCACGAACACCGCACTCATGCCTACACAAGGCAGTAGGAACGCCAAAAATAACGATAACTGCATTCTCATCGGATGCCCCACGGCGTGCGGCGGGGCCGGAAATGGAGCCCCGTTATGCTCCATCATCAATATTATTAACAATACCAGTATCAATAGCAATAGCACCCAACTGCCCTCCCTCTAGCTATATATATATATATGGTAATTCTTTGAATTGTAGTTCTTCTTCTTCTTGTGTTGCGGAGGAATCAAGGATTTAAGATCAGAGAATGAAGGCTTAAAAAGAGGAAGAAGGAGTGTGGAGAAGATCGGAGGCTTGTGAGAGTTCTTGCGTTAAAGCTATTTCGGGAACAACGCAACTGAAATCGCGTTTCACACGACGATGAGAAAGAGAGGGAGATCTTCTTGAAGACTATGTTACATTACAAGTTGTTAAAAAGAAAAACGAACTTAAAAATAAAATAAAATAAAGTTTTACAATGCACGGGCCTCGCTAACTTGCGCCGGGTGTAATTCTGGGCCCACTACTTCAATGGATTAGATTAGATGTTTAGCATGTACAGAAAAGTTTCCGACTTTTCACTCTCATCTTCGTACACTTGTGCAGAATGAACCGGGCCCACCTTTGTTTCACCCATTTAGAAAATTCAAAAAACAAAAATTAAAAAGGTTTTGAATTATTAAATTGGGCAGTTGGGAAGCACGGGAAAAGAGTGAGCAACATTCACGTGTTACAGAAAAAAGAAAGAAAAATATATAAAAAAAAGTGGGTTAATTTTGGAATAAAATCATGATAAGAACTGGTTTTTGATCAGACGGTTAGGAATGGGGGATCTCCAACAAGGCAAGCAAGCCAATTGTGACATAGCTGGGGGTTGGGAAGAGCTGGAGCCAGGAATGGTCTAAGTCAGGTCTGACTCACCAGCCATGGTTTTCGCAGATGATTTCTGAACTACAAAAACCACCGTGGCTTTGAAAATATCAGTGCTAAAATTAGAAGATTAACTGAAACCTAATTAATTAATTAATTAATTGGTAATAATAATAATAATAATAATAATAATAAAGATCTTTGTATTCTAATTTAATTAAGACAATCATGAATTTGTGCAATAAACAGCTCATCGGCTTTAATTATGGAAGTTTGACTGAATTGATAGACCTTTTTAAAAAAAAATATATATTTAATTTTTCACTTTTTTTCTTTTTTAAGTTTTCTTGAAGTGCAAGTTGAAAGTTATATTAAGTTAAAAAAGAGTAAAGTCATAACTAGGAATAGGATTACATGCCATTAAGATAAGGAGATCGACGCAGCACTGATGTGTCTCGCAATAATGCCAGTGTATAAATAGGTGCAAGTTTCAGTGTTTTTGACCTTTTAACGTTTTTCTTGGAGACAGCTTGGTCCCATGTTTAATAATGTGAATTCAAATGGGTCTTTTCATTTTAATTACTTTTATTTATTTATTTATTTATTTTTTATAAATTATCTCAGTCGTCAATTTTTTTAAATTAATTAAAAAAAATATATTAAAATTTATTTTTTATTAAATATTTTAAAAATACACGTGTAATTTAATGATTTAAGTGTCGGTGTCAAGATAAGACGTTGAAAGCCCGCATAAAAAAACATTACTCTAAAAATAAAGTAATAAAATTAGGGTAATGTTAATTTCAATTTTTTATACATGTTTTTATGAAGGGAAGAACTTTGTGCTTTTGTAACAAGTGGGCAATCGTTAAAAATTCAAATGGGTCTTCTCATTTTCACCTTACCCTTTTTTTTTTTTTTTAACTACAACAAAAAGGAACCCAAGTAGTCAGTTTTTAATTTTTTTTATTTGAATTATTGAAATAAAGTAATGAAATCAGGTGCGTGTTTCAGTTTTTTGTATTTTTTAGTTAACCATACAACTTGGTGCTTTTGTAACAAGTGGGCAAGTGCTAAGAATTTATAAAATGGGTATTCGTTTTGCTCCTTTTGTCTTAGAAAAAATTATCTAAGAAGACAAATTCTATTTGAATTAATTAAAATAAAGTAAAATTTTCAGTTATTTTCTTCTTATTATTATTATTTTCAATGAAGCCAAGAACTTGGTGCATTTGTAACAAGTGGGCAAGTGTTAAAAACTAAAATTGGTCTTCTCATTTACTCTTTAGCTTCTTCTTTTTTTCTTTTTGCTAAAAATATTGACCCAAATACACATTTTTTATGAATCAAATAAAATAAAGTATGTAAATATTGGATATTTTTAACAGTGTGCATTCAAACCTCATTTACTCAAATTCGAAAATTTGATTATTTAATTTTATAAATAAGTAAAAATTTTCTCTCTTAATAAAATTAAAAGTGTGATTCAGAGTTCCGACTTCTTTTAGTCTTACAATCAGTATCCTTTAAGAACACTAAAAAATAAAAAATAAAAAAAAAATAAAGTCTAGATTTTACATAGGATTGTTGCAAAAAATGCTCTTCATTATTGTCATTTTCTGTATGACAGATCAAATCAGAAAAAAATAAAAGTAAAAAAAAATACATGAAATATATATATATATATAAATAAATAGATGACATGATCCCCATGATTAAGGAAGAAGAAAAGTTTAGAATTGGAGCACTAAGCCCGGCAATCACTGCTACAAGGTCCCCACAGGATAAGGCAGCCACAGCTGACGACAAAGATAGTTCAACTTTGGTTTGCTTTACTGTTGTGCTTAATGGCTCATCACCTAAAAAGTGTATAATTTTTTATGTTTTTTTATATGTAGTTCTAACTTCTAAGACGGAATCTCACCTTTTGTGACCTTCTTTGTTGCTTAACGGGCAAAGGTACTGTCCGTAGAGAAGCCTCTCTATCTAACAAACCTAAAAATCTTCTACAATGTCCATCAGCTTCGGAGCAAAATACGAGAAAAGAGCCCAAAAGCATTTGATTTTGGAATGTATTGCCGGATTTATCTCCTAATTATATGATATGTTTCTATAATTAGGAGATTTGTATATAATTAGCATTATTCTAGATATTAACATTCTTTCTATAATTAGGAGATTTGTATATATGGCTTAGCATTATTCTAAGGGCTGTAACAGAGAGATATTAGCATTCTTTCTATAATATTTGTAACTAGAATAGCATATATATGTTAGACATGTAATCAAGCAATTCTCAATATACAGAAAAATTTTTCTCCAATATTCATTAGTTCTTCTCTGTATCATTTTCTTCAACCTTCCTCTCTGTATTCTTTTCTTCAACTTTCCTCTCTGTATTCTTTTCTTCATGGTATCAGAGCCAAACCGTGGGTTGAAGAAACTTTACTGCTATTGCAGCGTTTATATCACTGTGCGCGTTGCAACGTTTATATCACTGTGTGCGTTGCAGAATAGAAGTTACTGTGGGTTTCAGAAGTAGTTCCAATGAAAGAAAAGAGAAGAAAGAAGGAAAAGTTGTTTATTAAAACAACTCTTAAAAGCATCATATCTTGTCTCATTAAAGGGGTGGTATTGATTTCAACCCCGATTATTATTATTTTATTTTTATTTTATTTTTTTGATAAAAAAAAAAATTAATTCGATTGTTCTTGTTTCTATTCTGTCAAAAATGGCCAAAATAGTTTCATCCAACACGGAAAGTTCTACTGTTTCGTTATCTTCTTCTTGTTCTGATGTCAATTCGAATCAGCGATTATGCTCGGTTCAATTGAATGATTTTAATTATCTTCCTTGGTCGAGGGCAGTGACATTAACTCTTGGTGGGAGATCATGGATTGATTTTATCGATGGGAGCAATGCCGCTCCGGGTGTCCAGTCTGCTCAATACAAGGCTTGGTTTGCTAATGATCAGATGGTCCAATCGTGGTTGCTTAATACGATGGAGCCTCATATTGCTGAGATTTTCAGTTATTCCGACTCGACTGCGGATTTATGGAGTGCCGTAAAAGAGTTTTATGGAAATCATAATAATTCTGCACGGGTGTTCCAACTCAAGAAGGATATTGCCTCTTTCCAACAAGAAGGTAAACCTTTTGTTCAGTTTCTTGGTCGCATGAAGACCATGTGGAATGAGTTAGCGGTCTATCGACCACATATCACTGACTCGACAATCTTGTTGAAAAGGCTGAGGAAGACAAGATTTTCCAGTTGTTGGCAAATCTAACCCCAGATTATGAAGATCTTTGTAGCCGCATTCTCATGAATTCTGAGTTGCCGACGTTTGCAAGTGTTTGTGCTACTATCCAACGTGAAGAAACCCGAAAAAAGGTTATGTCCGTAAAAATTAAATCAAATATATCTGACACACGAGCCTATATTTCCACTCAACGACGTCCAGATGACAGAGGGAATAAGGCTAGAAGGAATGAATTGAAGTGTAGCCATTGTAGCAACATTGGTCATACCGTGGATAGATGTTGGATTCTTCACCCAAACCTCAAACCCAAGTTTGCAAACAAAGGAGGCCCGAAACGTGGTCCATTCTCTGGATATCAAGTCAACCTTGTATCTGCACCACCATCTGATGAGTTATCTAGGTTTACTTCTAGTCCTGTAAATCTTATCAATGAGTTTGCTACTTACATTCTGGCCAAACACGATGTTGTTGACAAGAATGAGATTGGTAATTCTTCGGCCTTGCTTGGTCAATTTGCAGGATTTCTTGCTGAAAATAAGAACCTGTCTTCTGAAGATGTGTCAGGTATATTTAATGTCGTTTCTCTCGCTCTTAATATTAGTAATGTGCATGAATATTGGGTTATAAATTCGGGTGCCACTGATCATGTAACTAATATCTCTAGAAATTTGACTGGCTTTGAGTTTTTCTCTCCTTCATCTACCATAACCATAGTCAATGGTAAGAGTGTGAGTGTTGTTGGCCACGGTAAGACTAAGTTACTTTCAAACTCCATTTCATCATCCGTTCTTTATGTGCCTTCATTTCCATTTCAACTACTTTCAGTTGGCCGATTAATAGTCAGTCTAAATTGTCGTGTCATCTTTTCTCCTAACAAAGTTGTATTTCAGGATCTAATAACCCAGAGGACGATTGGTGAAGGATTCTTCTATCAAGGACTCTATTATCTTTCCAAGAATGCTTATTTGTCCAAAGAACCCCACGCATATGCTTGCTTGTCTTCTGTTCAAGACTTGTGGCATCAACGCTTAGCTCATCCTTCGGCGCCCATTTTATCCAAACTTTTTCCAGCTTTGAATAAACATCCATTAAATTGTGATGTATGTCCTTTATCAAAATCTACTCGATTACCTTTTTCTTCTTCAGATTCACGTTCAAATAAAATTTTTGATTTGGTACATTCGGATGTTTGGGGTCCAGTGCTTGAATCATTTGATGGATACAAATATTTTGTCACATTTGTTGACGATTACTCTCGTTTTACATGGCTATATCTCTTAAAATCCAAAAGTGAAGTTGCTCATGTGTTCCAAGACTTTCATAACTTAGTCATCACTCAATTTTCCTCTAAGATTAAGGTTCTACGATCAGATAATGGTACTAAATTTATGACACATATCATGACACAATACTTGAGCATACATAGCATTATTCACCATACTAGTTGTGTTGGGACTCCACAACAAAATGGTATAGCGGAGAGGAAAAATCGTGATCTACTTGACAAAACTAGAGCACTGATGTTGGGCATGAATGTTCCCAAAATTTTTTGGTCACAATGAGTGTTTACGGCAGCTTATCTAATTAATCACTTGCCTAGTCGAATTTTGCAGTTTAATTCTCCTATTGAGTTGTTAACAGAAAAAACTCCAAGCTTTTCTCATCTCAGAGTCTTTGGGTGCACCTGCTATGTTCACATTCAGTCTCATCAGCGCGACAAACTGGAACCACGGGCTGTCCAATGTGTATTTTTTGGGTTATTCCCCTACGCAGAAAGGTTATAAATGTTATAATCCAGTTACAAAGAAGCTCATGGTTAGTCGAGATGTTCGGTTCAATGAGGCAGTGCCATATTTCAGCAACTCAGATGATATTCTTAGTCAGGGGGAGCATGACCTGTTTCCACTTCCCATTCCAGCTATTGTACCACCAGTTGTGCCCCAAGCTGTCTCTTCCGGGCATTCTTCAGCAGACACTGCTAATGGTGATGGCGTGCCTTGCACAGCTCATGCACCCACTACCACCATACCTGTGGGTCCTGTCCCAGCGCCAGCAGTGATCATGGGTGATGAGTCACTAGCTCCTGCGCCTATTCCTCGTCGTAATCCACCTCGTGAACAACATCCATCTTCAAGGCTTCACGATTACGTGGCTTACTCGGTATGTCATCCCATGCATCATGTTTTGAGTTATCAAAACTTATCAACTACCTATACTGCTTATCTCAGTCAGATTTCTAGTGTCACCGAACCAAGAAATTATCAAGAGGCGGTTCAACAGGCAGTCTGGAAGGATGCTATGAATGATGAACTCCAAGCACTAGCTGATAACAATACTTGGAATGTGGTTTCCCTCCCACGCGATAAAAAAGCAGTTGGCAGTAGGTGGGTGTACAAGACTAAGTTCAAAGCCGATGGCTCAATTGAACGGCATAAGGCCCAACTTGTTGCTCAAGGGTTCACTCAAACATATGGTGTTGATTACAAAGAGACATTTGCGCCTGTCGCAAAAATGACAACTGTCTGTACCTTGATTTCTGTCGCTATCAATCAAGGCTGGTCTCTTTCACAAATGGATGTTAAAAATGCTTTTTTGCATGGCGAGCTTGAAGAAGAAGTCTATATGAAGCTTCCGCCGGGGCATCCGCAAGGTACTGATCCAAGGTTAGTGTGTCGATTGCACAAATCTATTTATGGCTTGAAGCAATCTCCACGCGCATGGCATGCCAAATTAAGTATGGTTCTTGAAGAACTTGGGTTTAAGAGAAGTAATGCAGATCACTCTTTATTTGTTCACATGCACTCGGGTAAGCGACTAATTGTTTTGATTTATGTTGATGACTTAATTGTTACCGGTGATGATGATGCTGCTATACGTAAGCTTAAGAGTGTTCTCCAACAAAAGTTTTCCATTAAAGATCTCGGTGTGCTGAAATACTTCCTGGGCATCGAAATGGCTACTTCCTCCAAAGGCTTGTTCTTGAATCAACGCAAGTATGTGACAGATTTATTGCGTGATGCTGATATGTTGGATTGCAAACCTGCACGCACACCATTGGATAGCAAACTGCAGCTTGATAGATCTGGTGCACCTCTGGGTTCTGTTCAAGATTATCAAAGATTGGTTGGCAAACTTATCTATTTAACAATCACACGGCCTGATATTAGTTATGCAGTGAGCATTATTAGTCAATTTATGCATTCTCCCACCATGGTTCATATGCATATTGTTCAGAGAATTCTTCGATATCTAAAGAAAACAATTGGTCGTGGCATCCTCATGAAAGCTAACGGGCATTCTCAAATTCTTGGCTATACGGATGTGGATTGGGCTGGAAATCAACTTGATCGAAAATCCACTACGGGTTATTGTATCTTTATCGGTGGGAATCTGGTTTCTTGGAAAAGTAAGAAACAAACAGTGGTAGCACGGTTAAGTGCCGAAGCAGAGTATCGGGCCATGGCTTCCACAGCTTCTGAACTCATGTGGCTAAAGGCTCTCCTTGCCGATTTGGGTATCTCTCATTCTCAGTCTATAACGCTTTGTTGTTACAATCAAGTGGCTATGCACATTGCCTCTAATCCCGTTTTTCATGAACGGACTAAACACATTGAGGTTGATTGTCATTACATTCGGCAACATGTTCAGACTCGGGCCATTGTTACTCATTACACTCGTAGCCATGACCAGCTTGCAGATATCTTCACAAAGGCCTTGTCGTCGGATCATTTTCATCGTATTCTTTCCAAGCTTGGCTCAATTAATCCCCTTGATCCAGCTTGAGGGGGAGTATTGCCGGATTTATCTCCTAATTATATGATATGTTTCTAAAATTAGGAGATTTGTCTATAATTAGCATTATTCTAGATATTAACATTCTTTCTATAATCAGGAGATTTGTATATATGGCTTAACATTATTCTAGGGGCTGTAAAAGAGAGATATTAGCATTCTTTCTATAATATGTGTAACTAGAATAGCATATATATGTTAGACATATAATCAAGCAATTCTCAATATACAGAAAAACTTTTCTCCAATATTCATTGGTTCCTCTCTGTATCATTTTCTTCAACCTTCCTCTCTGTATTCTTTTCTTCAGAATGGTTTGAGTATTCTGTTGCGCGTATAGTATAAGATTCTAAAAATTGATTTAAAAAATCAAACAAATAAGTTTTTTTTTACATTGTTAGACGTGTGTGGACGAATGAATAGTCTCAGGTAAACAAGAAAAGAGTTTAATCACTTGATATATAAGTGTGGGTATCCCTTCATTAGTGTCGAAGTCTTTTGACATGAAACCCCCGTACTTGGGCCCAACAATGGCTCTATAGACGGCTAAGTGTAATAATATCGGTACTAGTGATAATCTATGATAATGATAGATGCAGAGAAAAACTTAAAATATCATGGATAAAAATAATTGAAAGAGATATAATTATTTATAATTTAATAATCGACTTAACCCTTGATCTAGTGAAGTGGAGAAAGCATATTTATGTAATTGAGAAAAGACTTAATTGAGTCAATCAATCCGAGCTATTACGTGATCAACTCAATTTGGCTTTTTTTTTTCAAGTCATTTTATAATATTTACATTGCACTCCATACATTCAAATAATCAATATGCATGAGTCAAAAAAAAAAAAAAAAAAAGAATAATGAGCTACCCCAACTACAAATAAAGGAAGAATAGAGGCTCGAAGTCACAATAGGGCCTAATAAGATCATAATTATTCCTTGAACCATGACCTCCTAATAAGATCATAATTACTCCTTGAACCATGACCTCGCGAAAGGTAAGGAGATATCACAACTGCTCAAGCTAGTGAGTGTTGGTAATATGGTTATATTTAATAATGTTATTTATTCCTTGAACAATGTAGGGAGATGTCACAACCACTCAAGCTCATGAGTGTTGGTAATACGGTTATATTTAATAATGTTATTTACTCCTTGAACCATGACCTCGCCAAATGTAGGGAGATGTCACAACTCAAGCTAATGAGTGTTGGAAATACGATTATATTTAATAATGTTATTTACTCCTTGAACCATGACCTACCCGAAACAAACCGATCTGTGAACTCCATCATTGGGATCACAAGAGACCTGAACAGAGCAAGTATTGAGCTTAATGGCTGCTCATCACATCACATGAATGTATAACACGAAATATGTGTGTGATAAAGACATTTAAACACAGAAGCATTTGATTGGATGAAGCAGAAGGAAAGGGTCTGGTTGCTGTTCATAATTGAAGATGCCATTCATGGACCCCATTTTTGTGTCAGCTTACTTAGCTTGTCTTCATGATGTTCTAACTCTGCACTGCTTTCTTTACCCTGGCTGCAGGCCTCCTCTCCTCACATGTATATCTGACTGCTTATTTCCTTGCAAACAGAAGATGTATGTTACTTCTCTGCTGCATTAAAAGGCTAGCTGCTCAAAACAACCACAAGAGATTACTAATTTGGCTAATTAAGTATAAAAATTGCTGAAGCTGAAGTCATGCCCAACACCCAAAAATGGGAAGAATGAGAAGCAAGAAGAAGAGACCTCAAAAAGCTTTCCGAGTCCACTAAAATAAAAGCAAGGAAGAGGAAAATCAATATCACATAGACCGTGGAAAGAATTGGAAGGTTTTCAAGATTTCTTTGAATTCTCATTATTATTTGTTTTTTTTTAAGAAAATATTTTACAAACACATTTTGTTGACATTACCTCTGAAAAGTTATTAGATCGCCTCGAGTCATGTATCAACATGTGATTCAAAGAAATTTAATAACTTTTAAATACAATATCAAAAGTCTGTTAGGCAAACATTACTTTTTTTAAAAAAAACATCAATAGTGAACTATTAATTATTTAGTATAAACAATCTATAAGCGTCGTAAAGAGACTTCGTTGATTTGAGTTAACTTAACTTTATAAACAACCTCTCTTCTCATATTATTGAAAAGAAAAGAAAAGAAGCTTTATTTAGTTGATATGAGTTGTAGTAAAAGAGCTCCATAAGTTAGGAACATGAGAAAAATGCTTAAATAATATTGCCAATTAATTGAGAAATAAAGTCAGAGTATTTTGAAATGAGTAATGATTATGATTCAAGGTGATTCAAAAACTTTCAAAGGCAATATCAACGAAGTATGTTTCTAAAGCATTTTCTTTTTAAATTAGCCGTAATTGTAAATTATTGATTTTTAAAATAAAATTATAATGTGATAAATGATTTATGGAAGATGAATAATATGCATGTCACCATCTTTAATTCCTAACTAATACCTAGAAAAGCCTACCATATACAAAATTATAAAATATTCTTTCTACTAAATTATGTTCTTTATGGGTTTGTAAACATATTTATTTTATGGGTCCAGCTATTTTTATCCATCCTTTCCTATCTCTTTACCCATTTATTCTTTTCACCCACATAAAAATTTAAAATCAATTATTTTATCTCTCTTCACCTATCTAAATTTTCATTCTACCATTCTCACCCCAATGCCCTAAATCCTTTTCCTCTCTCTCGTTTCTTTTCTTCTCTGCACCATTGATTTATCATTTTTTCAAAATTTTCAATCATTCAAAAGGTTAGAACATCATTAGGAAGATTTGTAAGCAACAATATAGCAAAATCTTATCAAAAAATTGGGTTATTTTGGGTTTTAGAGGCTTCGAACTCAAAGTGATTCAAGTGTAATCTTTGACCACAAATCGATAATTAAATTATAATATTTAAAAGATCTAAGTTGATTTCAATGATACACTGTTGGATTGAAATATTTTTTTGCAAAAAATAGGTGAAAATGGTAAAATGAGGCAGCGAAAATAAGTTTCAGAAATCCATTCTGCTCCCCAGAATCGCAAACATCATACTCACCAGGGTCGGACATAAAGAGGTGTGTCTGACCCAATTAGGTCGAACAATACATTTTTTTATTTTTTATTTTATTTTTTTTTATCCGACCCTGATGAGCAGAACATGGGAGATATGTTTGGCATGTTAAGGTCAGACATACTTCATTCTGTCCGCCCATGCAAGGTCTGACACACCCAATCTGAGGGCGATTTTTTTGAGTTTCGAAACTCATTTTCACCCTTTTTATCTTCGATTTTGAATATGTTTTTATAAAAAATACTTCAAAAGGGTGAAAATGATAGAAATGTATGATTTTAATTTAAAAAATAAAAAAAATGACAAGAGTGTATATTGAGACGAATATAAGAGTTGAAGGATTTAGGATAAATAATAGATGAGTGAAAAAAAAAAAGTAAAAGGGTTTAAGAAATTTAATATTTGTCCTTTTTACAACTTTACATAATTTTTTTTTATATTTTTAATTTTTAAATGAAGTGGGTGAAAAAATAAAAAAGAATAGGTAAAAATAGCCGAATTCTTATTTTATTTTCTTACTCTTAATTGTAAATGTTATTTTTGTGTTAAATTGTTATTTGCGAGGATTACAATTTTACTGCAAAGCAAGCCCAACAACGAACAGAAGTTTGAGCTCTAGAAATATACATTTTTTTTCATGTTCTGGTCTTCCCATATTAAGAACCCCTCTGAAAACCAACCTTGAAATCTTTCTAATAACATTCCAAGAAAACACAATGAAAAGCCTAAAAATTGCTCACCCAGATGGATTTGATTTCTTAAGTTCTTCCTACTCAACACTGTATTACACTATTACTACTTACACACTAACAAACACACTTCACTTCTCCTCCCTCTTAAAAACAAGCTTGCAGGGTGTGTTGGAAATTAAATCAGGATTTTACAGATCCTGAAACAAAAATGCAGGCCAAACCAAACAAACACAACATTTTCACAATGGAAAATCTAACAAAATCGTAGTATTAAATAAAGCGTCTCAGCAAGCTGCTTCGACGCCATTTTAATGTACAAGTTTACCTAAGGATCTTAAGCCTCTTACTGTTCCATTTCATCCACCACCACCACCTTTGTCATGTTCAGAAGAAGCCTCTATATAAGATGGATTCCCGCTCTTCCCATCTCCGACGACCTTCTCCTTTTCCCCATATTGCACCAAATCATCAAACATTTTTAGGGAAGCCCTTGAGAACTCAGCAAGTGATTCGAATAAGGAAGATAAACCCGTTTGGAATCCATTTAAAGTCATCCGCTGCGTCTCTTGCATGCAATTATGGTGCTTGTCCTTCTCAATTTCCAATCTTTTCCTGAAAGTTTCCAACAAGTCCTTCCTCTCTTCCAAATACCCAACTCGTTCTTGCAGGTCTAGCTCAGCTTTTTTATCCAAAAGCTTAGGTTCTAAAATTCTATTCTCCGTTCTCTGGAATGAATGAACCCTTCGGTCTAGATCTTTAGCAAGAATATCAACCTTCCTTTTTTGTTGTTGTTCCTCTCCCTGTTGAATCCATAAAGCCTTAATATCTTTGCTAAAGCTCTTCATGGAATACACAACTCCCTTATCGGGCAATTTGTCTAACAAGCTTAACCATTCTCGACAGATCACAAGTAAGGGAGGCCCGGCAACTCGGTAAGATGGTATTGAAGATCTGCCTCGGGAGCAGTATTCGACTTTGGGAGAAATGAACTTGGATAGCCACCCGTAAAGAGAATCAAGATAAGCTTTTTGTGTGGAAATATACTCAGAGAAGCACACCCGCCAATTATCAATTTCAGCTTCAAGCTGAAGGGTGGCAAGCCGGTGAGAGTGATTGCAGAACCTCCCATAAGTTGGGCAAGTATATGATTTCACTTCAAGCATGATTTTGTTTTGGGTTTCATGGGATTCCAACATGATTTGCCAGGTTCTTGTAAGGCTGCAAAAGAAAGAAAAGGTAAGATTATAGAGTCCCGAACCATGGCACCCTCCCTGGGGATATTTTTAGGACTTCTATGTGCTACTAACCACCTTACCCTTTTATCAGCTCGATAAGTTGTGGTTGCAATTCATCATCCCTAAGTTTTTCGATTCTTTTTGAGATAGATTCAGCAGTTCTGATGGCAACCAAGATTCGGGTATACAAGTCTCGGACTGTAGATCTGGTTTTGTCCATGGTTCTCGCATCATCTCCTCTCACATCCTGGTTTTTCAGTTGTGAGCATTTCTTTTCGTATGTTTTCCTTGTGTGGTCACCAGCCTAAATGGTCATTTGGAAAGAACATGTCAACCAATTGATCAAGAAGCAAGAAACAGACATGGAACTCGAAGAAGCTAAAATCTAATACATCTGAAAAGAGAAATCACCACATTTGCTACATGTCCAATTTGCAGTATTGTTTGAAAAAAAAAAAAAAAAAAACAAGAGACTATTTTCTGAAAAGAAATGAATTGCAACAAATCCAATTATGGAGTTGATATCGATCCTAAAACCTAATAGATTACACCCAATCACTCTGTTTCCACATATTTTTGCAATTCGTTTATTTTTTGTAGTTAGCCATATGCAAGAGAACACTAAGCACATAGAAATTATGTAATGTGGAACATAGGAAAAGATGAACAACATCAGTTGAAGAAAATAATTAGTGAAAGTAAAAAGGTATTTCCCTATACAGACATATAGAATTTCTAATGCAAGTGCCAATCCCACTTTAAAACTAAATGCTCCTCTCGACATTTATAATGAAATATAATAGAAAAGATTGCAACTTTAATACATGAACATGATAATATGCCAAAAACAGAGGCAATAGAAGATAATAAGTCAACAAAACAAAGTAAAGATTGCAACTTCAATGTATAAAATTGATAGATTTACCTTAACTTCTTCATAGAGCTTCTTTTCCCAAGCATATAACCGTCCTAGTGTCGATGAATGGCTTCCTGAATCCATTCCTCCTCCACAATCATCAAAGAGCTCATTTTTAAATTCTGTCCATGTAGAACTTTTCGAACTAGATGCAAGGAAACTCTTACAAGATGATGATTGCGATGACGTAGACCGATGCCATGTAATAGACTGGATGAGTTTTGTTGAGTTTTCTGCATTTATAGCAAAATAAATTCATAGAATATTGTTCTCTAAAAACCAGTAATGCAAATAAAAATTCCTAAGCTGAACCATGGATAGAAGAACTCTAATCAATGGAGAAGAATCACTAGTTCAAAGAAAGTAACATTACTAAAAATATAAAAGACCCAGACATTCATCTTTCTGGATAGAATCAATGTGAGCCTAACAAATAAAAAGTTCCCTCTAAAGGATTTTTAAAAGTCATCAAGAAATCTAAAAGGCAATCCACTTAAAATCACATTTTTTTTATCTTTCAAGCAACACAAAACAAGGATATTTCAACAGCTGGAGAAAGAAAAAAAAAAACCACTTGCAGAACCAAGATTACGATATAACAATAAAAGAACTTTAAGAGGAAAAAGGGTATGAAAAATAAGACAAGCTCACCGTTTATTTCCTCCAAACCAGATTGAAGATGAACTCTATTAACTTCCAGCATCTTAGAAACCTCTTTCCCAGAATCATGAGCCCTGATGAAATGATCCTGTATATCCTTCAATGCTTCTAGCAGCTCTCTTCCTCTCACTGGTGTATCCACAACTGTTAAACCTTGTTGCTCTCTTTGGCTCACATTTCCAACATCCCTGGCTTTCATGACTTCAACTCCATTCTTCTCCTCCTCTTCCTCTTCTTCATCATCATCTTCTTCTTCTACATGCTCAGCCTCCTTATCTGCATTATTATCATTTTCTGCAACCATAGCTACTTTTCTTTCTCCTCTTTCCCTTTCTTCCTCTTCTTCCAGCTCTGGAATCCCTTCTTCTTCCCTTACAACCCTCAAATCATCATCAGAGCTCCTCCCAAACCCACCAAGAACTTCTGGTCTCATTCCATCAAATGGGTTGAAAAAATCCCACCCAAAATCTCTCTGTGGAGATGGCATTGGTGGTGGCATTCCTGTGTAAAAGTACCGAAATGATTGTTCATTCACCATTTTCACTCCTCTTTCTTCTTCCACTTCTTTTCCTTCTTCTTCTTCTTCTCCCACAACTTCATCTCTTTCAGCTTCTGAACAATCTGAAGAAACAGAAGAACCAGAGGAATGATGGCACACAACTGTTTCTTGTGTTGATTTGAAGGGTGTTTGCTGCAGGAACAGAGGGTTTGAGATTGTGGTGTTGGAGGGTGGAGAATCAGGACAAGGAGGAGGGAAAGTTATGAGATAAGGTGAAGAAGATTGAGAGGAATGCCTTGCAACAAATAATCTTAATGCTGCTGCTACTGCATATAAAGAATGAGAATACTTGCAATGTGCATCAGAAAGAGCATATCTGCGTTCCACAGCAGATTTCAACAGCCGTTTTCTTTCTTTACAGATTGAAACCACATCATCTTCTTCCTCTAGCTTTGAAACCACACAACCCATTCCTAAATGCAGAGCTAGGAACAGCTTAGATGGTGCTGATAAGCCAGTTTTACCCTCTATTTTTCATTAAAACTTGTCATAGTATTGAAAAAAACTGAAAAAGCATGCCTTTTTGGCCAGAAATCAGAAGTGGGTTACCTCCAAAAGTTGGGAGTTTTAGAAGATTTTAATGGAGTTTTTGGTTAAGTAACACAAACCCATTTTACTTCTAGATGTAATTGAAAGTGGGTATCTGAGAAAACAGGAGTTGTACTAGCTTCGGCAGAAGCTTTGGTGGAAAGAAGAGAGAATGAGGGGAAAGTAGTCAAAGTTTTTTTTAAAAATAAAATAAAAGAAGATGATGTTTCTGTTTCTGGTTCTCTTTTAGCTTTCATGCACCATAATCCATTTCCAAATAAAGCTGGTGACTAGTGTTAGTTTCATAGATGGCTCAGAGGAGAAGAAGAAGAGAAAGACAAAAAAAAAAGTAAAATGGAATTGAAACTAAAGAATGAGATGCCAAAGAAAAATAAATAAATAAGAAAAGAACATATATATTTATGATTCTTTTGTTTCTTGCTGTTTTTCTTCTCCTGTTTGTGGATTTCAGCAGTAGTTTAAAGGAGAAAAAGAGAAAAAACAGACATAACTTGGAAAAAGAAAAATCAAATGTGGTAAAAGAAAGATAAGTTGAGAGAGAAAAGATGATTTTCTTGTAGAAGAGCTTCTTCATCTAGCTTAGAGCCAAGAAAACAACACATTTCTCTCTTCTAAAAGTAGAAAATCTGCAAAAATTTAGCTGAGATTTTGCATGAACAAAACAGAAGTTGGGTGGTGGTGCAGTTGAGACTTGAGAGAGGCATCAGTAAGAGACAACAAGAGTCAAAGCTGGGAGCATAACACCCAAGAGAGACACACAGAAAGAGGTCTGTACTATTGTTTAGTTCTGATTGTTACACTTAACTTGCAATAATGACAATTTCATAAAAAATAATAGGAAAAAAGACACTCAGATTGAATTAATGGAGTTAGTAGTTTTGAACCCTAACCATAACAATATCACCCTTTGGTATTGGAGCTGAAAAATCTAATGGGTACCCTTCAATGCTAATGTTTCTTATATTTTTTTTTTTTCTTACGTTGGGAGAACTGTTAAAAGAAAATAGTAGCACTCCTCTGAATCATACGTAAGCATCTCTAGACACAGCCACAACACAAAGGGTTCGTCTTAGGCAGAGTGAGGTCACCTCACGCGCAATTAGGATGAAAGTCTACTTTAAAAAAATTCAAAGTCCTGCCACTCTCATAACACCAAATCAATTAATATTTTTTTTTTTTTTTTGAAAATTAAAAATAAAACTTATATGTATATATAATAAATATTTGTAAAAACAACCTCAGAATATTTAGATCCTTTGCTGATTTTGTTTCCTCCAAGATTCTCTTCTTCTTGTAAGTACTGCAAAACACATGAGCAAGGTTTTGGGGCCTTTGAGGGCATTTTATGGGTAACATGTGACTTAGCTTTGCATGGAGATATGAGGACATATAGTACTATTACTGGGCAGAGCTACTGAATAAGATATGCCTTCCTTCACATCATCTTCAACGACAACAACGACAACAATAACTGGGTGAGAGTTGCGGTGCTCGATGCCCCCAGTCAACTCAAAATGTGGTGGGCATAGTGCCCAATCCCATTATTTTTTAAAAAAATTAAGAATTAAGCAATAGCATTTGCATTGGAACGCTATAGAGAATTTGGGTTTTTTACTTATTTAAATCAGTTGAATATGGCATTGTGGAGAGGAGTCGTCAGAGCCGACAGTGGTCATTGGCTCTATAAACTGCCCGTACAAATTCAGTTTTATTTTTTAGGTGTTGAAAATGGAAATCAAGAGTGGAAACTGAAGGGTCAGCTGGTTGGTCTTTCGTCTTTACCCTTTGACCAAATCACACTTCCAGTCTTTCAAGGTAAGAAATCAGAGTTTGATCAAGGCAAGTGAGTTTGCATTTTGGGTTCTCATGGTTCTATACAAATTCAAACTAAATCCATTTAGTGCAGTAGATACATGCAACCATGAGATAATTTTGGTATTTATTTATAATATTTGTTTTCACTACCATATTCACCTCAAAATAAAAGATAAAGGAGGATAGATTATCAATTACGGCCAACACTGGCACCTGTGGCAATAGTCCCGTGACTTTTCGTTGGTATAGGAATTAGTCGGATTAAAATAGATCGCATACCTCGTGAAAAGGGTAATTATAAATTGATGAAAAGAGTAATTATAAATTGGGATTGTATGTTCTCAAAAAAGATATATGTAGAAGATAACTGTGACCTTAGTAATTCAATTGAGAATCAATAAAAAAAAAGCTAAAGATACACAAAATGAAACTCTTATAACTCGATCAACATTGATCTCGATATTTTACGTAAATTCGTATTAATCTAAAAGATCACAAGATTCTTGAGTTTTCATATAAGTTTTATTGTTATGTACCCTTTAACAATACTCGAGAATCTAAAGTAGCCAAGACCAAGAAAAGTAGAAACACATTTTGTTGATTTTGTTGATGTTATTCCCAAAAATTGTTAGATTGTCTTGAGTCATGCATCAACACATATATTACTCACGTATTGCTCTTAATTTAATCTCAAACGTCATAAAAACTACGAATATGTCTTACAACTTAAGCTAAGTGTTAATGTTTATGTTCAACTCCAATTTTTTATTTACTACTTTATTTTTTTATTTTTTTATTTTTTATTTTGTAGTATGGTGAAGCCTAAATACCAATCATTATTGTTAATGGCACAAGCCCTTGTTATTGTGAGTGCCATAAGGCAAGAATAATGGGTAGAATGTTTTGTCAAGTTACTGTATAGTAGTATGTATAATAGGAAAGCTAAAAAATTAGCATTTTGTGGAAACTATATTAATCAATAGATATATTTTATTTTATCTGTGTGCGTCATTAAGATCAACTAAGAATGGTATATTTTTAAAGTAACCAAATTGCCCTTTAAAAGAATGTGTATAAATATTAAAATGACTGATCGAATGCATGGATTCTTCTCCTGTTCCTTCCTACATAGATCAGATATAAGAGTTGTATTTTATTTTATGTAACACATGCAAGGCACATGCATTATTTTCTATCAGAGAGAATAAAGAGACGTTATTACCCTGTCTCATACACCTGATAATTTTATATTCCAAAAATAATTAAAAAAGCTCCAAGAAAATAAAACCATTCAAACCCATGAATGCACATTTTCTACTAATGTGATTAAGATTAATGCTAGACCAACTTTATTTTTTAATGCAATTCTCAACTCGTATTGATATGACATCGTTTGTATAAACACAAGAGAAACTATTTTTTAAAAATGGTTAAAGATGGTTATATCATATACTGTCACGTAATACAGTGTTAAAAAATTTGTTGAGATTTAAATCTCTTCATCATTTTTCTATGATTAATTTTTTTTTAAAAAAAAAGATTACTTACAGAATAATTGTTTTGTTAAAAAACTAAAAATTTTATAACATCTTCACCCTCATGCTAAAAAGTAATTGTCACTTTAGTAACAAACAATATTACTTCAAAAAAAAAAACAAAGAATAGCACAATCTCTTAAAGAATAAAAGACATTGATATTTTTAAGAGTAATGTTAAAAATATGTTAGGTGTTAACGCTATTTTTTGACATTAACATTTAACCTCTTTTCGATGTTAAAAATATTGTGCAATACGAGCAGATCTCTAAAACATTTAAAAAAACTAAAACATTTTTTCTAATTTTAAATGCACTAAATTTTGAAATGAAAATATTTTTATTAAGCAATTTGTATAAAATATGGGTAATGACTCAAACTCAATTATATGGCAGATGTATGAGTTACTAAAAATGAAGGGGACAAAGGAAGTGTTTTTGACTAAGAAGGAATGTAGTTTTTTTTTTTAATATATATAATGCCAGATTTTTGTTGCTCATTTTGGCAGCATTATTCCAGGCTTCTTCTTGTCTTTCATGTAATCTCTTCACTGATAAACAAAATTACACTTAATTTAAATTGGATGGCAGTGGTGGCAGTGGTGGCAGTAGTGTTGCATGGAAAATTGTGCCCAGTTGGTGGAGGTTTCTAAAAAGAGTAATATTAAAAGGGTATTTTCTTTTCTTTTCTTTTCCTTTTTTTTCAAAAAAAAAATTAAATAAAGGGAGAAAGAGGTCATTTTTATTGTTCTTATGGGCATGGGGTGGCGTGAATATTGTATGTACCCCTGCAAGATTGAACTATTTTAACTTGATAAAACAAAACAAAAAGCTGTCTTTTCCCCCTTCGGTGTTCCCTACCCCTTATCTATTAGACCTCCGTACTGCTCTTTTTCTCCTATTTTAATCTAAGTTTATTATTTATTAATTTGGTTTAATTAGTAATTACTAATTAAGAAATGGGCATTATTGTATAAGAAAATGTTGATTAACTTTAAAGATTAATATGCATTAAAATCCTTTTATTGAGAGATCGAGTATTTAATTTTTTCTTCTTACAAATAAATAATTTTTTTCCTCTCTTCGTGATTTCCCTCAAGACCTTTTATACCTCCTTTCATTATACTCCCCTTCCTGACTCTATTCAAAGATCTCAATCTGGCCCATGCCAACATTTTCTACCTTACCTCAGTACTAAAAAGAAAAACAGAACCAATCAATTCATATATAGTTTATTTCAATGAAGGTAATTCAAAATTTTGACAACTGCTCCTTTATACATTAATTGATATTTGAAAAGACCAATTGTAAAGCTCCACCATTTTTTATTTTTGGTTCTTTTATATATAATGGCAATAATAATGAAAATCACCCCGAAATTTGATAAAGTGGTATTAAATAAAACTTGGGTCTCCGTATAGTGAAGAACACTGACAACCCCAATTAAGAGAGAAAAATGAAAGAGAAACAGTAGAAGAGAGAAGCTTTAGATTGGCAAGGGTGCTGTTTCCCACAATTTACATAAGCAAGACCCAAGAAGATTGGGCAAGGAAAGGAAAGAAAAAAAAATAGCCAACTACAAAGAACTATCATAAAGACGTAATCCCCCCCCCCCTCCCTTGATTTGCTTAGAAAACTAAACTCCAGTAGTACTTTGTCCCCTCAGTTGATTCTTACAGTGTACACATCTTAAAGAATTAAAAGGCTGGCCTGTCTTCTCCTCCTCTTGTCCACCTTTAGTAACACGGCAACTTCCTTGGTCATACAGGAGAAGCAACTAACTGGGTTCTGTATTAGTACAGCTGATAGCAACTTACTTAGCTTAGCCAAGCTTTCTTAGGTGGCGCCAAGTTCCACAGGTGTGGCGCATGGAGCAAGAGTGTTTGCAGGTAAATGAATTCCGGCCCCTCTCACTGATAGGGTAGGACTCTTCACCGAGCTGGCCCGGCTCACAAGATTTGAATCAAGAAACACAACAATAACAGTGATGTCATCATGGAAATGCCGGCGGACCCCGCGGTCTATCTTCTTTAGATCTGAATACCTCATTTCTCTTTTCTTCGCCGCTTCTTGCAGTGCGGCTTTCACAAGCCTCCGAGCACTTCCCTGCATAAACAAAAGACCAGAGATGAGAAAGGGTAGTTTTTCCATTTCCTCAGAAAGGGCCAGAGTTTTGTGACTCAGACCACACAGATTTCTAGAGAAATAGTGCTACATTGATATTCATAACAAACATAAATAGAGTACACTAAAATCCTCAAATCATGTGTTGTATGTGTTTCAAAACAATCTAACGGTGCATGAAAATGTTTCTATTGACGTACACCATGGACGTCACTTTAGCATTTTCCTTTCAAGAGCTACAGATTTTTAAACAAGTCAATTTAAACAATTTGATCTCAGCCCTCAAAGGATGGCCCATAGCTCCACAAGTAAAGATTAAAGCTACCTCTCTAAACTATATGTTAGAATAATAAAAGACACGAAGATATAACGTGGTTCGGTTTTATGACCTACATCCACGGGAGAAGAGAAAATATCTTTATTCTTATGTAATGTCTTAATGGAGGGACTCCATATATATAGACATACAGGGCTATGTACTTATGGCTACATTTACAATTTTAGTAACTGCTTAAAGGAAATAAATCCTTAAGGAAATAATTCTTTACAGGAAACAAATCTATCAACAATAGGAAACAAATCTCAACACTCCCCTTCAAGCTGGTGAATAAAGGTTTACCATTCCCAGCTTGGACACATTTGCTTGAAATGCAGTATGATTTAACCCTTTCGTGAGCATATCGGCGAGCTGATTATTGGTAGACATATATGGAGTACAGATCAACTCACTATCAAGCTTCTCTATAATAAAGTGTCTATCAATCTCTATATGCTTGGTTCGATCATGTTGAACTGGGTTATGGGCAATGCTAATTGCAGATTTATTGTCACAATAGAGTCTCATAGGGCCATCCCAGTGTATTTTCAAATCTGTTAAAATTATCTGCAACCATAATAACTCACAAACCCCTTGTGCCATTGCTCGGAATTCTGCTTCAGCACTAGATCTGGCCACTACATTCTGTTTTTTACTTCGCCATGTCACCAAATTCCCACCAAGAAACGTACAATATCCAGTAGTTGATCTTCTGTCAACTACTGAACCAACATAGTCTGAATCAGTATATGCTTCAAGAACCATTCCTGTGTGTCGTTTAAATAAGATACCCTGTCCTGGAGTCCCTTTAAGATACTGTAGAACGCGATTAGCCGCTTGCAAATGAATATCTTTAGGATTGTGCATGAACTGACTTATTACACTCACTGCATATGCAATATCAGGTCTTGTGTGAGAGAGATAGATGAGTCTTCCTACTAGTCTTTGATACGTCTCTTTATTAACAGTCGGCGCTTCTTCAGCTTCTCCAAGCTTGTGATTAAGATCAATAGGAGTATTCATTGGTTTGCATGCTAGTTTCCCTGTTTCTTTAAGAAGGTCTGTAATGTACTTCTGTTAAGAGATAAAGATTCCATGTTTAGAGTGTGCCACTTCAATCCCTAGGAAGTATTTCAATCTCCCTAATTCCTTGATCTCAAATTCTTCGGTCAAACACCGCTTCAAGTTTTGTTTCTCGTTCTCATTGTTTCCTGTCATGATGATGTCATCAACATACACTAATAGAGCTGTAACTCCCCCTGAAGTCGAGTGCTTAATAAACAAAGTGTGATCTCCTTGGCTTTGTTTATATCCCATACTTGTCATTACTTTGGCAAATCGACCAAACCATGCCCTCGGAGATTGCTTAAGTCCATACAGGGCCTTTTTTAATTTGCACACTTTATCTGTGGTGCCAAATCCTGGAGGTACTTCCATATAGATTTCTTCCTCTAAATCCCCATGTAAAAATGCGTTTTTTACATCAAATTGTTGCAGATCCCAGTCATAATTAGCTGCCAATGACAAAAGAAGTCTCACAATATTCATTTTTGCAACTGGAGCAAATGTCTCTTGATAGTCCACACCATATGTCTGAGTATATCCTTTGGCTACCAATCTTGCCTTGTAGCGCTCTAGTGACCCATCTGCTTTGTATTTTACTGTATAAACCCATTTGCATCCAACAGGTTTCTTTCCTAGAGGCAATTCTACCAACTCCCATGTTGTATTTTTTTCCAGGGCTTCCATTTCCACATTCATAGCTTGTTTCCAATTTGTATTAGATAAAGCCTCGGATAATAACGTAGGAGTCTGGATATTATTTAGGCTGGTAAGGAAACTCTTATGGGTTTGTGAGAACTTCTCAAAGGATACAACATGAGATAATGAGTACAAGGGATGTTTAGTGCATTCCCTTGTTCCCTTTCTAATGGCAATGGGAAGGTCATTGTCAGGTTCAGAGGCTAAAAGATCATTGTTAGTTTCAGGAACTAATGAAATTTGTAGGAAGGGTTCAGGGTTTGTTACCTCATTCTCAGGGATTGGTTCAGATTCTTGAGCTTGCATTGGTTCAGGAGCTGCGGCTTTATTCCTTGAGTACACTTGTCCAGTCATCCGATCCTTAGGTTCGTCATTGGGTACAGGGGTTGTGGGAGATTCAGGTTTGGTTTGTTGGAGAGTAAAGGGGTAAAAAAGGTCAAAAGGGTTATCAAGGGAGTTCCGATCCTTATCTTCCATGATGACATTCTCCCCCGGAAGAGAAGGAGCGGTAAAATAGGGCTCAGGTTGAAAGTGACATCGGCTGAGACAAAGAATTTCTTTGATGGCGGATGATAGCATTTATATCCCTTTTGAGTGGAAGAGTATCCGACAAAAATACACTTAAGAGCTCTAGGGTCCAACTTTCCCCTGTTGGGTTGGTGAACATGGACAAATGAAACACACCCGAATATTTTAGCTTTAAGATTATTGGAGATTTTAAGCTTAGGATAAAATTGACGTAGCTTTTCCATAGGATTTTTGAAATCAAGGGTCCGGGATGATAGACGGTTAATAAGATGTGTTGCAGTAAGGACAGCTTCCCCCCAATAGGACTTAGGCATATTATGCTGAAATAAAAAGGCTCGGGTTGTATCAAGTAGGTGACCGTTTTTTCTTTCAGCAACTCCATTTTGTTGTGGAGTGTGAACACAGGATGATTCATGAATGATCCCCTCAGTTTGGAAGTAATTGGTCAATGTTTGATTAAAATAGTCTCGAGCATTGTCAGATCGAAATCTCTTGATTTTAGCACCAAACTGGGTGTGTATCATGTTATGGAAGGTAGGGAGAATAAAGCTCACATCGAATTTTTGTTTTAATAAGAATATCCACGAGACTCTAGTACAATCATCAATGAATGACACAAACCATCGCGCTCCAGAAACATTAGGGATTGGAGAAGGACCCCAAATATCACTATGAATGAGATCAAAAGGATCTGGACTTCTGTCATTGCTAAGTGGAAAAGATATACGTTTGTGTTTCGCAAGTTCACACACTTCACAATAAAAATCTTCAACATTCAGAGATTTAAACAAAAAAGGAAACATGATTTTAAGAGATCGAAAAGAAGGATGGCCAAGGCGGCGATGATGGAGCCATAACTTTTCTTTATTGGAAAGTTTGTGCTCAGAGAGAAATGAAGTGGTACTCTTGATAGGATGTACTGGTGTCTCAAAGTAATACAACCCGTCCTGTTCCTTAGTATGTCCAATCATCGTCCCCAAGTCCTGGTCCTGAAATGCACAGTAAGTAGGGAAGAAGGTCACATTACAACTCAGATCATGGGTCAATTTTTTAATAGAGATAAGATTGGTAGATAGTTTAGGAACATGAAGAACATTTCTGAGTGTAAGGGTGGGGCTGATGTGAACATCACCTATACCAGCAACTGTGGTTAATGATCCATCAGCTGTGGCTATTTTCCGACTACTAGGACATGGGTTGTAGGTATAAAATATATTGGGAGAATTGGTCATGTGATCAGTAGCACCAGAATCTATAACCCAAGAGTTAGCAAAAGATTTATCTGAGACGTTAAATCCAATAGAAATAGGAAAATTACCTGAATGGGCCAATGAACAGGTACCTGAGGGTTTGTCAAGAGTGCCAAGCAAAGATTTTAAACTTTCAATATCGTCTTGGCTGAATCCGTCTGTCACC
This sequence comes from Paratinospora sagittata, assembly GCA_035771175.1. Classification (NCBI taxonomy): domain Eukaryota; kingdom Viridiplantae; phylum Streptophyta; class Magnoliopsida; order Ranunculales; family Menispermaceae; genus Paratinospora; species Paratinospora sagittata. The sequence continues at coordinate 33,384,108 of CM069594.1, forward strand.
GTGGAGGCTGCAATTGTTGGTTCAGTAGACAGATGTGCGTGACCACTGGTTTTCTGCTGTCCTCCGTTGTAACCCCAGTCTTTACTGGAAGTTGAAGGCTTGCCATGAAGTTTCCAACACTTCTCTTGTATGTCTAGTCTTCTGACAATAAGTACACCTTAGATTGTCCCTATTGTCTCGATTTGGGACCTTTGATGATTCAGCGCGCGGAGTGTGTGTCCTCTGATCATTTCCCCGATTGGCGATCATAGCTGAGCCTTCCAACTTCTGAGGTGTGAGCATAACATTTCTTCTGCTTTCTTCAGTCCGGATAGCAGAGATAGTCTCATTCAGAGTTAGTAACTCTTTGCTGAGAGTTTGAACTCTCACTTGATCAAACTCTGCATTGAGTCCAGCCAAGAAATCATAGACTCGATCCTTCTCAATATAGTTTTTTAAAATTACAGCATCTGCAGGGCATTTAGTCTCAATACACCTATAATGGTCAAGTTCTTGCCAGAGATTTTTCAAGACATTGGCATATTCAGTGACTGTCATGTTGCCTTGTTTTGTTGTTCCAACTTTCACTTTGATTTCATACACTTGGGCTGCATCATGGGCCTTAGAGTATGTCTGATGAACGGCATCCCAAATGTCTTTGGCAGTAGTTAGAAACATGCATGTATCGCTAATATTTGGCGCCATTGAATTCCATAGCCATGCCATTATAGAAGCATCTTCGTTATCCCACGCTCCAAACTTAGGGTCTCCGGGTGTAGGTCCAGTGCCCAGAAGATGACTTAGTTTTCCTCTGCCCTTCAGAAAAGTACGTACCAGCTGAGACCACTTCAAATAATTTTTTCCATCAAGTCTGTAGGCGGCTTGAATGTTCGGTAGTTCTCCTTTCTCTATTTTATCAATTGTTTCTTCTATCTGCACTATTTCGGAAGTAACCAACATTTTTTTTTTTTTTTTTAATATGTCGTTCTTCAAAGATGTGAAGAAGAAGAAACAGTTACAGACGAAGATAGATCTAAAAGTGAACAGTGAACAGTGATCGAAACAGTGAATAGTGATCGAACCAGTGAACAGTAATCAAAACCAGTGAACAGTGATCGAACCAGTGAACAGTGATCAAAACCAGTGAACAGTGGTCGAGATGATGAACAGTGACAAAAATGTTGCAGGCGATGCGTTTGCAGTTGTGAACAGCGATCGCGTTGTGCGATGAAGAAGAAGGAAGAAGAGATGCAGAATTAGTTGCAGACGATCGCGATTTGCAGAATCAGTTGCAGACGATCGCGATTTGCAGAATCAGTCGCGATTTGCAATCCCCAGAAGAAAGACGATGACGATGACTGTGGGGGAAGAAGATGACGACTGAGATTAACGACTGTGGAGCAGGAGGAAGAAGAGTTGCAGAGTAGAAGACGACGACGATCAGGCACAGTCGCACGGACAGACGAAGAAGACGATGAGTCGCACGAACCAGACGATGAAGATGATGAATAGTAACAGTTGCAGAGACGACGAACCAGTTGCAGATGGAAGATGATGAATCGCACGAACCAGTTGCAGGCGATGAAACGATGGCGATGGAAATGGAAGATGATGAACAGTGAGACGAAAACAGTTGCAGATCGAAAAAAGGCAACGATGAACAGCGAGACGATGAACAGAAACAGTTGCAGATCGAAGAAGGAAGACGATGAACAGTGACGATGAAACACAGAAGCAGCAGCAGAGATGCAACGAGCAACAGCAACGATGATGTAGATGGACGATTCCGGCAACGACGGCGATGAAGGCCGATAATGATGATTCCGGCGATGAAGGCCAAAACAGATTTTCCAGTAATAAAAACTAGGGCTCTGATACCATGTTAGAATAATAAAAGACACGAAGATATAACGTGGTTCGGTTTTATGACCTACATCCACGGGAGAAGAGAAAGGATCTTTATTCTTGTGTAATGTCTTAATGGAGGGACTCCATATATATAGACATACAGGGCTATGTACTTATGGCTACATTTACAATTTTAGTAACTGCTATATTCCTTAAAGGAAATAAATCCTTAAGGAAATAATTCTTTACAGGAAACAAATCTATCAACAATAGGAAACAAATCTCAACACTATACCTTTTTCCAATGAAGCATAAAGCAAATGAACAAAACTAAGTATTTTCCAACTTAGGCTTTCCCGAGTTCTAAATGCATTGGGCCAAGACACGTGAATCTACGTCCATTCTTCTTGATCAAGAACCAATCTTATGGTTTATCAACAATGGTTACATCTTTCTTTACTATTTCTACCTATGTTTTAGTCTTTCGCTTCCTCTATCGTTACCAGTTTTAACTCAACAACATTGTCTCATTCTGTATAAATTTAAAAAAATCAAGTAGCATCTAAGATTCACACTTCTTTCTGACTGTTTCTTAATGCAGAAAGGATGAATCACTCACTAAAAACAGTATTCTACAAGAAGATCCACACAATTGTTATGTTATATGATATAGTTAGCTCCTTTTGGCTATCATATGACTATTTGCCACTAAGAATTCAACCCAAATTAAGCTAAATAATATTTACTATAGTGGAAATAGAGAAAACAAAAGGGCACTAGAAATTGTATCTTACACTTCGTGGATGATTCTGCACTAGATCAACTGCCTCCTGATTGCTTAAGTGTTCCCAGAGCCCATCAGATGCAAATATAATAAATTGATCATGTGGCTCCAGTTGGTGCACGGAAATTGATGGTTCAGAACTCAGTATTGGCCTTTTGAAAGATTCTCGAAGACGGAACTTAGCATACAAAGGCTCCCTGTTGTACTCAGCCTTTTTTAAATATACATCACCAATGGATCGAGAAACCTGCAAAACCCAACAGTAACATCTAATCATTAGAAGGAAAGCACTCAGAGCTCATGGCAGTTCTTGTCACAGCATAAAATAAATATAAATCTACATCTTTATAATAAAAAAAATAAAAAATAAGAAATAAAAGATACTAAACCCTCTATATGCATCCCAAGATTTAGTAGTAAAGGGGGTTTCTATGAAATATGGAAGTAATTTTTAACAGATCTAGAAAGCTAAAACGAACTGTATAGACTCATTAGAAATTACATAACCATTTAATTTGTAAAACAACTTAATGGTCCAACTTTAGCATGCATCCATTTAAGAGAAATGACCATTATTGGACAATTGTTCATATATATAATAGTTGCTGCAGTCTTCCAGAGTCCCAGACAGTCAGACGCTAATGATAACTGTTGAGAAAAGTGCATGAACAAGAAAAAACAAGGGCCCAAACAGTATAGCACAAAACTATCTCTAAATATTTAGTTATTTACTCTTACGGCCATTCCAGAAAAGAGAGAAGTGTGGAATCATAAGGGAAGGTGAAGACACAAATGCTGCAATATTCTGGTGTCCTATCTCAGCAAATTACATCTAGCACATTGTAGACTCCACCGATCAGAGTCATCCGTGCACTTGTTAAACTGAAGAAATCAGAACGGAAAGGTAGTTCCGAGCTTGCACCAGGTGCATTGTATGTAGACTTGTAGTATTACACGCAATTTCAATGGTAGAAGAAACACAATATATTTGGCATTTCCATTGGAGGGAAACACTGGTCCCAAAACAGTCATGGAATTCCAACTCCAATAAGGTGCTTTTGGTATACAAATTGAGACAGGCAGCATCTCTCACATTTTGTGAGCTTTACACTCACATTTTGTGAGCTTCAAGCCTTGATGAGCAGTGGGTAGTATCAAGGTTACAAGTTACAGCCAGAAAATATAAAAACGCATTCCCATGTTGTTAATGTTTATGAAGCTGGTTTCGAGCCCAGAAAAAAAGGGCTAAAGGTCGGCGGGTGGCCATTTAGCCTGTCACAGAATTTCTGATTGAATGGCAAAGCAATTTACATGAAGTAGAACCTCACACCTTCATGAAAATAAAAGGGTATTGCAGTCGCAGAAGAAAGCGAAACACCTTATTACCCCAGTTAATTGATCATTCTGAAGGATATGCAGCTGCTATGATGAGTGCAACTGTAAATATCACACAACTTGTATGTTTACATATACAGTTATACCAAGTGTTTAAAATCGAAAGAGCTCTAAACTTCGGTCCCTTAAATTTCAGAAATAAATCGGGGAAGTCTAATTCAATATGTGAAATTTTTGTAAGAAATTCAACGCCTTAGTGAAGTATAAAGAATTTAATTTAAATATAGGGAAGATAGGTGTTTCTTTCTAAATATGCTAAAACAAACATAATTATATACTTAATACACATTAAATTTAAATTATAAAATATAATGGTTTAAAATAAGATTTATAGTATCTCTAATTCTCGACATATTTGCATGTAACAAACTATTTTATGACTTGTAAGTTGTAATTTTAACATTTATAGAATAATAGGAGATTTATCAGTTAATAACACATGCTTTAAATTAGAATTTTGTAAATATTGTTTTTCTTCTTCCTTTAGTAAATTTTTAGTTTCTACCAATTACATATGATATTGTGTTTCAATCTCATATATTTTTATTGTTTAAGAACATCTTCTAACAAACATTGAAGCTAACATTGATTTTTTTTACTTTCTGTTTGAAAACTCAAGGATTTTTTGAATTTTACAAATTATTTTGATACTTTACATAAAATCAGTGGAATTTTTGTAATATTTTTTTGTTTTCATATAATTCATGACTCCATAATTAAAAAACAACCAAATATTTCACACATTGGAAGAATTTTCACTCTGTAGTTTTTATAATCAGATTCACGAGCAATCCTGGAAAACTACTTTTCAAGCTCAATCAAATTTTTTCATGGATATTAACTAGAAAAGAGATACCAATAAATACTAGATGAAAAGACTAGTATGCAAAGTGCAAACTACATAATGTTTTTGACCTATAGAGCTATCTGAATAACTCAATAGATTGGATTTAGTGCAACATCCTCTTCCAATCATTGCGTCTTGCAGGAATTTCATTGAGTAGCACAATTTGTGTCAAGCACGAGATCCATGGACAGCATCTAGTTCAAGATATTACTGGAGTGACCCCTTTGTTTGAAAGCCTCTAAGACTGATTTAGAAGTAATATATCCTTCTTGTCTACTTATAAACTTCTATTCCTTCTAAATTTTATAATGTCTCTTTTGCATTGTGGAACCTGTGAATTCTACAAAAATGTGATAGTTGTTTTCATTTAATGAAACCGACTGGGATTCTGATGTATCACTTCTGACTTCACTTGCTTGATGTCCTACTCCAGCTTACTTTATATTTTACCATCTCTACCAAATCCCTTTTATTAATGGAATGCTTTTTCTATAGAGCCAATTTGATGGAGAGAAAAGGAATGGCCTTTTCTTAAATTATTTTGTTTACTGGTTTCAACTAAATTTGGCATCCAAATTAAACATCTTGACTTAGACTTAGATAATGCCAAAGAACTTTCTCTATAAAATGATAATGAGAATATATTATTTAATGACTTAACAGGATAACAGTAGATGAGGACAAGAAATCTTCATTGGACTTGAGAAGGAAAAAATATACAAGAAAGAGGTAAACTTCTAGACCAATCCCAAATCCAAGACCCTTAAGAGTGTTTTCCCACAGAAATCCAAAAAGAAACTTAGCCAGCATTGGAGTAAGAATCTTCAAAATCGTCTTGTTACTTTCGAACAAAATGTATCAAACCACTATGAGAACTGCAGTGCTCCACGCCATCTTGAACAGTGGAAATGCACTGCATGTTGTGGGGTCCACCTCTTTGAAAAAAAGAAAAGGAAGGGTTGGTGGCCGCCCACGAGGGCAGCCACCATTTCAGTCAATTTTGTGAAAGATTATATTAAAATAATATTTTTAATATTACGAAAATGTCTCTGAATACTCCTATAAATAGAGCCTCACTTTGATCTTGAAAATCATTCCAGAGATCTATTCTGAGAGAACTAATTCAAGAGATTCAATCTGTAAGATCCACCGAAGGGTGAAGTAATACAAGTTTGATGCCTCCCGTGGACGTAGGCAATTTGCCGAACTACGTCAAATATTGCTGTCTTGTTTTTCCTTTCATGCTTTACCACGATTTCGCATAACAAATTGGTATCAGAGCCGAGGTTAAGCTTTAGAAGAAAAACGGACCCTCTGTCGAATTTTTCGAGACTGCGTCGAAATTTTGAAATTCTGTAAAAGTGATCGGAACTGTTTTTTGATCACCCGTGGAGGTAGCTCTTGTTTCCAGGAGTCCAACGCAATAAACGGCGAGAAAAACGGACAAGAAACAAGTTCCCAAGAGCCGATCAAAGTTTGATCCCTGTACGCTGCAAATTTTTTTCCGGGCACTGTTCATCCCGGCGTTGTTCATCCGATCCGAATCCAAGCTCTGACCCGGATCCGACCCAAGGATCTGTTTCTACCCGACACTGTTCATCCGGCCCCAGCCCACTCGCAACCTGTTTCAGCCCGACACTATTCATCCCGGTCCAGCCCCCGCTTCGGCCCGGCACTGTTCATCCGGCCCAGCCCGCTTCGGCCGGACACTATTCATCCCGGCCCAGCCCGTTTCAGCCCGCAGTTGACCAAATCCATTTTCGGTTGACCAACCATATCCGGCTCATTTTTCGTCTAATTTCAGCAAAGTCAGACTCGTTTCCGCCATTTTCGACCTTTTCGGACGCAACCATGCAATCAGTTTCTGCAGATTCAACTCCTAAGTTATTGATATAGCTTAGTTGGAGTCGATTATTATTTTTTAAAGCACTTTTCGGCGTCATACATATCTTCGGTCTTAATGGCGGAGGAAATCCCAACCACAAGCAGGCCTTAGCAAAGAAGTTCGATGTCCAACGCAAAGTTCGAGGTGGAGAAATTCAACGGCACCAACAACTTTGGCATGTGGCAATGCGAAGTTCAAGATCTATCATTCCGGGAAGGATCACATATCGCCTTGGAAACCAAGCCCAAGGATATGTCCGATGATGATTGGAATTTTGTAAATCGTCAAGCTTGTGGAACAATCAGACTTTGTTTGGCAAAAAATCAGAAGTATTTTGTCATGAAAAAGACTATGGCAACAAGTCTCTGGAAGAAACTGGAGGACAAGTACATGACGAAAAGCGTAGAGAACCGACTCTACTTGAAGAAAAAGCTCTTTCGTTTTCAGTACAAGAAAGGTACTCCCATGATTGAGCATCTTGATAATTTCAACAAGATTCTCGTTGATCTACAGAATCTTGATGTTGAAATTCTTGATGAGGATAAGGCACTATTGTTGTTAAACTCTTTGCCTGAAAGTTATGAACATTTAACAACAACTTTGCTATATGGTAAAGATGATGTTAAATTCCGTGATGTTTCAAATGCTTTGGTGAACAACGAGCATCGAAGGAAGGACCAGCTCGATAACAAGGAAGCATCACCAGAAGCCTTGACGATATCCAGAGGCAGGGCTAACAACAAATCTAATAGATCCAGTGGGCGAGGCCGATCTCGCTCAAAGTCAAAAGGACCTTCCTCACGTCAACATCTTGCAAAGGATGAATGTGCCTATTGTCACCAAAAGGGGCACTGGAAGAAAGATTGTCCAAATAAGGGCAAGACAGATGCAAATGTGACACAGAAGGCTGAAGAAGATTCTGCATTCTCAGTTTCCTCTATAGACAATCAGTCTGATAGATGGGTATTAGATTCCGGATGTTCCTATCATATGTGTCTGAATCGACATTGGTTCTCAAAATTGGATGAGTTCGATGGAGGAGTCGTGCTCATGGACAACAACAATACCTGTCAAACAAAGGGTATTGGAACTATACGCCTAAAGATGCATGACGGTACAACAAGACGGCTCACGGAAGTCAGATATGTCCCAGATCTGAAGAAAAATCTGATCTCACTAAGAGTCCTTGATTCCAGCAGTTACAAGGTAACCATTGAAGGTGGAGTTCTGAAGGTTGTACGTGGAGCACTCTTGGCCATGAAGGGTCCTCAGAAAGGAAATCTTTATTTCCTTGACGGACACACGGTAATCGGAAGTGTATCAGCTTGCACCAGTTCTAATGATATTTCCTCGGACACTTCCCGACTTTGGCACATGCGGCTTGGACATGTTGGAGAGAAGGCTCTTCAAACCTTGATAAAGCAAGGTTCTCTGAAAGGTGCAAAGACCGGAAAACTTGACTTCTGCGAGCACTGTATCTTAGGCAAGCAGACGAGAGTCAAGTTTGGAACTGCAATCCACCGCACAAAAGGAACATTGGATTATGTTCATACCGACGTTTGGGGACCCTCTCGAAATGCTTCATTGGGAGGTAAACGTTGGTTTGTTATTTTCATTGATGATTTCTCATGCTATGTTTGGGTTTATACCATGAAGCATAAAGATGAAGTGTTAGATATCTTTCTTATATGGAAGAAAATGGTAGAAACCCAAACGGGAAGGAAGATTAAGAGGCTCAGATCTGATAATGGAAGAGAATACAAGTCAGACCCATTTCAGAAAATTTGTGAGAATGAAGGGATAGTCAGACATTTCACAGTACCAGGCACGCCACAACAAAACGGTGTTGCTGAACGCATGAATCGTACTTTGGTAGATAAAGTTCGCTGCATGTTATCTCATTTTGGACTGAGCAAAGAATTTTGGGCTGAAGCTTTGTCATATGCCTCTTATATCATCAATAGACTTCCTGCAACAGCACTAGATGGCAAAACTCCCAATGAGGTATGGTCTGGACAACCCGTTTCAGATTATAATTCTCTGCGCATTTTTGGATGCACTGCATATTTCCATGTGAAAGAATTCAAACTGGATCCTAGGTCCATGAAAGCGATTTTCATGGGCTTTAGTGAAGGAGTTAAGGCTTTCCAACTATGGAACCCTGAGTCAAAGAAGATTGTACTAAGTCGAGATGTAACTTTTGACGAATCTGTGATGTTAAAGATACAGTTTCTAATAAAGAAAATCGAGATCCAGATTTGCATCAGCAGGTGGAGTTAGATATTTCAGTAACTCCTGGCAAGTCAGCAGAGATATTCAACCATCCTGATAAACACGAGGAGGAAATCTCAGTTGAGGTGGAGGCTCCAGGACCAAACATCAGTCAACAACCAGAATCAATTGCCACCAGTCGACCAAGAAGAGAAATCCGCAAACCTGCTCTGTACACTGACATGGTTGCATATGCATTTCCAGTCACCGGAGATGATATTCCATACAATTACAAAAATGTTAGTCAAAGTATGGAAAGTGATAAGTGGAAAATGGCAATGAATGAGGAGATGACATCACTCCATCAGAATCAGACTTGAAAGTTGGTTCCACTTCCGAAAGGAAAGAAACCAATTGGCTGCAAATGGGTTTTCGCTAAGAAGGAAGGCTTTCCCAGCACATATAGTATCCGATACAAAGCCAGACTGGTAGCAAAAGGCTACGCTCAGAAGGAAGGAATCGACTACAATGAGGTATTCTCACCTGTTGTTAAGCATTCGTCAATTCGAATATTATTGGCTTTGGTTGCACAGTTTGATCTCGAGTTAGCCCAACTCGATGTCAAAACTGTTTTTCTGCATGGTAATTTGGAAGAGGAGATATATATGTCTCAACCAGATGGATTCAAAGTACCAGGAAGAGAGAATTGGGCTTGCAAGTTGAGCAAGTCATTGTATGGCCTAAAGCAGTCACCGAGACAGTGGTACAAGAGATTTGACAGCTTCATCCAAGGGCAGAAATATACCCAGAGTCAGTTTGATCATTATGTCTACTATCGCAAACTTCAAGATGGTACAGTTACCTACTTGCTTTTATATGTAGATGATATGCTAATTGCATCTAAAAGCAAGGTGGAGATCAACAAGTTGAAGGCTCAATTGAGCTCAGAGTTTGAAATGATGGATTTTGGAGAGGCTAGAAAAATTCTCGGGATGGAGATAACTCGAGACAGGGCCAAAGGCACAATCTGTTTGACTCAGACTCAGTATTTGAAGAAAGTTCTTCAAACTTTTGGCATTGGCAATGACACAAAACCTGTGAGCACACCATTGGCACCACATTTCAAGCTAAGTACATCAATGTCACCAAATTCTAAGGATCAGAAGAAGCAAATGGAGAACATTTCATATGCAAATGCAGTTGGTGCCTTGATGTATGCTATGGTGTGTACCAGACCTGACATTTCACATGTTGTAAGTATGGTAAGTCGTTACATGCACAACCCCGGTAAAGGCCACTGGCAAGCAGTGAAGTGGATTATACGGTATATTCATGGTACTGTGGATATTGGTTTAAAGTTCGAGAGAGATAAGAAAAGTTGTAAGCATCTAGTCGGGTATGTTGATTCGAACTATGCTGAAGATCTTGACAAGCGCAGATCTACTACTGGTTATGTTTTCACTATAGCAGGAGGACCAGTGAGTTGGAGATCAACACTACAGTCAACAGTTGCTTTGTCTACTATAGAGGCAGAGTATATGGCAGTAACAGAAGCTTTCAAGGAAGCAATCTGGCTTCATGGATTGACTAAAGACTTGGGAATTGTGCAGAAGAATGTTGAAGTTTTCTGCGACAGCCAGAGTGCCATTTGTTTGGCAAAGAACCAAGTTCATCACAGTCGAACGAAGCACATTGATGTTCGTTTTCATTTTGTTCGAGAAATAGTAGAAGAAGGGAGTATTCTTCTGCAAAAGATCAAGACTGCAGATAACCTCGCAGATATGCTTACAAAGGTGGTTACAGGACTTCACCCTTAGGTGGATCTTACAGATTGGATCTCTTGAATTAGATCTCTCAGAATAGATCTCTGGAATGATTTTCAATATCAAAGTGAGGCTCTATTATAGGAATATTCAGGGGCATTTTCATAATATTAAAAATATTATTTTAATATAATCTTTCTCAAACAATTTGGCGCAACACGCCGAATTGTTGACTGAAATGGTAGCCGCCCTCGTGGGCGGCCACCAACCCTTCCTTTTCTTTTTTTCAAATAGGTGGACCCCACACATGTTGCCTACTCCTCGCATCTTGAGGACATGCTACATGATGCTTCTATCTCTTTCAACACCTCCCACCAGATAATTCTGAAATAATGGCATTGAAAAAAATATGGTCCACCAACTCCTTGTCATTTTTGCAAAGGGCACATCAATGAGGAGAGGAAGCCAGTCCCAGTTTTCTTCTTTGAAGCATATCACAAATTATAAATCCTTATAGGCCACCAGCCATACAAAAAATTTGAATCTAAGATAATGGTTCTAAGCCTAATCCTTTTCATGCGAGCTAACAGGTTACTTGGCTCAGACCTTCAATTTCTCGAATATTCCTACAAAAGTGGAAATTCCAAGAGAGGAAGTTTCCTAATGCATCACCAGAGGGGGCAAGAAATGATGCTACAGACTTCTTATTGTGTAAAGAGATGCCATAAAGGGTAGGAAATGCAATTGCAAAAAAATTTCTCCAAACCATATGTCCTCCCAAAATCAGATGTTTCCCTATTTCCTACCTTATATAGAATGTGAGCAGAAAATTCTAGGTATATGAACTTCCAAGGGCTCATATAGGTTCAACTATTTGCTCAACCCGCCATCCTAGATATTGTCAAGGATCTCTTGTTTGCTTTTTAAGGATCCATGTCCAAAGTGAGTGATGCTCCTTAGAAATCTCCATAATCATTTTGCCATCAATTCTTTATTCCGCAACACAATGTTTCCTATGGCCAAACTACCTTTATCCCTAGGCTGATTGACCACCTCACAAGCCACCAAATACCATTGTTACTTCCATCCAAAAAGTAAGAACATTATGCAAGGAAAGACTTCCAGCCTTTTTTTTCTTGGCAAAATCATGACATTTTGGCATGTTTGGTACCCCTTTTACTTATAGCTAATGTAAAAGTGCTTACTAAAAATAATGCTTTTAAGTTAAGAAATTGGAAAAATCCATTCGGAAGAGAAGTACTTTAATGTCATAAGAATTTTAAAATGCTTGATAAAGTATCTTAAAAAGTAATGCTCAGTAAAAAAAACTAATTCCTAATCTCCAATATACCTATGCCACCATAAGTTTCCATCCACCTTCTAGGCTAGGCATTACTATTGTGAATCAGGTCAAATTCGACCAAAAAATTTGAACTTATTTTGACATAATTGGGTGAAAAAAATCCTCCTTTGAGACCGACCTAACCAAAAAATTAAATAATCAACCAAACCGACTACTAGATTGTATTAGTTAGGTGGTCACGTGTCGAACCCAACATTAAAACTTGCCTTCAATTGCCCAAAACAGAGCTAGATGCATAAGAGTGGGAAAAGAAGAGGGAGGTTATGATACTACAGAGGAGCTTCCTCCTCCTCCCCCCCCCCCCTCTTGGGGCTCGACATGTGTTTTATTTCAAATTCAAAGTTTCTAAAATTTATAGTGTTAGATAATATGTGTTATATATTATAATATTTAAAGATTTAAGATCAAGCTAGTCGAGTGAGGGCTGGGTATATATTATGTTCAACTTTGGATTCAAAATCTCGAGCAGTGATCAATAACCATTTGATTGACCCACCATAAGAGAGAGTATATGAGAGGTCAAATTTGTCTTGTCACCAAAGTCATAATTTGTGTGAACCTATGTCAAGACATTTGATCCATTTTCCAAAGCTATTTAAGAGTTTGCATCTAGGTTATCGACCTTTAAAAGTGATCCCTCTTCAGGTAGATGTTAAAAAGTAGTTACATGAACCCTCTCATGCTGAGGTCTATATGAACACTTCCATCTGGTTTTTCTACGCACAATAAACATGATGATGGGGTAAAAGAGGTGCTTAATAAGAAATTAATTGGGGTCCCAAAAGCCTTTGTTTTCTTTATTGGCTTGTTTGGGATCAACTTGAGTCTCTTTATTGCTTTTTCATTGTTTTAAAAGTTTTGTTCAAAGGATATTTGAAGATTTTAGTTTTGTATAATTTCACAACTAACAAGAGAGAGAGACAAAGACAGAGAATACAATAGGTTCCTATTTATTTCAACCTCTATGAACTACAGCTTGAGTCCTAGATATGGCACTCTAGCATTACAATTTGTTAATGCATGATGGCATATTCCCTTTAACTCCTAAAGATGAATTCAAAATTTGACTTTACCCTAAACTTCGGCTACTTAAAATGCATAATTAACTCAAAGAAATCAAATTCAACTTACAAAGCTTTTTACCTAAATTTTCTTTAATGTTGAGAATATCCATATGTCTTTGAAGATATACTAGAAAGAATAATTATGTACTTAGAACATAATAAATTGCAATGTAACAACTTTAGCTTAAGATAAGATTTATAACAACTACTATATATTTTTATTTAATTACAAATTGGTGGCTAAACTAATAGACTATTTTTTAGATATACTAGAGATTTAAGAGTAGAGATAATTAAAAAATATATCACTACCATAATATAACTGTCAATGTTAGCCTTAATAAAGTGGAGGAAGCGGATTCATGTAGCCGAGCCATGTAATTGGATGTGTTGAGTTGATTACTAGATATTTAAGAGTACATTAATATATAGTCTATTCCCACATGTTATTTTCTTTTTAGAAGTTGATAATGGAGACTTTATACATTTTTTTTTTTCGCCAACGAAGCATTGGCCTAGTGGTTGGGTTGAGGGACTCAAAACTAACGTTCCAAATTTGAGCCCCAATCACTAGAGTTCCTCCCGAATTGGTGAGGGAATTAGTGGCTTTGTGCCCACCGATTATTGCAACCAAGGTGGGACCCAATACCCCTAGGGATAGGTGATAGGTCTAGTCATGGTGGTTGAGTAGGTTCATGGTGATTTGTATCTTCAAAAAATAAAAATAAAAATATTAAAGAAAGAACATTTTTTTCACTAGTAATAGTTTCTAACTTTTTTTGCACAAGATTTAACTTCAAGATCAGATATTCACAGCCTTTAAGGACATTATCTAATATAAATTGAAGTTGCATCAATTTTATTTTCATTTTTCATTTAAAAAAATTAAACCAAAATCAAACAGATTTGCCAAGTTTTGTCATTTGTTTCAATTTCGTACCTTAATTAGTTTTCCCCTTTTTTGTATTATCTATAATTTAATTTGGTGATTAGAAAAGGCATGATGGAAAACTAGAACCACAAGTGATACCTCAAGCACTAAGGTCTTTAAAGATGAGACAATGAAAATATAATAAACTGAATGCAAAAGTTAACATCAAAAGGCATAGGAACGAAATGCTATTATAAAGAGTAGAATACCGTAAAATGACCACTTCCATAATGAATAGAACAAAGAAGTCGAATAGGATTTGATTCATAATTTTTATTTTTATTTTAAGTTTTGGATAGTAAGTGAGCCATGTAGTACAAGGATGTTTCAATGGTCCAAATAACTAAATGCTTCTCTTAAGTTCCAAAAAAAGAAACAAAAAATCAACTTCACTCAACTAAGCCTTTTCCTAACTACATGAGGTCGGCTACATGAATTTGCTTCCTCTACTCCGTTCTATCAAAGGTTATATCAGTCACGGTCAAATAATCAAAGAAGAAATTACCTGGATGAGGCCTTTCACACGCCACACATTGTGCTTTAAAACTACAATATGCGAATCATCTGGATGCAAGGAGCGCAACTCTTGCCTCACAGACTCTATGCTGGCATTGTGCTCTGCAGAGAGCTGGAATGGTAGAACTTCACCAGTTGCCTTGACAAGTCTCCCCAGAACAGCACGGGAGTCTCCCACATTAGCAACATAAAGGGTACCCCCACAAATCACACCAACTAGGCAGCAAGATCCAACCGCTGCAATTTGTGGTTTCATTGGCCACTGCCTTGTAACAACGGAAAAGAACCCCTCTTCTGTGGCTTGATATGCCTTCCGTATCACATCTCCTGACATGGACTGTTGCTCAGAAGTGAACCCTGCAAGTCAACTTTCAAATTAACAAATTAAAAGCAAATACGATTTTTCTATCACCTTCATAGCCACCACAGAGGTGGCTCTAAGCAAGGGAGATAAAATAAAACTAATGCCATCTAAAGTTTCTAATTTGAGCTAATTTGAGCTCTAATAATGCTTAAAAGTTAGAACAACTAGTGCAAAGAACCCTGCAAACCAAACTTTCAAATTTTAACATATTAGAAAAAATAGCATATTTCTATCACCTTGGTAGCCAGCCACCACAGAAATAACTGTAATAAAAGGAAGGGAGATTAAAACAAAACCAATGCTATCTAAAGTTTCTAATTTGAATAATGCTAGAAATTAGAACAACTAATGATATGAACCCTGCAAACCAACTTTTCATATTTTAACACATTAGAAGTAAATACCATATTTCTACTACCTCAGTACTCACCCGGGAAACGGCCATAAAATAACAGCACGAAGCACTAAAACAAAAAAAAAACCAATGCTATCTTAAAAAGTTTATAAAACAAAACTCTATTACACTTATAAACAGAAAGAATCCAACTTCCCAATGGTTGATTCCTACTCTTAAGATGTTGGAAGAGGTGATCGTTGATGTAGCGTGATGTCTCAGGCCCTCCGTGCCCATCATATACTCCTACAAAGGTTCCATATGGGCCAGACTCAAGTAAGCTTAAAGGACCCGACTCTATTTGGCTCTGATCCTCAAGCAAATTGTTGGCCTGGATAACAGCCATTGAGAACTCGCCGTTCACGTGCTGCCCAGTGTCTTTGTACCATAGGAGCCCATCTTGCCTGCCCACAGAATCTGAACCGGCGTGAACATACCGCTCCGACGACGGCCGCCAGCACGCCTTCAGAAAGTTCATCAACCCTGATAACATCCCTCATCTCATCCAGAGAAGCCTCTGAGTTCTCCACATTTAAGATAAATGCTAGACAATCCCCCAAACCAACAAAACTAAAACCCCCCACTTATTTTCTCCTTCCTGCAAAACAAGAAACATGATAGTATAAAGAAACCACAGTAACAAAAATAACATACCCCAAAAAAAGGCCAAACCTAGAACCAAAATGTCTTCTTGCTTTGAAACACAGAAGAACCAATTACAAAAACAAAGAAATGAAACAGTATCATATGTAAGAGGGGGGGAAAATCATACCTATCAAGCAACAGATTCAGGCCAGGATAAATTAAAGTAGGGAAAGAACCCGAACTGATTAGCAATGCGTCTTCTTGTCCAAGACCATATAAAATTCCAGAATTCAAAAGCAATTACAGCTGCCAAGAGAAACAAATATGATAAATTAGAAGAAAAAAGAAAAAAAAAGTGGTCAAATCAAAACCCAAACTTTCTTCCAAACTTCTCTCAGAAACAAGCGTTTGTTCATCATCCACCCAAACATTCAGAGGATCTCCTTCAGACCCAAAATCCATGACCCGCTTCCATTTTCCCCATTTAAACGAAGACCCAGAAATCAAAATCCCCAAAACACCACAAAAAAACATCAAAACAACGCTAAAATACAACAAAACAAAACAAGAAAAAATAAAAAGGGGAAAAATAAAAGAAAAAACCTTACCAGTTAACCTGACCCTTTTTTCCCCTGGGTCACATGAGCTGAAATAATAATCTAAGAGCTAGATATGGCAGAGATCTAAGAGCATAAGGAACAACAGTTCATGTGGTTGTGAAAGCGTTAGATCTGTAACAGATCCGTCAAATCAGATGGAAGAAAGGATCGATTGGACGACCAGAAACTCAAGTTATTTGTTTTCTCTCTCTATCAACAGTCAAATCCCATAAAACCAACCAAGAAGAAATAGAGAAATAGAAAGATAGAGAGAGAGAGAAAGAGAGAGAAATAGAGAGATTAAGGGGTCAGCAAAGCAGAGAGGTAGCTATGGGCTCCACGTAATGTAAGAAAACTGAGAGATATATATTATATAAGAACGCAACGTCAACAATAACTGTAAGAAACTCTGAAACATAAATCATATGTTACATACATAAAAAGGAAAAAAAATAAAATTGAGAAATTTTTTTTGATTCATTTGATTTTTTCAAGCTTTCTTTTTTATTTTTTTATTGGCTTTTTGTTTTCTTAACGTTTAAGTGTGCAATTTTTAAGGGTGCTTGCTAACGTGCACCGTGAGAGTGTTTTACTACATTTGATTTTACGAACTTTTTTTTTTTTTTAGTTTGAAAGATTATTGAAGGGATGTTGATACTGAATTATTAAAATAAGTAAAGGATATAGAAAAGTGACATATGAAAGCTAATAATACATAAAATGTCTTTTTCAATCTAATGCCCCAAAAGTTATAGCTTGGTTAGGAAGTAAGTTTTAGTCTTTGTGGTGAATTTTGTGTGCTGGCTTTGGTCAAATTTAGACCTTCTCATTAACATGTTTCTTTGGACAATCTAAGTGGTGTAGTCTTGGCTAACTTACATGTATAGTAAAGATTAATTTACCTAAAATAAGATGACATCTTGATCAGTGATGTAAGTGCATCTTCGCATATAACTATTATACAAGGAGGAAAAGGCTTTGCCTCCTGACCTGGGTAAGGGCTATGTCGATTGACTTGTACGATGAAGATAAAAGTCTATCTGAAGTTTAAAGATGAAATCTTGTGAAAAATAAAAAATAAAAAAATGTTGTCTTCATACCACATTACCAAACCAATTGGTGGTGAAGGTTGATTAATCCAAGTACACATAAACTAGCTTAATAAGTTCTTTGAAGTTAAATGTATTTTATTTGTGTTTTTTTTTACTTTGAGAGCCAAGCTTATGATGCGTTTGATTTGTGATCTAAAAATAATAATTCAATCTAAAAATAAAAAACTTGAAAAATAATTTTTTATCGTTTCCTTAAAATAACTTGTTTTCTTAATAAAAAGTGAAAATCTGTTTTCGAAATCTATTGAGCCAAACAAATTTTTTTATGTTTTCAGATTTTCAAAATCAAAAAATTGTTTCTAAATCATAAATCAAACGAGCTTTGAAGTGTACATAGGAAAAAAAACATTTTTTAGAAGATTTGGTGAAAATTGTGGTATAATTGATGTTATCATATGTGAAATAAAACTCATTGACCCCAAATGCTTTTAACCACTCTTTGTGATTTTGATGATAAAAAAGGATAAGGTGGTAGAAGATTAGAAGTATAGACAAAGATGGAAATTCCCATTCTTATTCTTAGTTCAATTAACATAAAATCAATGTAAAAAGAAAGAAACATACAATATTTTTTTTATACAAAACACTTTATAATTTGTAAAAACTAAAGGATCTATACTTATATAGATGTTGGGATGATTAAAAAGTCACAAAAAACGACATGGGTTTTTGAAATAAAAAAATATTTTTCTTAACCATAGTATTAATTAACTATGTTAGATGAACTTCACATACCATATACATACATTTCAAAATCTCAAATTTATATTGTCTCGGTAGAATACATATTTCCCCAAGTCAAAAATCTAAGAGTGTGTGGCATGTGATTTAAAAAATAATAATTAATTAGATTATGAAATAATTTTTAATTGAATTATCGGTTTTACAAATATGTTTGACATCATATTTACAAATTGTTTTCACAAATTATTTGATTTGTTAGAAAAAAACTTATTTGATTTGTTAGAGATTTCACAAATCAAGTAGAGAAAAGGTTATGAGGGTCCCATTAAGTATAAGGAAAACTAAAAAAAAAACAACATTTATATGTTTTATATAAATAAGTCATTTTCTAAACTTAAAAAAAAAATATAAATAGTTTTTAAATCATATTAAACCAAACAAGTTTATTTTTGTAACTTTTTTCAATTTTTATTTTGAAATATAGAAGTATAAATTTAAATTAGATGTCAAATGCAACCTAAATAATCTATACTACTAGGGCTTGTTTAATGCGCGATATAGGATAAAAAATTATTTTTATAAGATTAGTTTGGATAAGATTTGATAAGATGGAATAGAATAAGATTAAAAACAGAATATTTCTGTGTTTGGTACAACATAAGATAAAACATAATATTAAAATAAAAAGTAATTAAATTTTTTTAACTTAAAATTTATTTAAAATTATATTTAAAAAAAAAGCCGTTTGATGGTTTTGGGTCTAGGGAAAAAAAAAATTACAAAACCAGCTTGGATTTTTTATTTTTTATTTTTTTTAGAAAAAGAAGAAAAGGAGCGCGAAGAAGAAGAAGAAAATGGAGAGAGAGAAATAGAATAAGTAATCAGATTATTTTTAATCTTATTCTTATTAGCCAAACCTAAAAATTAAAGTTAAAAATAATCTAATCCCACTCATCCAAAGCGCCATGATATCACAACTCCAGTAACTACCAATAATCTAATCCCACTCATCCAAAGCGCCATGATATCACAACTCCAGTAACTACCAATAATCTAATCCCACTCATCCAAAGCGCCATGATATCACAACTCCAGTAACTACCGGTCTAACCTCCCAACCCGGTTCAAAACCAAACCGCGGGTGGCGTATCACCATCGCGCACGCAAGCCACAAAAAAAGAAAAGAAAAAGAAAAACAAAAGCATTACAGACACTGACACGCCGAAGCCGTATTCCCTCTGCGACAACAAACCCAACCTTCCTCTCCCTTCCACGAAGAAACGAATCAAAATCCTCCCTTCCACAATTGAAACCCTAACCCTAACCCTAATACCCTCCCCGAATTTTCTAGCGTTTCTTTTCCACCTCCAAGAAAAGAAACCCTCACGTCATCATCATCATCTTCACACACCTCATGTCTTCCGTTTTCTCTCCTCCGCCGTCTCCGCCGGAGGACGGCGACGGAGGAGACGCCGCCGGAGCGGCGTGGTACGGCAACATACAATACCTCCTCAACATCTCCGCAATCGGCGCTCTATGCTGCGTCTTCATCTTCCTCTTCGTCAAGCTCCGGAGCGATCACCGCCGGATGCCGGGACCAACCGGCCTGTTGACCAAGCTCCTCGCCGTGTGGCACGCGACCGGGCGCGAGATCGCGCGCCACTGTGGCGCCGACGCGGCGCAGTTTCTGCTGATCGAGGGTGGGAGCTGCGCGGTGCTGCTGTCGATTGCGGCGTTCGCGGTGTTCCTCGTGCTGCCGCTGAATCTCTATGGCGGGACGGCGGCAATCGACGACCAGTTCTCGAAGACGACGATCAATCATCTCGAGAAAGGTTCGGTTTTGTTGTGGATTCATTTTGTCTTTGTGGTAATTGTAGTTTGTTTGGTGCATTTTGGGATTTCTATGATTGAGGAGAGGTTGAGGATAACTAGGTTTAGGGATGGGAATGGGAACCCCAGTGATCCGAATGCGAACTCGGTAGCCATTTTCACGATAATGATACAGGGTATTCCGAAAATGTTAGCAAGGAATACGGCTCCCTTGGAGGAGTATTTTCAGCATAGGTATCCGGGGAAGGTTTACAGGGTTCTTGTTCCGATGGATTTGTGCGCTTTGGATGAGATCGTGACGGACTTGGTTAAGGTTCGGAGTGATATTTCGTGGTTGGTTGCTAGAATTGATTCGAAAATGCCGTTTGATGAGAGCGAAAATAGTGGCTACATTGAAGAGGTTGATTCAGAGGGAGTGTTGGCCTGGTTTCATTGCCTTTGGAGAAGAATGAAGAATTTTTGGACCGAGATTATGACTGCGTTGGGTTTAACTGACGAGGAGAAGTTAAGAAAATTGCAAGACTTAAGAGCAGATCTGGAGTGCGAAGTGCAGGCTTACAAAGAAGGTAGAGCGCCAGGAGCTGGGATTGCATTTGTGATATTTAAGGATGTCTACACTGCTAATAAGGCTGTGCAGGATTTACAGACTGAGAAGAAGAGGCCAACTGGGAAGTTTTTCTCTGTTGTCGAGTTGCAATTGGGGAGGAACAAATGGAGAGTTGAGCGTGCCCCACCAGCAGCTGACATCTATTGGAATCATTTGGGATCCACGAAGCTTTCGTTGAAATTGCGTAGAGTGTTTGTTAATACCTGTCTTCTACTGATGCTGTTGTTTTGTAGTTCTCCTCTTGCCATAATTAGTGCTCTGAAGAGTGCTGGACGGATTATCAATGCAGAAGCAATGGATAATGCACAGTCATGGTTTGATTGGTTGCAGAGCTCTAGTTGGGCTGCAACTGTAATCTTTCAATTCCTGCCCAATGTTCTTATATTTGTAAGCATGTATATAGTGATCCCCTCGGTTCTTTCTTATCTGTCCAAGTTTGAACAGCATCTGACTGTATCTGGCGAGCAGCGGGCTGCATTGGTGAAAATGGTTTGCTTCTTCCTCGTAAATCTCATTCTTCTGCGAGCCATTGTGGAATCATCCTTGGAGGGTGCAATCCTGCGGATGGGTCGCTGTTATTTGGACGGAGAAGATTGTAAACGGATTGAGCAGTACATGAGTGCATCATTTTTATCGAGATCATGTCTCTCTTCCGTTGCTTTTCTGATTACAAGCACTTTCTTGGGCATATCATATGACCTGCTTGCTCCAATCCCTTGGATCAAGAAGAAGCTAAAAAAGTTTCGGAAGAATGACATGCTTCAGCTGGTTCCAGAACAAAACGAAGACTGCCCTTTAGAAAACCACGACACTGATAACCTTCAGACGCCGCTTATTTCTGGTAGGGAGTTTGGTGTGGGAACAAGTATCAATGATATTTCTCATGCTCCAAGACAGAATGGAAATGATCTACACGGACAAGATCTTTTTGAATATCCAATCAACAGAAGCTCACCAGTACCAAAACAGAGTTTTGATTTTGCACAGTATTATGCTTTTAATCTGACCATCTTTGCCCTGACAATGATATATTCCTCGTTCGCACCTCTTGTAGTCCCAGTAGGCACAGCATATTTCGGGTATAGGTATGTGGTTGACAAGTATAACTTTTTATTCGTGTATAGAGTCCGGGGATTCCCTGCTGGGAATGATGGGAAGCTGATGGATAGTGTGTTGTGCATCATGAGAATTTGTGTTGACTTGTTCCTTCTATCAATGCTCTTGTTCTTCTCAGTGCAAGGAGACTCCACTAAGCTTCAGGCCATATTCACGCTTGGTTTGTTGCTTTTGTACAAATTCTTACCTTCAAACAGTAATCAATTCCAACCATCTTTGTTGGAAGGAATGCAAACTGTTGATATGTTCGTGGACGGCCTTACTGATTATGAAATTTTCTCTCAGCCCAAGTTTGACTGGGATACATATCATATATAACGATATCTCAAATGTGTTCCAGCAATTTGCTGATTTGTAATTGTTATGTAGTCATTACCTCTATTAGTAGTTTTCTTTCTTATTGTTCTCAAAATTTGTTTGGTCCTGCTTGATAATTTGTGCATATACATGGAAATTTTTTCTGTTTTAGTTTTTTTTTTTGGGAAAAATTTACATAATAGTGGGATCATCTCTGTATACTTTTAGGAATAATTAAAAGTTATTCAAATTTGAGGAACTATTAGATCAACAGGAGACTCATTTGCATTTACTTTTAATTTATGATACTTAATTACTTATATATTCTCTTGGTCTTTGCAAAGTGGGGTGAAGACTGAAACTCCCATTTTTTGCTTCCCTTTTAATTTCCACGAATGAAGTTACATAAGGTATGTATGAGTGGTTCAGATTAGTTCAGTTTCAAACCAAGCCCTGAACCAAATTTGGGAGTATCAATTTTTTTAGTTCTCAAACCAAACAAAATTTATGCTACTATTGAATCCTAATGAAACTGAATGGAAGGAAGTTGGTCCGGTATGATTTAAGTAGAATTGTTTAAGGGCCTCCTCCCTTTGCCCCCATCTGATGAAATTGCTTTGGTCGTTACTTGTCATTGCATCCAATGAAGAATGCTACATCTTAGTCTGTTATCATAGAAAATGGTTGAAAGTAGGAAGAAGGGAATGGCTTCGATTTATTTATTTTTCTTTAAGAATCAGTTTGGTTTGGTTGTTGCTGGTTTCATAGGATCTAGGGCTGCAAACTGCAACATACCCATTAGTTTGAAAACATTGCAAACTGCAAAATCACATATACCAAATGGCAGTAGGATTGATGTCTATTTAAGTCTTTATAAATTCCTTCAATTAGAGTAGCTGTTAGTTTTTGACCCTACCCTGCACCTCCCACCGAAAAAGAAAAAAAAATAGAAGAGAGAAAAGAGAAAAAAGAGCACTGATAATGCATAATAGGTGATGTTGATCATTGGCCATGAACTAGGTTATTTGGCACTTATATTTTACTATATATGAGTTATGGAATGTTGAGATCGGGAGCCATATTTATAAGCAGTCATATCATGGAGTCTCTCCACTTTTTACTAGTTTATGTATTGGATTGATTTAAATGTTAAAACTCATGTAAATATGCATACTTAGATACACAGACATGCATCATGCAAGGCTTCCTGCATGGTGGTTGATGAAAAAAGTGAGAAAAGGCCAATAACATTGTGGTAAGCAGTGCAAGACTCCCCTCTCTTGCTCTCTTATATACTCATGCATTTCCTCTTCCTGTATTATTTCTGTTGCACAATGCCATAATGTTTTATAAGTTTGCAGTAGCTGGAAAAGAGCAAATCTAGTAAATTACATGTTATTTTTTATCAGAAAAGAAATACCTTTTGGTCTTGAATTGCCATTGTAAAGGAATTCTCACCTGTTCTTTTGATTGGTTATTGCTGAAATTTAGCAGATAGGAGATGGAATGGGAGAGTCTTATCATATCATGGTAATCATCCTGTAGTGTTACTTTTAAGTGAACTGGTTCGATGCTGGTTTCATTAGTAAAATGTAAATCTTGTAAACATATCACTCTAGGAAAGTAAATGGGAAAGTATAATTTTTTCTCATTTGGATGGTGGAACTTATATGATAAGAGCGTGACTGACTAATGGCATGGATATTCCTATCTATGTCCTTTCTGTTTATGGAGCACTGGTGTTTCATTAAAGCTTATAATAATTTGATAAATAGATTTGTTCATGTCTCCTTACCATTATAATATCATCTTCGTGTTACTTAAGGTTGTCTTTCAAACATTGTTTATTGGGTTTGTGATGACATATAAGATAATCAAACATTGTTTACTGGGTTTGTGATGACATATAACTATCTTACATATGACCTGTAAGAATGTTATATGTTGTGAGAGGTTTTCATTTTCACATCATCATATAGGCATAAATAATTGCTTCTCTAATGTTTGCTATCTTTTTACATATTAATTGTTTTAATATTTTGTACATAATATGTTTTCTTCCCTCATTTCTTTTATGAATTTGATGATTAGATTTTTTTTTTCATTAAATATAGTAGTCAATCCATTAAATTCAACCCAAAGCTTACTTGCATATATCTATGCGCAACTTGTCCTAAGCTTGGATAAAGGAAGGGGTTGAGTTGATTCGAGTGTAGTATTCAATCCATTGCATACTGTTATCTTGCTTTTATATTCCTCCTTTTTGGTTTTTTCATTTAAGTCTCTTCATGTACTTATTGCTTTGGTGCAACGCTTCAAGTAACCTAGTGTAGAATGCTAGTGTAACTGATGTTTGAGAATA
Organism: Paratinospora sagittata; assembly: GCA_035771175.1. Lineage (NCBI taxonomy): Eukaryota > Viridiplantae > Streptophyta > Magnoliopsida > Ranunculales > Menispermaceae > Paratinospora > Paratinospora sagittata. Next base: position 33,408,644 of record CM069594.1, read on the forward strand.
AAGTATTTTTTTGGTATCTCGACTAAAGTTTTTTCAAGTTTGCAGGTCAATGGAGCATTTTCAGGTACTAATCCGAACCCAACATGAAAGGTGAATGAGTTTTATATCTGCTGCACAAGCTAGGGGGGCATGCTACAATATGTGGAGCTTGATGTTTGTAACAAATCCCGCTCAGGTGCACCACAATCACACTTTTGTTGCCATATGTGAAGCCTTATTACCTAAAGTTTTGATTGAAGTCAAAAAAGAGTTACATTTGAAGATTAAGGCAGTGTTTGTTAACTCCACTTGCACCTCTATAAGAAATGGATGGTAATGAAAAAAATGTTTTTTGTCAAATATTTTTATTTTCTCCTCTTTTATTTGAAGTAGAGATAAAACCTCTTACAAGAATAAGCAAAATTTTTTTTTTTGGCTTATTCTATTAGAGCTTAAACCTTTATACAAATAGAGGGTTCATTATAGAGTAAAAGTAAATGTTGGATGTGGCAGCGGACTGAAATGTTAGTCCACATTTGGAAGTACAAAAGTTCATTTCTTGAGGTATAAGGTAGATCACCTTCATTAATACCGAGGTTTTTTAGTAAAACCCTATACTTGAACTCAATAATTGACTTAAAGTAGTTATGTGGGACACTATTAATAGTAGTTGAGATGTAGGCTCACTTATAGTGGTATTAGAGCCGATGGTTCGATTGAGATATGATATACTTTTAGGCTGAGCTAGTGTGGGAGATTGTTGGATATGTGTTTGGATCGAAATGATAGCCCCACATTTAGGGTGTAAGCGACCCGACCTTGTCGGATTGGGTTGGGTTGGGTTCACAAATTTGGTTGGGTTGGTCGGGTTGTTTTTTAAGAGATCCGTTTGAATCGGGTCGGGTCACGGGTTTGGCCAAACCCAACCTAAGTTACCCGACCCGACCAAACAAAACCCCCACCCATCTTCTCTCTCCTCTTCTTCTCCCACCCTCCCTCTCTCTGCAATTCCTTCCTACTCGGCTGCCCCTTCTTCCTCTTTCCTCTTCTTCTTCTTCTATCTCCAAATCCCTTGTTCACCGCCCCATCTCTCTCTCTCTCTCCTCTTTTCTTCTTCTCCCCCCTCTCTCTCTCTCTCTCTGTAACACCCCGATTTTCAAAATTTAATTTAATTTATTTATTTATTTATTTTTAAAAAAATGAATATTTTAATTTTATATAAAATATCACTGAAAATCGAGACATTACTCGTATCCGTCTATCTTAACCCATAACCATTTTATAAATAATAAAATTTGCAAAACTATGAGTTTATATTCTTCCAACCAACTTAGTGGTTAAGATAAACGAACACCTTTAATTTCTCATAAAATCTTTATCTTCATACGAGAGTACTTGCCCTTGTCCATCCATTATGGACACAACATTAAAATACAATCATCAAATAGAATTAATGAATTCTATTCCAAGGCATTCACACGTGAAATAAATCACAGGGTCTTTACTGACCGTAATAACATTCATTGAATTTCAATTATCAATACAATTCATTTAAATAATAAACCTTTAAAGATTAAATGAAAATATTCAGTCTCATAATACTAATTAATTAACCCACCCCTACTATTTTGCACTATGTCACGAACTCGCAATTTTATTCTCCTAAGCACCTGCATATAAAAATAGGGGTGAGCTTGAAAGCCCAGTGGGTCATCTAAACAATTCACAATATTTTATTGTGATACATACACAAGAACATTACAAACAAGTTTCACACATTAATCGTTGCAACATTAGATTGTTTGAGTCGATAATTTCATCGCGTTCCAAATCACGTACCGTTAGAAAATCAAACTCAGGGTGGCACAGCCCAAAAATTAGAACATTGGCGATATTCCTTAGAATAACTGCCCCATATGTGTGATTCTTATCTTAATCGTATTCTTTAGTGATGTCACGTCATGCGTACGGTATAAGCACGATATTAAGTGCATTCATAAAACATATTCAACTCCACTACACATGGTATCATGTTACAAAGTCAATTATAATAGTGTTCACGCATTCACTATGCCAATATTCCAAATCATACATTTCATTATCAGGCATTATAATTTATAAATGAATTTCACTACCACATGAATTTCATGCATCCAATTATCATTTGATCAGAATAAAAATTATGTTAACACACATATCATCATGGTTAAACAATCACAACATTGCATACATATAATCATGTACAATAGGCATGCATAAGCAATCTAATAATACTATGGACTTAATTAATTTAACATTCCTATCTATATATCAAATAAAATATTATGAAGGCCTAGAATCATCCCCACCTGAATCGCTAAATTCCAAATTACTTAATTTCCTCGTCACGCGTGGTAATCAACATGTACACGTATATTACGTTTGTTAATATAATTATTCGATTATGAGTGTTGAGATATATATATATATATATATATATATATATATATATATATATATATAGTGGTTGGATGTTTAAACTAAGTATATATATATATATATATATATATAATAACATATTATAGTGCCTTGTGATATGATATAATGATGTGTATGGTATAACATGATATAATACAATATGTGATATATATATATTATAACATTTTGGTTGCTAAAAAATAATAACACTTGGTAAAAAAAAATGTATGATACATATAAATATATTATATAACATCTTGATTGCTAAAAAAATAATAACACTTGAGTTGTAATGTTTTAAAAAAAGTAATAACACTTGGTAAAAAAATATGTATGATACATATAAATATATTATATAATATCTTGATTGCTAAAAAAATAAATAATTGAGTTGCAATGGTTAAAAAATAATAATAATAATAACATATTGTATATATGATATATATATATAAATATATTATATAACATTTTGGTTGCTTAAAAAAATAATAACACTTGAGTTGCAATGTTAAAAAAATAATAATAACACTTGGTTAAAAAAAAAGTATAATACATATAAATATATTATACAACATTTTGGTTGCTTAAAATAATAAAAATAATAAAATACACTTGTATGTGTGATATTGTATATATATATTATAGAAAATAAAAATAAAAATCAAAATCAGAGAAGTTGCGGGCGGAAGGAAGAAAAAAAAAACAGGGGAGTATGTATGTGGTATTGTGTATGATATATATATATATATATATAACATATCATGTGGGTTGCTTAAAACAAAAGAAAAAATAAAATAAAGTAAAATGAAATTACTTAGTTGCTGGGCGGACAGGGGAGAGAGAGAGAAAAGGGAAAAGGAGAAGAAGATCAACACTGGAGATCTTGACAAGCGCAGATCTACTACTGGTTATGTTTTCACTATGGCAGGAGGACCAGTGAGTTGGAGATCAACACTACAGTCAACAGTTGCTTTGTCTACTACAGAGGCAGAGTACATGGCAGTAACGGAAGCTTTCAAGGAAGCAATCTGGTTTCATGGATTGACTAAAGACTTGGGAATTGTGCAGAAGAATGTTGAAGTTTTCTGCGACAGCCAGAGTGCCATTTGTTTGGCAAAGAACCAAGTTCATCACAGTCGAACGAAGCATATTGATGTTCGTTTTCATTTTGTTCGAGAAATAGTAGAAGAAGGGAGTATTCTTCTGTAAAAGATCAAGACTGCAGATAACCCCGCAGATATGCTTACAAAGGTGGTTACAGGAATCAAGTTTCAATATTGTTTGGACTTGATCAACATCTCACGAGCTCGGAGTGCCTAAGGGCACTCATGGAGGCAGCAACAGTTTTTTTGAAGGAAGCTTGCTATCTGTAGAGAGATTGCAGGTGTGAAGGAGTCTTGTTTCACATGAGGTGGAGGTGGAGATTTGTGGGGTCCACCCCATAAATAAACAAAAAAAGAAGGGTTGGTGGCCGCCCACGAGGGCGGCCACCAACCCACCAACCTTCATCTAAATTCTTCAAAAACGGCTGTGCGTTGAATAAATATATTATTATATATATTTATTAATTACACAAATACCCCTGAATACTCCTATAAATAGGGCCTTACTTCATTCATAAATTTATGTTCAGTGAATTCTATTCTGAGAGATCTAATCTGTAAGATCCACCTAAGGGTGATCTAATAAAAGAGTGCTGCCTTCCGTGGACGTAGTCAATTTACCGAACCACGTTAAATTTGTTGTCTTGTTTTTTCTTTCATGCTTTACTCCAATTCCGCACAACATCTCTATCCTTATTATTTAGCACTATTCCCGTGCTCTTGCTGGTTTAGTTTCATTGCTTTCTAACACTGAAATTCAATACATATATAGTTGCTTGGGTGCTCTATATATTGTTTTGTGATTATTTTTTCCCACTGGAAATCCAATCAATGTTGGGTGAAATGGGACAGCCTGCTTGGGTGTGCTTCAACTTTTTGTGTTTCCAACCGTCTTCTTTGTTTCTCCGAATATTCAGAGCATCTAATACAAACAGTTGTAGTATCTGAATTAGATTGTCTGTGATTATTATAAGTGATGAGATTGTTGAAATGGCACCTTTGTTATTATAACTATGTTAGTTTTGGATTTTTGAAAGAACCAACCAGCACCGAATCTTTCATAATATTGTTGCTCTCATTTAATACATAAAAAATTAATAATAGTTTCCCCTATAAACATGATGTGATATTTCGAAAGCTTGCTGCTCCAATCCTCCCCCCTCCCCTCAGTTGCCATCACATCTTGATTTTATTATTATTTAAAAAAAAAACCCATTAAAACACACTATTCAGAGGTTTGGGGACTTGGAAAAAAAAAATCATGAAATATGTTTTCAGGCAAATTTTTAGAGGGAATTTTTTCATATGATTTGTTTTTCACTGATAATTCAAAGAGAATGTGATAAGAAGTTTCATAGAATTTAAACATGAACATAATTACTAATATAAATAATTTGCTTGTAAAAATGTTAATAATCAAATATACAACTTTCTTACGAAGTATTTTGTTTTTATCAAGAAAATAACAATTTTTATGTATAACACTTTCCCTCAGCAACAGTTTTGTGTATCCCGCTGCCTTTTGGCTTATGCTTTACTAAAAAAAAGCATAAGCGGCCTTTCTAATATTTCATCTTTGTTTTCTTCTCTTTTAAAAAAGCTTTTAATAGAACAACCAATACACATGTAAAATCAATTATTTATGTATATAATGAATGGATTTTATTTTTATCATTAACTAGTCCACATGAAACTGCTTTGTACGTGAAAAAAAAAAAGAATCTTATATATATTAACATTGCAAAAAAGTCTTTTAAAGCCATATTATACCAAATTACCCATAAATATATTTTCTTATATAAATTTATTTAACATGGTTTTATATTGAAAAGTAGTCGTAATTAATTTAAAAATTTATGATCACTGTGAGCTAAGGTGTATGAGCTTTATATATAGTATGGATAAAAAATTAGCGTTCTCTTAAAAAAAATCACATGTACATCGTAAATTATCAAGTAATTAACACAAAAATATATTGTTCAATATTGGCACTAGAATATAATTTTCATGCAAAAAAACAATACCCCAAGTGTATGTCACACAGAGAATCCGAGTCACTTACTCCCAGCTTGATACACCAACCGCGACAACTCTTTTATCCTCTTTTTAGAATCTTATAACTGGCCAATTCAATTAGCAATCAAGTTAAACTCCTCCTTTTTCTCTCCTCAGTTTCAAAGGCAAGAAATCGAGACACAGATTTCATTTTTTTGCTTCTCCAAGCTCGCTCAGCTCCGCAAGATCTGTGCGTGCTCGGTTCTTATATATAATGACGGAACACGCCGGCGCCGGAGTTCATGATCCTCTGATCGGCCGGGAACGAGACATCGGTAATATCACGAACTACAGAGAGTTCGTCCGAGAAACGGTGTTGGAGAACAAGAAGCTATGGTACCTAGCCGGACCGGCGATCTTCACGTCGATCGCACAGTACTCGTTGGGAGGGATCACGCTAGTGTTCGTCGGTCATCTTACGACGCTGGAGCTCGATGCTGTGTCCACGGAGAACATAGTTATCGCTGGCCTCGCTTTCGGTGTCATGGTACGTATACGCGCGTATAGAGTACTGTTCTTCATCTTCTTCATCTGGTTTACAATACACGGTTTTTGAACTTCGTAATCAGATCTTTTACTTCTGCCAAACTTCGATCGAGTATGTAGGGTTACTATGATATATTAGTACTATTAAGCTTCTTATTAATGATTTGCAATGCCTGCTATATATCCACTTCATTTGTTCTTGTGATTTCGGACAAAGAATATTGTTAGCAACGCAAAATCCAAAAAAAAAAAAAAAAAAAAAGGTGAATTTTTACAAAAAAAAAAGAAAAAATAATAATAATTCTCACAATTGTTTGATTGTGTATCAATTTTTTTTTCCCTTTCATATAATGTGAAAAATAAGAAGTTCTTCTCACCTTTACAGGTGAGAGAATGTTTTTAAAAATAATAAGCGTATTTTTTAAAATGAACAACATTTTTATTTTTAATTAATTTAAGGAAAAGTTTCTTACAAGAAAATAATAAGTGTATATGATCTTAGCGCACACTTTTATAATGTATGTTGAATATCCTCGAATTATGTATTGAGCATGCTTTTAAGGACATCTTATCTACTTAATTTATGTGTTAAAAATAGGTGCTAAAAATATTAATAAATAGGATGCATAGTTATTTAATATTTTTACATTAGTTATTTATGTTTAGCTCATGTTACACTTGTATTGTAACCTTGGTTAAAATAGCCTTGAGAAAAAATTCACAAATCTGATGCCACATCAAATTTGTGAGAAATGGTGTGTAGTTTTCAAGTCATATAACATTATTCTATGAAATTATAAGTTATTTTCTTGACTAATATATTGGTCAATAAATTGACCTCTCCGTTGACCTAACTTATGATCGACATTTTAATTGATTTATTGACCAAGTAATAATTAATTAATCCATAATTATTCAAATGATCATATTTATGTTAGGGAAACACTAATCTAACTACAAAAAAATATAATTACACATTCATGTTCATTAGATGTGTATATTATATACATTTCAAAATGTGTAACAAATAATTCAATGAATATGAATGTGTAGTTGCATTGTAGTTGTAGTTTTTTTTAATTAGAGCAGCTGTCTCCATTTTTTCTAATAGTTCAATTTGGGTGATTCAAAAGCCAATTGAGAGAGAATAAATAATCCACACAAACCAATATCCTTAATCACTTTTAGGTCATCATTGCTGATTAATTTGTTCCTAAATAATATACTAAGAGGACAAATTTATCTCTTTTTTTTTTTTTTTCCAATGAGATAAGATGAGAAGGTGTAACAATATCAAATAAATTTACAAAAGGTGAAGACAACTGCTCCGATGTCATGAAGCAAAAAATTTCAGACAGTATCTTCTCACCTGATTTCCTTATCTTACTTTTTATCTTTTGTATATATATACATATTTATAATATGCACAAAAAACAAAGGGTCGTCATCAAGTCACCCAATATTCAATTATAATCATATTACAAGTTTGTCGATGAGAGGACAAACGTATAATAAAACATTAGTTATTCTTTTATTAGAAAGATCAGATGCATGTGCAAATAAGAACCATGATTTTATACTTGTTCTATATGTACGTGATGGACTCATTTGTTTGTGGTTAAAGATTAAACATATTCATTCTTTGTATAGCAATATTTACAATCAGGTAAAATTGAGAATATCTTCTAAACTTAATAAATTAATTAGTTTTGATGCATAAGCAGATTAAGTAATGAAAATTATTTGGCTTTGTAGTTGGGAATGGGAAGCGCGCTTGAAACGCTATGTGGACAAGCCTTTGGAGCAAAGCAAGTACACATGTTGGGCGTGTACATGCAACGTTCTTGGGTGATCCTAAACATTACCTGTTTAGTCCTCTTGCCAGTCTACATCTGGACAACCCCGATACTCCGGTTCTTCGGGCAGGACAGAGAGATCGCTGAACTTGCCGGCAAATTCTCACTCTACATGATTCCGCAACTGTTCTCCTACGCCTTCAATTTCCCGTTGCAGAAGTTCTTGCAGGCACAAAGCAAGGTGATGGCCATGGCATGGGTGTCTGGACTGGCTCTTGTGTTTCATGTGTTCTTGACCTGGCTTTTTATAGTTCGGTTTGGTATGGGGCTGCTTGGTGCAGCTGCTGCTCTGAACATATCATGGTGGATTGTGGTTTTGGGTCAGTTTGGTTATGTGGCTATGGGGTACTGCCCTGGTGCTTGGACTGGTTTTACTTGGAGCGCCTTCCATGACTTGGGTGCTTTTGCTAGGCTCTCAATTGCTTCAGCCATTATGTTGTGGTATGCATGTCATCTTATCTTTTCTTTATACATATTTTATACTATACATATATACATTCATACATACATATACATACATATATATATATATAGCGAATAGCGGACACAGGACTCAGATAACAAATATTACCCTAGGGGGCTCGAGCACAAAAGTACGCCACTTGAGTTATTAAATAGTTAAATTACTAATTATTATTTTTAATAGGAAAACTAACTTTTAAAATAAAAGATAAATGAATGAATTTATCTAATTTTTAGTATTACAAGTAGTATAAAATTTTAAATATGATAATATAATATGGTTTTTGTGATTGAAAATAATTATATATAATTCATATTTATGAAATTACCCACTTACCTGATGATAATTTCACCATTCTGCAGCCTTGAGCTCTGGTATCTCACGCTTCTTGTTGTTTTAGCTGGCAGCCTGAAGAATGCCCAAATAGCCGTAGCTGCTCTATCCATCTGGTAATTAAGCTTGCTAATATAATTATTCTAGATGTTTATGATGATCACTTGCGGTTTATTAATTTAAGAAAAATACAGAGACTGTACACAAATTAACATGTATGCAAGCTGATGACAACAATATCATTCATGGCATGCAGTGTCAACCTCCATGGATGGGAACTCATGATATTTTTAGGATTCAATGCAGCAATCAGGTAATTAATTAACTTGAGAAATATTTTTAGGACCCAAAAATTATGTTCAAAATCATATCAATGTTGTTGTGTTGTATGGTGATTGGTGAGTGTTTTCTTTTTATTTTTTCTCTCTTACGATGTGGTAATGTGGCGTAGTGCCACATTAGCTTGATATATCTTTGAGTAATGTATTTTGGATTGTTTTGACACTTCTCATGAATTAACTTATCATAATTAAGTTCTATATTAGATGGGAAAAAAGATTGTTAAAATGACCCAAGATATGTACCACGTCACCACATCATAAGAAAAAAAAAAAAAAAAACATCCTCTAATCACTATGCATCATATCAACATGGGTTGGTTTTGAGTATAATTTTCGGGTCATAAAAATATTTCTCAAAAGAAAACTTATACTGATATAGTATATTAATTTTATATATGAACTGGTATTGTGATTGCAGTGTGAGGATCTCAAATGAACTGGGAGCAGGAAGGCCAAAGGCAGCCAAGTTCTCCATATTAGTGGTGGTATTATCATCAGCACTAATTGGCCTGATATTCCTTGCCCTTTTCTTGGCTCTTAGAAACGTATATGCCATTCCTTTCACCAACAGTCCTGAGGTTGCTCGTGTCGTCTCCAACCTTGCTGTTATCTTCTCCTTCACCTTACTACTTAACAGTGTTCAACCGGTTCTAACAGGTAACTTATTAATTAAGAAGCTAAAAATGATTAAATTAACGCACCATGCATGTTCATTTTACTGAATACATATATGCGTGCACTGTCTTCATATACGTGTTTGATTTAGATTGTAAAATTTGTGGTCATCGTATGTATGTATATATGCATACAGGTGTGGCAGTAGGAGCTGGCTGGCAGTGGCTGGTGGCGTATGTTAATATTGGATGTTATTATGTGGTGGGTGTACCATTGGGGTTCTATTTTGGCTCTCAATTGAACATGGGTGTGAAGGTAAATATAATCTCAATCTCTTAAGAGCATTATTTCTAGTTAGCTTTTAGATGGAGCAGCATTAATTACTCATAACTTATGCTAGTGTGCATGCATGTGCGATACACATAAAAAATTTAAAATGGTAAAACAGAGAAATCTCATTTAAAATGAGCTTAAAAGTAGAAGTCGTTTTGGTAAGTAAAATTTTTTGAGCAATGCTCGATGGATTGAGATTAACACACCAAGTACTATAAATTATTGTCATATCAGATTTTAGCATTAATTCAGTAATACAACATACTTTTCAAGAAAACTACAAATGTTATGTGTCTGTAGCAAATTGTGTGTTGATTTCAATCTTCATAGCATTTTTCAAAATTTATTGAGTTAAAATAAAATATAGTTCATATATATGTGGTTTATATGATTAATTATGGTAAAACGAGTGTACAAAGTCGTCTACGGTCTACCTTCAAGTATTTGTAACTACTGAGTAGTACTACATTGACACCTAAAATATAATACATCATATTTGTCCATCATTAGATTGTCTCGAATAATGTGCTAATTCATGATTTGTGGCTATTCAATGGTATTTAATTACCGTAATTAATGATTATTATAAATTCTTTTGATGATGATATTACAGGGAATATGGAGTGGAATGCTTACTGGGTTGGCTTTGCAAACCTTGATCCTTGCCACCATCACTTTTAGCACAAACTGGAACAAAGAGGTTTCTCTCTCAGCTCTCTACCCCTTTCTCTTAAATGGGTATCATGATACACACTCACATCTGAATCTGATGTTCTTATGTTCCCTTTCTACAGGCTGCACTTGCAAAGTCTCGAATAAAAAGATGGGGAGGTTCAGTTGATACTCCAGTTTCGTGAAATTCGGATGGAAAGGCCGTTCTTAATTAATCAACTTGGGTAATGCTAGGCTTTAAGAAGGTGAAACTTTTAAACTTTGATTTTTACCTACAACTTTTTATTATTATTATTACTTTTATTTAAAATAAAATATAATGTTAACAATTAATTGTATAATCAATTCTAATACCAAATCACATTCTCAACAAGATACTAGACCCCTTCCTAATCTATTTTACCAACAATTTAATTTGTGGCCAAAACAATCTTATTTCTTGTAGCGATGAAAACTTATATAGTTATGGAACTTCAAAATATAGGAGTTGGTGGGAAAATTTTGCAAACCCAAGTAATTATCCAACATAGGTACAAGATCAAATCAATAATCATCATCGATCCCCTCTGTATCCTCCGCTATTTAGCCATGACCCTTTGGTATGGAATCCTTGTAGTAGAGGACTTTGGAGTATACTTGAGAAATGTTCACGCACCTGAGATATTTCTCAAGTACACTTACGGAGTCCCCAAGGTATATTCCTTTAATATATATAATATCTCACTTTGCAGGATTAGCTTGTAATTAATATACACCGTATATGCCAAATTATATTTGAGTTGACGTGATAATATATTATATCACAATATTATAAGAGAGAAAAAATAAAAAAAGAAACATCTATTACTTACTATACTTCATATCAACATGGATATGATTTTAAATAAAATTTTTAGGTCGTAAAATCGAATTTGATTATATGATAGTATTGCCAAGATTCATTAATTACTCTTAGATGGTTAATTTGTGCGAGTAACTGGAAATTACTTTTTTGGTATTTTTTTTGGCTTTGCAGGATTATTTTTAATAAATGCAGTTTAAAATTGTGTGATAAGGTGGGCAGTCATCAGTGGAAGTTGTTAGGCCCTGGAGATACAACAGCAATCCGTGCAGCTCTCCGTTAATGTTTCATCCTTAACTGAGAAATGTTATATATAATTAGTCGGATACATGGTTTCTCTTCTTCGAGTTGCCTTGTACTTGAAAACGGACTTATCATACGTACATGAATAAAAGGGTCATGAAAAATCTATCAGAAAACGAAAATTCATCTGATATTGGTATATACTGTAGTGTGTGGTTTGTAATTTAAAAATAATAATACAATTCAAAAATATCAATTTTTTTTTTAAAAAAAGTTATATATATATATATATTATCTTGAAAACTAGTTATTTTCTGGATAGAACCTTTTGAAACAATTTTCAAGTTTGACTAATTAAACACGTTTTTCTGTATTACATATTTTATGATACACACGATGGGAAAACACAATCCTGAACAACATTTTTTATATTATATTATATGACAGTGTATGATGTAATCACCTTTGACCATTTAAAAAAAAGTTTTTTCTTTGTTATATATAAATATACGTACATCAACATTAATTGAGAATTGCGTTAAAAAATATGATTGCTCTAGCATTACTCAAAATTATATTTGTACTGCGAACCAAATGATAATTTTAATGGGCATATGTAGAAAGAAAAGTATACTTGGTTAAATAATTTTCGGTTAATGTACGTATCTACGTTTTACTTAATATTTTGGTATTTTAATAAAAAAAAACCCTAGTGTTTACTTAAGTTCAATAATATTAATCATTATTGTTGGACCCAGTTATCGGTGTATTGATTTGATTGTCACACCATCAGCCACGTCACCCACGCTAGTCATTTGATGATGACATCTGCTCGGTAAATGAGGATACCGACCACCTAGTGAAGCATACCAACTTTAAAGAAAGGTAAATGACCGATCAATAGCTAACTCGGCTCCAGCTTACATTGCCGAGCATGCATCATGATACCAACCAGGGAGAAGCTGTGTTGGCCAATCTATACAACAATAAGCCGTTCCCTTGAGATATCCATGTGAATTTTCCATTCGACGTGGATAAGGACCATACGAGATCCACTTCGATAAATTTGGGATTCCACACCTTATCCAACTATGATAACGTTACAAACCTTTCCCAGTCCAATTAGGAGATTGTTTATCTCTTCTAATTCGAGTACAACAGTCATACTATGGCTTAGGACCCTATTCTCTAAAAAAACCATCACCCCTAAGGAGAAAGTTATTTTATTTTCTACCCAATTCAACATTATTAACTTCACAGAGTTCTGAATTGATTTAGGCATCAGAAAATTTTTAAGCGGCAGCACACCGATATTTTTCATAATAGTCAATTCTTCTCATTTTTTTTTCCCTCTCAGCCTTTTAGGTCAAAAGTCTCGGGCAATCTATGTGGGTTTTACCTTAGCACATCCCCTCTATCTCATCATCCACTAGTATTAGTCAAATCTTGTATCAACAATTATTATTAATTATTTATTCATAACTAATGTTTGAAATATTAAAGTCCTTTAAAAATCTAGTTTTAAAATTTTGAAAAACGCACAAAAGAAAATAACAAGTACATTTTACGTAATAAAAAAAAAATTTAATTAAAAAAAAAGCTTAGTAAAAAATTAAATATTTTTAAAGTGAACCAACATTTATCAAACATGCCAAAAAAATACAATTACAAAAAAATAAAAATAAAAAATCATTCGTAATTTCTAATCTACCTTCCAACCATACACACGTTATATATTACGTAGAGTAAGTTCATTATCACCAAGATTTTGAGTAAAAATTTGGACAAATCAATTACATTTAAATATTTACCTTTTCAGATGAGCGGTAAATGGAGGGAAAGGAAAGGCGGACTTTTGCAATCAAAATCTCTCATCAAAATGATAAAATCCTTTAAAAGAAAAGAAAGAAAGAAAACTCCACGTGTCACAATCTCACTTGTCATCCAATCGATCAAGTTTACTTAGTGGGCCCACGAAACAACTCTCCACGTGGCGTCCCCTTAAGAGGGAGAAACGAGAAATCAGAAATTTGTAAAAAAGAAAAAAAAAAGCGCGGAAGATCCCGCCGTAGGTAGGCCCGGGAAAAACAATAGTTTCGTTAAAATCATAGTTTTATTATTATTATTTTAACGAAATCCGAAATTTTTTTCCCGAAATTTCAAAATTCGAGAAAAAACCACCCGAAACGAAACCAAACTCCAAACCCTCCGAAACGAAAAAAGAAAGCCCCCAAAAAAACGCTTGAAATTAAACGAAAACAAACGTTACGAATCAAAATCGCGCGCTCTTACGACTTTCGAATCCCAAAGTCGCGGCATTTGCTGCTCACTCAACTGTAAAAAGGGCACGCAGCCTTCGCTCACTCTCATTCCTCTGCATCTCCACTTCTTCTTCTTGCTGTTGTCGCAAGAAGCAGAAGAATCGAATTTGCGATAATGGGTGAGCAGGAGAATTGCACGAGACTGACACGAGCGGCGAAGAGGAGGACAATGGAGGCAGAGCAGCAGCAGCAGCAGTCTTTGCCTAATAAGAGGCGGGTGGTGCTGGGGGAGCTAACCAACGTAGCGAATGTTGTTGCTGAGAATCGGAGTGTGGAACAGAAAGCAAGACCCAAATCGAGGAAGGAGCAGCAGCAGAAGAAGAAGAGGAAGGAGGTGGTGGCGGTTTTGGAGAAAGATGTTGAAGATGTTGATGCCAATACGGGTGATCCTCAGTTGTGTGGTCCCTACGCTTCTGATATCTACGCCTATCTTCACTCCATGGAGGTATTATTGGGTCTTTGATCTTTGATCATTTCGTCTGCCTTTTTTGATTTTGATTTGATTATTATTATTTGTTTTTGGAGATCTGGGTTTTTTTTTGGGGGTTTTGTGTTTGGTTTGTGAATTTGGTGCTGCATCCAAAAATCCAAAGAAAAAGGGTTTAGTTAGTCAGAATGGAAAAATTTCCAGGATTTATCCTAGGAAAGAAGCTGTCTTCTGATGCATTTGGTTTGCTAAAAAATGAATTTTTTTTATCATTTTTCTGAAAGCAGGTTGTTTACTTTGTAAAATTCTTGAAAGCTGTTTTCAGATACAACTAATCAGCACTGATTTCTTTGTTTTTAGGTTTTTGGATATAGAAAATTGCATCTGAATCATGAACCAAATGTAGTGTCCTGAATTTCATTTTAGGATTGTATCCATGTTTTTGGATCACAAACCAAGTGCTTGTTTCTTGTTCAGAGGACTTGGGGTTTTTGAGGAGTTTTTGATGAAATGACATTTTTTGTTTTAGATGGAGGAGAAGAGGAGGCCACTTCCTGATTACATTGAGAAGATTCAGAAGGATGTGAATGCTAATATGAGGGGGATTTTGGTGGATTGGCTGGTTGAGGTTGCTGAGGAATACAAGATTGCTTCTGATACCCTTTACCTCACAGTTTCTTACATTGATAGATTCCTCTCTTCAAACACTCTCAATCGCCATAGGCTACAGCTTCTTGGTGTTTCTAGCATGCTCATTGCCTCGTATGTCTTCAAAATCTTGCATTTTTCATTCAATCCCTTATACTATTGTTCAATGTGCGAATTCATTAATCATTGACTCTCTTGTGATTCTTGATGTAGAAAATATGAAGAGATTAGCCCTCCTCATGTGGAAGATTTTTGCTATATTACAGATAATACTTACACTAAGGAAGAGGTGATTTTACTCATTTTTTTTTTTTTTGAATGTAATATATTGATTTTCCCTTGCTTTCTTTGTTATATGAACTTACTTTTTACTGGGTAAATTGTTAAAGATTGTTTTGGTGTGTGTTTTTGTTCAGGTGGTGAAGATGGAGACTGATATACTAAAGTTTCTGAGTTTTGAAATGGGCAATCCCACGATAAAGACTTTCCTTAGGAGGTTCACAAGAATTGCTCAAGAAAATTGCAAAGTAAGCACCTTTAGTTATTGGTTTTCTTCAATTTCTTAGTGGGTTCTTGTGGCTTTGGAGTGATGATTGATTGAATGTGTTTGTTTACAGTCACCCAATTTGCAATTTGAGTTTTTGGGTTGTTACCTTGCGGAGTTGAGTTTATTGGATTATGCTTGTGTTCGGTTCTTGCCTTCTTTGGTTGCTGCTTCAGTCATTTTCCTCGCCAACTTCACGATCCAACCAAAGATGCATCCTTGGGTAAGAAGCTAAGAGCCTTGTTTTGTTAAAATTGTAACTGGTCATGTTTTGCCAGTAGAGTAATCTTATTGTGCATTTCTGCAGACTATTGCCCTCCAGCAACAATCAGGTTATAAACCCTCCGATTTGAAGAACTGTGTCCTTCTCGTACAAGAGTTGCAACTGAGCAGGCGAGGCAGCAGTATGATGGCAATAAGAGATAAATACAAGCAGCATAAGGTTTGGATTCTGTCCTTGATGATGCTTTATTTTGAAACTTGGAGGATAATTTTGCAGAAAAACTGATGTTTTGATAATGGGTCTTTTTGGAAACAGTTCAAGTGTGTGTCAACATTGACTTCTCTTCCAGAGATTCCTGCCAACTATTTTGAAGATGTTAAATGAAGATTGATTGTAAATTTGCTGTAAATTTTGCTGATAAAATTGGATTGAAGCTGAACTGAAGAACTTGAAATTTGGGTGGTAATTATTGATTGAAGACTATTCTTACTACGGAAATCTATTGGGTTTTGCTAGTCCATCTTGCTTGATGGAAGACTGACACAAAAAATGGCTTACTTGTTCATAGCTGGAAAGCTTCAATGCTGGTAACTGGAAATTGGTTGAGAGCGGTCTGAAACATATTTCATTAGTGCATGGTTTGCTTTTTTTCTCGAGCAAGTGTAGCTGTGGATTGACAAGGCATTCTACTTCTGAAGAAGAATCCTTTGATCATTTTTGGGGTTGGATACATAGATAGATCTTGTTCATAGATAAATTTGGTACTTGTCTCCTGACTTTTCCCTGATTAGATGCTTTAGGAACAATAGCTAACATCAAATGCTAGATTGTCTTTTCTTAATCAAAATGTAAGGCTTGCGAAGTTCTTATAAATGACTTCTTGGCAATAAGGATTTTGATGTTTTACGGATTAATATGATATGTTTGTCTCAAATACTCTCTTTCTCTCTCTCAAACTTCGATCTTTTTGTTGTTTAAATGGTAGCAGGTATTGATACATGGTACTTGAACTTGGAATCATTGCTTCTATGGTTAAAAAGTCTTGGCTTGACAAGCATGAACATATGCAGATTTGATTCTTATGTACAATTATTTCATTAAGAGAGATTTGAAAGTTGGTAGCTTGACCCCCTTCCCAGTTCAGCCTTGCCTTTCTTCATCTACATGACAATACCAGCCTCTCTATAGAGGCCTATGTTTGTCTACTAGATAGTGGGGTGATATTGCACTTAGTCCAGATATTGATATGCTTCTGAACATATATGCATGATTTGGAATGTTATTCTTCAATAGGGCCTCTTTGCAATGTACTAATGAAATCTTGTGTAATCCTGCTTATCTAGCTCACAACAAGTGCATCATATTGTTGATGATAACTTGATAGAGCCCAACAATGTATATTAAGTTATCCTCAACGTTTCTCCTTACGTGCAGCTCCATCCTCTATGTAGAGTTAAAAAAGAGATAGAAGAAGAGATATTAATTATGCAAATTAGGGAATATGCAAATGTTAATGACAAGATTTGAATTCAAGACTTCTTGCAAAATTAAAGCTTTGATGCTATGTTAGAAATCACTCAATTCAACAACTATAGCTAATAGATCAAGTGGTTTCTAACACGTATAACCATGTTGAATGTCTTCTTTAACCATTGAACTTTGAACGTGGGTCTACTTTTAGAGGACTTACATGTTAGACCCAAGTTTCCTTGTCCTTAATAACCTCTGTTCTCCTAAGACGCACTTGGCCTGCAAAATTTGTTGTTTAGAAGTTCAAGTAGGTGGGAACTGGCACAACACCAGATAGTTGTGAATGAGCATTCTCATTCTGTAAGCTTATTTTAGGATGATGTCTACTAGCTAGAGAGACATCAGATGAATAAAGAGATTGACCCAGCTTACTGCTTTGATACTTATAATTTATGTTGATGGTCATTTCATTTCACTTGTTGAAATTAATTTTTTCATCTTCAAGATAAGGAGACCACATCATTTCTGAAAGAAATCATCTATTCATCTTCTTTGGGATTGAAGTGATGCACGATGTGATCAACACAATAAATATGCATAACATGCACCCATCATCAACATTACAAGATCAATTCAGGCTACAACAAAGGCAAAGGCTGTTTCTACCCTTACTTGCTAAAAAGCAAGGAGGCAGAAAACCCACAAAAGGTTTGGGCTCAAACAAAAGTACCACCCTCGCCAGAAGTGGTTAAGTACCAATTTTTATGTATCTTTATTTTTTAAAATATTAGTATCCTTGTAGCTGCAATTATTTGTAGATGTAAGGGTATTCACAGTTTAAACTAAAATCAAAAGACTAAATGGAATCATTACCATTTGTTTATTTTTTATTTGTATTTTATGAAGTTATGTTGATTTTCGTTTCAAAAACTTAGGCTTTATTTGGTTAGGTACCTGAAAACAGTTTCCCATTTTCATGGTACCCAAACCACTGGAAAACTTGTTAGTCATTTTTTAAGTTTTCTTCTTTTTGTAAAGAAAAGAGTGAAAAGAAAATTTTGAATTCTACTCTACCAAACATGTTTTTATACATTGTTTTGATCTTTTACTATTTTTTCAAGTGAGAAACCAAACACAACATTAAGAATCAATAAACCCAATTCAATTCATGCCAGAAAAAAAAATAAAAAAATAAAAAATCCAGTTCAATATTTGGTACGAGACCCTTCTAAACTGACTGAATTGAAGAGGAATTAAAATGTAAAAATAAAGTTTTATTTATTTATATTTTTAAAATCATTTGATTTATGTTTAGATATAAATAAGCTCATTAATACAATTTTACGTATAATACATAGTTGTTAGGCTGGAATTCAATAAATATAAACTAATAAAGTGATTAGTACACACTAAAATTTATTTAAATTACATCACCTTAACATGCCATTGAGATAATTCAAAAGTGTTTTAAGTTATTTATTAAAATTTGTGTTATAAAAGCACACGTTAAGCAACTGTACGCACCGGTGTATATTAGCAAAGGTCCATTTAGTGAAAGAGTTGCAGCAGAAATCGAAACCGGTGGAGTCGAGAGAATCGATCGATAATGGAGACAGAAAGCGAAGAAATCGCGCTTAAGGCCGCAGGGGCGGAGCTGCTGCTCGACGGACGGCGCGGTGTGCGCATTGATGGTTGGGAGATCGAGTCGCGCAATCGTTACATACTCAACTCTGCAAATCTTCAACAGTAAGCTTCTTTGGCTTTTCAATCTGTGTTTCTTCTTCGTTTCTTGAACTGTAATTTGAGCGAAAAGAGTTGAATTGTTGATGCCAGATGGGAGCAGAAGCTTCAGACATGTCATCTTCCTGAGATGGTGTTTGGAGAGAGTAGTTTGGTTCTGTTCCACGCAAAAACTGGAATTAAACTGCATTTCAATGCGTTTGATGCCCTAGTTGGATGGAAGCAGGAAGCTTTACCGCCGGTTGAAGTCCCCGCTGCGGCGAAATGGAAGTTTAGGAGGTAAAATTAGGAGATTCATACTTGGAGTCCATTAAAGTATTGTAGAATTTCTATGTTAGGAGTTATAGGCATTTTCCTTGGTTCTATTTTGTTGTGCATTTAGTGTTTTAGGGATTTATGCATGATTCGATGGTGGTAACTAGATTTTGTGATGCTGAGACAAGATTATTAGTTTCTATTCTCTGTCAAGTCTAAATTTTTTGAAATATGGTATGTAATGCATATGATACACAATGTCGGTCTCGTCCTTCTTTCGTGCTGCCTCTCTATCTTTATTTACTTTAACAAGTACAAAGATCAAAATTTATATAGTGTTAGTTGAGCACTGTAATAGAAATGATGGAGCAGTTAAGGTTGGTGGCCAAGAGACAATCCAAAGTGATCAATTCTGTTATATTGGATTTGTTGTCCATAAGGTAGGATGTTACCTTGTTCATAGATTTGGAGCTAGGTGGATGAAATGGGAAGGTGCTGTTGGATTTTGTATGATAGATAAAGATTATTTTGGAGGTAACTTTATAAGAAGGATAAAGACCATTTGTGCTTTACAGATGATAACTACTGAGACAACCAAGAAGAGACAACACATATGTACGATGAGTATGGTTCAGAAAGATGAGTGATAACTATAGTAGATCGTTACAAGAACTTAGAGGTAGTAAGCATTGTTGATGATTTGAGGGGAAGTTGGTTGAACTGTTGAAGTGGTGTGAACTAGTGAGCGGAAGGTTTGTGTGGTAGGTCAAGAGAAGGAATAACTTGAGTGGTGCAAGTTGGAGTTTTAGGAATTTGGGAGAGTAAGATGAAGGTTAAAGTTGTCTTGGGTTGAACTAATATGGAAAAAAAATATTGGCTTTGAATTAATATTCAATGAATGCCTTTATAAAGTGATGAATTGTGGAGAGGTTCATACCGCTTGGGACAAGGCTTCAAGTTATTCTTATGATATTTTAATCGTGGTGCGAAAATGGTTCACTGAAACTAGACCTAGCAATTTAAACACATGATTCACATTTCGCAACTTAGGGGCATGGCTACTTTTTGTTGATCAAACAGATTATGTATGTGGAGCATTGGAAGCAGCTTGAGGCAATAATGAAAGAAAAATTGGAGCAACAAGAATGAGTTGAGAAATTGCGCAAGGAAATAAAGATTTTCAAAATCTATGGGTGGACTCAAAAGTATCCTTATTGTGGAACTGGCATGCCAAATTTTAGCAAAGTTCCAATGTGGCTTTGGTTTGTCATGCAAAGACTTGAGAATTGAGACTATGCAGTGACAGACGGCTGCAGTCTATACCATGATTGAAGGTTATTAGTTCAACTTTTCACAAAGAATTTCTCATTTGTGGCCACGGTTTCAATTAATTGGGATCAGCAAGAAGAATTCAGAGCAGCTGGAGATGCTGAGCCTTAATCAAGCTTGTTACTAGTACAAAGAAGAGAAGAAATACGATATTAGACAATAGGTTTAGATTGTATTGTGGCAGGTACGAGTCATATGGTTGCATTTGTAGCTACTCCAGAATTTTGATGACTTCTTCTCAATAGGGAATTTCGGAAGCTGAAATTTTTTTGTTTGAGATTTTGGAAGCTTATGTTCTTGAGGAATTACATGTGCTGAAATTTCCTATATATGATGAAATAGTTGATCAGCGAGGGAGTTTCTTACTTAGCAGCAGGTGATAGTTCTGAGAAGGAATCTTTGTTTCTGCTCAAAAAAAATCTTTGTTTCTGCTCAAAAAAAAGAAAAAAGAAAAAAAAAAAAGATAGTTCTGAGAAGGAAGTGGGCCAAGTGGCTTTCTAATATATAGGTTGTTCTGGAATGGCCTGCAAGGTAGTATTTTGTCTGCTTTGCTCATGCTAAAAATTTGTGAGGAGGTAAAATTGCCAGCATTCCAAATAAGGAAGTATTACCGCATCCTGCTTACTTCCTTTGATAACACTACAAACTTGATTAATCATGGCCATTATCACTCATTTGGCCTTTTTTTGTGTAAGTCCTACGTTTTGCAAATTGTACATAGTGATGTTTTTTGTGTGTACATCAGCTGATATTTAATCCATTGTTTGATATTTTGTTTCTTGAATAATTTATTATGAAAATGACTGGCTCTCATGTATAACATTTTATTTTGAATTTGCAGCAAACCTTCCCAGCAGGTGGTACTTGACTATGATTATACATTCACAACTCCATATTGTGGAAGTGAAACCATTGAAACAATCAACAAGGTTTCTCCTTCCTCTCTCTCTCTATATATATATTTAGAGTTATTTTTCTTAAAATCAAGATTCTGTTTAATCTATGGAATTTTTTTGTCTGAATAAAATTTCCTTTTTCATTCAATTTGGGTTGGCCTAAAAAAATGGTCCTCTTTTGTTAGTTTCCTATTGCATCTTTCTACTGTCATTTTTTAACTCTTCATGATCAGTATGGAACTGGGAACATCTTATAGGAGGCAAGCAGTAGTCTGTGTTGGGAGGATTGCACGGAGCAAATTGATTTGGTTGCATTGGCATCCAAGGAGCCCATTCTCTTCTATGATGAGGTTGGCACTTTAGAAATAACTGAGGTTGGAGGGACAATTTGAGTTTATTTTCTATTCTAATCAACTCCCGAGCTTACCTATTTGCAATTCAATAGGTAGTTTTATATGAAGATGAATTAGCAGATAATGGGGTGTCGCTTCTAACTGTGAAAGTGGTGAGTCTTAAATTAGTAACAATTTTTCCTTGTGTGTATCAGATCTTCATCTCCTCACAAATATGTGGGTTATTAGACATAACTTTGGCTTCTATTATTTCTTCTTTCAGAGAGTCATGCCAAGTTGTTGGTTTCTTCTGCTGCGTTTCTGGGTTAGTCTTCCAGCCTTCCAATTTCTTCCAGAATTTTAGGCACTCAAATCACTCCTTATTCAGTGTCATTTGATTAAAAGGCCTAAATCTGGCCTGATGTGCATTGAACTGACAAAACTAAATTTATGTATCGTGAATATTTTTTTCCCATTTCCTATTTTTTTTTACTGATTTCCTTTTTCAAGGCATTGATCAATTTCCTTTTGCAGCTTAGGGTTGATGGAGTACTCATGAGATTAAGAGACACTCGAATGTATTGCAAGTTTGGAGACAAAGCCAATCCTATCATTCTTCGAGAATGCTGCTGGAGAGAAGCCTCTTTTCAATCTTTGTCTGCAGTGAGTACATTACTCTTTTTATTATCTTTTGATGCATGTCGGGTGTTAACTTGAGATGGTGAATTGCATGTTGCTTTTTGTGTATTTGTGTCCATGACATTATTTCTGCTTCTTTCTCCTTTGGGTGGTCAATGGAAGAAGGTTTTAATGGTAGGTTCAACCTAAAAGGGATGGGGTTACATTATATATGTTAGCTATATATTCTTTTTTGCTTGAATAAACAAGCACCTTAGGTTCTCCTCTTCTGGTTTCATATTATGGAAATGAGAAAGATATTTTCTCATGGGTCATTGGTTTTAGAGAGCTTCTTAGCTTTGGACATGAGGACTAAGGTTAAATTAAGGACAACATTATCAGGAAATCTCAAAAGATTAGGTAATTATTTGTGTCAACAACTGCCCCCTAGCATGCATCCACCCCCTAGCATGCATCCATGACATGCTAACATGGTGTCATAGGAATTCGTGGAGGTGCTGATGTATTTTGCACTTGGTTTGGAGAGGTATTACTCCTGTTGTCAAATTTAGGAACTTTTTCCCCTGTTTTAGATAGCTAATTACGTGAAACTTTGTCATTGAGGATTACGATACGTGAAACATCAAACATATATTTTTCTTATGAAATCTTCAACAACTCCAAAACTTCTTATATCTCATCTTAAATTTTACAATCATCACTGTGCTGTAAGTTAACCACTATGCTAAGTCTACCATGACCACTTCTGCAGTCTCTCCCTGTCAAGTGTCTAACACCTTTTCTACTACCATCAATACCAATGCCACAACTCCACCACCCACTGCCTGTCCATCATTGCCTTTCCCTTAATTTCATCACCAGCCCTCTATCACCCCTACATCTCCAATCACCACCCCCTGCTGTACGGTTCTATCAAACATGATTTTGCTGGTGCTATTCCATTCTCGAGAATTATTTTAATTAGTCAATTCCCTAATACAACATAACACCTTATTCCAATATTTTGGGATTGGCCATTCATATTTAGTTCTGTAGTTGGATTCTTTTATGCATCATGTATTTTTATAGGATGAGGACTCCAATATCTTTCTCACAGTTGTTACCACAATTAGTTTTTTTTTTTTTCCTTTCATTTTTTGGCCTTAAACTTGTATCTTATTGCTCATCTCACTCCTTACAAATGTAGTATAGGTTGCTGTTTGACCACCTCAGCTTCACCTACTTGAATCTCTAATTGGTCATTTTCGAGATTCACAATTAGATGAATATATTGCATTAAAACCTTATTCAGTCATTGGTTGTATAATTATAGTCGATTCTTCCTACTCAGCAACTAGAAGAGGAGCTTGGTCTTGCTCATGCTGCCATTCAATCCCACAATGCTCTTTATTGCAATTATTAATTATCTATCTACTATGTAATGGCAAGCATGACAGGAGAAACAAGGTAAGCACATAAACAATTATTTAATTCATTCAACTGTCTTCTAGATTACAACTAATCTTGTATTTATAGAAAATACTCACCTAAACTAGGAAACTTGATCTAATTGAACTTAATTACCTAATTGTTCTCAAGTGGGACTTCTACTTAAAGTAAAATACTAAATAAAAGGAAATAAACTTAACAAGGAAATAAAATGACATCCTAATTAATCACAATTTCCATGCGATGGTGTTGATAAATTTTGAGAAACAGAATAACACATGTTGTATTTGTATCATATGTGTGTTTGTCTCTAGTGGGAGATTGAGAAAGGGAACATTGCTCTGTGAACATTTAAGTTGAACCTATTGTTGACTAATGCTTTGATTGTCTTGTCAATTGGTACAGAAGGGATTCCCATCTGATTCGGCAGCATACGGTGACCCAAATCTCATCATTCAGCGACTCCCCATAGTCATGCATAAGACAGAGAAACTGAAGATCCCAGCAATATGTAACTAGGACTAAATGATCGATCATGTAAGAGTGGTGCCTTAATCTTTATGCAAGATAACCTGAATTGTGCCATATTTGTATCTATTTAGTATTCAATTTGAATATGTGAAATCTGCAGTTAGAATTTAGGGCTTATCAATTCATTGTGCAGTTACTTATTTAATCTGTTTTATAGGATTTACTCATCATTAGATTCACGACCTTTCTGAATAATTGGAGAGCAGAACCCCCTTCTTGAATGATTACATTAGTTGCATTAGGAAAGTAAGCAAAATGTTCATTATAGTATTTTACATATTTTAAAAATTACTAAATCTTCCCAAAAGATGTTCTTGATGGTACATTATTGAATCCATGCTTTGGATTCAATTGATCAACTCAATCCAACTTAACAAAGGCTTTTCCCATTTATATGGAGTTGGCTATAGGAATCTGAATTTTCCAAGTCACTCTGTCAAGGGTCAAATCTTCAGTTATATTACAAGCAAATATACCTTTCTTAATGATCTCCATTGATGGTCTTATTCTTTCTTTATCTTTAACAAATAGTCAAATGCCACTATTCCTATTGAGCTTATGTAATGATATTTGTGTATGTGTCTAAACATTAGTTGTTAAAATCTTGAATTGGAATCAAATTGTTATGAAGGTTGGTGGATCAAAATAGGATTCAAATTGATAAATCATAATAGTCAGATACATGATATGAGATTATGAATCATGTATGTATATGTACGGATCTTGGTTAAGAATTTTAAATTTATGAAATTATACTTTATAATTTTGTTGCTTGTCATTTTTTCCAAGTTAAAGTTTCAAATGTTTTGTAAGGATAATGTTGTTTATAAAAGAAATCATCCTCATAAAAGTTAAGTTCATTCTATTTTGTACCCTAATCAAATTATTTTCAACATTAAAACAAAAAATAGATACTTCATAAATGTTCATCTCCTATACCATCTTTTGCTAGGTTGTGAATGGTGGGATAAATTATTTCTGATTTTTTTTCCATATTGAAGAGCTTATCCTGATGAAAAAAAATTAGTTCATTCAATAATTTTTAACAAGGTTAAATGGTCTAAGGTCATACTATGAGTCCTGTTTAATGACTACATATTCTTTAGATTGACAAGTATAAAATTGATGGTACTTGAAATCTAACATATGCAATATATGCTTTTTCACTCTTTGTAGGAATAGTATCAATCATTAAACTTGGATTGTGAATCATAAGACTTTGCTATTTTTTTTTTTTACAATTCACTATAGGATGCGGAACCATTAGTGTTTATTCAAGGATTTAAATTATTTTTCTTTGAATTAAATTGTGAATCTTAAGATTCTTATATTTTCATTAGGATTTTGACAACCTTCGTCCAAACCATCTTAATTGGTTCTCTTTTATTTTACTTTCAATTGGAAGTATTCCTACTATTTCTTGGATGCATTATTATTTTGTCTTTAAATAATGTAAAATCTAACATAAGTGGATTGCTAGGCAAAATTAGAGGAATTTAAGCATGGAATGATAGTTGTTAATCTCCAAGGTTAGACTGGAAATGCATTAAGAAACCTGTCTTTTGAACCTTGACCAAATGAATGTCAGACTTCTGTGTTTGTAAGTTTGCCAACTTGGAACTGAAGAGATCTTCTTGTTTTTCAGGCTATGACCTATGGAACTGAAGAGATCTTCTTGTTTTTCAGGCTATGACCTACAGTAGCTTAACAGTTTTTCGAGTTTGTTATAATTGATTAGTAGGGTTCTTCCAATATGTCTACATATTGTAATCCAGCCAGGGATGGAATCAACAATTGAAGGTATCTTAGAGGGATTTTAGGTCCTAATTTTGTTAGATGAAAATTGCCTAAGTGGAGGTGAATCTCCTTTTTTTTTTGTTTTTTGATAGCTGAGGGTGTCCAAGCTTTGCCCATCTAAAGCGGGAGATGCCCCGAGTGGCCAGTAAATGGGGGAAGAGAGTTGATCCCTGGTCTCACTTCATGAAGTGCTGACCCAAGACCACCTTTGATTGAGCTGCCAATAGTGTTGACCTAACTGTGTGCAGTTCAAATTCTGAGACACTAAGCAGATATCGATATCGATCCAGTAGTAACTTATGAGGGTTTTAAGTCGGTTAGGTTAAAAAGCAAGGAGAAATCTAAAAAGGTAGGTTGAGGACAATAATTTACTTCTTTCTGAAAAGATTGTATACTTGTTGCAGGAGAGGGCTATATTTATCAAGTGAACAACTATTGCCACAAGTAGAAAGACAAGTGCCTTCTGAAAGCCTAAGGTGCATATTTTGATTTTCCTGAAAAATTTAGAACATGAAGGGCATTCTCTTTTAAGTGTCCCAAGGCACCCTGGGATGAAGTAGGAAGGCAATTTAACTGTATTTGGTTCCTGCATGTGTAGTGAGTAGTGAGCTATTGCCTGTTTATCTCTCAACTTTGTGTTTAAAACAATAATATGCACATGACTTGAACTTAGATTCTAGGTGTCTACTTTTGTTTGCCAACTCCAATTCTCATCATTAAATCACCAATATCCTAAACACTGCACATGGTTCTCTATGCTGATTATTGAGGCCAGCAATTGGCATGCACGCTGCACATTATTCTCAAAAAGAAAGAAAGAAGGAAAGTAGTACTAGAATTGGTTGATGTTTGTTTAAAACCAGTTGCTGTTTATATCTGATATAGATGAGCTGTTGCGTATTTTCTCTAGGATTACGTGTTGTTGCTGATTCCTTGATGTCCTATCATATTTCCTTTTGATTCATTTATTCATTGAAGTATAATTATTAGTAAGATCATGTGAGTTTGGCTGAAGGGGATTGAGGGAAAATTTTCAATTGATTAAGCTATAAGGTGCTAGTTTGAGATAAATAGAGGTGTACCTGTGAATTCCTAGTACCAGATCCAATAAAATTATTAAAGAGAAGGAATTTGAAGCATTCCATTAGTGGTGTAAACTTCAATATCTCTGTTGTTTGCATATCTAGTCAGCTTCTCAGCTTCTAATGTTTTGGGATTGAAAAACCATAAGATCAGACATGCATATAAAGAGAGCAACAGGAACATGAAGAAGAAATAAATAGATTGATGGATGAATTAAAGGCGGAGATCCAAATCAAGCTTTTGTGGTTCTGATGGCTGCTTTGGCAGTTGTTGAGTTACATGAAAGCTTCCTGGCCACATGGTGTCCATTGTTGTTTCTTCCAGCTGGAATGGTGTCCATGCCATCCCAAACCCAGAGTTTGAGTCACTAAACCTTGCAACCATAGCTGCCCCTTCTCTGCTTGGCTTTTGAACGAGTGAGTGAGAGTGAACACCCAGTGATCTAGCCATAGGATTGTTTAGTGGTAAACCCATCATGCTCATCATCCTCTGGGATTGATACCTTCTAACTGCTCCTCTCTCCCTCTTATGGGCATTCTGATGACCCCCTAATGCTTGTGAACTGAAGAACTTCCTCATGCAGAAGTTACACGAGAAAACCTTATCAGAAGCAGGTTTTGAGGGGGACTCGTATTCTGCGGCTGTTAATGGCTCAGTCCTGCCTAGGCTTAGATTTAACCACTCTTTCATATTATCAGCACCCACTGCTTCATCATCATTGCTGCTGGTTTTTGAATCAGCTTGAAGATTTCTGGCTGAC
The DNA here is from genome assembly GCA_035771175.1 of Paratinospora sagittata. NCBI lineage: Eukaryota > Viridiplantae > Streptophyta > Magnoliopsida > Ranunculales > Menispermaceae > Paratinospora > Paratinospora sagittata. The sequence goes on from CM069594.1 coordinate 33,436,844, forward strand.
ATCTCAAATCTTTTTCGCTCTTTCTTTCTTTTCTTTTTCTCCTTCTTTCCTCTAGACGATCATAATCATCACCATCATCACTACTACAGTGGGTAAAGCTATAATGGGAAGTAGTAGATGTTTGGAGGCTCAAGGATAGTGGTAGCTGCTCTCAAAAAGGAATGTAATTTAGATCAAAGGGAAGAAGGGGATTAAATGGGGAGGAGAGGTATTAGCTATGGAAAGGAGGTGTCAGTGGATATGTTTTTTATTTTATCTCGTATCTATCAAGTGGGCTCACCTGGTGATGCTTGGTATTCCTGGGGCATTGCTTATGCCATCATTTATTGTTGCCCATCTTCAGCTGTTGATTGATTCCTCCTTACTTTTCATCACTTTCCTTTTTCTTTTTATTTTTTCCTCATGTTTATTTAATTTTTTCCTTTCTTCTTCTCAAATCACATCAACTTTATGAGGTCGTCCTCTTTAGATTAACCATAGATACAAGGTTGACAATCCTGCAAAAATTCCATAAACAATCAAATCGTGATCTAGGAATTTATTATCAGCTGCCTGCCATAAAGGCTGTTGCTTCTTATATCAACAGTCGGATAAGAAAATCCTGTGAACTTCATTAGGTAGATGGTGGATGGGTCTGACTTTTAAGCATCAGATATGCTGGTACTACTGCTTTCTACCCATACCGTACATGTGACCAACTTTGCAGTTTGCACCAGTCAAGACGACTGTTTACACGGGATGGGACACCACCTTTTAGATTAATTATAATGCAGAAAAACTTAACGTACTGTTGTTTATCTTTGCCATTATTTGAAACATTTAGTTTAGGGCTTGTGTTCTGACAGATAAATCAGAGAAAGAGACACGCATCAGGTCACTGAGATGGGGGTGGGAGATGATTGTCAGATCCTGTAACTCATCAATTGGGTGAATATATACAGTGGAGTAGACCTGTAGGACGATAGGAAAGATGGGCCATACTTCTTGTATGAGATGAGGGTACAAACAAAGTATGCTCCTCTGTACAACCATACACTTATTTTCCTTTTTTTCAGTACTATTTACTTTGATGTGAATTAGGTAAGGTACATCAAAAGATGGCATCCGGCGGAAAAAAAAAAATGATACATTTTCTGTACTAGAGAAGAGAAAGAAAAGTCTTTTCTGCAGTGAGTGCATAACAAGCTTCCATTGCAGATATTGAAATGAGTGGAGACGCTATTATTTTATTATAGTGTCTTGAATGAGTGAGTAATAAGCTTCATTGCTTGATGTGGAAGTTAGTGGAGATGCCATTATTTTATTGAACTTCTTGTGAATTCTGTATATTTCTGAAGGAGGGGGAGGGTGGTGGGGGCCAAGAACTGGGCAATAATGGTGATAAAAAGCAGGCAGAGAGAGGTGGGGGTGTTTGTTTTCTTGTGTTTGCTAGTGTTGGAGCTTCTTTAAAGTTTAAACAGGAGTATCTAAGAGGATGTCTTCGTCTTGGTCTTTTTCAACGTAGTGGGCATGGTGTATGCACGGTAGAGGTGCATTTAGAATCACTTGTGCAAGGTCTAAGAATCTTGCTTCGATTTTTTTTTTCTTTTGTTTTTTTTTTGTTTTGTTTTTTTTTTGTTTTTTGGAGAAGACTAGTGAAGCTCAGTTCCCCATGCAGTGTTCTTGTTCCTCTTTATGCCAAATTTAGAAAATTATAATGGCAGCTTTAATGTAGAAGCTTCTTTGAGATAAAATACTTGTGGTGTTAGATTGATTAGTCAGGAGGAGCTTGTGCAAGAAACTTGTCTCACACTGGTCTGCCCATTAATGAGAACTCTGGAGAAGAAAAAAAAAATGCAGGAATGAAATCTTGGAAAGGCCAGGAACTAAAACTACGAGAGTGATAAGTAATCAGCATATTCCATTCATGTTAAAAGTACTAACTATGGTGCTTACCTAAATCTGTGATTCCTCCTTTTGAGAACACCACTGGGTATTGCCTGCTGCGTTGGAATCATGTTCTTTGGATCTATAAGTTATATATTCATATGGGTAAGAAATTATTGAATTATTTATTCCATGAAGTGATGCTCCAAGGTGAAGCCTGTGAATGTTGATTTTATAAATTTGGAATCCAAATCTTATTTTTGTTGGTTCTCCCATTTTATATATGGTTGGAACACCCTCTTTTATCCATAGTAGTAGTGGTACACATAGCTTTAAAATTGATTGGTTAATCTCTAGTGACATTAATGGCAGACATTGATACTGATCTTATCCCTCAACATCGATGACAGATAACCTCAAATCATAAGTTGAGCGTCATTCAATAGATCCAATAGTACTGAGAACAATAATTTTTGCATGCATAGGGTATATTTACTTATCTTTAAACACAACACCCAACATAAAATCTTGTCAGATCAAATATGAAATACATCTCCTAAATCAAACTTCATGAAGAGTTAGGAAGTAGTCATTTTTTTTTTATTTATCTCAAAGTGACATTTAAAATTAATAATGACTTTAGCATGTGGTGGTTGAAGTAAAGTAAAACTTGATAGGATAAAAATAAGCGATCCAGATTGAGCATATAATCTTGGAACTTTGTTTATCATGTAATATCAAACTAATTCATTACTTATTTTGGATTGGATAGCAAATCATCACTCTTCACTGCTTGTCTTATTCAATTATTTCGCACCACAGTCAGTCATATTCATCAGCAGGGTTCAGCATGGAAAATTATGCTTTAAATCCAAAGTTACATCTGTTCGTGTACATTCTCAAATCCAAAAGATCTTCTCTCTTTGTATGTAATATATGTATTCCTTTCGGAGTTAACGTCCCTATCCTGATAACAATTCAAAGCAATTGCTTGATGCCATTCCCAAATAACAATGTGGGTGCGCTCTTTATGCTTTTGGCCAGAAGATTGATGCAAAGTAAATCAAGTGGGTTCCCATTATTATTTATGCATCGCTTTCAGCTATTGTTGGCTTTTGAATTGGTATCAACCAAAAACTCTCTACTTCTAGTAAGACTAGGAGACACAAACTGGAGCCAATTATAACATGCGAAGAATGTAAGAGTATGGACTCGCCTTGTTCAAACAAACAAACAATAAAAAGTATATATCTATAATCTGTGTGTTTGTGGTAATAGAGACGGAGAACACTTATTTTCCTTAATCTCTAGTTGATGTTGACCTTAAGACAATTTGTTAGTGAATGATGGCGTCTCTTTGATCCCATCAATTCTAGTACTAATGTACTATATTCTTTTTATGATGTTATTTAAAATCAGCAACGAAAATAATATTAGTAGTAATGTTACTGACAAAAAAAAAAAAAAAAGTAATGTTACTCAATAAACGATTAAATTGTCAATTTTGACTGAAAAAATGTAATTTTTGAAAATGATAAAAATTTTCAATTTTACTTTTGGATTGTATGTCATGGTTTGAATCACAATTAAACACCGAAAACACTTTTTCCAGACTTCCAAATTTTTATTTAATTTATAGGCGACTTAATTTGTTTACATACACTTTTAAAATAAAAATAAAAATAAAAATAAATCATTATTATTATTTTTTAATATTAGATGTTGAAAGATTTTTTTTCCACATTTTTTAAGTATTTATTGATGCTTATTTCAACTTTTCAAAAACACGCAATAAATTTATATGGTATTTAAATTAATTTTTCAAATTTGATTTCCTTTTCCCTCACTTCCTTTTGAGGAATTTAAATTAAACACCTTTTCAAATTATCATAATTTTAGCAGTGTTAAGAAAAGAACTCAAAATAGTACAAATAGAAAGCAGCCCATAATTCAGAAAATGGCATTTCACCGGACCTGTTATACAATAATATTTTATAGTTCACTATATAATATCACTGTTCAATAGTGTTCCAATTAATTAAAAGAAGAAGAAGACTTCTCAACTAAAATAATAAAAGCTTGAAAAATTATTTGGAGGAAAAAGGTCGCCATCCAAGTGCAGACTTCTCTTAGGAAACAAAACCTGTGGGCTATATGTGTTTGCTTGATAGTGTTATGTCCACCTTGACTAACAAAACCTACTCTTGCTTCCATCTAATAGGAGTACATGAGATTTGCACATCATTGTTGTGCCCAAGACCAAGTTTTCTGTGTGTATTACTTCAGCAAACAAACATGATGTGATTTATCGCATTTACCACTCAGCAAAGATTTTTTTTTTTTTTTTGAGGTCAGCCGATGTCTGAAACTTGCGTCTCCATTAATCCATCTAAAGCATAACCAAAAACATTCAAAGACGTCGTTGGCCAACAAATTATAAAAGATGACTCGAACTTGAGACATTTAAAATATGTGCGCTTGCACCCAACCATTGAATCAACCCAACGTTGGTTTATTCAACAAAGTAACTCAATAAAGCTTCTTCTCCTTTTCTTTTTTTTCCCAAACACATGTATCCATTTGCTCCATGTGATACATTCAATTGTTATAATCTTTCCTGAAATTGAATGCAGGGACATGATTAACAAGCATGATGTATATACATGGCAAATATGTGACGCAAGACACCAATTTTCTTTTCTTAAAAAAAAAAAACAATAAGAAAAACCTCTACTACAAATAGATGTTTATTCTGAAGTTATAGTAGAGGGTAAATAGACTTAACATACATCATCTAAAATATTTTCCAAATGATAAAAAGTTAAAGTCTCATTACATAGCAAAAAGTAAGCATTATATTGTTTACAAGACCTAACATATAGAAGACCCTGCAAAAGGCCAACAGCTAGTTTTGTTTGCTTCCAATCAACAGACTTGAGACTCTTATAATATTTATTGTTGTTCCATTATTATCTGAGAGGAACAATTTTGGGTAATGGTGGTCCACCTCTTTGGTTTATGAATCTCTCACTATCAACATCATACTGTGCCTGCCTGCAAATCTTCCTTAAGCAATTATAGCACAGAAGACCCCAAAATTTCATATGCAACCTCACCCACTTACATTTCACATGCTGACCTTTACAACCTTCCCATCAGTGTGCTCCACTAATGTTATCATCACCACTAAAATTAGCTATATCTGACTATTTCTAATATTCAAGCAAATGGACTGTAAGTAGGATATCTAGTCAGCCTGAAACTCTAACAAATATAATACTTAAATCATCTATTTTCATAACCCATCAATTAGGCCGAGGAAAGGAAAAAAGCTATCTTTTATTCATCAAACGACTGTGTTCAGATGACCAGTGGAAATTGATTCTTTAACTAAAAGATGAAATAAATTAGGTAAATGAACTAACAGATGAGGTTAACTATTCTAACACACCACTTGTCAAAATATTAAAAAGGTGCTTCTGTTGATAGCAGCACATACACATCGTTCCTTCACCTCATAATACTGGATAAGCATCCCAGAACTGGCACTGGACTAGCCGACACTCCAAAGTCCAAATAGTAAGTTTCTTAAAATTATAGTCAAAGCTTCGTTTGCTCTCTGAAAAGGTATCACTAAATAAAGGTCAGCATCCAAATGACTATGTGGATCTCTCTCACCAAATTTTTTTTTTGATGAACCCTGTTCAGCCCACTAAAGAATTATGACACATCCATATCAACTTGAGTTCGGCCAAAATGACACTGAATAGCATCTTGAAAGGAACCATTGATTGTAATAAAAATGACATTTGAACTTTGTAAAAAAATGAAAGATCTAGATGAGTGCTAAAAGCCTAAAAATTTCCTAAAATCTTCAACCCATTAGAATAATCGTAATATATCAGCAATCTTTCCCAAACTATTATTTGGTTCTTTCCTAAACAATTGTTTGGCTCTTCATATTCTCAAGCATTACATATTACTTTACCTATCCAAAATCCTTTTCAAGTACCTGCAACATGATAAAATGTTGCTATATTCGTGTGAACATGATACTACAGCATAAAGAGCACAAGGTATAATGTGGTTGCAATCATGAATTAAAGAAATACTCACACAATGAGGTCATTTCTATAAAGGAAGAATGCTAACATCGGGTTAGCAGTCAGGGCAAGATGATATCAAACCTTATGCATGAATCTTGATATTTTGTGGTTCTGATGCTTATTTAATTGCTAAGGTATTAAATATGGGCCTAGAGAGAATCGAATGGTGGAAAATTTTCTGTATATCAAACTAATAGTAGCAAGGATAAGTCTTTATATTTTTGATGTGGTTGAATGTAAAGATTTAGATGGCTCTCTCCCTGGCATGCCATTCAGGATGCCTGCTTGCTTGAGACCACTCAGGAAAGTATTGTCATCTTGAATCTGCCAATTGTCTGGAAGAACTATGTAAATCAGCATAACAGAAAATTTGCATTTTATTTTATGAATTATGAATTCAATTAGATGTAGTATTACTATTAGATGTCACCCAGTGATATGTTATGAAAAGACTTGGGATATATGGTAAGAGGACCTTAGCCACTGTAATTTCTAATTGGGCATCCTAACACAAAGATCTCTCCAATCTCACGTGAGAGTTTAGAACACAAATCGGTCCAATCAGCATACTGCAGCAAAACTTGGGTAAATGGCTTCTAGCCATAATTGAGTTCATTTACTCAACTCAAGAGATATAGCTACAACAAAATGGTTAGATAGGCTTATAGCTCTCATGGAAAATCATCCTTCCAATTAAGAATAGTATCTGTTACATAATAAAGCAATATATGATCCACTCAATCAAGCCATAGTCACCATCACAATAATCAGCCATGCAAAAGCTCCTAGACTTGGAGATGAAGCACTATGGGAATTCATTCAATCCAGAAATAGCTACCTCAGCAATGATTTGCTAAGCTAACAGTTCCTTTACATCATGGAAGAGCATCCGAGCCATAAACAAGTGTCTGTTCAAGGTTGCAAAGGTGATCTAGCTGCAAGGAAGTTTACAGCTGCCACAGAAAGTATTTCTATCCTCAATTAAATGCTTTATAACAGAAATAAGCACATTAACAGTTCAGCCACCCACCTACCGAAGATAAAAAGAAAAAGAGTTAAAAGGGATACTACAAAATTACAAATACCCCCAATCTATTTTAACATCCCGCTACAAATATCTAGCTGGTCTTTTTTAAAATCTCCACTAAAATGAATACTACAAATACCCCTGATCTTCTCATTCTGTTGTCTTTGATCCTTTACTTGATAGAAGATAAGGACTTGTGCTGGCCAGTCAGTGTCTGAGACTCTGAAATGCATAGTTGTTGACATGATCAACATACCATCCTCATTAAGTCACAAGGTCAAATTGGATCATTTCAAGTTCTGTTTGCGTTGCATTGGAAGGAGGAGAAAAGAAAAATCTTCAACCATAATCTGACTCGTCAATTTAGAAATTTAGTTATGATTTGCATATGTATGGCCCAAACATGTTTAAGGCCAGCTTGAAAATGTTAACTTTGAGTTGGTTCATGTCAAGTAGGAGTGAGAATTCTGTCCATCCATAATGGGTCCAGCCCAACCTAGTCATCTGCAGCACATGTTTGAATTGAAAATAATGACCTAAGTCTCAAGTTGAGACAAGTTTCCAAGATTTGTAGATTTTGAGGTTTCTAAGGTGAGAGGGAGTGAGGGAGACTTCAATCAAAATGCATCTTTTATTAAAATGTGAACCAGCTGGATTTGTAACTATGTTAACTTACAAAATAGATTAAAAGTTTATATCGGAGTTGGCATTTTAGTAAAATTGCTTGACGCATTAATTTTAGACTTACACAAGGCTTAAACTGTCTAAAAATTGACTGAAACAAAAACTTTTTTAACCACAAAGAGAAAATAAGTGTAAAGGCCAAACTAGCAGTGGTTGAAACACCGGTGAACTAAAATAATAATTTTCTACATTTTTGAGGGTACCCAACATGCATTGGTGTGAGGTCAGGGCCAAAATAGAGAGAGTTGAGGCCCCAACTCACCCAAATAAGAGTTAGATGACATGAATTAGACTACATTCCCCAGCCTCGGCATGGATAATTAATTAAATAAGTTAGTCATGTTGATTCACATATGGCCAACTACCTTATCAATGTCAAGTTTCCTAACCATTTATGCTATAGCTTCATCTTGAATCAACAGGTCATGTCAAGAATTGTCAACACGAACATGACCCACTAAAATCCTTTTCTAAAATTAAATTTGGATTCCATTAGACATTTTCTTCTTCTATCAAACCTGCTTCCTATATTCTTTAAATACACTTTCTGCTTTCACACCCTATCCATTCTCAAGAGTTATTGGCAAGTCAAGGAGAAGAAATTGAAGCATTCAAAGAGGTTGCAGTTAATGTTCCGCAGTAAGGGAACGTTGTAGAAGAATCTAAATTTGGTTTCCAATGACAGGCCATACTAACAAATGTCTTTGTGGACCCTTGATCAATATATATATGTCTATCCATTTTCCTCAAAAAATTTAAATCATCAAGGGAAAAGAGATACCCAGTGCTCTTCAACACGTCCAAAGAGAGATCTTTTGATCTCAACTCTCAAGGCTGCTATTGATTCCTTATTGTTATCCTGACATCCTGTATGCAAGGGTCCCTGCTAACACTATATAAGAGCAGATACCTTCACCACCCCTACATTGTAATTGAGAATTTTCAATGAATTTATCAAACATTATTTGACAAGTTGATGAAGAAGAAGAAATAATCAACTCGACAAAACCTTTCCCAACCACAAGGAGTCAACTACGAGGATCCTTTCTCCATTCCACTCTATCAAGTGTCAAGTAGTTACATCTTTCTTAATTTTTTCTATCCGTGTTATTTTAGGTCTTCCACTATCGCTAATATTACCATTAATTGTCAATAAGTCACTATTTCTGACTAGCACATGTAATGGTTTTTATTTATGTGTCCAAACTATCTTAATCTGTTCTCTCTCATTTTACCTCCAATTAGAGCTATTCCGATTTCAAATATAATCATTTTTTAGTTTATTTTTTCAATGGATTACTATATATCCATCTTAACACCCACATTCTTGTTACAATTAGTTTGTTAATGTATTGTCTTAGTATCCAACATTTTGTTCCATAAAGCATAGTTGGCCAAATAGCGTTCTAATAAAATTTTCTTTTCAATTTCAATGAATACGTCAATCATACAATATTCTAGAAATACTCCTTACTCAACCCACCCTGCTTTAATTTTATAGTTCACATCTTCTTCTATTTTTTTTCCCTTCTAATGAATAGTTGAGCCCTAATATGAAAATACCCAAAGTTTTCACTCCCCAATATGTCTTGAAATTAATCTTTATTATCTCTCTCTCTAAATCTATAATTGTACTAAAAATACATTTAATGCATTTAATCTTAGTCCAATACTCCAATAAATTTTGAAACCTTTGAAATCTAAAGTTTCTCTCCAAATATCCAATCTAGCATTTAGTCATGATTTAGTTGCATCAATTAACACTATATTATCTGCCAACAACAAATATAATAGAACATATTCTGAATATGTTTAGTCAATAACTAGAGCAAATGGATAAGTAATTAAGCCTAATCCTTAGTGTGAAATTACTGTAATTGGAAAATAGAGCCAATGAGTTTTTTTTTTTTTTTTTTATTAATAAGGAAACAAATAGAGCAACCAGAAAGAAAGAGACGCGATAACGAATGAGAACCACAAGGCTAGAGAGAGAATAGAGTGAAGTGAGGGTATGCATTACATGAATCGCAAGAGAGAAAGACCAACAAAACTCAAGAGTCAATAATTGATAAAATATGTCGTAACACAAGGCCAACCAATCAACGTTATTGACTAACATTGCCCTCAAATCTCATACAAACATGGCCCCTGACAGACCTTACATTGTTGGATCCCACTATAACTCCTTCGTATGCTCTCCTGTCTCCTCCCTACGTTTTTGTACTATGGGGGGAGAACTATGACTCCATTCCCTCACTCCTTGCTAGAGTAGGAAAGAGAATGTGGATCTGCTTGGGGTAGCTCCCCGCACTCATTAAAGTTCCTTATTGCTTGACGAAATATGGGGTGGGATTCTCTCACTGTTTAGAATGCATTTAAATAAATAACCCAACTTCTGAATTTTAGGTGAATGTTCAAACCATTGTTGTTAGGATCATGAATCGTTTCAAGGCTTAGTAAATCAAATCGGGATTTGGATAAAAAAAATCGTAAGAGTCACAATACAAGTGTGAATTGTATAATTGTATATATTAAGTACCCATAAAGTTGTATAAATGTTAATGTTTTTTAGCTAATTAACGATTCGGACCAATTCACCTAGTGATTCAGTTTGATTCATCACCGATTTGGATCGATTCACTTACATTCATATGTATAGCAATTCAAGAATCTAATTCAAATTGTTTTGGGGAGAATTGTATTGTGAATCAAACAATTCACCAATTTGAATCACAATTTCGACAACTATGGTTCAAACAAGTCAACAATGCCACCAATGTAAAAAAAAATTAAATTAGCAACAAGATCCATATTTCCCATGCTAGGTGGAATGTCCATTCATTAGACCTCACAAGATCAAAACTGCAAAATAAAAACAAGTAATTCCAACAAGAGAAACTCAAACCATTCAGTTAACCAAATTACTCTAAAACTATTTGGAACATAAGTGCATTAGAACTTAAATAGAAATATTGGCCATGCAACACTAACAAAATGCCATATTCTCTTTACAATAGAATTCCTTCTTTTTTATTGTTTTAAAGTCTACCTTAACAGATATGCTTGTGGAGTGGGATTTCCTTGATTTTGTCATGAAACAGAAAAACTTTGGAAGCAGGTGGTGCAATGGATCAGCGGTTGTTTAAGTTCGGTGTCTTTCTCCATTATTATCAATGGAAAGGCTTCTAGAAAGTTCAATGCTTATAGAGGTCTTAGATAGGGAGATCCGTTGTCCCCATTCTTGTTCACATTGGTGGCAGATGTTCTCTGCAGAATGATGTCTAAAACTTGCTTGATGTCTACCATTAAGGGGTTCTCGATTGGCAAAAACAATGTGGAGGTTTCTCATCTTATGTTTGCTGAAGATACCTTATTTCTTCTAGACGATGAGGAAAGGAATGTGGTGAGTGCGCTCAACCTTCTCCTGTGTTTCTGCATGTTGTCTGGTCTCAAAGTTAACTTGGTGAAAAGTCAGTTGGTGGGCATTAATTGTAACCAGTAGGCATTGGCTAGGATGGCCACTCGAATTGGGTGTTCTATTGGTTCTTGGCCTATCAAGTATCTCGGTTTGTCTTTAGGTGGGAACCCTAGATGCCTTTCTTTTTGGGATCCGATGATTGCAAAGATCTCTCATAGGCTTGACGGGTGGAAGAGAGGATTCTTGTCGAGGGGAGGGCGCCTTGCTCTTATCAATTCCGTTTTGTTAGCAATTCCTACATACTTTCTCTCCCTTTTTTGAATTCCTGTCACTGTGGCTAAGATTGTTGAAGAAAAATTAAAGCCTTCCTATGGAAAGGGGCGGATAAGAGTAGTGGGACTCACCTTATCAAGTGGGATGTGGTACAGAGACGCGGAATAAATGTGGGTTGGGTGTGGGTAACATCATGAAGAGGAATAAGGCTTTATGTGTGAAGTGGGTGTGGAGGTTCTACAAGATGGAACAGTCTTTTTGGGAAAAGGTTATTACTAGCAAGTATGGGCATATTGATTTCAGCAGAAGGATTATCCTTACCACTCATTCTACCTTCCGTTGTCCTTGGAAATTTATTCTTTAGTTACTTCCTATTTTGTTCCCACATTTTCAGCCCATCTTAGGTGATGGCAGGATATTCAAATTTTCGGAGGATAGGTGGTTAACTGACTCCCCCCTAGCCGACCTTTTCCCAAGACTTTATCATGCATCTTCATTCCCTCACCATACCATTGATCACTTCACCACTCCTAATGATTTGGGGGGACTGTGTATTTGGAATATATGCAATCCTTGTCTTCATAAGGTTGGCCAAAGGGTTGAATATGATAACTTGCTATCTGTGTTACATCAAGCTCACTTGTCCTTGGGTCCCGACCATTTTGATTGGGCCCTTCATCACTCGGGCCATTATTCGTGTCAGTCTTTGTTCTAATTCTTAATTGATGACCCTTCCTTTCCTTTGTTGCCTATTTTCAACTTGATTTGGGAAGCTCTTGTTCCGTCAAAAGTTAAAGTATTTGAATGGATTTTGGCCCATAATAAGCTTTGCTTGGGTGATGAACTTCAAAGACGCTTTCCACACTTTTGCTTGCAACCTCATTGTTGTTCCTTGTGTTTTAATAGTGCGGACGATTCTGGCCATTTGTTCTTTAGCTGTCCCTTTGCAGTGCGTATTTGGAATGAATGGCAATCTAGACTTGGAATTTGTTTCCCTAACCCGGTCTCGATTGAAGATGCTATGATGATCTCTCATATTAATGGTCTTAATGGGAAGCAAGTTAAGATTATGCGTTCAGCTGTTTTGGCAACAATTTGGATGATTTGGTTGGAACGTAACCGTCGAATCTTTGATGGTTATGTTAGGACAGTGGAGGATGTTTGAAATGAGGTGATGATTTTAGCTAGTTCATGGTTAATAGCCTTTAAGATTAATGGAGACTTTCCTATCAATAGTTGGATTAGAAATTGGAGAGAGTGTTTGAAGTGATTTCTTTATGTTTTTTCTTGGGTGTTGGGTGTTGAATTGATTTTCTTCTCTGTATGGGATTTTGAGTACCTATGGTGCTCCTTTATGTATTTCTCAGCTTTTTGATTATTAATATATCCTTGTTGTTCATTCTCAAAAAAAAAAAAAAAACACAGTTACGCAGCAATACGAGGCAGAGATCAATAAAATTAACCTTTCAATTCGCATTCTGAAGATCGCTCGGCCTCTCTTGCATCACCCATCTTTCCCACTCCTACCTACAAACCTCAACAACCAAAAACATGAAATACATACGATCTTAGGCAGAACGAACTACGCAACAAGAAATTGAAGAGAGAAGAAAAGAAGATACATCGAGAGAGCTCACAACGGGTCCGCGGATCGATCGCGAGATGCGAGGTGAGACGAGAAGCAGCGACGATGACGACGCCTTGCAGCGGCAGCAGAGATTGCGCGCTTCCCAGGCCTCTTCGCATTCTCCTGTTGAGATAAAGATGTTAAAGCAAAAGCATTTGGGAATTTGAGCTAATCAAAACCTTAAAAAAGTAGAAAATGCACCTTGGGTTGGCCAAGGAGAGTCGGCGAGGGGCGCAGAGAGGCGGAGAGGATCGAAGCGCGGAGGCTCTAGCAAAGGAGAGAAACGACTTCGAATTCGAAAAGATACGCGAAGCCATCTCTACTATCTTTGTGTGTGTTAGTGTTGTGTGGAATTGGATCAGCCTCGGTGCTTCGAAAGAGACTTCTCACTTTTCAGGTGGTTAGATGTTCGGTACGTCAGCTGGGCCTGCTGTTCCTGTGCTCTTCCAATTATATGGTGGTTAGTTCATTTTTATTTTATTATTATAGTTTTCGTTTCTATCTTTCAATTTTAAAATGAGCTTATCGTAAGTTCCGAACTTTTGGTAATTATTACTATATATATACATATACAATTATTTGATGGTTGTAATAGATTAAAACTGGTAACCTGATTTATGGGCTGTAATTAGTAAAAAACGGAGGAAGTCTCCATCTAGCAATTTTCTTGATCAGTTCTTCTTTGATGCTAAAACTAACCTTTTGGCAGATCTACGGTAATAATTACGAATAATCTTCTTTATACACATATATGTACGTGTGTGTGTGTGCGCGCACGCGTGCGTGTGATATGATTATTTTAACATCTGTAAATTAAATGAAAACAAATAAATCACCCTAAAAAAGAATAAAACTAATTAAAGTCTAAATTGGTTCATCATTATGTTCTCTAAAATCATAGATGGAGAAATGTCCTACTGTTGCAGATTTTATTGTATCTGAGGCTTATCCTCGTTATTTATCTAAATGAAAAGTCCGTCCTAATAGGCTAATATGTTGGTTCAAGAAACCAAATTGAGCATTGGTTCCAACCATAGCCAAAAATGTTGGGAGACTTCTCTATCTACATCCTGAAATCCACCAGAGTAACGGCGCCATCTCCACAACCGAGGACAATCTTATCGCCTCTCTTGTTCCAGCACAAATCAAGGATGATTCCATTCCCAGTGTATGTTTTCACCAACTTCCCCTTCTTTACTGACCAAATATGCATGCTTTTATCCACAGATCCGCTCGCCAAATATGCACCATTCGGGCTAAATTCAATACAGTATACAGGCTCCCTGATGGTCACAATATAAGAAATTTTTAGCAACCATAAGCACTCTTATGCTTAGAGATCCTGGCATAACAGTTATGATGATCTACGATGACGGCATGCAAGCAAAAGCTAAGGGTGAGAAGTGGGAACCACCACAAGATGGTTTGTTGCTAGGAGATTTCATTGTCCAAGTCTAAATGAAAGCTAAAATTATGACCACCTTACTCGGCATTTTATTTTTGGAATGGATGATTATGAACATCTAACCTGGTCAAGTTTAATGTTAGTAGGAACTCCAAGAGAGAGCCACAAAATGGCTCACTCAAAAACAATGATTAAATGTTAGATCATGGGCCCCATTTGAGAGAGCTTTTCCAAGTGCTTTTGGAGCAAAAATACTTTTGAAGGTGTTTAGCAACACCTGCTTCTAGCTAAACTACGGTAGAGAAAAATAGTTTTCTGCTTTTAAAAGAAGCTGGGAGAGACCAGCTTTTCCAAAAGCACTTTTTCTATAAGTGTTTCTTTGATAAGCGCTTTTGGAAAAACTCTCCCAAACAGGACTCATCTCCAGTTCCCAACCAAACACCAACATAGGTACTATATAAGAAATATATGTTGGAATTTGGATTGTACCTGTGGCCATTAAGAGTGTGGAGAAGGGTCCCTAGTTTTGCGTCCCATAGCTTTATAGTTGAATCGAAGGATGCACTAGAAAAAGAAAGCAATAGAAAAATATAAGAGATTCAGACTAATAGGCAAAAAAAACATAGAAACTTTGTCGCTACATCAAGTTTGGACTATGCTCATCAGGTACTCTAGATACAAGAAGTTCCTAATGTGTTCTGTACAGAACTAGTAGATCTGACAAGAGTAGCCATATTTTTTTGATAGAAACAGGACTAACCATGTTACAATATACTACAAACAATGTAATAGATTCAATCACAAGACCCTTGAAAATAAAATGAATCAGATGCTAAATTTCCAAGCACAGGAGAATGGTGATCAAGGGTGTTCAAAAGACAATGAAAATAACTAGAGCAAGAATCAATATCTCTTAGATCAACAAAGTAACCTACTAAGTTATTTGGTTCACTATGTTGACAATAGTTTTCATCAAATTTGTATTACATATTCAACTTTTGAATTGATGGAAGCTAAGATGACCAGACATAGATAGCATACGAATGCCAGCGTATGAAATGAACTTGTTGCACTTATCATCTACACAGTAGAGAGCAGACATAATCCATTAAGGACACTCGGATGAAGAGAGACATAAATGAAAATGCAATGCAAACTTTTTCAACTTTTTGAGTTGCTGACATCCAAGATGTTCATAGTAGAATGCCAAGAGTACACCAATAGAAGAAATGGAGAACATACTCTAGCTTCTTTTTGCTGAATGTCAGTGCTTCACCTACTCCTATTTTGATTTACCAGTATAAATACGTACCTGAATCCATCTACCTGGGATTTTCTAGCATTTTAAAAATTGTCTAGGAAGCAGTTTGTTTGCTTAAGGACTCGACTCCAAAACTTAGGTTCTAAGTGTTTTAAGCATAAGAGTAGAATGTAAAAATCATTTTTGTTAAACAAATTAAAAAAAAAGGGTGGCTTTTGTTTTTCCTTTTCATTTTCTTCACTTTGTGTTGGCTCTGAAAAGTCAAACAGAAGACCAATAATTACTTGGGAGGAGGAAACACCAACAGATCAAACAATATAGGCAAATACTATAAGATAAATTAGGTGATAGGCTTCATGACTGAACCCAAAATTTGAGCTAACATTAAAATGAAGATGAGTACAATGGCTACGAAGACCACTGAAAATTTTCTTACGATTTAATTCCTCAATTTGGCGCACTTCTCCAAATAGTAATCATATTATCAAATCTGTGACATTACAAAATTCTACGTATTCCAGTATCATTTTTACTGTCCAGAAGATGGCAAAGGCTAATTTTTTGGTTACTACAATCCAAGGAACCAGGTGGATATAATCTTCTCGGCCAAACTGCTTCTTTAAATTTTTATTTCTGTGAGATTAAAAACAACAGACAGCTTTTGCTCGAATGCTTGACCTCAGGGATGCTTATTAGGCTACCATCCAGCCATTCCCTAATAAACTATGAAAACTCACATTTCCTAACAGGAATATGAAGCTGGCTTAACATTTTCGTGAAAACTAGAAAACCTACCAAATTCATACTCTTGAGCGATTTGATTTAAACTTTGAAGTAACAAACTTCTCCTATATTAATATAGGACAGATCTACTTGAAGGAAATATGCCATCTAATAGTATAGGTAAGGAGTGCTCTCAACTCTCAAGAGTCACTACAGATCGAGATAAATACATCTATCCTTTAAAGATGTCCCATTGAAAAGGTAAAAGTGATGCCCCAGGTATTCAAATGAGGCTAATTTGCAGCCCATTACTCATAAGTATGATAAAGATAAGAATTATGATCGCTATAAGCCTTGATAAAAAAAAAAAAAAAAATCTAAATGGTATTGCTTTATTTACTAATTAGAATCAAAATCTACTAATGTCACTGTTGGGTTGCATTGCTGGTTTCACATCCAGATGAAGAATGGTTCCATCAAGTTGATAACTAGTGTAAAATATGATCTGCCAAAACCCAAAATCATGAATCCGATTAACAAATCAGGATTCAAGTAGTCAACCGTAGTAATTGGGATAGGGCACAATTGATTGTTATGACACTCTATACTTCTTTTTTTCTTTCCCTGGAACATATTGAAGATTAAAATTGAAATTCCAAACAGTGAGGTGACACCATTACAGATGATTAAAGTCTTTCCTATGATTTAAGCACAAACCACAAAATGCACATTTATACTATACACAAAAAGGAGATTTGCCTGTGGAGTGTGGACAAGCATTTTGTTTCCTAATTTCTCCTTTAAGGTTAAAAAGTATTACTTACATCCTATTAGCATCAACATTTTCCCCATTGCTTAACCATAGACAATCATGCCCATACTGCATCACATCTATTAGTCATAAATACAAACATCATAAAAACACGGTGCTATTACAGATTACCTTGCCAACATAAACTGATTAGGGTTGCTTGTGCCTGGTCCATTAGGAATCCATCTAACAGCATATACCTCCTGCAATAGTTCTAATCTGATATAGTCATCCAAAACACAACAGAAAATCAAGACCACACAGAAAGGAAAGGATAAGGAATACCTTGGTGTGCCCGTGCAAATCATGTACACATTCATCCTGGTTCATACTCCATATCTGCAAAATTAAATTAGTAGGAATGATCCAAGAAGTATACACACAAATATACATATGAAGAAGACAGAAGTTTAAATGAAAATTAAGTTGAAAAAAATTGGACAGATCCCAAAATAGACTCCAACAGTTAATGGACTAAAAACCAAATAAAAGTTCACTTGATCTTCCAATACATTTAAATTATATCAATCAGTTAGGATTGAGTGATTGACCATCATGGTTTAAAGAGAAACATGATAAGAGTGGAGCTCTAAGGACCTCTATAGTTGTTTAAGTAGGAAACCAGCCTTAGCTACAGCTGTACAAAGAAACCCAATAAACTAGGAATTTCAACATGCCAAACGCTATACTGCACTCAATCACCCACAATTGAAGAACACACAAGGAAAAGCAATGTAGTACATATCAGGGTTTTTTCTGTTTATGATAGCTGGATACATATTGTTGGGCCTTTACATGACAGTTATAGCCTTTAGGTCTAGTGGACATTTTTGTTGTGTTTCGTTCTTCTTAATTTGAAGGGGTACCTGTACTTTTTTTTTCCCTATTCTTTGTTTTTAGTTTTTTGATAAAGTCCATTGGCCTAACTCATCTTTGAAAACCAGCTTGCAAGGATAAAGTTGTCCTCAACTTATATGTTGCACATCATAATTTCACCTAAGGGCTAGAGTCACTAGGCCATCCCCATATATGCGAGGTAAGAGATACAAACCCGACCCATCATTGGTATATACCTGCTCTAATACCATTAAAGCCTATAGCCCTAACTCATCCTTGAAAATAGGCTTGCAAGGATAGGTTGCCCAAGACTGATACATTGTGCATCATAATAGATATAAACTTGCATTGATAGTATTTGGCATTGCATACCCATGCAAGGCAACGGGGCATTATTTTTTGTCATAAAGTCCTAGAAAAATATTAAAATGATTAAACATTTTGCACAATGGAATTTGAAATTCAATCACCTTTGCAGTGCCATCATCAGAACAAGAAGCCAACAATGAACCTGTTGGATCCCATTTGACAGAACTAACTTCACCCTGAAATAGAAAAAGAGATACTTAGAATGGTAGACATCACCAGTTCCTGATTCGTGACAAATATTTAAAACCATAAAGTCACAAATTTCAACGTAATTTTTATAACCAGAATCTTCTGGACTTTTAATATCAATTACTTGATTATTTTGCTCCCGTATACTAATCATAATAGTTTTCACAAGGAATTGAGAGATCTCAACGCATAGAAAAATGACTAAATCAATAGTCCAGATTAAAAAGCACTAACTTATCTTTTTATTTTTTTTTGAAAAAGCACTAACTTATCACAATCAAGTGATACACATACATTGATGACTGATTCAAACTTAGCATAAATCATTAAATCTTGTCATTTCCCAAGGACTAATGATAGTGACATGGTGAATCCTAATGAAAAGAACGAACACCAACAAGAATCAAAAGTTTAGGTCCAAATCTAGATTTTAAAAGTTCAATTGGGATTTGGTAATATATACAAAATTCCCAAAGAACATAAAGCCTGGGAATGGAAATTTCAAAACTTTGAAACAATGAATTCAAAAAAAAAAAAAAAAAAAAAATCTCGTCCCATATATACACATAGAAAACATGGGATTATTTCTACAATGTTGGCCTATCAGTGATGGCAGACATATTAGGTTGCCTCAAAAAATAATTTAGTACGATTATACTTAATAGATTCCGTCTATCAGAACTCGCTCCCAAATCCAAGCATCTAGGAACCACTAACGATGCTCTGTATCACGTCAAGATGAGCAGCGCTGGTAGTAAGTGATTCCTTGAGTATTTACATGTTTGTCACAGTCATGGCTGTGCAAGCGTGAATCAAATCATAATTCATATTAGATTCATAAAGGATCTTCAGGTGTTTGTGCACGTGTGGATGTATGCATCTATGTAGTGCAATAAATGTATGTGACAAATTGTTACGCTTGAGGTTAATGCTAAAAGAAAGTTAGACAGAACATATAGTAATTTCGACAAAACACGTCATTGTAATAAGGCTATAATATCAACAAGTATACCCTATCCTTTCTTGCATTCTATGCCAAAATAAAACTACTGTATAAGGGACAAAAAACACTTCTAACCCTTTTTTTGAGCTTTGAAAACATAAGAAAATGGACAATATTAAAAGAAAAATTGGTCATTTAAACATAGATGAATTTTACAATTGGATCAAATCTTAAATTTAGATCTAAATCTTACAATTCAGCCACGAAACAATTTGGAACCACAATTTGAATCATAAGACTCGTGATGCCATTTTGATAACCATAATCATCAGCGAAACCTTAAGCAAAATGTCTAAGGTCAACTAAAAGATTTTTCTGTTCCTTCAATTTTATGTGCTTTACACAAGGATCGAAAATTCGATTTCGACTTGACTTCGGTCACTTGGAAATTGGAATTAATTCGGAGAAGTTTAATTCGACACGGAGAATTTTGTAAAAATTCATTAAATTAGAGAAATTTAGAAAATTTTTGCATGTATGCTTAAATATCTAGATTTATTGTAGTATAAGCTAAAAACTAATATAAATATAAACTTTTAATACATAAAAATACCAATAAATGACCTAACAAAATCAATCTTGTTAAGTGGGTTAATGAATTTGAAATGGTGGCTTTTGGTCTTAATTCTTTTTCTTTGTTTTGATATTTAATTTTGTGGTGGCTTGCTTCTCAACCATATACTTTGCTAGTTTGAATTCCACAACGCTTAATTTATTAGTTTATTATTTAAATGTATTATTTTTTTAATCTTGTTTTATAAGAGTTAACTAAAAGAAGATGGCTTTGAAAACTCTTTTAATTTATTTTTAAGTTTTTAACTTATTTCAACTTTTTTTTTTGCTTCTTTTCTTCTCTTTTTGGTAAAGTATATACTATAAACAACATAATTTGTTACCTTATTAAATTATTTTTTAAAATTTATATTGTTATGTTGGTTGATGAAGTTGAAAATAATACATAATTATTGGTATTTCTTTGTTTTCTATTGATGAAGTAACATTTTTTTTACTTCTCTGTCGAATTTTGTCGAATATTTGCATTTTTTAATTAAAAATTAGAAATTTTATCGAAGTTTATCAAATTTTGCCGAATTTTTCGAATTTTATCGAATTATTTCTACGAATTTTTGCATTTTTTATTTTACATCTACTTCGCACTTCGGTGGTAAAAAAAAAGGAATAATTAGTGGAAGTTCGCCGAATTTTGGAAAATTTTTGAACCATGGCTTTACATTAGTACCTTTTTTAAAAACAAGGTAATCTATTACTAAGAAAAAAGAGTAGAGATGCAAGATGAGCCTAGGAGTACAAAAAGCTCGCTAATAGATTAGAAAAAGGGAAAGTCTACACCAAATTGCCAGCCCCTCATTGAGTACGACAAACTGTCACTATCTAAAATGAAGCCTAGCACCCACATTGCAGTAACATCATTGCGGACTTTTTCAAATAGCTGTTTGTTACTCTCCCATCCATATAGACCAAACTTCTGCAACAAATGCCAACCACAAATTCGTTCTTAACCTCAGAGGGTGCTGCCTCCTAAGAAATGAACAAGTCCTCACACCTAGGTAAATGAACCTGGTAACCACCAGTCTCTACAAGATTATATTCAAGGTGCTTTCCCTAAGATTGAGAAGTGTGCTACGCTTCACCATGCTGAATCATGTCGGCATTTGCTCATTGGATACAAATTCTAGATGCAACTCTAATAGCTAATGAAAAAGTAGAGGAATGTACGAGTAAATATAGCGCAGTGACATTTAAGATAGAATTTGCAAAGGTACATGATCATGTAGGGTGGGACTTCTTTAATTTCATCCTTCAAGAACAGGTATGGATGAGCACCAGATGGAGGAGACCTCAAGCACATCATATCCTGTCTTCCTCTAGCTCTCAAAGCCTTCAATTGCCCAATTTTTTCTGAAAATACACTGACTACTTGTACATGCTTTTCTTCCACTTTATACATTAGTCCTAGTCAAATATCCTCAATCTACTGAAGCTACTCTTAGTGTCTTGCATTTATAAAAAATAGGATAATCTATGCTCTATATGTTTTACAAGTCCTTCCAATCATCCAACAGCATACTCATCAATGCTCATTTAGCAAACAGGTTTAGGGATGGGATGGGCTGCCTACAGTCAATGGCTTGGCACATAGCTGAACTTACTTGACCTTACCATCCATTTAAGTAGAGTTGGTTAGGCCTGAAAGTATGCCCCACCTTAAGCTACAAAATACACTTTTACTTCATAATTCCTATCCTAGCATATAATATAGAAAGAATTGATTGAACCCCAAAGCATCTTCTCTATAAAGCACCAATTGGCTAATCACTCCAGTCCAACTAAACTTTGTAGCTAATGGAAAGCATATAAGTAGGCCAAATTGAATTTCATGATGTAAAACTGACATATTGAAGTTACACTAACACTAGTATTGTGTTGTTGTTATTTTTTGTTTTTATTTTTAACTCTATTTAGCCTCAACTTCTCCTTTAAAATGAACCTCTAGTTGTAGTAGAGGTTTAAGGTCTAAGTAATAAGTCAAATTTTTTAGCTTATTCTGGTAGAAGCTATACCTATAATTCAATTAGAGGTAGAAAAATTACAAATATTTACCAAAAAAATAATATTTTCATTAGTCTACTATTTTTTTAGAGGTTGCAATAGAGTTAACGAACACCACCTTAGTTTGAGAATCTAGACAGCAGACATCTATCTAATGTAATATAACGTTAGAGGCCAATGGGGAGATCAAACCATATGCCCAACAAAAGTTTTAATAGGAAGACTCTCTTCAATCTTGCAAATGTAAATCTTGGTGTCAACTGAGCAGACAGCAAATGTTGTGTTGTTTAGCCAATCAGCCCCTAATACAGGAGCTGCAAGATGATTTTGATACATGAGTTTTTAGTAGCAAAGGTGATTGAAAATCAAAATCACCAACAATATGAAAAACAAAGTAGAAAAGTTTTACCTGATTGACTGTTAAATTTTTTATCCCACTTGCCTAGCCTTAACCACATATTCCAGACAACAACAGATTTATCAGAACTTCCACTAAGAAGATGACTACCCGTCTTATTCCACTTTAGACAGAAGATGGGTCCTTCTTGTTTCTTTTTAATAGTCATTAACTCCCCTGGTGAAGATACAAGTCGAGTGACACAAATTAGCATTAAATTTAAATCTCGAAGCAAGGAAAAGAAAAGAGGACTAGACAAAAATCTCAATGTTATCACAATTATAGTAAGTACATCACAATTATTCAGTAACAAAAACAATTTATTCATATGAAGCATGAAATAAGAAACCGCAAGAGTTAAGCCACCTTGATGAAGAGGGAAAGAAAAATGCTATCATATACGAAGTAAAAGTTCGTCTAGGTAAATGAAAAAAGCAATAAAATATGACTTATTTGGTGGAAGATCCATCAAGTATATGGTAGAAAGCATCCACAGTTACTCATGTATTGTTATTAGTTTGGCTACTTAACTAGCAGTTATGTCTTTTTTACACTTCTAAATATGCTTCATATTCATATGTGTCCTCTTTTTCTTCAAATAAGGCAAGGAGCGGTTCTTTAAGCTGAGTTCGTGTCACAGTTGGTGATAATTGTGGAAGTGAAGTGTTTAGATAAGAAGTTAGCAGTAGTCCTACAGTATGATCGGATTAGGGGGTAGAAGTTTTGTTTCAATGATGCATAAGCCATCTATGAGTGAGGACTTCTTGCCGTTAGTACAACTAGTTACATTAATATAAATTTTGTTTCATATAAAAAACTAATAAAAAAGACAACATGGTGAGGTTTTAAGATGTGTGAAGACATTATTCTCTTCAACATGGTGAGATTCTGGTCTTGCCAGTAGATTCTGAAGTTTTTTTTGTTCTTTATGAGGAATGGAATGGGATCCTCTTTACTTGATGTTTAATGTTCTCGAAAGGGTAGTAAACTATTCCATTTAAGGTAGAGACCTACAAATGATGCTTCCCTTTTTTATGATATGCAGAATTTGGAGGACAAGATATCATTTTCTTGGTTTGAACACTATGTTTTATGTTGTATACAGACAATTATTCAAGTAGTTTCGCCTGCATGAAATACAAATAGAAAGATAAAGTATGTCATTGTTAGGACAGTTATTTTTAGTGATTAATATTATTGCTTTTGTTTCCTCTAAAAAAAAGTTATTTTTAGTGATCAGTGTCCTTTACACAACAAATTGTCACAAAAGAAGACCAATTTTTTTTTTTCTAAGTCAAACTATAAATTGATAATTGTAGGCACCAATGTTAGACCCATTAGATTAATTAATATGGCGCATATGCAGCGTCCCAATCCCACATAAAGTGTTTATTAGGGTACGTTGGACCTTAGGGTAGCCCAATATGGCCTTTGTGGGCGTTAATCAGAACTGGCTCTCTCAAAGGACAATGCACGACTAGTCCATCAACTTGGTTGTTTGCAAATAAATTACTTAGGCCATACTCAAGCCAACCAGTGGGGCGCTTTGAAACTTTTTTGAAGTTTAAGGGGCTCAATGAAAATACATAAAGCATAATGTTCTTTTTCTTAATGTTGTTACATATATGATTGCTTTTAGTTCTACTATTATACTTGTATTTTCGGTTAAGCATATTTTCCTTTTTGTTGGACTATTTTTTAATTTTGATTTCTTTATGTTATTTGTGTTATGTCACTGCGAATATTTTCCTTTTTTTTTTTCTCTTAAGTAACTACGTCAAACATGTTTTTTTAAATTGTTCTATTTTAACAATATGCCAACTTGTCTTCTTTTTTTTTTAATATGTTTTTTTTTAATTAGTGGACACAAAATTGAAGAGTGTAAAATATAATTAATATTTTCACAAAATTTGAATACCTTGTAGAATATGTTTGTAATATATATAGATGCTTTCTTCACGTATCCAAGAGAGCTGCAAATAAATATTATTTACAATGACTAGATGACGCTTAGGCACTAACATGTGTTTCCTAGGGCCAATTGCCCAGTCAATGCGTAGATGCCTTGACAACATTGTTTCTAAGTGGAAACTGACATAGACCTAAAATTAGACCAGAGTAATATTGACTATAATATTAAAGATAGTGCAGATTAAAGAATTTTGTGAAAAGGAAATACTTTTCCGCTCACCTTTAAAGCATCAAAGCACTATCTATACTTGCAAAACATGCCTAAGAAAAAAAAATTGCTAACGCCAATGAGATGGATACTTTTGTCAATATGAAAGTTAATATTTCAGAGAAGATAAGTCTATAAGGAGTGGTAAAGAGAATTCTACTCTAAAATCTGTGCAACATGAATCAACGTGGTCAACCAAAAAAGAAAAAGAGGCTGAAGATCATCTTCGAGAGCTGGAGGCTCAATCCAACAGGTCTTACCATCTCGACTCCAAATCCTTACTTTTCCATCACTAGAACTAGTTGCAAGCATTGTCCCCTTTTCCTGCATGGCAGCAGACAAAAAGAGTGGGGAAACAAAAATGAAAAAGAAAGAAAGGCAATACTGGCCAAGGTCCAAAAACATAAACATGAATCATTAGATTGGATCAAATAAGAACTTATATTACAGAAATAACCCAAGTAACTAGAAAGCAAATACTTCATTTTTCATTAAAGGAAAATTATATAATGGCAAGGCTCACATTCCAATCAAGAGCGGTAACATCTATCTTTCCTTTATCTGTTTCACAGTGCTTTAAAACCTGCACATTTGGAGGTCCATTTCGCATCATAGAACCACACGGTCCATCAGGAATTGTCCAAATCCGGGCCGTCGAATCTGCTGACCTATAATTAAAATTAATGATTTTAAGATTAAAAACTAGAGAGGAAGAGACATTTTACAGATCAGAATGGAGAGCTAAATGTGCCAGGTTAAAATAACTTAAACAGAACTAACCACAAATTGGAAATTTAGCCCAATATATTGGCAGAAAAAGCAAAAGTACAAGATATGAAATTAACATACTGAAAGGCATTTGTATATTACTCCCATAGGTTCTCATGAGTCATGACCAAGTTTCTATAGTTGCCTTCATCGCAGTTTGAAAAGTAGGGGAATAAACATGAATGAGGAGAAGAGGATGGGGAGGAATGTCTTCAAGTAAATCCGGGTGCATATAGTGGGGTATGTTGGTGATTTTCTTGAGTGTATTTTGCAATATTTAAAACATGGGAGGGTGTATTTAATTACAGGTACTTTATATGATTTTAATGGTTGCATTTAAAGCCACAATACCACACACCTTGCTAGGAAAACAAAGATATAGTAAAATACACAACATATCCACCGAGATTTTTGAAAGTGGCAATGGCCTGTACTCTCTAATTCCATTTTGCTGCCTCATGTAATAGGTACATCTTACAAACGCCTATGTGATGAAGGGCCATAGAGCTTGAGATGTTCAATTATATCTCCCACTACCACACCCTCAATTATTCCTAATTACCTAGATTAGCTAACATCAACATAACCACCTCTTCTATTGTCTGCAATGGAGAGGAATTCTTGGACATTTGTTAAGTTCTTTCATTAATGTTTGTTTTTCTACTCCCTCCCCCCACCTTTTTTTTTCTTCTTTCGTATCTTAGAAAGTCCATCATTTGTTTATCTCTATTCTTGTATTTAGCACTTATTCAAGCTGTGTTTATGAAGCTCATATTGCACTCTTTAAGCCAGTCAAGCACCAGCTCCATGTCAACACTTTGAAAATAAAGTTTGCAACAAAAACTTCAAACCATGCTTTTAGGACTAACTTTCAATATATAACAGACACACCATTTAGACCTTAGTGATTACAAATTTGGTCTTTGCTAAAAAAAAAAAAAGGTTCTAAAAAATGAATATACAAGAAAAAAGACAAAAAAATACTTTCAACAGCAGAACAAAAAACCAAAAAAAAAAAGAAAAAAAGAAGAAGAAAAAATCAACAACAACACATGCAAATAACCATATACGTAAACAACATCTACAAATATTACAAACCCTGATGCTACAAGTGAGCCTGAGGGACTCCATACGCTATCGAAAACCTGTGGAAAGTAGGCATTGGGAATTATTACTAGCCATTACATCATTATAATGCTGATTACAACTGACAAGGAAACAAATAAAGAAAATGCATGACGTATTATGCACAAACCTCCCTAGTATGTCCTTCCAAGATAGCTATATCACTTGTGGGAATTTCACGAGGCATAGATGATGTGGCTGCAGATATATCCACTGGTTTAGGGCCTATTAAGAGGATAAGGGAACAGTTAAAAGAATTTGTTCAGTGTTTCATCCCATTTGGAAGATCCAAGGCTAATATTTAAGATGTCAGTTATAATGCATAAGTGGTTTAGGATGTTATCACGTTAGCATTCTTTAGATTATAATAAGCATTAATATTACAAAACGGCTTCTATGACTAAAAAAATAAAAGAATGTTAAAGAAGAATGTGATTGAAACTAAAATTTAGACATTGAAATATGCATTTAGCAATACAAAAACAGGAAAAGAGGGAGTTGCTCTTCATAAGGGAAAAAGGAGGAAAAGAAAAAGAAAGCTATATTCATTTTACAACAGTTCTTTGTGAAAATTCATTATCATTGTCCAAGCATTACTGGGCCTAGAAACACTAATACAGTCTTCCGTTTAAATATTATCTTTGATCATATCTCAAGGCATGCAAAAAGACGTCATTATAATTAACAAAGAAAAAACATTTCAATATATCAAAGTGTATAGTACAATGTAGTTTTTTATTTTTATTTTTTAACTTTTAGAGGGGAAAAGGGGTGGAAGCTTCACAAAGAATTTACTTGTACAACAAAAGAAGCAAGGCTAAATAGGGCAGTAGAGTTTTTGTTAGAAACCACTTGACTTACAAGCTATAGCTAATAGATGGAGGATCAATTTACGTATATCAAGAGAATAGAATATAGATGTTAACACTTCCACTCACAAATTTATAATAGGGAGGAAAAACAAGATGAATAAATTAACAAGCAAATGCTTGCAAGAAGGTTTGAACATAAGACCTTCACAATAACAATGCTTTGATACCGTGTTAGAAACCACTTGGCCTAAAAGCTATAACTGATAGTTAGAAGCCCAATTTATATATATCAAGAGAATAGAATATAGATCTTAACAGTTTCTACATATTTTGAAAAGAAAAAGCATCTTTATCTCCGTAACAATAAGAGTTGAGTCATTATAAGTTCCTCATAAGATCTATTTTAATATTGACTCTATAATGTAAGGTTGCTATAGGGTTTTTTTTATATTTGCAATGAGATTCTATCTATTTAATAAAGAAGTATTTTTATTTTTAACATATTTTAAACCTGAAAGATTGTTTATGATTTTAAAAGGTTAAAAAATCCCCAATTAAATGTGCATTTTCTATTTTCAATCAACACAAATATGAGCACTACTATTGAAATAATGAGAACTGAATAACAAGAATGGAGTAATTAAGAAAATACAGCTACTTGTACTATAATTGCAAAATTAACCCTTGATAGAGTAGAATAGAGAAAACAGTTTTATATAGTCAACTCATTTAATTAATTAGGAAAAGACATGATTAAGTGTTTTTCAACTATTATATATACGATGAGTTGCTACAAACAGGTACAAACTAATCCAATAAGAAAACAAGAACCCCACAAATGGAACCTGACACCTCAAAGGTGAAGGTGGATGCCTCACCAGAGCCGCTATGCCCCCTTGATGTTGTAAAAACTTATGTGTCCTATTATAACGAGAATACTTCATTTACAATGAAAAAAAATTGTCAGTTCTTCCAAAAAGAAAATTCTTAAGGAGATTGAAATCTCCACATTGAGTAGTTTAGATTCATAGCTTCATTGAAAAATGTGTTGTTGTACTGAATTAGACTTAAAATCTGACGTGACAGTGATTTGTAGCAATTGGTGTACTGGTTTCAATCTCTCTAGCATTGCTCAACTTATTTTCCTATATTATTGGCATGGGACCACCATTTCCTAATTTCCATAACACACACACCATATCAAACTACTCACGAAAACTTCACTTACACAAGCACACTTCATTAACGATTGTTAGCACCTAAAGAACTCAAAAATCTATCTCTCGTAACTCTCTAAGAGCAATAATATCCAATCTTAATCTCGTTGAAGTTTCTCATTAAGATGTTTCGTCCTGCCTACCGTCTCTCTCAATCAATCCCTCTCGATCAATTCGTCAGGGATAGTGACACGGAAAACAAAATACAACAAAAATGGAAATAAAAATCCGAACAATGCACACGGACGGTTCTCGAAATTCTTCCCATTCAAAATTGCTTCGAAATAAAGATCGCTGAAAACGGACCTGGTTTTTGGAGGTGTCGAAAGACGATCACGATCGTCTTTCAACAAGATCAAGATCTTGCGCAGGAAAGCCTTGGCGGACAAGCGAAAACAGTAATGCAATCAAGAACTCCCGAGCAAGAGCAAGAGCAAGAAGAGCAAGAACGTACCTTGCAAAAAAAATAAAAGAAAAAGGGCAAGAACGACTAAACGACTGAACGGTTCTTCCATTTGAAGGCTTGAAGTAGCCAGAGATGCCGGGGAATTCGGTTGGACCACCTGTCAATGTAGTTATAATTAATTAAATGATATACTTTATGACACAGCACAAACTGTTGTCATGCAAACTGTTATACCATTTTGCTCATCTTTATAATAATGTAGGCACTTCACAACATATATATATATCAATTGATTTGGTCTTTGCCCTGTCCGTGACATTGGACAGTCTTTCTCTCCCATTTGACAGTCTTTCTCTTCTTAAAATGGGCACATCAGCGTGAGCACGAATTCGAACTCGAAATCGAAACCTCACCTTTTAACCATGCCCTTTACCTCGTTTCGGAACCAACCAAGCTACCCAACTTTGGATACATATATATCAATTTCTATATTATAAAAATCACCTCCAGCACATGTTCCATTTGTGCTGTCAATGCAACATGCAGAAGTCTATTTAGAGAAAATACAAATATTACTCGTACGAATAACTTTGTTGTACCATGATGTAAGGTTAATTTTGATATTTAATAAATCAATTATAAAGCTTCTCATTATATAATCAAGTAAAACAATCCCCTTTATGGTTCACTTTATATTTATATTATTATTGATCATTTGCAAGACAATAATAATAGCAACAAAAGATTTAAAAACCCTTTGCTCTAAATGCAAATACGCTTTTTTCTCCACTCTTTTATTTCATGAACTTAATAAACTTTTTTATAAGAATTATTTACTTTACTTCTAATTAAGGCTGATAGGAATGCTGCGATGCTCTTGCAATGGATATAACCCATATCTAATTTAAGAAGCCACCAGAAAATGAACATTGGTTCCCACTTATCAAAAAAGAAAGAAAAAAAAAAAAATTGGTTCCAATTGTAACCACGTAGAAGATGTTGGGGAAGTTCTGTTTTATCTATCTACATCCTGAAATCAATAACACATACAGTACTATCTGAACTGCAGGCAGCAATTTTATCGCCTCCCTTGTTCCAGCACACTTCAAAGATGAGTCCGTTCCCAGAGTATGTTTTCACCAACTTCCCCTCCTTTACTGACCAAATATGCAAGTTTCTATCCACAGATCCGCTCGCCAAATACTCACCATTTGGGCTAAATGCAATAGAGTATACAGGCTCTCTGGTGGTCACAATATAAGAAATTTTAGCAACCACATGCACTATTATGCTTAGAGATCCTAGCATAACAGTAACAAAAAATAAATAATAAAGAGAAATCACAATAGTTTCTGTCAATCCTCTGATGATCTACTATGACGGCATGCTACCAAAAGCTCAAGTGTGAGAAGTGGGAACCACCACAAGATGGTTTGTTGCTAGGAGATTTCATTGTATGCCTAAGGCTAATTGCAAGCTAAAATCATAACCATCTTACTCTGCATTTTATTTTTGGAATGGATGATTATGATCATCTAACCTGATCAAGTTTAATAGTAACAAGAACTCCGAGTGAGACCCAACAAATGGCTTACACTCTAAATCAATGATTAAACAATTAGTCTCCAGTTCCCGATCAAACAATGCCACATATAACATAATAACAAATATATGATGGAATTCGGATTGTACCTGTGGCCATTAAGACTGCGCAGAAGGGTGCCTTCTTGTGCATCCCATAGCTTTACTGTTGAGTCAAAGGATGCACTATCAAAAGAAGCCAACAGTGAAAAATATCAGATAACAGGTAAACACACAAGGTTTTCATTTTTTTTTACTACAAGATTGGAATCATAAGAACTCTAAAATGAAGACCAAGTACACAGGACACATCAATAGAAGAAATCAGAGCTTTCAACTTTTAATTCAATTAGAAGAAAGACCCTCATAGTAGAATACCAAGACAACCCCAGTAGAAGATATGGAAAAGTGACATTTCATTAATCCGAGCCACAATTTTAAAAATAACATGCTACAATATCTTGAAACCATACTCTATAGCTTCATTATGTTCAATAAAGTTTTTATTTAGTACTTGCAGAAGTTAGCTACAAGGGATATGGTGCCTCACCCACAGTTATTTTGATTTGCCAGTATAAATGTTAGATCTTAGAGTTATACAGATGAGTGTTCCATCTAGCAGTGGGATTTCTAAAGCATTTAATATAAACCTAGGCAACAGCTCGTATACTTATATGTTTTTACCATTTAAGCATTTGGTCAAGATTAGGTTTCGTTTTTTTTTTTTTGAGAGGAAACAAAACTTTATTAATAAAAGAACAAGGGCAAGAAGTAAAAAGGGAGCACAAGGTGTGCTAGCCCACAAGCCAAAATACAACAGTCATGACACCATACAACCAACATCTAGAAAAAGCTAACCAACAGCATTACACACAAGATTGCCAACATCTAAACCAATCAACAGTAGAAAAACCAACCGAAAACTTAGACGAAGCAACCCAGCTTGCAGCCTATAATCTAATGTCATCAATAAGAGAATGCATAGGCTTAACAACGTTCCTAAAAGTTCTCTGATTTCTCTCCAGCCATAGACTCCACAAAGTTGCAAAGTACACAATACGAATGACATTGTATTGACGTGAAGAAGAGGAAGAGATGTGACTGAGATTAAAGCACTCACAGATCGAAGAGGGGGGGGGGGGGGGGGGGGGGGGCGTGAAAGATAGGGCCAAAAATCCACCCAACTAATCCAAATGTCCTTATCCACCATACATGAGGTAAGTAGATGCTCTGCATTCTCCGCATCTTGAAGACACATAATACTAAAAACAGATTGAGCTAAATCGCCGTTGAAGCACATCTGACGTAGAAAGCTTCCTATAAAACAAGAGCCATCCAAAAAACTTTACTTTCAAAGGAATATGAGCACCTCAAAGATGAGGAATAGAAGGAATAGAATGGGAAGAGGGATCATCAACAAGGAAAATAGCGAATGGCAAGAAAACACCCCAGAACTGTCAAGGGACCATGAAAAATGGTCAGGACTATTAGAGAAACGGACGGCCTGAAGAAGGGAAAGGAGCTGATGACAATCAGAAAGGGACCGGGAAGTAGGCTCTCTAGCTAAGTGAACAAACACTAGGTGAAATTAATGAACAAGGTACTACATTAAGAAATGAAAACTTATTTGTTTTTTACTCTTTTTTAAATTATCCTTTAATGTGTCTATATAATTGTTTAATGTTATTTATTTGATGTCTTTTTGGATCTTTTCACTGAAGAAGAAGAGTCAATAGTCTATGACCCTTAGTTTGAATGAGGTTATTGGTGTAAGTTATTTATTTTTTATCCAATGTTTTATATTTGTTTATATGTCATTTATATCATGGTTGTAATTTATTTTTTGTTTGATCCTTGCAACTTTCACTTGGGGAAGAGGGGTTTCTATTCTTGCCTACTTGGAACTTACAAATGGTTAAGACTTGAAAGCTAGAAAATAATTTTTTAAAGTCTTTTGCCATTTGCATTGAACTTGTAGTTTCAATTACTATGAATTATGAAGAAGTGAGAAAATACTTTATTTGTGTGGAGTTTCAACTCTCAATTTTAAATTTGTATTATCAGTAATTTTGTATATTTGTTATTTTGATTAGAATTTTATATGATTGCCATTGCAAGGTTTTTTGGATTATAGGATTCTATCCATGAATCCAATAAATTTTATACAATTGTCATTGCAGGTGATTTTATGATTATAAAGGACCAATATATGGCTCTTATAATTAGTTTATTTGTCGATTTGTATGATTTTGCAGGTTTTTTTTTTGGATTATAAGGTTTTATCCATGAATCCAATACCAATAGATTGTTTTTTTATGTTCGTCATTGCGAGTGATTTTATGAGGACCAATATATGCCTAATTAGTTTATTTCTTGATTGGTATGCTCTTGCAGGTTTTTTTTGGATTATTGAGTTGGGCAAAAAATTATATTATTTATTGATTTGTATAATTTTGCAGTAGGTTGAGATACTCATTGTAAATATACTTTGTAATAGGTTGTAATTGTGCCAAATTTTAAGGCTTGTACTTAAAATTTTTAATGTTGAAAAATATCTTTTTAAGTAGTGTTAAGTTTTTCAATACAAATTAAATGTTTTATATTAGTTTTATTGCAGGTTGGTTGTGAGGATTTTTAAAAAAGAAAAACTGTATTTGTGGGCCAAATTTATGGGCTTTTCAGCTCTATAATAGGTTTATTTATTTAAATGGGCAGGTTGTGAAAATTAAAAAAAAAACTGTATTTTTGGGCCAATTTTTCGGCCCATAAGGCTATGGCCCAAGCCGACCGACAAAAGATTGGTTGGGTTGGGCCCTCTCAAAACTAGAGGTCCGGTGGGTTAGTGGGCCAAAACCCAACCCAACCTGTTTTCACCCCTAATTGAAGCTACTCTTGCCGTCATGCATTCTTACCAATATGTTGATCTAGGTTTAAATTTTCTAAACTCCTAACTTTCAGATTCAAAATCTTCACCTTTCATAGACTCATTTTATGAAGGCTCTGGTTATCTGCACTCTTTGACATGATACATCATTGGGTCCTGGGTCGTGCCACCAATATTAATTATATGCCCTCAAACTTCATAGCTAATTAATAAACTGTCATTCCAAAGATCGTATACACCTTAACCTCCAGTTATAATTTTTTTTTTAAAAGAAACAAGAGATTATTGTATATATATTTGTATCTGTGTGAAACATCAGTTTTCAGTATAACTGTACAACTCGTCCGCCCTAGGCCCAACCCCTAAAATTAAACCATGTTACCCCACCCTCTAAGCCAATCACTTAGCAAGTATCCCTTAGATAAACAATTGCTGCCTACCTAAAAGGAAGCTAACAAATGGGACTTCTCCCAAACAATAGCAGCCTGGTGAGCCTCCTCGTCAAAAACCCTTGAATTCCTCTCCTTCCATAAGGACAAAGCACCGCCAAACAAACCACCTGCCAATGTTTCCTCCATCCCACCTGAATGGTGTTAAGGAAAGGGAAAAGAGAGAACTGATCCTCCATATTCCCTCCAACATGCATAATTGGGAAATGATGGCACCACCAAAGCCATATTTCTTTAGAAAAAGGACAGCTCCAAAATAAATGATCCACAGATTCTGAATAATTATGACATAGATAGCACCAAGATGGAGACAGACACATATACGAGAATCTTTTCTGCAACATATTATAACCTCCAGTCATAACAAAGGTAACCTATTTGCAGATCTTCTTGCCACCAAATTTAGTAGAATTGTTTAAAACTAATAAATATGAGCCACCTAATATTATGCATTATCCATGTCTTTTAGTACATAAATCCTACTCTAGTATATTTCTAATATTAGAAAAGAAATCTGATTGAACTCAAAAAAGTAAACCTGTAACCTGCGTCCTTCCTTTTTTTCCTTTGTGCTTTCCTTTTTGGTCTCTCTTCCTTCTCTCCATTCTCTTTGCCTTTGGTTCTCTTTCCTCCCATTTTTGTTGTGTCCATATCTCTCTTTGTCTCTCAGTGTTCACCTAAGATTGTCTATTTTCGCTATGGGCGATTTCAAGAGTATTAACTCTCCCTTCTTCCTTCAAAGTTAGTAACAAGGTTTTCTCTTGTGTGCTAACTAAAAATGGCAATGGTGTCAAACTTTCTAAGATGGCGGGGTCTAAGATGTTCTTTTTATTGCTGTTTGCGGCATTTGCGGAATGGCTTCTCACTCAAGTAAGCCTTGCGAGCATAGTAGGTTCTGGAAGTGGGTTCAAAAAACAACTCCGCAATATGAGTGAAACGGTGATCATTGAAGCTCTATGTAATGAAAGGGGGCGTTTCTTGAAATTTTCCGAGGTTGAAAACTCCAAAATCTGGGAGTTATTCATACCTGAAGATGCACCAAGTTTGGGGTGGAATGCATTTCAGGAGTGGTTTTATAAAGTCAGTATGCCAAAAAGAAGAATGTTCCGGTGGTTAACACAATGGTGGATGATAGTGGCTCTAAAGGATGGGATTTGGGCATGGTAATATTCTGTGCAAATCCCCGCTATGGTGGTCGAATGTTGAGGAGCAAATCTCTGTCATCATTAAGAGGAAGGTGGCCTTGTGTTCTTTTGCTGATGACCGCGCCATGTTGTGGTGTCGGGATATTAATGAGAAGCGTGCTTTGCTTTCTTTTTTGCAATCGAACGAATTCCGTTCTGTTGAGTGGCATGACTCGCTTCAATGAAATAAGAGAAGAGTAAGGTGCAGTAATGGATGGATTGGCATCGACGGAATCCCCATTGAACAGTGGAAGCCGGAGTTTTTTTAGTTGTTAGGGGACTAATGTGGCGACCTCTTGAAGATTTCTGGTGACACTTCGTTGCCCAATTACCATTGTTTAGGCGGGCCAATGCTCTGACTGTGGGACTTCAAACCCTCCTTTATCGACCCACGGTGGTGTGTTTCATTCATCTTATTGCACGATGGCGGAACCTGTTCAAGTTCATGTTTCGTTCCCAACTCCGATTCTATCTCCAGCTCAAGCTTCCACTGTGGTCGCGGTGGATGATCCACCCTTGGATTTGCTGCAAATTACGAAAAAGTCGGATGATTCCTCGGGAGCTTTGGCAGGAGATGAATCGCGCACTCACGTCTCCGATTCTCTTGCTCGCAATCATGGCGTTTCCAAACCCTCGTGCGATCAACACCATGGTGGTTCTGGTTTTAAGTAGTTGGGTTTCTCGACGAACTTGACGATTGCTAAGCCGGGCCACATCTCGTTTTCTTTCTGTCCTGGAGAGGTTCAATGCTCTTCGAAGAAAGAGGACATCGTCGATACTTAGAGGAAAAATAGTGCGAAGGGGGTTTTAGTGTCAGATGAGGAGAGGGGGCAAATGGCGATGGTGCCTTCTAAACCCAAGGTCTTTCCTGATCCAAAAGAAGCCTTCAGAAAGAACATTCGAGTCAAAATCTAGCAGCGTCAGTGCAAGATGACAAGCACTTTGTGGTGAACAGTCAACGGGTGTTGTGGGAGAATTGCATATCAGGAAGCAGTTCGAACGACGAAGATGGGGCTCTCGGTGACTGCGATGGAGGCGACGATGGTGAAGTGAATATTGGTGAGGCATTTTTCGAGGAGAATTATCAATTGTGCATGGCTAATGATGAGACCGAAGTACGCGCCAAACATTTAATTTTGGATTGTGATTCTGAGCTTTTCTCTAATGTTATTCCTGTTATCCTGTGTCTTGTTCTTCTCCATTAAAATATGTTGTGCGTCCTCCCAAAACCCAACCTTTTACTGCCCATAATGTTGAATGCGATGCATATGAGCCCAAAGACAATGTTGTGGCTGCTTTGAGTTCCAATGCTTGTGAAATTGATTTGGACTATGAGAAGGGGTACAAATCTGAAGGGTCGATTGGAACTACTAAACCTATCGGCCATTTCTTCAAAAGATTCAAGGTCTCCACACAGAAACAGCCAAGACTAGCTGGGGTGAAGATTGTTTTATCTGATGAGGCTGGTATCAATGCCGCAACAAAATTGGACTCCCTTCTTTCTAGATGAAGATTTTATCTTGGAATATTTGGGGTAATGGTTCTAGCAAAAAATTGTGCATTATTAAGCGTGTTATTGGGAAGTCAAAACCAGACATTGTCATCATTCAAGAATCCAAGAAAGAAATTATGGATAGAGCTACCATTTCCAAGTTGTGGGCGTCTCGATTCAAGAACTGCATTGTGATGCCGGCGGTTGGGTCCTCTAGTGGTCTTGTCGTCATTAGGGATTCCAGAACAGTTCAGGTGATTGAGAGTTTGATTGGTGGTTATTCGATCTACCTATTCAAAGAGGGAAGGTTTCTGGACTGAAATTGATGGCCTTAGTGCCATTTGTGGTGATCGGTGGTGCCTTGGTGGTGATTTCAACACGGTTCGAAGTCTCAAAGAGAAAATTAACAGCCCCAGATTGACTACCAGTATGCAATTATTTGATCGGTTAATTGGAGAGCTTCAATTATCGGATCCCCCTTTGCTCAATGCCTGAGTTACTCGGTCTAATTTCAGAGTGAATCCTATTTGTTGCCGCCTTGATCGCTTTCTCTTTTCCTCTTGATGGAGTTCTCTTTTTCATTGTGTGAGGCAAGAAGCATTGCCAAGAGTTGTGTCGGATCATTGCCCAATTACCATTGACACTGCCAATATTAGTTGGGGTCTTTCTCCTTTCCGTATTGAAAATGTTTGGTTGGATAATAATGATTTCATCCCTTTGATGAATAGGTGGTGGAATGCCGCCTCCGCCTACAGGTATGAAGGTCATAGTTTCATGGTGAGGCTTGACAAAATGAAGATTAGTCTTAAAATTTGGAACAAAGAAGAATTTGGCTCCATCTCTGAGAAGAAGAAAGATCTTGAAGAGCTCACAGAGTGTCTTGATTTTCTGGAAGGTCCTAATGAGCTAACTGTTGATGATGTTGAGTTGAGGAAACGGGCCAAACTCGAATTGGCTGACATTTGTTTGAAACAGAATAGGATGATGCAACAAAGGGCTAAGCTGGATTGGATTAAAAATGGCGATGCAAATTCTCATTTCTTTCACAGAGCCCTCAATAATAGGAAGACCATAAATTTTATTTCCAAGGCAAAGCGTGTTAATGGGTCTGTGCTCGAGGACGAGTTAAGTATTGTTGAGGAATTTATTCAGTATTTCTCAACAGTATTCTCTGAGCCTAGAGATTATTTTTGGGAGGTTGATGGGATCGACTGGTGCCCTATTGATGATTGTGATAGGAGGTGGCTTGAAAGGCCTTTTGATGAGGATGAGGTCCACAGCTATTCTAAGCTATAATGGTAACAAAGCCCCAGGTCCTGACAGTTTTACTATAGCTTTTTATCATAAGGCTTGGGATATTTTGAAGCATGACATTATGAAAGTTTTGCATGAGTTCCACAGCAATGGGGTGATTAACATCAAGACAAACTAAACCTTCATTTGCCTTATTCCAAAGAAAAGGGAGTCGTGGCTCCCAAGTGATTGCAGGCCGATTAGTTTGGTTACTAGCCTCTATAAGATTATTTCCAAGACGTTCTCGCTCAGGCTGAGGGTCGTTTTTCATAAGACTGTGGGGAATGCTCAATTTGCTTTTGTTCATAACCGGCAAATCCTGGATGCCATTTTGATTGCTAACGAAGTTGTTGAAGACTATCGAACTCAAAAATTGAAAGGGGTGGTGTTTAAAGCTGATTTCTCCAAGGCCTATGATTCAGTTGATTGGGACTTTCTTGATTTTGTGATGACAAAGAAGAATTTTAGGGACAGATGGCGCAGGTGGATAGGCGGTTGTCTAAGGATTGTGACCTACTCAGTTATCATCAATGGTAAATCTACCAGGAAGTTCAATGCCAAGAGAGGGTTGAGGCAAGGCGATTCAATGTCCCCATTTTTATTTACTCTCGTTGGTGATTTCGTCAGTAGGTTCAAGAAGCAAGCTTGTCAGTTCTCAGTTGTCAAGGCTTCTCTGTGGGCAAGAATGATGTTGAGGTGTCCCACCTTCAGTTTGCAGATGACACCCTTTTCTTTCTTGAAGGATCCGAAGATAATGTTGAGAATGCTCTTTGTGTGTTGCGATGCTTTAGTGCTCTATTAGGTCTGAAGGTTAATATGTCAAATAGCCAAATTGTTGGCATCAATGTTGATGGTGATTTACTGATTTGACTTGCGGCTAGAGTTGGGGTGCTCCATTGGCACTTGGCCAATGAAGTATCTAGGACTGCTACTAGGTGGCAATCCCCTTAACAATGCGTTTTGGGATCCTGTAGTTTCTAAAATTTCTAGACGGATGGATGGCTAGAAAAGGGCCTTTATCTCGAGAGGGGGTAGGCTTACACTGTTGAATTAAGTCTTGGCTGCAATCCCTACATACTACTTATCCATTTTTAAAATTCCTGAGTGTGTGACAAAGGTGATTGAGAGAAAGTTCAAAATCCTCTTCTGGAAGGGGGTTGACAAGAACAGTGGCTCCCACTTAATTAATTGGAAGAGTGTTCAGAGACCTAGGAGTAAACGTGGCCTAGGTATTGGTGATATTCGATCAAGGAATAAGGCACTGTGTGCAAAATGATTGTGGAGGTTCCTTAATGAGCAGCAGTCTTTTTAGGCTCAGGTCATTGTGTAACACCCCGTACATTCGAGTCAAACTAAATCGTTGACTATTACATATTGTAAGATGTATTTATACGCATATACGTATGTATATTGACCTTGGACTAATGAGAATACATGTATGGTAGGGTTGCTGATACACTAGGATGTTAGTGGTATCATAAAAATCCTATACTTAGTGAAAAGTGCAAATCCGGAATGCAAGGAGCGCGCTCCTGTAACAAAACTCGAGAGCAGTGTCTCAGAAAATTTTTAGAGAAGCGCGCTCCTCATTGTTTGACAATTTTTTTTAAAATGGACGGTGAGGCGGTGTGCATGTTTTTAAACGAAATTACTCGATCATTCCAGCAAAATTGAGTTGCTGGAAGTCAAAGAAGACCAGAGGAATGAAAAGGAAGGAAAAAAAAAGGGTTTGGAGGATCAAATCAAAGGTAAGAACTGATTTTCTTGAGCTAAATTTTCCAGTTTTGAAATCCTCTCATCAAGTTGTTCAACATATCTGATTTTGGTTGGGTTTCAATGGTCAGATTTGATAATGGAAAAAGAGGGTTTGGTGCTGGAACTTTGGGAAATTGATGTGCAAGCATTGGTAAGTGTTTCCTTACTAATATATAAGTGATTTGATGGTGAAATTGAGTTGAATTGTGATATTTTAATGGTGGGGAAGTTCCACCCCAACTGTTGAAGCAGTTGAGGGTTTGGAGCTCCATTAATGGTGGAATTAGATGGTTTAAATTTGTATTGTTGAATAATTATGATTAAGAACACATTGATACTTCGACATACAGAAGGAGCACTAGTATTAGTCAGAGAATCCAGACAGTTATCCAAATGAAATATTTCTTGAACAAAAGCATCTATAAACTGGTAAATGCAGTGTAATGAAATGTAATGAAATGTTTAAAGCTACTTAGGAGATCAGACCTGATGCCCAGCAAAAGTTTTAACTGGGCGACTCTCTCCAATCTTGCAAACATAAATCATCGTGTCAGTTGAGGATGTTGCAAACATAGCATTGTCTCGCCAATCAACATCCATTGTAGGAGCTGCAAGATGATGTTTCATACATGAATTTTACCAGCAAGGTGATTATAGATCAAAATCACTAACAATTTCCAATGTACAGCAAATAATGTTTTACCTGAGTGGAATTCAAATTTCTGTTTCCACTTGCCCGTCTTCACATCCCAGACAATGGCAGTCTTATCGACACTTCCACTAAGAAGATAATCACCCTTCTTGTTCCACTTTAGAGAGAAGATGGGCCCTATATGTTTGTTTAAAGTAGTCTTTAATTCCCCTAGTAGAGACACAAGTCCAGTGAAAATTAGTCCATCAAATCCTGATGAGCAGGAAACACTGTTAGACATAACATAAGAATTTGATAAGGCAAACGAAAATCCAATAAAGTATGCAGTATTTGAAGGAAAGTTCCCTCGGGTATATTGTCTCATAGCATCCACTAATGCACATATAATTTTTGGTCAATGAGGTGATAATTATGTTCCTTTTGCTGTTCTAACTTCTAGCACTTTCCCTCTTTTGTTAGTGCCCCCCTGTTCTTTATACATGGAAAGAAATCAAGGTTGTTGTCTCAGTTGGCAATAATTTTGGAGTTGAAGTCTTCCCAAATTTTCAGACATGGTGAGATTATAAGATGTTTGGAAGAGGCAAATGCTGAGAATTGTTCAATGAGATTCAGGTGGAGGAATTCCATGGATCACTGAGAAAAAGGTGGTAGTTGCGTTGTTGGGTAAGAAGCCCAAGTAGAATGTTTTGATGAGATGCCAATGATGAAGATCTCCACAACTCAATCATGCTAAAAAGGTCGGGGAAGTTTGGAAGAACTAAGAAGGTGGGTGGTATTTTGCCATGTAGCATTAACTGCAACCACACCCCAAGAGGGAAGGATGGCAAATAGACTGTAGTAAGGCGTTTAACAAGGGAGTCCACAGCAATTTGGGATTTCATCAAGACATTAACTGGAGGCAGCAAGAGCCAGTGCTCTTTTCAAGTCTTGATATGAAGCCTGCAAAGGGAGCTAAAGATGCAAAGATGTGTATCCTTCCGACTTATCAAATGGAAGCAATGATGAAGTCGATGTTTTCAAAGAAACATTGGGTGTATGCTTAAGATACAGTAAATGGCACTATATTGCATCCTGATGTTAGTAACAATCAAGAGAGGAACTCAGGGTGTTTGTTGAGATATATCATTTTGAATATGTTTAGCCAAATCATCCATAACTAGCATAGCATTTACCCCAGATTTAGTTTCATCAATCAACATTATAACATCAGCAAATAGCATTCACCATGGAACATCTTTTTGAATATGTTTAGCCAAATCATCCATAACTAGCAGAAAAAGATAAAGGCTTACAGTGGATCCTTGGTGCAAACCAACAGTAATTGGGAACTCACTCGTTTCTTTTATTGTTGTTTTAACAATGGTTATCGCTCCATCATACATTTCTTTTACAAAGACTGTGTAACTTTAGGTAACCTTTTTTCTATAAAACCCACCAAATTATTACTCTACATAATCACAGGTTTCCTCTAAATCAATGAAGGCATTTGTAGGTCTTTCATCTTCTCCTTATACATCTCTATCAAACTCTAAACATTAGTTTTACGATGAAGTACGAACATTATAATGTAGGCTGAGAAAAATAAAGAACTTTGGTGAATTTTTGTGTTTATTAGATTCTCAACCAAAAATGGAGTAATAATATTAATTGATATATAATTGAGCGTTTTATGAATTTTGCATCTCACTTTACATGCAAAGGGGGAGCCTTGATGCAATAGTAAGAGTTTTCGTCGTGTGACCAAGTGGTCACGAGTTCAAAATTGAGGAAACCACCTCTTGGATGAGGGGTAAAGCTGCGTACAATCAACCTAAAGTGGTCCCACCCTTCCTCAAGACCCCGCATAGGCGAGAGCATTGCATACCGAGCTACTCTTTTACCTAGGCGTGCGCCTAGTCTCGTACCTTGCGCCTCAGGTTTTAAGGCTCCTCATTGCCTTAAGTGTGCCTCCTTTCTTGAGTTTTGCATACTGAGTTTATGTTTTATATGGAGTAATTTCCAAAACCCTGAACCTTTAGAAATAAGTTTGACTAATCTCCATGACGTGACAACATATTGTGAATTTGTAATAAAATACAACCAAATATCTTGTTAGAGTTCTAACTTGCATTGATAGTGTTAGATATCCCATCAATGGTTGACTGACCCAACAAATTCTATGAAGAACGTGCAAGCCCCTCCTACATGTGAAATGCCCAATCCCACATATAGAGAGTATTTAATGGGCAACATTGAACATTAGAAGTGACACTAAAGTATGGCTTTCGAGAGTTAAAATTAAACCGTAAACCTACCATTTATAAAGCACTTGTTTCAGCTCAACTTCACCACTAACCCAATTAAATTGTTATTTAGGCTACACGGTAGCTTCTAACATAAAGATTCAATTTTCAAAATGGAAAATGAAAGAAACCAAAAATAAGACCACAATAATACTAACCATAATGCTAAAAAGCAAAAATATAGGAATTTTTTTAAGAGGAAACAAGAAATAATTTCTATTAGATAAAAGAGAAGGGCACATACAAAGTAGGAGCACCAGAAATGCTTGAAAAGAAGACCAAACAAAAGCAAAAGCAAAAGGAAAGCAAAATTAGAATAAAATGGACCAATTTCTAGGCTACTCAGACAAATTGTAGCCTCCTACAAGAGAAGAAGGTCCAACCCAATCTGCAGCAACAACATTGGGGGACTCCTATATAACATGAACCTCTGTAGACTTATTTTCAAAAACTTTGGAGTTTCTCTCGAAAGAGCACTCGCCTAAAAAGCACCATTCATACTTAAAAAAATACCTAAGAAAAAAGTTTTACTAGATCAAGTCAAAGAGGTCTTGTCAATATAGGTTAAAATATAAAAGTGCAAAATAATTCCCTCTAACAGCTATGCAACACACAATTCACATGCGGACATGCCAAACCAAGAAAACAAGAGCAAAGGTCATGTTGGAGGGGTAGGGAATCAGAACCAAAAAGTCTCACCATCCCTACTCCAAATTCTTGCTTGCCCATCATAAGATCCGGTGGCAAGTAGCGTCCCCTCTCCCTGCACGGCAGCAGAAAAAAAAAATGGCTTACAGAAATAAAAAAGAAAAAAGTGCAACACTTGCCAAGGTCCAATGAAAGAAGTAAGCATGAATCATAAATCATCAAATACAATTAACAGAGATCTTAGACACCAGATATCAATAAACTAAGTAACTGGAAAGTAGATAAGTCACATTCATGTAAGAAATCATACATAAACTTGCAAGAACAAGACTCACATTCCAATCAAGAGTGGTGACATCCATGCTTCCTTCATCAGTTTTACTATTGTAGTGTTCCAAAACCTGCACATTTGGAGGTCCATTATGCATCATAGAATCACAAGGTCCATCAGGAATTGTCCAAATCTGGGCTGTTGAATCTCCAGACCTATAGATAAATGACAAGTAAGATTAATAACGAGACCAGATCAGAATGGAAAGCTAAATGTGCCAGGTTAAAAATAAAGTAATAAGAATTAACTAAAAATTGAAATTTTGTTTGGTGCGCAAAACAAAAAAAATCCATCAAGTACAAGATCTGAAACTAACATACTGAAAGGCATTTGAATCTTATTCATGCAGAGTTTCAACAGTGCATGGGTTTCTGGAACCATTCAATAAAAGGCTAAAAGATGTGAAACACACAACATATCCACTAATATTTTGAAAAATGCTGATCCCTAATGCTCTCCGAATCCATTATGGTGCCCTCGGACAAAAGCTTCATCTTACATGCCGATGATGGAAATTAATGGCAATTGATATCAGAAAGTTTAA
The DNA here is from genome assembly GCA_035771175.1 of Paratinospora sagittata. Lineage (NCBI taxonomy): Eukaryota > Viridiplantae > Streptophyta > Magnoliopsida > Ranunculales > Menispermaceae > Paratinospora > Paratinospora sagittata. Next base: position 33,481,013 of record CM069594.1, read on the forward strand.
TAATATTTACCACCCCACCCTACCTTCAGTTCTTCCTAGATTAGTTAACATCAATATGAACAACTCTTTTATTATCAGGATACCAAGACCATGTCAGAAATTGCTTAATTTTTTTGTAATTATTGCTTTCATAGTTTCCAAAATTTATCTTGTATTTTATAAATCGGTTTATTTGTTTATCATTTTTCTTAGTATCCCGTCTAAATATTCACCATTTAAACCTAACTAAGAGATAACATTACTTTTAGCCAAAAATTCTGGTACTTGGCCCTAATTTCCAAAAGAATTATGAGAAAACGTAGGTTCACAAATTGAGTACAGAAGAAAATTTACGGTTAAATAAGTTCCAAAGTAGAATAAAATAGGTGAGTAAATCACCATAGTTGTAACTGCACTCACTAATATTACCCACCCTGATGCTAGAATTGAACCTGACGGACTCCATGCACAAAAATAAACCTGTATAAAGTAGGCATTAGAAATTAGTAATAGCCATTATATAAATATATCCTGAGCACAACAAGTAAGGAAAGAATTAAAGAAAATGCATGATGAGTGGTGAACCTCATGAGAGTGTCCTTCCAAAATAGTCACATCAGTACTTGGAATTTCAGATGGCAAAGTTGGCGTAGTTGCACGTGTATCCATTGGTTCGGGGCCTATTAAGAGTATAAAGCAAACAATCAACATGATGTTTTCAATACTTCATCCTATTTCAACTATCCAAGACAAATGTCTAACAATATCCATTAGTGGTTCACGATGTTAACATTCTCTACATTACAACAGTGAAGCACCAACACCACAAAATGATCTAAAGGACTCAAAAAGCATTAAAAGCGCACTGGAGCACAATAACGAATCTCAGATTTTTAAAATATATAATCATGCTTTGTTATAAACTTGCTATTAGGTCAGTCATGCTATATGGTACGGAATGTTGAGTAATTAAAAAACATGTTAACAAACTAAGTATAACAGAAATGTGAATGCTAAGATAGATATGTGTTAAAACTTGTGGTGCAGCGGAATAGCGTTGAGAGGAATTTCTCAACAAAGAAGACAAGCTTGTAATTGAAATTAGAAGAATAAACGCAGAAATCTGATTTTCATTAATTCTAATGTGCTTAAATAACATGCCTACTATTAAAAAATAGAAAGGAAATAGAAATACTAATCCTAGTCTAATTACAAGAATGAAAACTTAGAGAAGGAATAGGAAATAACAAAATAGAAACCTAGTCAAAGTAGGAACTTAAAAATAGAAATCAAATAGAAATCTGAAAATAGAAACTGAAATCTAAAAATAGAAACTGAGCCGTTATGGTTGTGTATTGCATCAATCCCTCCCACTCGACGAAAACTCGACCTCGAGTGTTTGTGACTGCATCAATCCGGTTCTTTGACTTGCTCTAGAAACTCAGATACCGATACAATAGTGAAGAGATTGCCAGTGAAGTTACCAAAACTCGGAGGCTTAGGCTGTTGCTTCTACGGCAACAACAAAATCTTCCAATTAAACCACCCAAACATGTAAGTTGCGAACACTTGGAGAGCTAATCTATCTTGAATGGCTAACTTCAAGCCTCCAATGTAGCAAGCCACCTGTTGATCCATTGTTTCTAACAAATTGCTACGAGCATCCAATCTATCTTCCAGGATCTCCAAATAATCGAAAAAAAATTCAACATTATGAACCCAATCGAGGAAGTCCTCGATGTGTAATCGGCCATCGAAAGTGGGCAAATCCATCCTCATTTTGAAATCTTGTCGATTCCGACCATGCCCGAAGGCATTGTTGGCCACATCAATATTATCTTCTTCTTCGGATAAATCATCCTCGGGTACAAAACCATAGTCCCGCTGCCCAAAAACTCCGCGGTTTCCCCAGTCATAAACACGAAACAGGACCGGTTGATGAGGTGGTGCGCGAACCGCGCCTATGGGAAATTACTCCTTGCGCAGGACTGCTTCGCGCTTAGCCAGGTCATGTCTTCGTTGATCGTTAGCCACCGGACGTTGTCGGAAAACTCGTTGGTTGTCACTTTATGCCCCCCACTGAGGTCCGGTTGTGCAACTCTAATATCTTGTCTTCCTTCGAGGACCATCGCAGCCACCATCTGTAGAAGGTTTCAAAGGGTATCGTCGAGTCCACCGAGTCGTTGCTCGATTTTTCCAAGTCGCTCATTGATTTTTCCAAATCGTTGATTGACTTCTTCGACTCACCGTTCGTCGTCGGTGGTTCATTTCCAACGTGAACCAATTTAAGCCATCAAACCAAGGTGAAATCCTTGCTCGGATACCAATTGGTGCAGCGAAATAGCGTTGAGAGAAATTTCCCAACGAAGAACACAAGCTTGTAATTGAAATTAGACGAATAAACGCAGCAATCTGATTTTCATTGCTTAAATAACATGCCTACTATTAAAAAATAGAAAGGAAATAGAAATATTAATCCTAGTCTACTTACAAGAATAGAAACTTAGAGAAGGAATAGAAAATAACAAAATAGAAACATAGTCAAAGTAGGAACTTAAAAATAGAAATCAAATAGAAATCTAAAAATAGAAACTGAAATCTAAAATTAGAAACTAAGTCGTTATGGTTGTGTACTGCATCAACTTGAAAAGATAAAATTAGAAATGAGTATATTCGGAAAATAATAAGAGTAGCACCAATTAGAGATAAAATGAGAAAAAACTGACCAATGTGATTTGGACACAAAAACGCATGCCTTTATATGCATCAATTAAGAAGAGTGACATATAAACATTAAATGGTAGCAACAGATGTGGAGGTAGACCTACAATCACGTGAACAGGGATAATTAAAAAAAACTTAATTTCTTGTAGTTTGAATGTCAACTTAACCCTTGATAAAGCAGAGCGAAAGAAGTGGATTTTTTTATTTGATTCCATGTAGTTGGTAAAAGGCTAAGTTGAGTTGAGTTGTGTATAATCATGCATTGCTATAGCTTCAATATATCTTGAAAGGAACATAGATCTTCCCTATATTTACATTAAATCTTCTTAAGTTTTCCAAAATTAATTTTGAATTCAAGATCAAAATTTAGGACAAAGCCAAATCTTCAATCCTTGTCTCTTACAATGCATAAGTTGTTTAGGATGTTAACGCATTAGCATTCTTTATATTATAATAAGCATTAATATTTAAAATGGCTTCTATGACTAAAAAACCATTAAAAGAATGTTAAAGAAGAATATGATTGAAACTAAAATTTAGACATTGAAATATGCATTTAGCAATACAAAAACAGGAAAACAGGAAGTGGCTCTTCATAGGGGAAAAAAGGAGGAAAACAAAAAGAAAGCTATATTCATTTTACAACTGTTCTTTGTGAAAATTCATTATCATCGTCCAAGCATTACTGGGCCTAGAAACATTAATACATGTTTTCCATTTAAATATTATCTTTGATCATATCTCAAGGCATGCAAAAAGATGTCATTATTAACTGACAAAGAAAGAACGTTTCAATATATCAAAGTGTATAGTAACATGTAGTTTTTTCGACTTTTATTTTTCCTATTAGAGGGGAAAAGGGGTGGAAGCTTCACAAATAATTTACTTGTACAACAAAAGAAACAGAGTTAAATAGGGCAGCGGAGTTTTTATTAGAAACCACTTGACCTAAAAGCTATAGCTAAAAAATGGAGGCCCAATTTATGTATATCAAGAGAATAGAATATAAATGTTAACACTTCCCCTCACAAATTTATAATAGGGAGGAAAAACAAGACGAATAAATTAACAAGCAAATGCTTGCAAGAAGGTTTGAAAATAAGACCTCCACAATAACAATGTTTTGATATCATGTTAGAAACCACTTGGCCTAAAAGCTATAACTAATAGGTAGAAGCCCAATTTCTATATATCAAGAGAATAGAATATAGATCTTAACAGTTTCTACATGTTTTGAAAAGAAAAGGCATCTTTATCTCTGTAACAATAAGAGTTGAGTCATTATAAGTTGCTCATAAGATCTATTTTAATATTGATTCTATAATGAAGGGTTACTATAAGGTTTTTTTTTTTATTTGCAAATCTATTTAATAAAGAATTTTGTTTATTTCTAACATATTTCAAACCTAAAAGATTTTTGATGATTGGAAAAGGTTAAAACATCCCAACACAAGTATGAGCACTGCAATTGAAATAATGAGAACTGAATAACAAGGATGGAGTTATTAAGAAAATACAGCTACTTGTACTATAATTGCAAACTTAACCCTTGATAGAGTAGAGTAGAATGGAAAAAACAGTTTTATATGGTCAACTATATAGTTAGGAAAAGACTTGATTAAGTGTTTTTCAACTATTATATATACGATGAGTTGCTATAGCCTATAAACAGTTACAAACTAATCCAACAACAAAACAAGAACCCCACTTATTATACCAGCTTGATGTTGTGAAAACTTATGTGTACTATTATCTTCACTTTTTTCAGTTCTTCCAAAAAGAAAAATCTTAAGGAGATTGAAATCTCTATACTGATTAATACATATCTGATTTGTCAAGTCTCCATGTCAGATTCATAGCTTCATTAAAAAGTGTGTTGTTTTGATAACTTAAAGTTAAAATCTGATGGGTATCAACAAAAAAAAAGGTTAAAATCTGATGTAACAGTGATTTATAGCAATTGATGAAGTGATTTCAATCTCACTAGCATTTGCTCAACTTATTTTCCGCTGTTATCGGCACACGGCACCACTATTTCCTAATTTCCATAACACACACACACACACCATATCAAACTATCCCTCGTAACTCTCTATGAGCAATAATATCCAATCTTGATGTCGCTAAAGTTTCTAATTAAGATGTTTCGTTCTGCGTAACGTCACTCTCAATCAATCCGTCAGGGTTAGTGACACGGGAAACAAAATACAACAAAATGGAAATAAAAACCCGAACAATGCACACGGTTCTCGAAATTCTCCCCATTCAAAATCGCTTCAAAATAAAGATCGCTGAAAACTGACCTGGTTTTTGGAGGTGTGGAAAGACGACTGTCTTTCAAAAGATCTTGTGAAGGAAAGCCTTGGCGCAATCAAGAACTCGAACAAGAGCAAGAAGAGAAAGAACGAGTGAACGGTTCTTCCATTTGAAGTAGCGAGAGATGCCGGGGAATTCGGTTGGATCGCGACAAATAACCATTTCTTTCGCACAAATTTATTAGAGGCTGCTATTTACACCCCACCAAACTCCTATCCTTGCCCGGCAAAAAAAAAACATACAATTGCAATCCAAAATCACCTGCCAACACTATTGTTTCCTCTGGTCTTCTTTCATTTGCAATCCCCTCCATACTCCTACAAGTTTTTTTCATTCCAAATAATATTTTAAAATTTTGAGGCGAGAATCATTTTGAAAATGTTTTCAACCATATCTTATTAATATTTAGTATGGTGTAAATTCATCCTACGACATTTAAAAACTTTATTCGTCTACCCACTTTTAAAGCATTATAGTAAAAGATTCAGGTTAAAAAGATGAAGAGCATCATTTTATAAAAAGTGTTTAATTTTTTTATGCATTAAAAAAGTTTTTTTTTATTTTTTATTTTTTAATTTGTGGTATGGTTCTGTTTCACAGGACCAAACCTAAATTATTGGTTCGGTCCTATGCGACAGAACGGAGAGCTTCGGTTATGTGAAAGAGAATTGAATTACCTGTTTTTTGTTTTTTTCTTTTGAGGTTTTAACTACATTAATCTGGATTTTATATCTTTGGGTTATTTTAATGTTGTTTATAATGTGATTAGGTTATTTTAATACTAGGCAAATTAGATTGAAGTAAGTGTCCTGATGTAGCACCGAACGGAGAAATAGAAGAAATAAAAAAGAAGTAGAAGAAATAGAGATAGACGAAGAAATAGGAGAAAGGGAAGAAGAAGAAAAAAGATGAAGAGGAAGAAGAAGAAGAGAACAAGAGAGAAATTAATAATCAAATATTTTATTTCATTTAAATAACCTATCAATTTTCATTACAAACCTATTATTTATAGAAATCTAAAATAACTAATTTATATCCTACTACAACTTAGAAACTAAAATTAAACTATTACAATCCAACTCAAATAATCAACTAAATCCTACTAATAGAATAAGAAATTAATCTCCGAATAGAATAAATTATTTTAAATAATAATAATAATTTATTTATATTCATATTCTACATTATGTCGTCTCCTAGCCTTGTAGGTCAGGGCCTAGAGGTACTTAACTCACTTGATGATATGTCTCACCTCCTCTTGGCATTTCAATATGCAAAATATGATAAATAGTTAATTCAATGAATTATAGTAAAAAATAAAATAAAATAAAATAAAATAAAATAACCATTTTTTTGCTTGTTCTGTCAAAAAGGACATAATAAAACCGTTCGGTTATGTCATCAAACCGTTTGTTATGTCATCCGATCCGAATTCGATTTTGTCTTGTTCGACAGAATCGAACGATTTTGTTTTGTCGGATAGGATAGAACCTACCACCTCTGTCTGGTTCTGCGTGACCTAATCAATCGTAGCTTCACCATTTCAAACACAATTTTGTCACCATTTGGCTTTCCACCGAGAAACAAACCAAAACATTCTATTTTAACTTCTAAATACTAAATATGATTAAAAAAAACAAAGAAAAAAACAAAATCAAATTAATAATTTTACAATCTAAGTTTTGAATTTCCAACGACAAACCTCACCACGGACGGAGCAATACCACCGGATTTCTTTCTCTCAAGAGGTGATTATAACAAAGAATTAAAGAATTTTTATAGTGATTTAGAATTTTGAGTATTGATAATTTCTTGATAGAGATGGAGAGGGGCGTTGGGTTTGAAGGGGTTGAAATGTTTGAAAATGTGAGTATAATGAAAAGGGTTTTTCGAAAAGTTTAAAGGGCCAAAGGTAGTATTTGAAAAATTAGGTGGGTAAAAATAGTACATGGGTAAGGATAGACTGTTAGTGGGATATATCTGGCGGCCCTAATTAATTAATGATAGTAGACCCACCTGTTAATGTAGTTAAAATTAATTAATTGATATATTTTATGACAGTACAAACTATTGGCATGCAAACTGCAGCACTCTAGTTTTTATTCCAATCAAGAAGTGTCTTCCTACCCTTTGAGCCAAGACTAATTCATCCGAATTTAAAAGTGTGCAAAGGCGTGGACGTCCCTTCCAGGAATGGCACGCACAATATACACAAAATTTGGCCCAAGTACAATTTCAAACTCAAGACCTTCTTCCCTCAATGACTATGGACTGAGGTCCTCGGACCATCTAAGCTACCCTGTTAGGTATATATATATATATATTAATTTGTATATTATAAAAATCACCTCCAGCAACTGGAACCAAATGTTCCATGTGTGCTGTTAATGCAACAAGCACAAGTCTACTTGGAGAAAATACACAAATGTACACTATTACTCTCTTACTCGTACGAATAACTTTGTTGTACTATGATGTAAGGTTAATTTTCATATTTAAAAAATCAATTATAAAGCTTCTCATTATATAATCAAGTAAAACAATCCCCTTTATGGTTCACTTTACATTTATATTATTATAGATCATTTGCAGGGTAATAGTTATTATTTAAAATAAAAATTATAAAACAATAATAACAACAACAAAAGATTTAAAAACCCTTTGCTCTAATGCAAATACGCTTCTTTCTCCACTCCTTTATTTCATGAACTTAATAAACTTCTCAATGAGAATTATTTCCTTTACTTTGAATGAATGCTGATAGAAATGTTGCGATGCTCTTAAATGTACGCTCTTACAAAATGCATGACAATGCGCAGGGCGGAATAAAATAAAACAAATGAAACTGTAAACAAGACTGTCAGTGTCTTTACATTACAGTCTCTTAAAAATGCTAAATGACATGATTACCCTTAAAAAAAAAATTTCACAAATATTATCGAAATACAAATAATGACCTATTTGCCATATTTTACTGTTTATTGCACAATCAGCACGATAAACAAGCGCCACGTCGACGCCCAAGTGGTATTTTAAGGAAGGCGTCTTTTCAAAAGACGCCTTTCTTTCATATATTTTTTTAAGTGAAGGGAAGACGTCTTTTTATGAAGGGAAACGTCTTTTGAAAAAACGCATTTTCTTTAATTTTTTTTTTTTTTTTTTTAACAGAAGGCGCCTTCTGTTTCAATTTTTTTTTCATCATTTCGTGTTGTCTGTTTGGAATTTTGTGGTTTCTGGGTTCTGTGCAAATGGTGGTTTTGTTAAAACCACTTTCCTTTTTTCCGTGTGATCTCTTTTAATTAAAGGGTATATATATATATAATATAAAACCCCCTTATATATATTCATCTGTTATTACTATTATTCAAGCTTCAGTGAGCAAGATTGAAAGCAAAATCCACCCAACTTTCTGTAAATTCACGGCTGTTTCATGGGTTTTGTCAGTTCTGGCTTCTGGATGGAAAATTTTCATCTCATTTCAGGTATAAATAAATCTCTGTTTGATTTCTTTCACTTTATAAATAATAATTCTTCCAAAATTATAAATACTGATGTTTTGGCTTTCTTCTGTTTTTCAGTAATAGAATGCTGAAGAAGTAGTGATATTAGAACGGTAACAAGTAAAAAGAAAGCATTAATGGCTGAAGGCTCTTCTGTTCAATCTCCCACAGGAAAACAAATAAGACCCACTTCATCTTTCTTCAATTCTCCAAGATTTTTCACTGATTTTTGTGTAAAGAGCTTATCTGAAGCTGATTCTGTGATGAGCCCAACTTCCATACTAGACAACAAGCCTTGTTCTTCCGGTCTTAATGGAAACCCTTTTTTCTCTGCAAGTAGATCATACCCAGAGCCTTGTTTGGATTGCAAATACAACCCATTTGAGAAAAAATCAAATTCATCAAGAGGAGGTGTTGGTTTAGGAATTGTGGATGCTCTCAATGATGAAGAACAATCTGATGATCAGAAAATCTCAAAACCCAACAGCAGAATGGTTCTGTTTGGATCACAGTCGAAGATTCAAATACCGTCTGTTAATCTTTCTCCTTCTGATTCTCCCAAATACTCTTCTGATTATTGCATCAAAATTAGAAATCCTCAACTGAGTTAATCTTCATTTTCTACTGGTTCTGCAAAAAAATCTCCATTTGGGTCTTTGAACTCAAGAAAGAAAAAAAAAATTAAAATAGAAGGCGTCTTTTTAAAAGACGCCTTCTGTTTGAAAAAAAAAAAAAAATTTCAAAAGCGTCTTTTCAAAAGACACCTTCCCTTCACCTTAAAAAAAAAAATTGTGAAAGGAATGCGTCTTTTAAAAAGACGTCTTCCCTTCACTTAAAAAAAAATATATGAAAGGAAAGCGTCGTTTCAAAAGACGCTTTCCTTAAAATACCACTTAGACGCCGACGTGATGCTTGTTTGACGTGCTGACTGTACAATAAACAGTAAAATATGGCAAATTGATCATTATTTGTATTTCGATGACATTTGTGAAATTTTTTTTTAAGGGTAATCATGTCATTCGGCCCTCTTAAAAACGTGTTCTAGTTAAGCACATGTTCCCAGCGGCAAGCCTTCAACTTACATTTACAGATACAAACCCAATTTGCAAAACTCCTTGCAATGGATATAGCCCATACATAATTTAAGAAGCCACCAGAAAATGAACATTGGTTCCCACTTATCAAAAAAAAAAAGAAAAAAAAATGGTTCCAATTCTAACCATATAGAAGATGTCGGGGAAGTTCTCTTTTATCTATCTACATCCTGAAATCAACAACACATACAGTACTATCTGCACAGCAGGCAGCGATTTTATCGCCTCCCTTGTTCCAGCAAACTTCAAATATGCTTCCGTTCCCAGAGTATGTTTTCACCAACTTCCCCTCCTTTACTGACCAAATATGCAAGTTTCTATCCACAGATCCGCTCGCCAAATACTCACCATTTGGGCTAAATGCAATAGAGTATACAGGCTCTCTGGTGGTCACAATATAAGAAATTTTAGCAACCACATGCACTACTATGCTTAGAATTCCTAGCATAACAGTAACAGAAAATAAATAATAAGGAGAAATCACAACAGTTTCTGTCAATCCACTGATGATCTACTATGACGGCATGCTACCAAAAGCTCAAGTGTGAGAAATGGGAACCACCACAAGATGGTTTGTTGCTAGGAGATTTCATTTTGTCTAAGGCTAATTGCAAGCTAAAATCATAACCATCTTACTCTGCATTTTATTTTTGGAATGGATGATTATGATCATCTAACCTGGTCAAGTTTAATAGTAACAGGAACTCCGAGTGAGACCCAACAAATGCCTTACACTCTAAATCAATGATTAAACAATTAGTCTCCAGTTCCCGATCAAACAATGCCACATATAACATAATAACAAATATATGATGGAATTCGGATTGTACCTGTGGCCATTAAGACTGCGAAGAAGGGTGCCTTCTTGTGCATCCCATAGCTTTACTGTTGAGTCAAAGGATGCACTATCAAAAGAAGCCAACAGTGAAATATCAGATAATAGGTAAACACACAAGGTTTTCATTTTTTTTACTACAAGATTGGAATCATAAGAACTCTAGAATGAAGACCAAGTAGACAGGACACATCAATAGAAGAAATCAGAGCTTTCCAACTTCTAATTCAATTAGAAGAAAGACGTTCATAATAGAGTACCAAGACAACGCCAGTAGAATATATGGAAAAGTGACATTTCCTTAATCCGAGCCACAATTTAAATATAACATGCTACAATATCTTGAAACCATACTCTATCGCTTCTATATGTTCATTTAAGTTTTTATTTAGTACTTGCAGAAGTTTGCTACAAGGGATATGGTGCTCACCCACAGTTATTTTGACTTGCCAATATAAATGTTAGATCTAAGAGTTATACAGATGAGTGTTCCATCTAGCAGTGGGATTTCTAAAGCATTTAATATAAACCTAAGCAACAGCTCAAACACTTTTATGATTTTACCATTTAAGCATTTGGCCAAGATTAGGTTTTGAAAGAAAAAAAAAAAAAATCATCTATGCTTTAAAGGACTTGTCACTGAAAAGGAAAGGCCACGCTTAATTTGCAATTCACAAAGAATTTAAGAAACAGAAATACAATTAAGAAATTTGACTACTGATTTAGACTGATTCACAGGTTCAGCAATTTAGAAATCCATGTTGAATTAATTTGTGGTGAACCAAATCATGAATAGTACAATTCACCATATCAAATCTTGATTCTAACTACCACGATAGTAAGATTAGAACTATGGTCATGAAAAATCCTTGAAATAGTAATTCTAAATCTCATTTCTTAGTTTCTTAATTTATTAATCAGAATCAAACTGCACCAATGTGTCTGCTAGGTAACTTTCCAATGTTCAACCAATGACAATCGTATCCATACTACTATTAATAAATACATTTTGCAAACCTGGCATTGAAATAGCAGTAGGCTGCTTTACCTTGCCAACACTAATTGCAGACTTGGGTTGCTTGTGCCTGGCCCAGTAGGAATCCATCTAATGGTGTATATCTCCTGCAGTAATTCTAGTCTGATGCAGTCATCCAAAAAGAGAAGTAAATCAGAACCACAAAACAAAGGCGGGAAGCATCGTGAATACCTTTGTGTGCTCCTTCAAATCATGCAAATATTTGTCCTGCTTCAAACTCCATATCTGCATCGTGAAATTTGTAGGATAATCAAATAAGCATAAACAGATAATACATGTAAAACTTTATAAATGTATAAAAGAGGATAATAACATTCAATGAGCATTAAGGACACAAAACAGACATATTCAAATAGCCTCTAATAATGCATGGATTTTACATCACATTCCACTTCAATACCTCATGACATGTGGGCCAATGCCAATGTTTTGCATAGGCATGTAATGCCAAACACAGTCACCTTGTAAACTGACCCCTGCCCCCAAACATGTGCACACTAGATGTATATACAATATTGAGATGTTGCAAATTGAAATTTGAAGCTCAAACTCAAAATCTTGAATTTTGAATTTAAAATGCATAAATATGACAACTTTTATTTTTGTTTGAAATACTTCACTTTTCTTTCGGTTTGTTTTGCAGAAGAGAGAGAGAAAGAGAAAGAGAGAGAGAGAGAGAGAGAGAGAGAGAGAGAGAGAGAAGCCAACGATCACCTTTGCAGTCCCATCATCAGAACAAGAAGCCAACAATGAACCTGTAGAATCCCATTTGATAGCATTAACTTCACCCTGAAATTGAAAAAGATGCTTAAAATGCTTGACATAAGGCAGTTCCAGATTTGTGAGATGCATTTAAAATTTTCTGCTCATCTTGTAGCTAGAATCTTTTGGATCTTCCAATATAAAATACTTGATCATTTTGCTATTGTATCCTCAAAAGGCGAAATGTTTTCTTGACCACAATCCATTTGGAAAGGAATTGAGTGATGCTGACCAACAGAAAATTCACTACAGCAATATTCACATAAGAATTTGACAATGCAAACATCAATAATAAATAAGAAACATTCAAAGTAAGCAAACTATGAACATTTTTATATTATTATCTCATCAAGTAACAATGTCGATTACTCAAGTAGTTTATCATGTTATATCAACTATTTCAATTATCATAAGCATAATCAAAAATTTAATGCACACATATTACAAGTTGAACTTTCCAAATCTTTAGTTTTTTCATTATTAAAAATAATAAACAACTTCAAACTTATCTAATATTTGCAAAATATCAGGTTTATACCAATTCTCACCGCCTTCTAGTATTTTATTTCTTTTTTTTTTACTAGAAGTGAACGAACATTCTAATTAAAATCATTTTTCAAACATCTCAAAGCTAGGTTAACACAATGAACAATTGGAAATACATTAACAGCAAGGAGAATTTCTGAAGAATCAAAGGCCGTGAGGCAATGTTCTTTTCATTAGCTCAAACTTCTACAGAAAAATAACAACTGAAAATTTTAGTCTTTAAAAATGTAGTACCAAGGACATTTTAAGAAAATTATGACCAATGTTCTAAAAATAAACAAGCTTTCAACTCCACATGACGCTTGACTACTTTGTGAAAAAGTCGAAAGAAGAGACCCAAAACAAACAGAGATAAGATACACAAATAAAGTTAAAAAAATAAAATTAAAAAAAAATCCCTACGAAGAACAAAGTAGTCCAAACTGCATAAGAGTGTTTGATTTTATATATAGTATATGATTTGTGACGTGCACAACTCACTGGTACTTGAGGCACAAACACAGGCATAAGCCTTCAACGCTTGCCTCGAGACTTAAGCATCAATGTTAAAACTGTTCACCAAGGCCTCATGGCATACACCAGCAATTTTAAAAACCATTGCAGCAAGTTATTCCATTGAGGAACAATAAATTTATCACCAGCCGCAAAATTTCAAGCAAAATGTCTACAATCAACTAAAAAATCTCTGTTCCTTCAATTTTACCCATGCCTTCCATTAATCCAATGACCAACAGCACTGATGTGACTACCTCAACCACATCATCGCCATCCTCTTCCTCTTTCTGAGCACTAGCTATTATTTCTAAACATATTTGTGGTTTACCTAGCACTTCATTTCCCAATCTACTAGAGCTACTCTTGCTGTCTTGCATTCTTACCAATATGTTGATCTATGTCTAAATTTTCTTAACTTCTAATTTTCCGATTCAACATCTTCACCTCTGACAGACTCATTTTATGCATGCTCTGGTTGTCTGCATTCTCTGACATGATACATCATTGGGTCCTGGGTCTTGCCACCAATATTATTTATATGCCCTCAAACTTCAAAGTTAATTAATAAACTGTCATTCCAAACTCCAAAGATCATATACACCTTAACCTCCAGCTATAATAGAGGCAACCTCTTTGCTGATCTTCTTGCCACCAGATTTAGTTGAATTGTTTGAAACTGATAAATATGTGCCACCTAATATTATGCAGTATCTATGTCTTTTAGTACATAAATCCTGCTCTAGCATATTCCTAATATTAGAAAAGAAATCTGATTGAACTCAAAAAAGCATAACTCAATAAAATTTACCAACTGGCAGACCACTTCCTGACTTAGTAGCAAATGGCATGAACAATAGTAGATAAAGTTACATATTCATGCTTTGATAACTCGATATACAGAAGGAGCACTACTATTAGTCTGAGAATTCAGACACTTATCCAAATGAAATATTTCTTGAACAAAAGTATCTATAAATTGGTATATGGAATGTAATGAAATGTTTAAAGTTACAAAGGAGATCAGACCTGATGCCCAGCAAAAGTTTTAACTGGGCGACTCTCTCCAATCTTGCAAACATAAATCATCGTGTCAGTTGAGGATGTTGCAAACATAACATTGTTTCGCCAATCAACATCCAGTGTAGGAGCTGCAAGGATATTTCTTACATGAATTTTACCAGCAAGGTGATTATAGATCAAAATCACTAACAATTTCCAATGTACAGCAAATAATGTTTTACCTGAGTGGAATTCAAATTTCTGTTTCCACTCGCCCGTCTTCACATCCCAGACAATGGCAGTCTTATCGACACTTCCACTAAGAAGATAATCACCCTTCTTGTTCCACTTTAGAGAGAAGATGGGCCCTATATGTTTGTTTAAAGTAGTCTTTAATTCCCCTAGTAGAGACACAAGTCCAGTGAAAATTAGTCCATCAACTCCTGATGAGCAGGAAACACTGTTAGACATAACATAAGAATTTGATAATTCAAACGAAAATCCAATAAAGTATGCAATATTTGAAGGAAGTTCCCTCATGTATATTGTCGCATAGCATCCACTAATGCACATATAATTTTCGGTCAATGAGGTGATAATTTTGTTCCGTTTGCTGTTCTAACTTCTAAGCACTTTCCCTCGTTTGTTAGTGCCCCCCGTTCTTTATACAAGGAAAGAAATCAAGGTTGTTGTCTCAGTTGGCAATAATTTTGGAGTTGAAGTCTTCCCACATTGTCAGACACGGTGAGATTATAAGATGTTTGGAAGAGGGAAATGCTGAGAAGTGTTCAATGAGATTCAGGTGGAGGAATTCTATGGATCACTGAGAAAAAGGTGGTAGTAGCGCTGTTGGGTAAGAAGCCCAAGTAGAATGTTTGATGAGATGCCCAATGATGAAGATCTCCACAGCTCAAACATGCCAAAAAGGTTGGGGAAGTTTGGAAGAACTAAGAAGGTGGCTGATATTTTGCCATGTAGCATTAACTGCAACCACATCCCAAGAGGGAAGGATGGCAAATAGACTGTAGTAAGGCAATTAACAAGGGAATCCACACCAACTTGGGATTTGATCAAGACATTAACAGGAGGCGGCAAGAACCAATGCTCTTTTCGAGTCTTGATATGAAGCCTGCAAAGGGAGCTAAAGACGCAAAGATGTGTATTCTTCCAACTAATCAAATGGAAGCAATGATGAAGTCGATGTTTTCAAAGAAACGATGGGTGTATGCTTAAGAGTACAGTAAATGGCACTATACTGCATCCTGATGTTAGTAACAATCAAGAAAGGAACTCAGTGTGGATGTTGAGATATGGTGCTTCAGCAATTTCCTCCCATAACATCTAAGCCAAGAAGTTGAGGTAGATTTTTTTGGTAGTTCATTTGCTAAGGTGGTTGAAGATGAAGATCCACATCAAGCTACATGCCTATGTGGGTTGTTTTATATCCAAGAGAGAGCCATGAGCCATGGATCCAAAGCCAAGAAGAAAATTAGAGGCAGGTGCAGTCCACAAGCTCAAGCGTTGGGAAACCATGTTACAAAGCCGAGAAAGGTATTTAGAAATTAGAATTAGAGTAGTACTAGGAGGATCTAGAAGAACAAGCACAGAATGAGACCCATATTTGATTTCCTAGTTCAGAATGGTTAACAAGATGCTCAAATAGGATCAACATGATAAAGGTTGAAAGTCCTTACAGATGATAGGGATGGTAACATTGTGGCAAATCCAGTATGAAGATCTTCTTGAAATTTGGTCCTATCCAATAGCCAAACTTAATTCAACTCATTGTTTCCTACCTAGATGGGGTTGTTTTACATGAATTCGCTTTATCAATCACTAAGTTGGCATTTATATTATAAGTAGGTAATGGAGACATCCTATCCCTTCACGTAGTTTGATTCAGTAGATTCATGTCATAGTTAATCTAACAAAGTTTTACACTAATTGGCAACTACCTAACGACCCTCATCATTTATCTATGCTTGGGACTAGTGGTTTATAAAGGTATGCCAATTATGCTCAAGATAGGGAAAATGATTTTTGGTTCATATTCAAGTGCTTGATAGAAAAATGTCAACATGAATTTGCAACTACCTAACGACCCTCATCATTTGTCTATGCTTGGGACTAGTGGTTTATAAAGGTATGCTAATGATGCTCAAGATAGGGAAAATGATTTTTGGTTCATATTCAAGTGCTTGATACAAAAAATGTCAACATGAATCCCAAGTCACTATTGATAATTGGATCATGGGAATCCAAGCATTTCTCAACTTTAATGATTAAGTTCCTAGACATAGAAATCTAGATATATGCGGCAAAAAAGATGAATTGGTCCAAACCTTGTAATCAAGGTGAGCTAGCATGCGTCTCAAACGCGCTTTGAAGTAGGGTGCTCATGTTGCCCTCAACAACAGAAAGGCAAGGCATACCAACACAAGCAAGTGCCTTAGTGTGCCTCGGGTGTGAGCAATTGTCTTTAAATAAAATATGCATAATACATAATATGGAAAACAATACATTGAAAGAAACTATGTTACACTATGATAACAACAACAACAAGAAGTTGTTGCTATCAAGGCATCATAATTGCTACTTGTTCTTCTTCGCTTTCATGTTTCTTCCTTCAGTTCATATTTAAATATCAAAACAACTAAACATAATTGTGATACCTGTTGCGGAGAAGAGACCAATCTATAGGATTGTGTTACCATGTACAAGAAAGAGTGTTTTAGAAGTTTCCATTTATATCATCTACTAAGTTTGTAAAGTATACAGCCCTGTATATCTATTTATACATGCTCTCACATTGAGACAAAAATAATAAGAAATACTCTCCTCTCTTCTCCCATGGACATAGGCCATAGAGTCGAACCACGTTATATTTTGGTGTTCTTGTTTTGTTTATTTTACAACATGGTATCAGAGCTTTAGGCTCATACAAATGGGAAAAAAAAAATTCCGACGTTCATTGTCGGAATTTTTTTGTCAGCCTTCATTGCCGGAACCCTTCTCGTTGGCCTTCATCGCCATTAAACGTGTTATTGATTGGTGCGTGTGTCTTCATCACCGCTACTGTATCACCATCGCAACTCCGCTACTGTGCGTCTTCATCACTGCAATTGCAACATCATTGTTGTTGAACTGTTGCTCGTGGTCGTCGTCACTACCGACGTAGTTGTCTCTCTCACCCATCGTTGCTTCTCCCACACTCATCACCACTGCTGTCAGAAACCTTTGACGTTGCTGATCTTTACCACCATTGATCCACTGTTGCTACGTTACTACTGTCGCCGCATCATCGTCTTCGTCGCTCAGATCTTGCGATACTCCCACTGCGCATCCATCAGATCGTTGCCATTGTAAACCCTTGTTGTCGTTGCTGCTGCTTATCATCGTCTTCGTCTTCGTCATTGCCGTTGTCAACCTTTAATGCATCATCGTCTTCGTCTTCTTCTTCATCGCCATCAACGCTGCATGTCGTTGTTCCGTGAACCTCGCCGTCAACGCCTTCTTCCTCTTCTTTTGTTCTTCTTCTCTTCCATCGTCGTCTGGTATTACTGCAACTACCCCTTCATCTTCCCTTTTTTTTTTTCTTTTCGTCTGCAACTATACCCTTAAAAAAAAATGTCGGTTACTTCCGAAACGGTGCAGGCTGAAGAAGCAATTGACAAACGGAGAAAGGGGAACTACCAAACATTCAGGCAGCATATAGACTTGATGAAAAGAATTATTTGAAGTGATCTCAACATGTGCATACCTTTTTAAAGGGCAAAGGAAAATTGAGTCATCTTTTGAGCACTGGACCTACACCTGGAGATCCTAAGTTTATAGCGTGGGATAACGAAGATGCTTCTATAATGGCGTGGCTATGGAATTCAATGACGCCAAATATTAGTGATACATGCATGTTTCTGACTACCGCCCTCGTTCATCAGACATACTCTAAGGCCCATGATGCAGCCCAAGTGTATGAGATCAAAGTAAAAGTTAGAACAACAAAACAAGGCAACATGATGGTCACAGAATATGCCAATGTATTGAAGAATCTCTGGCAGGAACTTGACCATTATAGGTGTATTGAAACTAAATGCCCTGCAGATGCTGTAGTTTTAAAAAACTACATTGAGAAGGATCGGGTCTATGACTTCTTGGCTGGACTCAATGCAGAGTTTGATCAAGTGAGAGTTCAGACTCTCAACAAAGAGTTGCCAACTCTGAATGAGACTATCTCTGTTATCCGGACTGAAGAAGTGTTATGCTCACACCTCAGAAGATGGAAGGCTCAGCCATGGTTGCCAATAGGGGAAATGATCAGAAGACAAACACTCCGCGAGCTGAATCATCAAAGGTCCCAAATCAAGACAATAGGGACAATCTATGGTGTAGTTATTGTCAGAAGGCTAAACATACCAGGGAGAAGTGTTGGAAACTTCATGGCAAGCCTACAACTTCCAGTAAAGAATGGGGCTACAAAGGAGGACAGCAAAGGACCAGTGGACAAGCACATCTGTCTACTGAACAAACAGTTGCGGACTCCCCGGTGCTAGTAGGATTCAGCCAAGACGACATTGAAAGAGATTGAAATCTTTGTTTGGCACGCTGGACAAACCCTCAGGTACCTGTTCATTGGCACATTCAGGTAACTTTCATATTTCTATTGGATTTAAAGTCTCAAATAAATCTTTTGCTAACTCTTGGGTTATAGATGCTGGTGCTACTGATCACATGATCAATTCCCCCAATATATTTCATGCCTACAACCCTTGTCCTAGTAGTCGAAAATAGCCACAGCTGATGGATCCTTAACCACAGTTGTCGGTATAGGTGATGTTTACATCAACCCCACCCTTACACTCAAAAATGTTCTTCATATTCCTAAACTATCTACTAATCCTATCTCTATTCAAAAACTGACCCATAATTTGAGTTGTAATGTAACCTTCTTCCCTACTTATTGTGCATTTCAGGACCAGGACTTGGGGACGGTGATTGGACGTGCTAAGGAACAGGACGGGTTGTATTACCTTGAGACACCAGTACATCCTATCAAGAGTAACACTTCATTTATCTCTGAGCACAAGTTTTCCAATATAGAAAAGCTATGGCTTCATCATCGCCACCTTGGCCATCCTTCTTATCGAACCCTTAAAATCATGTTTTCTTTTTTGGTCAAGTCTCTAGATGTTGAAGATTTTCATTGTGAAGTGTGTGAACTAGCAAAACACGAGCGTATATCTTTTTCACTTGGTAATGAAAGAAGTTCAGATCATTTTGATCTCCTTCATAGTAATATTTGGGGTCCCTCTCCAATACCTAATGTTTCTGGAGCGCGATGGTTCGCGTCCTTCATTGATGACTGTACTAGAGTCTCGTGGATATTCTTACTGAAACAAAAATTCGATGTAAGCTTTGTACTTCCTACCTTCCATAACATGATACACACCCAGTTTGGTGCTAAAATCAAGAAATTTCGATCTGACAATGCTAGACACTATTTTAATCAAACATTGACCAATTACTTCCAAAACGAGGGGATCCTTCACGAATCATCTTGTATTCACACCCCACAACAAAATGGAGTTGCTAAAAGAAAAAACGGTCACCTGCTTGATACAACCCGAGCCTTTTTATTTCAGAATAATATGCCTAAGTCCTATTGAGGGGAAGTTGTCCTTACTGCAACACACCTTATTAACCGCATACCATCCCGAACCCTTGGTTTCAAAAGTCCTATGGAAAAGCTCTGTCAATTTTACCCTAAGCTCAAAATCTCCAATAATCTTATACCTAAGATATTTGGGTGTGTATCATTTGTCCATATTCACCAACCCAACAGGGGGAAGTTGGACCCCAGAGCTCTCAAGTGTGTCTTTGTAGGATACTCTTCCACTCAAAAGGGATATAAATGCTATAATCCACCTTCAAAGAAATTCTTTGTCTCTGCCGATGTCACTTTCTGTGAACCTGAGCCCTATTTTTTCGCTCCTCCTCTTCAGGGGGAGAGTGTCATCATGGAAGACAAGAATCATAACTCCCTTGATAACTCTTTTGATCTTTTTGACCCTTTTAACCTCCAACAAACCAAACCCGAATCTCCTACACCCTTGGTACCCAATGATGAACCTAAGGATCGGATGACTGGACAAATGTACTCAAGGAAGAAAGTTGCAACTCCTGAACCAATGCAAGTTCAAGAATCTGAACCAATACCTGAAAATGAGGTAACAAATCCTGAACCCTCCTTACAAATTTCATTAGTTCCTAAAACTAACAATGATCTTTTAGCCTCTGAACCTGACAGTGATCTTTCCATTGCCATTAGAAAAGGAACAAGGGAATGCACTAAACATCCCTTGTATCCACTATCTCATGTTGTATCCTTTGAAAAGTTTTCACCAACCCATAAGAGTTTCCTTACCAACCTAAACAATATCCACACTCCTACATCATTATCCGAGGCTTTATCTAATACAAATTGGAAACAAGCTATGAATGTGGAAATGGAAGCCCTGAAGAAAAATACAACATGGGAGTTGGCTGATCTGCCTGCCGGAAAAAAAAACCTGTGGGATGCAAATGGGTTTATACAATTAAATACAGAGCATATGGGTCACTGGAGTGATACAAGGGAAGATTGGTAGCGAAAGGGTACACTCAGACATACGGTGTGGACTATTTGGAGACATTTGCACCAGTTTCCAAAATGAATATTGTCCGATTACTACTCTCTTTGGCAGCTAACTACGACTGGGACTTGCAACAATTTGACGTGAAAAATGCATTTCTTCACGGAGATCTAGAAGAAGAGATCTATATGAAAGTCTCTCCTGGATTTGAGAACAGCCTAACCATTGGTAAAGTATGCAAACTGAAAAAGGCTTTGTACGAACTTAAACAGTCTCCAAGAGCATGGTTTGGCCGCTTCACCAAAGTAATGAAAGAAATGGGGTACAAGCAGAGCCAAGGGGATCATACCTTACTCAGCTTCAGAGGACTCTGCACTTTTGGTATATGTAGATGACATCATTATGACGGGAAACGATAAGCATGAGAAATATAACCAGAAACAGTGTTTGGCCAAAGAATTTGAGATTAAGGATTTAGGAAGATCAAAGTACTTTCTTGGAATTGAAGTGGCATACTCCAAACAGGGGATCTTTATTTCTCAACAGAAGTACATTACAGATCTTCTTAAAGAGACAGGGAAGTTAGCATGCAAACCAATAACCACACCTATTGATCCCAATCACAAACTTGGAGAAGTTGAAGAAACACCTACTGTTAATAAGAAGATGTATCAAAGACTAGTAGGAAGACTCATCTATCTTTCTCACACGAGATCGAATATTGCATATGCAGTAAGTGTAATTAGTCAGTCTATGCATAACCCTAGAGATATTCATTTGCAAGCAGCTAACGTGTCTTACAGTATCTTAAGGGGACTCCAGGACAGAGCATCTTATTTAAACGACACACAGGAGTGGTTCTTGAAGCATATACAGATGCAAATTATGTTGGTTCAATAGTTGACAGAAGATCAACTACAGGATATTGTACATTTCTTGGTGGAAACTTGGTGACGTGGCAAAGTAAAAAACAGAATGTAGTGGCACGATCTAGTGCGAAAGCAGAATTTCGAGCAATGGCACAAGGGGTGTGTGAGCTATTATGGTTACAGATAATTTTGGAAGACTTGAAGATACGCTGGGTCAGCCCTATGCGGCTCTATTGCGATAATAAGTCTGCCATCAGCATTGCCCACAACCCAGTTCAACATGATTAAAAAGAGAAGCTTGATAGTGGGATGATCTGTACTCCATATGTATCAACCAATAATCAGCTCGCCGATATGCTCACTAAAGGGTTAAACCATTTTGTATTTCAAACAAATGTGTCCAAGCAGGGAATGATAAACCTTTACTCACCAGCTTGAGGGGGGGTGTTGAGGAGAAGAGAGCAATCTATGGGATTGTGTTACCATGTACAAGAAATAGTGTTTTAGAAGTTCCCATTTATATCATCTACTAAGTTTGTAAAGTATACAGCCCTGTATATCTATTTATACATGCTCTCACATTGAGACAAAAATAATAAGAAATACTCTTCTCTCTTCTCCCGTGGCCGTAGACCATAGAGCCGAAGCACGTCATATTTTGGTGTTCTTGTTTTGTTTATTTTACAACAATACCAACTATAAAATATGAAACATTAGTGTTCAACTCAACTCAACTAAGCCTTAACCCAACTACATGGGCTCGGTTAGATGAATTTGATTCTCCACTCCACTCGATCAACGGCTAAGTCAAACTTAAATTACAACTAGTTATATTTTTTTTAATTATTTCAATTCATGTTATTTTAGGTCTCCCTCAACTTTTATCACTACTATGGATTGTTAATAGGTCACTCTATTTGAGTGATGCATCTAAAGGCCTTCGTTGTACGTGTATAAACCAACTTAATTTGTTTTCTCACATTTTAAACTCTAAATGGGACTACTACTATGTTAACTTTTTTAATTTTATCTTTTACTGTTTTATTATACATCTATCTTAACATATACATTATAGGTAAATGTATGGTGAATTGGTATGTGTGTATATACAGGGAATACTTTGTGGAAAGTTTTTGATGTGGAGCTTTATTAGGTTAGGCAGTAACAAGATGTCAGGTGTGTCAATGTATAGCATATTTAGTATTTTGTGTCGGTCGTGACGTTATGAAGAATGGGTCGCTACATTTCGTGATACCTTTAAGGAGGAGTCAAAAGTATGGGATGAGATCAAGTTGCAAGCTAGTACTTAGGTTTTTGCATCTCCATATGCGAACGGCCATTCCATTTTTTATTGGTGGCGAGATTGGTCCTCATGTCTGTAGATTAAGGCATTGAGTTTATGGTGTCTATATAGCAATGTTGTGTACATAATTAGATGGTTTTGCGATGGGGTGTGTGGATTTGGAGTACTTCTAGTTCTCCACTTCAAATGTATTTTGTCCTTTATTACATTAATACACATAATTCTTTTGTTTCCTCTAAAAAAAAATGTTCATATGTTGCTTCTTTATTGCCTAATGTTTTGTTCCATAGAGCACAACTGACCTAATAACAGTTTTATAGAATTTTCCTTTAAACTTCAATGGGATATGTCAATCATATAATACTTCAGAAGCATTCCTCACCTAGTTCATATTACTTTAGCTCTATGATTCACACCCTCACTTATTTCTCCTCCTTGACAAATAATGTATCCCAAATACCAAAAATTTTCACTCTTTGGTATTTGTTAGCTTCCAATCTCCACTGTCTCTCAATTTATAGTTCTACTTCCTCTAAAATTACATTTATTTCATTCAATCTTAGTCCTACTAATCTTGAACCCTTAAGATGCTAGAACTTTTTTTCGAACTTCTAGCGTAGCATTTACCCCAGATTTAGTTTTATCAATCAGCATTACAACATCAGCAAATAGCATTCACCATGGAACATCATTTTGAATGTGCTTAGCCAAATCATTCATCACTAGCAGAAAAGAGAAAGGCTTACGGTGGATCCTTGGTGCAAACCAACAGTTATTGTGAACTCACTCATTTCTTCAATTGTTGTTTTTACAATGGTTATCGCTCCATCATACATATCTTTTACAAAGTCTATTAGGTAACCTTTTTTCTCTTAAACCCACCAAATTATTACTCTACATGATCATAGGCTTTCTCTAAACCAATAAAGACATGTGCAAGTCTTTCATCATCTCCCTATACATCTCTATCAAACTCTAAACATTAGTTTTACTATGAAGTACGAACATTATAATTTATGTTGAGAAAAATAAAGAACTTTTGTGAATTTTTGTCTTTATTAGATTCTCAACCAAAAATGGAGTAATAATATTAATTGATGTATAATTGAGTTTTTTTTATGAATTTTGTATCTGACTTTACATGCGAAAGGGAAGCCTTGATGCAATACTAAGAGCTATCGTCGTGTGACCAAGTGGTCACAAGTTCAAAATCGAGGAAACAACCTCTTGGATGTGTGGTAAAGCTGCGTACAATCAACCTAAAGTGGTCCCACCCTTCCTCAAGACCCTGCATAGGCAAGAGCTTCGCATACCGAGCTACCTTTTTACTTGGGCGAGCACCTAGCCTCGTACCTTGTGCCTCAGGTGTTAAGGCACCTCATTGCCTTAACTGCACCTCCTCTCTTGAGTTTTGCATACTGCATTTATGTTTTATATGGAGTAATTTCAAAAACCCTAAACCCTTAGAAATAATTTTGACTAATCCCCTTGACGTGACAACATATTGTGAATTTGTAATAAAATACAACCAAATATCTTGTTAGAGTTCTAACCTGCATTGATAGTGTTAGATATCCCATCAATGATAGACTGAACCAACAAATTCTATGAAGAACATGCAATCCCCTCCTACATGTGCAATTGCCAATCCCACATATAGAGAGTATTTAATGGGCAACATTGAACCTTAGAAGTGACACTAAGTATGCCTTTTGAGAATTAAAATTAAACCGTAAACCTACC
The DNA here is from genome assembly GCA_035771175.1 of Paratinospora sagittata. NCBI lineage: Eukaryota > Viridiplantae > Streptophyta > Magnoliopsida > Ranunculales > Menispermaceae > Paratinospora > Paratinospora sagittata. The sequence goes on from CM069594.1 coordinate 33,505,843, forward strand.
ATTAATAAAGCACTTCTTCGAGCTCAACTTCACCACTAACCCAATTAAATTGTTATTTAGGCTCAAAGGATTATGCAAACTAGAAATTTCAAGGTACCTACACAGTAGCTTCTAACTTCAAAGATACAGTTTTCAGCATGGAAAATGAAAGAAACCTAAAATAAGACCAGAGTAATACTACCATAATGCTAAAGAGTAAAGATATAGGAAATTGTCTTTTTAGAGAGGAAACAAGAAATAATTTCTATTAGATAAAAGAAAAGGGAACATACAAACAAAGTAGGAGCACCAGAAGTGCTTGAAACGAAGACCAAACAAAAGCAAAAGCAAAAGGAAAGCAAAATTAGAACAAAATGGACCAATTTCTAGAAAACTCAAACAAATTGTAGCCTCCTGCAAGAGAAGAAGATCCAGCCCAATCTGCAGCAACAAAATTGGACGACTCCCATATAACATGAACCTCTGTAGACTTATTTTCAAAAACTATAGAGTTTCTCTCGAAAGAGCAGTCGCCTAAAAAGCAACATTCATAATTTTAAAAAATACCTAAGAAAACAATTTCACTAGATCAAGTCAGAGAGGTCTTGTCAATATAGGTTAAAATGTATAAGTGGAAAATAATTCCCTCTAACAGCTATGAAACACACAATTCACATGCCAAACCAAGAAGAAAAAAAAAAGCAAAGGTCATGTTGGAGAGGTAGGGAATCAGAACCAAAAAGTCTCACCATCCCTGCTCCAAACTCTTGCTTGCCCATCATAAGATCCGGTGGCAAGTAGCGTCTCCTCTCCCTGCACGGCAGCAGAAAAAAAAAAATGACTTACAGAAATAAAAAAGAAAAAAGTGCAGCACTTGCCAAGGTCCAATGAAAAAAGTAAGCATGAATCATAAATCATCAAATACAATTAACAGAGATTTTAGACTCCAGATATTAATAAACTAACTGGAAAGTAGACAAGTCACTTTTATTCAGGAAATAATACATAAACATACAAGGACAAGACTCACATTCCAATCAAGAGTGGTGACATCCTTGCTTCCTTCATTAGTTTTACTGTTGCAGTGTTTCAAAACCTGCACATTTGGAGGTCCGTTATGCATCATAGAACCACAAGGTCCATCAGGAATTGTCCAAATCCGGGCTGTTGAATCTCCGGACCTATAATTAAATGATAAGTAAGGTTAATAACCAGACCAGATCAGAATGGAAAGCTAAATGTGCCAGGTTAAAAAAAATCAATAAGAATTAACTAAAAATTGAAATTTTGTTTGGTACGTAAAACAGAAAAAATCCATCAAGTACAAGATATGAAACTAACATACTGAAAGGCATTTGAATCTTATTCATTCAGAGTTTCAAAAGTCAATGGGTTTCCGAAACCAGTCAGTAAAAGGCTAGAAGCTGTGAAACACACAACATATCCACCAATATTTTGAAAAATGCTGATCCCTGATGCTCTTCGTATCCATTATGGTGCCCTCAGGAAAAAGCTTCATCTTACATGCCGGTGATGGAAATTAATGGCAATCGATATCAGAAAGTTTAATAATATTTACCACCCCACCCTACCTTCAGTTCTTCCTAGATTAATTAACATCAATATGAACAGCTCTTCTATTATTGGGATACCAAGACCATGTCAGAAATTGCTTAATTTTTTTGTAATTATTGCTTTCATAGTTTCCAAAATTTATCTTGTATTTTATAAATCGGTTTATTTGTTTATCATTTTTCTTAGTATCCCATCTTAATATTCACTGTTTAAACCTAACTAAGTGATAACATTACTTTTAGCCAAAAATTCTGGTACTTGGCCCTAATCTCCAAAAGAGTTATGAGAAAACATAGGTTCACAAATTGAGTACAAAAGAAAATTGACAGTTAAAAAAGTTCCAAAGTAGAATAAAATAGGTGAGTAAATCACCATAGTTGTAACTGCACTCACTAATATTACCCACCCTGATGCTAGAAGGGAACCTGACGGACTCCATGCACAAAAAAAAACCTGTATAAAGTAGGCATTAGAAATTAGTAATAGCCATTATATAAGTATATCCAGAGCACAACAGCAAGGAAAGAAATAAACAAAATGCAGGATGAGTGGTGAACCTCGTGAGTGTGTCCTTCCAGAATAGTCACATCAGTACTTGGAATTTCAGATGGCAAAGCTGGCGTAGTTGCACATATATCCATTGGTTCGGGGCCTATTAAGAGTATAAAGCAAACAGTCAACATGATGTTTTCAATACTTCATCCTATTTCAACTATCCAAGACAAATGTCTAACAATGTCCATTACAATGAAGAAGTGGTTCACGATGTTAACATTCTCTGCGTTACAACAGTGAAGCACCAACACCACAAAGTGATCTGAATGACTCAAAAGGCATTAAAAGCACACTGGAGCAAAATAACAAATCTCAGATTTTTAAAATATATAATCATGTTTTGTTATAGAGTTGGTCAGCCATGCTATACGGTACGGAATGTTGAGTAACTAAAAAATAACATGTTAACAAACTAAGTATAACAGAAATGTGAATGCTAAGATAGATATGTGCAAAAACTTGAAAAGATAAAATTAGAAACGAGTATATTCGGAAAATGGTAGGAGTAGCACCAATTAGGAATAAAATGAGACAGAACAGACTAAGGTGGTTTGGATATAAAAATGTAGGCCTTTAGACGCACCAATTAGGAAGAGTGACCTATAAACACTAGATGGTAACAATAGAGGTGGAGGTAGACCTACAATCACGTGGATAGAGATAATTAAGAAAGACTTAACTTATTGTAATTAAAATGCAAACTTAACCCTTGATAAAGCAGAGTGGAGGAAGTGGATTCATGTATCGGACCCCATGTAGTTGGTAAAAGGCTTAGTTGAGTTGAGTTGTGTATTATCATGCTTTGCTATATCTTTCAATATATCTTGAAAGGAACATAGATCTTCCCTACATTTACATTAAATCTTCTTATGTTTTCCAAAATTAATTCTGAATTCAATGATCAAAATTTAGGACAAAGCCAAATCTTCAATCCTTGTCTCTTAATCAGGAAAAAAGAAACTAAGAGAAGAAAAAAGGAAGAAAAGAACTTCTACTTATTGAAAAAAAAAAAATTGTGAAAAATCATCATCTTCATCCAAGTATTATTGCCATTGGGGCTTGGAAACAAAAATACTAGGTTTCACTTTAACATTCTCTTCGACCATGCCATGAAGTTGTGCAAAATATAAGTTCATCACGATCAATGAACAATAAAAAAAGAAAAATATTCATCATATCAATGTTTACAATAACATGGTCAAATATTATTTTCCTTTTTGCAACAAATGGGGGGAGAGGTAAGCAAAGAGTTTTCTACAAGAAATTTTTTTTAAAAAAAGGAAAAAAGGAAGCAATACCACATGGGCTGATGAAGGTTAGGACAGCACAGTAGGGGTGAGCACTAGTTGAATCAAAACAGATCAATTTTGGGGTAAAATTCCAACCTATCCGATCATGTCAAGTTGGGAATCCAACAACCTATATTACCCAACAAGAGAATGAAGCTGAGACCATCTAACTGATTGTCAATGGGATTAAAATTGGTCATATGGTGAGCTTTCTACAAATTGTGAGGTTATATGTGAGAGGAAGGACCTAGGAGGTCATTTGGGAATTGAGGGTGTGTTCCAATAACTAGAATTTTTCCCAAGTAGAATTTGAACCTACAACTGGTCAATTAACAATTAATCGCTCAACCACTGAGTTAGTGAGGAACACCGGACTTACGGAAGCTAACACTCATTCTATGGTTTTGATAGTTGAGAAAATTAGTGATTTTCTAGAGAAATTCAAAAATTCCAGTATTCGATTGCTAAGGAACTTAATAAAACGATTTTTCAGCCTCCTTTTTGCTCACCATAATTTTCTCATGTAGGGCGTAGGAAAAAGGATTTTCTAATGAGAAAATATTGCACATAAAAAACATCTTCTATAAATTTTATTATAGTCATTCTAATGTCCAATCAAACAGCCCTAAGAAAATTCTCTCAACAAGATTTTCTTGATTGAATTTTCTAGAAAAAAACTCTATTTTCTCAAAAAAAAAACAATCTCACTTATCAAACACATCCTTAAATATCTTCGTACTTTAAAAAGGGGGAGAAAATGAAGATCTTTGTTGCATTTGCTACGCCTATGTCAAAAGGAGCTCAATGTGGCACCCAACACATGGGAAAGAGCACTTCACACAAGGTAGGCAAACTTGCACCACAAGATAATGAGGTTCATGCTGGGACAAAGAAAGGGCATGGAAGGAAAATGGGAAGATAGAAAAGAAAGGGGTGAGACTAGATAGCAAGAATCATGTAACCTTGGAAAACCTTGAGCTGAGAAAGCAAAAAGGGGAAAGATGGTACTGCCAAAGTTGGAAGGAAAATGGGAAGAGAGAAAAAGAAAGGGGTGAGACTAGATAGGATCATAGCAAGAATAATGTAACCTTGGAAACCTTGAGCTGTGAAAGTAAAAAGGGGAAAGATGGTACTGCCATAGTTGTCAGTTGTTGCATTTTGGCAACTTGAATCATGAAGGGAAATGAAAATTGAGAGGTCAGATAGAATTAGGGAGATGAAGGGGGCTCTCTTTGCTATGTCATTTAGTTGGAAAATCATGAGAAAAGGAAATGGGAAAGACATCAAAAAGGAACAGAGTTTGGATTTGCATCGAAACTAAAAAGAAGAATGGAATTAAAGACTGGAGAGTGGCAAGCACAACCAGCACTTATTTTTCTATAAAATTAAAAATATATATATGATTAGATGGGTAGAATCAATGTCCAACGTCACGGCTACAACAACTAACCCAACCTACAAGGTTTTCAAATTGTAGCACCCACTGCAATTTGATTCGGTCAATCAAGTTAGTTGATTTATAGGTTATATCTTAAGTAACCTAAAGTAATGAAGTACAATATCAATAAGATTGAGAAAAATTATTGTACACCAAACACCAATAAATTTCTCTTGTAAGACATGATTCTCTCCAACTACGACAAGAGTTTGGAAGAAAATGCATTTAGCCCCCTGTGCTCATGGAAGTGCAACCCCTAGATCACCAATTACCATTGAATGCAAAAGCTAGACCTATCATGCAAAGACCCAACAAAACAAAACAAGCATTTCAACCCTTCGTCACATGCAATCCCATTCTGTTTGCAAGAGAAACAAACCAATAAAATGAATAGGTGACAAGTAAAAACTTTGGCAAAGAGGCTTGAATCCAAAATTTCCATGAACTTGATCTTAGATACCGTGTTATATTATGATTGAGCCAAAAAGTTATAGCTATCATATAGAGGCCTAACAATGCTTATCAAGCTCAGTAATAGTGGCAACGTAGGCCACATGAACGATAACTTCAACAGGAATCTCTCATAGTTTCAACAATCCCATGGCTACACTCCATCCAAAGAACCCATAAGATAGCAACTAGTCGCCAAAAATTAAAACTTCATGGCTTTAAATTATCTAGGGCCCACTATTTTGCCCATATGCCATAGTTACATAGAATACAAAGAAAATTGTTTGCGACAAGAACTCCAAATATGAAAGATGGAGAAGCAAAGAGATGAGATAGGATATTGGCGGTGTGCATAAGTGGGAGAGGGGTAGGTTGAAACACTAGTTCTTCATGCATTCTCAGCAATTAATGACATTTAAATCTATCAAATAAATGCTATGAACTAACACCTAATGGCTGGCAACACAATTCAAAAACTGGGAATTAGAGTGAGAATTTCATTTCACCAATAGTTTGAGCACCATTTGCTTCTCTTCTTCTTCTTCTTTTTTTCTAAAATATATTTATTGTTTGTATTACTATTACACAGCCAGAAAATTAGTAATGCAACCAACAAAGAAACCTTTGCATGCTAAGGAACAGGTTGAACCAAACACTCTATGGTTTTTACTTCAATAAATTTGCAGAAATGAAGGTAGGAATTGAAAAAAGAACATAATTGAGTACTTGCTATATGCCAATCAAACTATATGTGTTTGTTTGCAACTTTGCATCAACAGTACCAAATCATTACTAGATTTTATTTGAATCTAAATTGTGTTCAAAACAAAATTCTTAACAAAACCTATTAAAAATAGGCAGGATAAAAGGATCAACTTGAAGGCTGCAATTAGTTACCTCCACAAACTCCAGCATTTTCATGATTGATATTAACTTTATCATCACGATCTCTTACTGCCTCTTTATCAATATGCTCCTCACACTGCTTTTCTCCATCCTTCTCCTTTTTTTGCTCCCTTTCCTTTTCTATCCTCTCTCTTTCTTTTTCTTCTCTTTTCTTTTCTCTTCCTCTTCTGCGTTCTTGTTCATGTTCTCTATCAATTTCCTTCTCTTTTTCCTTATCCTTTTCCTTCTCTTTTTCTTTCTCTTTTTCCTCATCCTTTTCTTTCTCCTTCTGTTCCCTTTCCTTTTGAAGAGATTCCTTCCTATCTTTTACAATTTGCCGCAATTCAAAGACATCCTTTGTTATAAGATCTAAAGGTGTTAAAAACGAGAAGTCATTATCTGCATCTGCATCTGTATCATTCTAGAATGCTTCAAATAAGCAATGATCAGCTCAAAATTCTAGGATCCATGTGATAATTTATAAACATAGATAGAAAAAATAATAAGGTAAAATGATACATAGATGACAGAAGGACACTCACATTACTCAAGTTTGCTTCCAGCTCCAGATACATAAGCCCTTTTTGTACAAATGTAATCAAAGCACCATGAGGAACTAAATTGCCATCAATAGGACTTCTATTGATCCCTGCCTCATATCCTAAAGCAAATGCTGAATGCATGAAACCTGAAAAAAAAAAAAAAAAAAAAACAAAAAACCTACATTAGAAGATTCAATGCAGAAGAAATGTTAGAAATATCAAATAATATTTTAGAAAAGCAAATTCATGCAAATAAATCAGCAGGAATTTGCAGACGTTACAACTTCAAACAGTTGTTTGGATTGTCCTTGTAATTATTCATCAAGAAAATCTAAATGTAAAGTACAGTATAACAAACTAGTCAAACAAAACATTTATAAACAAAAACAACGGAAGCTGTTAAAAGTATGTCATCATACGTGCACATATATAGGTTGGCACTTGGAATATGATACAGCCAACTTGTAGAAAAATAAAAAAAAGATGGCTATTTAATTAATGAGTTCCCTTTCCTAACTTAGAGCTCAAAGACAACGGCTTCATCATGTCCCGAAGAATCTTTTCAAGGTTAGGCATTGTTCCTCCAATGACCATACGACCAAGAGAGATCATTCATGGTTTAGGCTTCTCTAACATTAGGTAGGAAGGACAAAGGCATGACCATTCATGGTTTAGGCTTCTCTAACATTAGGTAGGAAGGACAAAGGCATGACCATTCATGATTTACCAACCCCAAACAAGGTACAGTTAAAGAAATTGAAAACCTAAATGATCATTCATGGTTAACCAACTTCAAACTAGGTAATCAAGTTGAAAATCCAAAAAAAAAATAAAATTAAAGATTAAAAAAAAAAAAGTGAAGCCTAAGCACGAATCCTGAAAATATGGAAAAACACGATTAATGCAACTCATCTAAACCTTAGGTTACATGGACAAAGGTTTGTGAAAAAAACTATCTCCACCATGAATGGTCATGTACCTCCACCAAAGCTATATGCACAATGATTGGAATTTTATTTTTATTTTTTTTGTTCATACAGCTGCAAAGCAAAGTGCGTAAGCTCAGCCTCCTTGGCATTCCCTTTCAACAAAGAGAAAATGCAGCCACACAAAAATTAGAACTCTACTATTCCCCCTCCCTTCACAACCCAACGACTCCCATATTTTTAAAAAACAGATGATTCTAGAAGCTAACCTCAATTCTATAGTGCCAAAGGAGAAGAAATTGAAATCAAAATGTCTAAAACCCAAACCTCCCTCCTTTTCTAAAGATATGCTTGATACATTTGCCAAATATCTTTAAAGGTGCAACTAGACCCTTAGGAGTCCAAGATATGATCATAAAAAGGACTCAATCTCAAACCTAGGTGGAGTAAAATGCACATCTATTCTTCGATTCGCTCGATGTTATCAACAACAACGATAATCAACTAAACAATACTGATCGATTTACTTCATTTTGTATTATTTTGTATTATTTTGATTTATTTCCTTTCTTAGTAATTTCTTCATTTATTTTATTTCAAGAATATTAGTTTTTATTAGAAATTATTGTTTTCAAGATGTCACCAAGGCAACAAAGAGCAAAAACGCCTAGACGAGGTTCAAGGCAAGTGGAGGGGCCTATATGTAATTTTCAAAACTTGAAGAATGGTGATATAAAAAAGAGAGAGAGAGAGAGAGATAGGGGGTTTCTTCGTAAATAAGGAAAAAATAATTTAAATCCATCAAACACCCCTAGCTATAGTAAACCCTCAATATCTTCTACCTTCGACGCCAACCACTAAAGACTTCAATGACATTCGACGCCTTCTACGAGCATTCTGACAACTTCTCTTGCATCAATGGAGCTTGTAGTGATAGTTGATGAAGTCGTACAATCTCTAGAGAGTAGAAACCTCATTGTTAGTAGAATGACCTAAAAAACTCTATTGTCGCCATTAAGAGCTTTTGATGACATCGAAGTTTATCTCTGAAGATTGCTTGGATGCCGAAGAAGTTGCATTTCTTGCTGGTGAGGTTTTCTTTATTTTTTCATTGTTTCTCTTGACAACTCTTGAGTCATGATTTCTCTCAATTTTTCTTTCTTTTTTCACTAGGTTGTCACCAGTGAGTTTGATTCCTCACCATTTTTTTTTCTTGTTATTGGCCATTCACTTGTGTTTGCCTTAATTGGATCCATCATGAATTATCTCATAAATTATAGATTTGCTCCATGTATTATAATAGATGACTTGGTCTTTGATAGAGCAAAGTACAGAAAACTGATTTATATAACAATAGGTCCAACATCATGTAGTTGGGAAAAAACGTTGAAGAGTTAGTCTGAGACAGATCTCTCAACCTTTTTCATCTCTTATGCAAATCGTGGAGAAGTTGGTAGATTATCCACTTCTATGTTTTACCAACAATATTTTGATAGCTATTTGCCTCTCTAATGGAATTCAAGTATCATTGGTTCAAATTCAGCAACATAGCTCAACAGTGAACAACTTGTCAATTGACAGTCCAACACTTGAAGGCTTTCCCAATAGGATTCTTATTTTATAGTTTAGTTCAGTTGGTTTTTTTGACCTATTGAGGAACTTTTGTGGGCACAGTTAAAGGGCATTTTCCATTTTATACTCGTTTTCTATGGAAATGATTCACCCTCTCACTTTTGGGGTTCTGATTTCTCACACTACTCTCTCTAGCATAGTGCCTCCATATCCTAATACTATGATTTTATAGTACTAACTAGCGGCTTGTTTGTCTAGAATGCTACAAGGCACGACTAGTAGTGGTAGAACTCTCTAACTTCACTTAGCTTAAAATTCAACTAACATTTAGATATAATTTAATTAGTAGCATCTTACAAAATAGCAAGCATTTAAATAATGCAACTAAATTTCTAGTTAGCAGATAAGAAGACAAGAAAAAATTACATGCATTCACCAGCTAGTAATAATGGCACTTCGTCTCAATGCCCGGTGTTTCTTCATTCTGACTGTCATGTAAAATGTTTTAAAATCTGGCAACAATCCATTACTAGAGAAGAAACAATTGGCACTTGTCCTTCAAATCCTACAAATTCCAATTTACTAAAGTAGCCATTTTAAAACGAAACCCTATCAAATCTTGAACCAGAGGAAGTTTCTGCAATGCATCGATCTGCTTATAAGTCTCTTAATTTCACCATTAGGGTTACCAACATGGAACAAGAAAACAAAATAATTAAAAAAAAAAAAAAAAAACAGAATAATGCTTATGGGTCTGGAAATCTCTCGACGTTCCTCCTTTAAAAACCTAATCGTCAAACTTCCTATAGAACCAATATTTTCCGTAACAAAATCAAACCCTAACTCATTTCAAGATGAAAGTAAGTGGTGCAAATTCACCTGATTCTTGAAGGTACCGATAAACGAGATAATTCAGCTCCACTGACGTGAGGACCGGCATTGTGATCAGATCTTGTGCGGCCAAAAGCGTTGCAAACGAGCAAAAACGATCATGAAGTCCCGCACTCGAGCGAAAGCAAGAGGCTAGAGCAAGCGAGAACGAGCTTTTAATTGGAATTTGGGAACGCGGGGAAACGAGAAATTTCTGTTTCATCAACTATCATTATACGTATCACAACGAATCACGGCTTAACGGACGGACCTGATCTCTAGTTTGGGTTTGGGGCCACGAAGTCCTCAACTCGATGGACGTTCGAGAAAGAGGGTTTTTTTTAGTATAAATAATTAAAATTATGACCCTAATACCAACTTTTTTAAAATTATGATTTATATACTCAACATTCAATAGTATTTTTTTCATGCATGCCTAGATTGAAATTTTTTTCATGTAAGCTCGGATTTAAATTTTTTTCTTTTTTTTTTTGCCACGGAGGAGTCTTCCTAAAAAACTACTTCAATTCAAATCTGATTCAAATTGAAGGCGTCTCAGCACAATTTTTTTTTTTTTAAGTAAGAAATTTTTAGGCCACAGTCAATCCGTCAGGTATTTTTTCTGACCGTCACTTTGTTCGAGTCCCAATACCCTCTCAGGGACCCCTGAAACAGACGGAACCCCGCTCTCATGCCCTGGTGAATTTTTCACCCCCCAACCGGAACGTTTAGTTCAAATGAACTAAATTAGACTTAGAATACCCTTTTGACTCAACCGCGGCCAATTCACAAGTATTTTTTTCGTCTGACACTTGGGGCGAGTCCCAATACCCTCCCAGGGACCCCTGGAACCATCGGAACCCCGGAACCAAGCTCTGGTGAATTTTTCACCTCCCCAATTGGAACTTTTAGTTCAAATGAACTAAATTATAATTAGAAAATCATTTTGACTAAACTGCGGCCAATCCACCTAATTTTTTAATCGTCCGACACTTGAAGAGAGTTTCAATATCCTGTCAAGGACCCCCGGAACCGTCAGAACCCCACTCCCATGCCCCGGTGAATTTTTTACCCTCCAACCGAAAATTTTAGTTCAAATGAACTAAATTGACTTAGAAAATACGTTTGAGGCAACTGGGACCAATCCGTCGGGTTTTTACTCGTCCGACACTTGGAGCGAGTCTCAATACCCTCCCTAGAATCCCGGGACCGACGGAACCTCGCTCCCATGCCCCGGTGAATTTTTCAACCCCCAACGGGAACTTTTAGTTCAAATGAACTAAATTGGCTTAAAAAACCCTTTTGACTCAACCGCGACCAATTCGTCGAGTTTTTTTTTCGTTTGACACTTAAAGCAACTCCCAATACCCTCCTAGGAACCTCCGAAACCGACGAAACCCCGCTCTCATGCCCTGATGAATTTTTCACCCCCCAACTAGAACTTTTAGTTCAAATGAACTAAATTAGACTTAGAAAACCCTTTTGACTCAACCGCGGCCAATCCATGAGGTATTTTTTTCGTCTAACACTTGGAGCGAGTCCCAATACCCTCTCAGGGACCCCCGGAACCCCGCTCTCATGCCCCGGTGAACTTTTCATTCTCCAACCATAACTTTTAATTCAAATGAACTAAATTGACTTAGAAAATGTGTTTGAGGCAACCGGGACCAATCCGTTGGGTTTTTTATTCGTCCGACACTTGGAGCGAGTCTCAATACCCTCCCTAGAACCCCTGGGCCAATGGTTCAGTGGCTACTCAGAGTTTGGATTTAAACGATATAAGGTCGTGAGTTCGAATCTGGGGGAGGCCCTGCACTATTCATTAGTGAATAGCGTGAACAAATGATCCCGGGGGTACTAGACGTTGTAGGTGGGCTGTGTACTGGGAAGTGACAAGATTATGTGGTATATAATGGTTGGAGTATGCCCTGCAGGGGTATTCATCACATTCCGGAGGTACTAGACACTGCAGTGTGTTGTGTACTGGGGTGTGACACCCAATACCCTCCCAAGGACCCCCAGAACCGATGGAACCCTGCTCCCATACGCTTGTGAATTTTTTACCCCCCAGTGGAAACTTTTAGTTCAAATGAACTAAATTGGATTTAGAATACAAAAAATTATGAACGTATGCATAAGATAAATTTGAAATTCAAACAACATCAAAAATTATATAATTAAATGCAAAATGAAATGCATTTGAGATAATATAAGATGCACATCTCCATATGCACACACTGTCATATAAATCAAGAAGTACATAAGTTTTATTTATCAACAAAAGTATTAAGAAGTGTCATATTATAATAACAAAGTTATATCATTATCAAAATCTAAAAAACACGAAGATTATGTCGCCAATAAATTTTAGGTAGCCCTTTCACAACGAGCTGGACAACGACGCCGATTGTGACCCTCACGTCCACAATGCCCGCATCGAATCCTTAAGGACGGTTCTCTTATGTCCATCTCATTTGTTATGCATGATGTTCTCGGATGACAGGATTTACGAACAAAATTAGAATTAAGAATCACTTTTAACTTAATCATACATAGTGGCCAATATGATTCGTGTGGAATTGGATAAAACTGTGGCTCACAAAACTTGAGGTACATAAGGAGGCTATACCAATCTTCAATACACGCATCATAATCGACGACAGCATAACAACACATTGCCTGTACGTAGGAACATGGGATTCCATAGCATTGCTATTTTTCACAACTACAAAAACGCTCATGTAAATTGACAACCTGTTTGTTTCCTCCTTTGTTCAAATGTGCACTTTGTATCCCAGTAACAACCTCGAATGTCTCAGTTTGTTGATCAATCAATGTAACCGTGTGGCTTCCTGCCTTAGCTGCTCATTTTGTCATCTTCTCAACAACGTACGTGGTGTAAAACTGCCATTGATTAATTGCTTCTTCTATTTCTTCTCATCTAACATTAAACCATGTAACTGTTCTGTAAAACGTCAACTGCACTAGTGTTGTGATTGGTACATTCAAGCCCCTTTTAAAATGTCATTAAAGCTTTCTACAAATAAAAAAAAATAAGAAAAACACATAACAAACATAAAAAAGATCAACACGCACACATATATATAAAATTATGAATATTGAAATAGTCACAAACGATAATATGAAATAAAAAGACAAACTTACTAGCTTCATTGGAAATCAACCAACCGTACCGAACTCCACCATCGTATGCCATTGTCCACAACTTTTTGTTAATGACATTGAGCCACTTTGTGCAACCTTCTTGTTTATGTTCAAATTTTTTCATTATTACCTCAAAATTTCATGGTTGATGTTGTAAACTCGCTTTTTTAGTCAAATCTCTCAACTCACGGTTGCGTACTTTATCATTGAGATTACTACCTACATGTCGCAAACAATATCTATGATATGCATTAGGCTCTGTCCAACCATTCCCAGAGTTTCTAACGGCTGCCAAAATACCTACATAGCGATCATTGATTAGGCAAATACCAACTCATTTGAACTGAAGTCGTTTTTTAGAAAGATGCCTTCTACGTGGCAAAAAAAAAAGGAAAAAAATTCAATCCGGGCCTACGTGGAAAAAACATTATTGAATGTTGGGTATAGGTCATAATTTTGAAAATTTTAGTATTAGGGTCATAATTTTAATTAATTATACTAATCAAGGAAAAAACTTTATAGAAAGACGGGTTCGAGTGGAACGTTATCACGTCGTACGTGCGGATGGGAGTTGGCCAACGCGTCGTTATAGTTCCCACAATGATTATCTGTGCGTTTAACCCGTGTCTATATAAAATGAGTAACGTTACATTAACACTCATTTTCTATCCCTCGAAAGAAAAAAAAAACAAAACAAAAACCTTAAATTGTATATTAGTATATTATTTAAGATAATTTAATGATGATGTCTATTTAAAATATACAAAATGAATGTCACTTTAACATTTTTCATATAAAATTTTTAATAATTATATTTGTTTTATTTTTTAATATGATCCAAATAACTAAAATTATTTTAAAATATGAATAAGAGCAATTAGGAATAAAATTACAAGTTAGAAGGATAAATTAGAAAAAAAAAGTGTAAAATGTGGGTTGTAAGAAAAAAAATAAAAATTAGTTAATTATAAAATTACTATTTTAACCTTAGTAATAATAAAATTATTATTTTTTAAATAAAAATAAGATAAACTTTTAAAAAATACATTAAATAGAAAAAAAAAAACTTTGCCATCAACCATTCAAAGTATTTTTGTTATAATAATGTAAATTCAAGTTAATTGAAATTTTAGAGCAACAACCACAACCAGATTTTCTAGTTAACATTCAAGTCAAATCATGCAAGAAAAATATCACTTTAGCATTTTTCTTAAAAATAACAAGTAATTACCAAATACACGTATACTAATTATATTCTTATTTTACCTTTGACAACTTATGTAATTATTTACTTCTTTTTTTTGTTACCCGTTTTTTGGCCCCGAAAGATGTCCACTTACTTTTCGGGTTAAGACTAATTCTTTTAGTGTTTGGACAAACTATAAAATATTTTTGACGGACCTCCCCAAAGTGGGTATGGCTCTACAGGGAAGAAAAAAGTTCGAATTCAAATTTTCACTTGCCTAGTGAGGTGAGCTACCCATCCAACTCACCCACACCATTTTGAGTACTTATGTAATTATTTACATTGATGCATTTAATCTACCATAAAAATACCTACAAATCAAATAAAATAAACTATAATAAAAAATATTAATTTAATTATAAAAAAAATAATAACTATACATGCAACTCCAAGTGTAACTATATATTTATCAATTATTGAATAACTATGTATTATACATCTTAAAGTCTATAATAAATAATTTAATAATTATATACATATACTTGTACTTGAATTGATATTTTTTTTACAGTTAAATTAATATTCTCCTTTTTTATTTCCCTATAATTAAAGGTAGATCCACTTCTTCACACCAATCCACGCACTTTGTGTCACAATACCCACCCTTCACATTGGTAGGCTCATAACTCAACCACACCTTCGCTCCCATTCTCCACTTCAAAACGCTTCCTTCCATCTCTCGGTTCAGTCTCCATCCCACCCCTTCTCCATACTCATCCCCAGCAAACACTAAACCGCCCCCGGTTCTCCTGAACCGCCTATTCCCTCCCCTCCACGTGGTCGCCTCAGCACCGCTCGTATTATCACACAAAACTCCTTCAAACACCGCAGTATTTCCCTCCGCGTCCTGGTCCCACCTCCAATTCCTCGTCTTCTGCCTCGTCGAATTCCTCGCCTTGATTTTCATTGTAGAAATCTTCGACTTTCCCGAACTACCCTTCACAACTCTCTCAATTTCCATCTGACTCTCCGAATTCTCCGTGGACCGGCCCAAACTCAGACCCGTCACGTAAGTTGAGCCTAGCTCCGGCCCGACCCAAACCCGAATCCTCGTCGGGAAATACTTCTCATCCACGTATTCACCTCCCTGACCCTGACTCTCCTCATACTCCTCTTTATTACCAAACCCAAGCTTCACCACGTGGAACCGCAGATTATCAACACGTGCAATCACTTGGATGTAGCTCTCGTGGAAGTAAACCGAGTACTCCAGCTGTACCACCGACTCGAGCTGTTGGTGCGCCAGAGCGTACCTTATCACAGTCTCCTTCGCATCCATCAACGGCTGACGCTGAACCTGATGATGACCACCTTTAATTCGGGTCGGGTTCATGGACGAAACCGGGGCGAACCCTTTCAAGACCCAAAACCCGTGACTTTCAACCGCATAAGAGAAATTATAACACGATGGACCCGGACTCAAAATCTGCAGACCAACACCCCCCACGTTACTCACCACCAACAAAACCCACTTCGTCACCATGTACCCGAGCGTCCGCATAAAACAGAGCTCCACATCGACACCAACCGCCACCAAAAAATTCCTGACCACGTGTTTGCAAGACCGAAGATCAAGAATCTTTGGGCCCAGGAGGGACTTAAAGTAGAGAGAACCGACGTCGGCGGGAGCGTCGAATACGCAGAGGAAGAAGAGGCGAGAGAGGAACACGAGGTTGAAGAAGGCAGAGAAGGATTCGGGAGAGTGTGAATCGAGGATCCACGAGATGGGTTCGGGCTTGAGTTTCTGAAGCTGCGAGCGAGGGCACGAGGCGTTGTTGGGTGAGTTCGGTGAGCGGTGGATGATCTCGTGGAGGAGTTGGAGGAGGAGAGGAAGGAAGGGCTTGTTGAATGAGAGAGGGCACGGGTCGGAGAGCCAGAGGGTTTTGTGATGAAGAGGAGGATTAATATTATTTGCCAGTATTACGGAGAAGGTGACGAGAGTTTCGGTGTTGGAGCCGGAGGTGCGTTCTGCTTTGAAGAGAATGGTCGCGTCCGGTGAGGAGGCGAGTTCGAAGGTGAGTGGAGAGTTTGAGTCGGGCCAGTCGGAGGAGTTGGGGAGGTCGCACATCCATGACCAGATGTCCATGATGGTCGTTGTTGGTAACTTGGTACACGGTACAGACCGAACTGTGAAGTAGTGTGTTGTTAGGTTTTTTTATTATAAGGAGGGAATGAGTGATGGCAAGGTAGGGAACTTGGAGTGAGGATTGGCCATGTTATGGAGGAATGGAACTGGTGGCTCCGCACGGGCCTCGTACGTAGGTCTTGGATTTTGCATGGTTTACGTAATTAATTAACGATAGAGAGAGACAGGGAGAGAGAGAGAGGCGACAATAAATATAGAAAAATGTATATAGAATTGCAAATATTATATGTATGGTGGTGTTTATTTCCACGTTTGAAGATGATGTTATGACATATATGGAAGATAGTGTGTTGTTAGGTTTTTTTATTATAAGGAGGGAATGAGTGATGGCAAGGTAGGGAACTTGGAGTGAGGATTGGCCATGTTATGGAGGAATGGAACTGGTGGCTCCGCACGGGCCTCGTACGTAGGTCTTGGATTTTGCATGGTTTACGTAATTAATTAACGATAGATTGGCCATGTTATGGAGGAATGGAACTGGTGGCTCCGCACGGGCCTCGTACGTAGGTCTTGGATTTTGCATGGTTTACGTAATTAATTAACGATAGAGAGAGACAGGGAGAGAGAGAGAGGCGACAATAAATATAGAAAAATGTATATATAGTTGCAAATATTATATGTATGGTGGTGTTTATTTCCACGTTTGAAGATGATGTTATGACATATATGGAAGATAGATATGTATGGTATAATTAGACGAGGAATTGTATACAACGTGTAGGAAAATTTATGGCACCAATTAAACTATTAATGTGGAGCTTCATTGTGGGCCACGTTTTATGTGGGTTGTTTAGAGTTAATGTGCCAAGTGGGGTGCTATGGTCGCTAACTTGTCAAGTTTGACTGTAACACCCGTAAATGTAATTAAATATATACGTTGAAGTACACGTATATCGAGATGTATAATATACATATTTTATACTTAATAGCCAAATATACGTATATACGTGTATGAAGAAAAAGACAAATATACGTGTATATGGTTGGTTCCTTAAAACTGTGGATTGAGTGTATGAAGAAGAAGAAAAAGAAAAAAATAAACTAAAATAATGAACAGTTCTTAAATAGTAAGACTGTTTATCAAATAGTATTATGAATAGTAATCAGTTTTTTAATTACTGTTCATCAAATAGTATAATGAATAGTATTCAGAAAGTACTGTTGACTTAGGGGGTACTGTTCATTGTGAACAGTATTCAGATTATAAAAAAAACAAAAAACAAAAACTACGAAATAAAAAAAAATATCACGAAGTTTCCATAGAGAAAGAACCGAGAGAAGAAGGAGAGAAGAGAAAGGGAGAACGTGTGATTTTTGTCAAATTTGGTTTCGCGGTAAGTGATTTTTATGGTATATCTTCGTGAAATTACTATCTAAGCTAGATGTAACGATTCTAGCGGATTAAGTTTGACTGTGGGAGCCGTTTTATGGCGTTTTGACAAATTGGGGTTTTGACCCCAACGTCAATGAAAACCCACTAGGAAGGTAAAAAAAACACTTCCTGGACCGTCGGGATTCCAAATCTGTGGTTAGATTCGATTTCATGTGTTTTGGAGACCGTTTGACAATTTTAATACAATTTACATCTTTCGGATAAATAGTGATGAATAGTAAATAGTGAATAGTAAATTGTGCACAGTGAATAATGCACAGTGCACAGTGCAACAGTGCCCAATGCAGTGAATACTGTACAGTGTACAGTGAATAATGATATAGTGAGTGATGTGAATAGTACTGTACACAGTGATGTGACCAGTGATGTGAATCTAATGAAACCCCGGTTTGAGATCATAAAATCGTGAAGAACTACATTCCGGACGTAACATGATATTGGATATGATTTGCTTATTTGAGTAACTAAGTATATGGTGTCGTGAAAATATGATTTGGTTATCTATTTTCACTGTTCTTTCTTGTGGAAATATCTAGATTGACCACAGAAACGAGATAATAGTTTCTTCAACTGCTTATGAGTCCTAAAGGGATTTATTATTAGTGATTTGAAGTGAGTTGAAAAATTAAAGATGTACATAAATATGAAGACAAACAATTAAATTATGGAGTGATTGTGACAGGTTAAATTAATTGGATTTAACTTGGAGCTGGACTCGAAAGCGACGATGATTGGGTTTAAGTGGAACGTGTTGTACTGTGAGTATAGTTCTCTTGATTTGGTTTTTGTATGACATTGTACGCATATAAACTGTTTGATTGTATGCATGTGATATTACATATACTACATTGAGTTTTATGGATCATGCAAACTGTTTTTAGCATTTGGAGTTTGTAATGATGAGGCTTTGCGATTCCTCATCGTCATTTCGTTAGGAATTAGACCCGGATGAGGTTTTGCGAGTTCTCATTGTCAGTGGCCTGTCCTAACAAGGGTTGCGACCCTTGAAATGACTGTTACTTGGGTAATGAGAGGTTGTGGCTACCTTGTACGACCATACAAGGGTTAGACCCGCTCTCATGCCTTGCGGAGGAGGGAGATTGTGCATTGTATTATTGAAAAGCATGAAATTTATGTTGTTGACATGTATGATATATTCGTTGAACGATGCATGTGTTGAATAAATGTTTGAAATGAGTTTAAATGTCATATTTCTTTAAATGTATATAATTGCCATCTCAAGAACTATTTCACTGAGCTGTTATTTGCTCACCCTATTTCCTCCAATATTTCAGGTATTGAGTCGAAGGGAAAAGGAAACTCCGTGAGTGAGTCTGGTATGTGTATGTTGGCTTGGAGGAAATAGCTTTTGTTATTTTGATATGTATACTTATATATATATATAAGTATTATCATGTAGATGGGATGTGTGGGCATATATATAGCTTAAGATATTAGATGAGGAAATGAAAATGTGATGTATTATCACCTAGATGGGTTGTGGTAATCTTAGATAATGCTTGAGAGGATGGAATGAGATGATCATAGATATTGATCATCAGAGGAGACTGTAATGTGTGAATGAATGATCTATATTAGAAGAATAAAAAAATTCTGTAGATTTGGGAAGGATTGAGCGAATACGTGAAGGCTGACAGTGTATTATATACTGTATATGGGTATGTACAGTGTATAGTATACTGTGCCAGTCATGACGTCAGCCTACGTCAGGGGCGTCGTGACATTGACCCTATTGGTGGCACTTCGTTTGGACCATCTTACGATTTTTTTTTAGAATATCGCGTACCCAGAAAAAAAAAAAGATTTCAAACATAATCCTGAAATTATGTCGGAAATCTCGCCGACATCTTGGCTAAAATTTCGCTCTCGCTCTCTCTAAACCCAAACACACAAGCCTCTTCCTCTCGAAACCCTCTCTCTTCCCTCTTCCTTTCTTCGCCAGCGCACACCGCCGCTCATCACTGCCTCTGCTCTCTCGCTCTCGCCAGGTCTCTCTCTCTTCTCTGCCATCCGCCATTTTCCCCTGCCCTCGCCTCGCCTCCGATCTCTCTCCTCCGATCTCCCGATCTCTCGCTCCCGCTCTCTCGCCCCTTGCTCTCTCTCTCTAAAACCAGTCCCACACTCTTTCTTCTCTCCACCACCACCATCAACGCCCCTTTTCTCTCTCCCTCCCTCGTTTTGTTTTTTTTAACCAAGTGTTATTTTTTTAAAAACATTGAAACTCAAGTGTTATTATTTTTAAGCAACCAAAATGTTATATAATATATATATATATATATATCATACATACAATACCACATATAATATATTAGATTATGGTATATCATTTTTATTTTTTTATTTTTTTCTTTTAAGCAACCACGATGTTATATAATATATATATATATATCATACATACAATACCACATATAATATATTAGATTATGATATATCATATTTTACGTTTTTACTATCTAGATCATCATATTATATCAGGTGGAAGTTTATTATCTAAGTTATATTATATGAATAATGTGACCACCACCATACAACATAAACATGTATTCACGTTATATTAATATAATATAATACAAAAAAGTGATTAACGTATGATTTATGCGTGGATAGGTTAATAACGCCCAACGTCGAGGAATCTCAACACTTTTAGAATTTAGCGATTCAGGTCGGAAAGATTCTAGGCCTTCATAATATTTTATTTTGATATATAGATAGGAATGTTAAATTAATTAGGTCTATAATATTATTAGATTGCTTATATATGCTTGTAACATCCCGTAATTTTAATTAAATAAATACATTGAAGTATGCATATATCGAGATGTATAATACACGTATTTTATACGTATGAGCTAATATACGCGTGTATGATTAGTAAATAAATAAAATTATGAAATGAAGATGATACATATGAGAGCATCTTATAAAAAAAAAATGAAGGTGAAGTAAATTGATTAATTTATGGGATTGGTTAATTAAAAATGTGGATTTGATTATGATTGAATGAATTTAATGAAATTTGATGGAGGAGTTAGTTAATAAAGGGAGTCAAGGTACATGGAATCATTTGGATATATAAATCTAAATAAATAAAAGTAAAATAAAATAATAAAAGTAAAATAAAATAAAAATATCATTCTAGTTGCTTCCAACGTGTGGCAACTAGAATAATATTAAAACAAAAGTAATAAAAAAAAGAAAGAAGAGAGAAGAGAGATGATATGAGTTGCAGCAACAAAAAAAAACAAACAAGAGAAGCTGCAGAGAGAAGAACGAGAGAAACAGAGAGAAGAATGAGAAGAAGAAAAAGAGAAAACGCGATATTTGCACCAAATTCGGCGTGACGGTAAGCTATTTTTACTATTTTTCATCGTAAAATTACTCTCTAAGCTAGATGTAACGATTCTAGCGGACTAATTTTAGCTATGGGAGCCGTTTTGCGGCGTTTTGACAAATTGGAGTTTTGACCCCAACGTGAATGAAAACCCGCTAGGAAGGTAGAAAAACGCTCCCTGGACCTGTAGAACCTCGAATATGTGATTAGATTCAATTTCATAATTTTTGGAGACCATTTGACAATTTATCTTTTGGATGAATAGTAAAAAAATGAATAGTGAATAGTAAATGGTAAATAGTAAATAATAAAAGTAAATAGTAAATAGTAAATAGTTAATGGTGAATAACGAATAGTAAATGGTAAATAGTGAATAATAAATTGTGAATAGTAAAAAATAAATAGTACTGTGAACAGTGAGTTGATATTTTAGTAGCTACCGAAATGGTAAATGATGATTCTCATGATAATCTATGGTCATTTCAGTGTTTAAATTGAGAGCTTAAGGGCATGGATAAACGCTCTTAAGGAAGCAACATTGTTGCTTGATTTTAGAGAAACTTGTGTAACCACTGTGAGTATAGTTTCTTTGATTTGGTTCTTGTATGACATTATACATATATAAAATGTTTGATTGTATGCATGGTATATTTATATATACATTGAGTTTTATGGATCATGCAAACTGATTTTAGCATCGGAGTTTGTAATGATGAGGCTTTGCGAATCCTCATTGTCATTTAATTAGGAATTAGACCCGAATGAGGTTTTGCGAGTCCTCATTATCAATAGGTCTGTCCTAACAAGGGTTGCGATCCTTGAAATGACTGTGAATTGAGTAATAAAAAGCTGTGTCTACCTTGTACGGCCATACAAGGGATAGACCCGCTCTCTTGCCTTGCAGAGGAGGGAGATTGTGCATTGTGTTATTGAAAATCATGCAATTTATGTTGTTGACATGTACACTATATTCGTTGAATGATGCATGTCTTGCATAAGTGTTTGAAATGATTTTAAATGTCATATTTCTATAAATGTATATAATTGTCATCTCAAGAACTATATTCACTGAGCTGTTGATTGCTCACCCCATTTCCTCCAATATTTCAGGTATTGAGTCGAAGGGAAAAGGAAAAATCCGTGAGTGATATTCACGTGAACCTTCGTCTGGTACGTGTACGTATGCTTGGAGGAAATAAATCATATTTTTGTTATTTTAATATGCATAATTATCACACACTATATATATGTAATATCACCTAGATGGGTTGTGTGGTAACACTATCTGATGAAATGAGTTGAGCATAGATATTTATCAGGTGAGACTTTAATTTGTGGAATGAATGAAATGATTAGAGAAAGCTATATTGAATTTGATTTGTGATATATATATATATAAAATTACTGTAACTTTTGGGTATTAGTGTGAGACTACGTGAAGGCTGACAGTGTATTGTATACTGTATATGAGTATGTATAGTGTATAGTACATTGTGCCGGTCATGACGTCAGCCTACGTCAGGGGCGTCGTGACAATGCCTATTGTACATGATTTTATATATACAATGTTGCGATTGTTTAGCCATGATGATATGTATGTCAATATGATTTTTATTTTGATCAAATAATAATTGGATGCATGAAATTCATGTGGTAGTTGAATTCATTTATAAATTATAATGTCTGATAATGAAATGTATGACTTGGAATATTGGTATAGTAAAGTTCATGTGTGAATATTATTATAATTGACTTTGTGACATAATACCATGTGTAGTTGAGTTTGAATATGTTTTATGAATGCACTTAATATCGTACTTATACCATACGTATGACGTGACATCACTAAAGAACACGATTAAGATAAGAATCACACATATGGACAATTATTCTAAGGAATATCGCCAATATTTATTATGGGGCAGTTATTCATGATGAATATCGCCAAAGAGTTCTATTTTTTGGGCTGTGCCACCCTGAGTTTGATTTCCTAAAGGTACGTGATTTAAAACGTGATGAAATTATTGACTCAAACAATCTAATGTTACAACAATTAATGTGTGAAACTTGTTTGTAATGTTCTTGTGTATGTATCATAATAAAATATTGTGAATTATTTAGATGACCCACTGGGCTTTCAAGCTCACCCATATTTTTTTTCATGCAGGTACTTAGAAAATAAAATCGCGAGTTCGTGACATACTTCAGAGTAGTAGGGGTAGGTTAATTAATTAGTATTATGGTGATAGGACTGAATATTCTTATTTGATTTTTAAAGGTTTATTATTTGAACGAATTGTATTGATAATCGAAATTCAATGAATATTATTACGGTTAGTAAAAACCCTGTGATTTATTTCACGTGTGAATGCCTTGGAATAGAATTCATTAATTCTATTTGATGAATATATTTAAATGTTGTGTCCATAAAGAATTGACAAGGGTAAGTAACTCGTATGAAGATAAAGATTTTATGAAGAATTAAAGGTATTCGTTTATCTTAACCAGTAAGTTGGTTATAAGAATATAAATTCATAGTTTTGCAAATTTTATTATCTATATAATGGTTATGGGTTAAGATAGACGGATACGAGTAACATCTCGATTTTCAGTGATTTTCTCGATAAAATTAAAATATATATTATTTTACAAAAAAAATATTAAAATTTGAAAATCCGAGTGTTACAGATGAGTGGAGAGTTTGAGTCGGGCCCGTCGGAGGAGTTGGGGAGGTCGCACACCCATGACCAGATGTCCATGATGGTCGTTGTTGGTAACTTGGTCCACGGTACAGACCGAACTGTGAAATAGTGTGTTAGGTTTTTTTATTATAAGGAGGGAATGAGTGATGGGAAGGTAGGGAACTTGGAGTGAGGATTGGCCATGTTATGGAGCAATGGAACTTGTGGTTCTGCACGGGCCTCGTATGTACGTCTTGGATTTTGCATGGTTTACGTAATTAATTAACGATAGAGAGAGAGAGGGAGAGAGAGAGAGGCGACAATAAATATAGAAAAATGTATATATAGTTGCAAATATTATATGTATGGTGGTGTTTATTTCCACGTTTGCAGATGATGTGATGGCATATATGGAAGATAGATATGTATGGTATAATTAGATGAGAAATTGTATATAATGTGTAGGAAAATTTCTGGTACTAATTAAACTATTAATGTGGAGCTTCATTGTGGGCCACATTTTATGTTGGCTAGTTTGGAGTTAATGTACCAAGTGGTGTGCTCTGGCTAACTTGTCACGTTTGACCCTATTGGTAGCACTTCGTTTGGGTCATCTTTTTCTTTAGAATATTGATCACATCAGGATGATACCACAGTTTCAATTGTATTAAATTAATTATTTAATAATTATGAACATGTAATTATATATTTTAAGTTATTATTAACATTTTTCTTAAACTTATAAGTTAGGCAAGTGGGTTAAGCATGCGCAGAAATCCACGCTCCTTATGACATTTAAGTGGGTAGAAGTAATGCAATTAAACAGCCGAATTTGTTTATATGACATGGGCCATACTATTCTAACACAATTTTTGGCACTCATATTTAGTACCCAGCTAATTAAATATATTGAATATTCTTAAAATCATGCATCAGTATATGATTTAAGATATTCAATATATATTATAAGGATACGCGTGTGTTAAAATCTTGTAGTAAAATTATGTACATTTATCATTTTATTGTAAAAATAAAATTCTTTTTAAAAAAAGAATTAAAAAAAATTTATATAGAAAACATCCAAATTTTAGAAAGTGATAAAAAAAAACTCTTTTTAATTGTATTACTGTTTTCAGATCATAAGCCAAACAATATATTTTTTGTTATGTTCTTTTTTCTCGCTTGTAGAAAAAAAATAATGCTTCATTATAGTTTTCCGTTGACTTGTGATCTCATTTCTTGATTTTGTTAAATGTATCACTGGCTTTGTTTTTACTAACAATATCAAATCAAAATAATATATACAATTGTTTTGTTCATTGTCTTAATATATATAATTTCATGTATAAGAAAAATTTAAGTTAAAATATACAATTCATTTGAAGGTTTTTGCTATTGTCAATCACCGTCGAGCTTGGAAGGTGACATTACTTTATACTCAATTTTTTATAATACATCATTATAAAATGAGTGATGCACAATATATAAAATAAGTGACGCTAGGGGACACATCAATTAAAACTCAAAGTAAAAAACTCCAACCTCCACATTAGTTGGATGACAGAGGATGAGCTGCACGATATATGCTAGTCCCCTGCAATCTAATGCATGTGGAAATTTGAATTTTTGCTTTGAGTTTTAATTGATGTATATTTAGTATTTTTTTTAAATAAAATCTTTTAATACATTTTATTGTACTAAAAGAATGAAATTTATGTCTATTCTAAAAATTAAGATCTAGTTTGGACAGGTTAAAAAATTGAGTACCCACGTTCTACTTACCAAAGGTAAAGTTAGTATTTTATATACATACAAAGATCCCTTAATTTTTTAAGATTTTGCTTTCCTCCCACGTGATATATTGTGAGAGTTTGAGACTTTTGTGGGGGTCATTTTTTAATTACATTTAATGCGGGTCTGACTTGAAATAACTAAGTTGGGACCCTTGATGTTGGTGTATACCTAATTAATTAAGACAATTTATGCCACAAAAATTCTAAGATTTTGAGAGTGTGAACAAGAAGCTACGAAATAACAAAACAAAAATGGTGGCAAATGCAGGTGAGAAAAGGTTGAAAAACTAACTGCTTGAGAAAGGGACAGAACAAAGCCAAAAGGAAAATATTAGGAAGTAGGATTTAGTTATTAGTCAAACTTTATATAAAACTACTGAAAATGAATTATTCCAAAAGCTGGAGGGTATATATATATATATATATATATATATATATATATATATATATATATGCTGCTCTCAACCAAGATTTCACCTGCTTCCTTGAAAGAAGTCAAGGAGAAAAAGTTGAAACAAAATATTTATTTATTTATTTATTTTATTTTTGTTATGATGTTTTTGGCAAATATGTAGATTACAAGAATATATATATCTAACCAAATTAATATTTTTGCGATCTAAAACATGAAGGTGGGAGAGATGGTAATGTCACCTGAAATTGGTTCGGGTGCGAACCGGCCCAAGAGAGAAAGAGAGAGAGAGGGAGAGAGGAACTTTGGCTTTGGGATTTCCTTAAATGTTCGCTAAGGAAATGAAATGTGTCAAAGAGAGCTTTAGGTATAAAATCAAATTATACCTAAAACTATACTTGCATAAATTTTGAATGAAGCGACAACACATAATTATGAAAATCAGAAAGTAAGCGCTTAGAAACATTCATACTTTCACGCCTAAATCTTTCATGCTCCATATTTAAGTGTCAAAGAGAGCTTCCTTTAGTCAAATCTGTAACTTGACTTAAATCATACAATTCAATATGGTCACTCTCATACTAAATTTACATCTCCCTACTCAAGTTATCTATAAAACAATGCTCTTCCTCTCCCATATCCTGCAATACTACTACTAGGCTATGGAGCTTCTTCACTACTTCTTCCTCTCCTTGTTCCTCTTCTTCCTAACCAAACTTCTTCTTCTTCTTCTTCAACCCAAGCAAAACCTCCCACCAAGCCCACCAGCTCTTCCCATCCTAGGCCATCTTCGTCTCCTCCTCACGCCTCTTCACCGCACTTTACACAAATTATCCAAAGAATACGGCCCAGTTCTCTTCCTCAAATTCGGCAAAAGACGAGTCCTCGTGCTCTCTTCGGCGTCTTCCGTCGAAGAATGCATCAACAAGAACGACATAACCTTTGCAAACCGCCCTCGCACCATCGCCGGCCGCTATTTCAGCTACGATTACACCGCCTTAGCTTTAACCAACTACGGCCACCACTGGCGCAACCTCCGCCGCATCACCACCACCGAGATCTTCTCCGCAGCGAGTGTTCAAGCCTCTTCGGGGATTTGGAGAGACGCGGTCCAGTGCCTTCTGCGGCAGCTTTATAGGACTAGTAGTAGTGTTGGGCTTGCGCCGGAGAAGATTGATTTGAAGTTCAAGTTTTTTGAGTTAACTTTTAATGCTATGATGTCCATGGTGACTGGGGAACCTATTGGAGATGGATTGCTGGAAAGTGAGGATAATAAGTGGTTTTTTTCTATATTGAAGGATTCTTATGTTCCGAGCTTGTTCATGGTGCCTGGTGATTATTTGTCGGTTTTAGGGTGGTTTGATGTTTTCAAGATTGAGAAGACGTTGTCAAGATTGAGTAAGAAGAGGGATGCGATCTTTGATGAAATTATCGAGAAGTATAGGATGAGGAAGAATGGATCTGATGGTTTAGATGGGGTTGTTGATAAGAAGAAATCTGTACTTGATGCGTTCCTCTCGCTACAAGAAAACGGTCCTGAACAGTTCTCGAACGATATACTTAGAGGGATTATACTGGTATGAAATTTCTTCTTCTTGAGCTTATATATTCTTATAAAAAATAGGACAAAGGCACTTCTTACACAAAATACATGCTTTTAAGTATATACCTAAGCTGATGTGGTGAGTTTAGGGGTGACAATTCGTGTTGCCTTGTCGTAATAATCGTGTGTAATAAAATATATTGTAAACTTAATTATATGTAAACTCAAACCCGACACGTTTTATAAACAGATTAAACAAGTTAATCTATTTATAACCCATAAAGCTTAAATAAAGTCATTCTAACCTATTTATCATATATAAATTCTAAATTAACATATAAATAAAAAATTCAAAATCATAATTATACAACCATATAGTAAAAATTAAATAAAATATTATAAAGTTATGGCATAAAATATTAAAAAATCTTCACACATAACATAAGTCTCAACACAAAATATAATCTTGTTAAAGAGGTCAATTTCGGGTTTAACAAGTCTACTTGATTTTGACATAAAATTTAATCATATCTAATTTGACATAAAAACAATATTATATACCCAATAAGCTTCCCATCCCGTGGGTATCTGCCCATTTGGGACAAATAATCCCACACCAACGAGACCATATATAGTTGAGGGGAGAATCAAACTCAAAACCTCTCAGTCTCCACAATGTTGAGGTAGCCGACCCAAGCCATCGAACCAATGCCTCATTGGCTTGGGTCTTTTCTATTTTGTTTACAAGATATGATTTTTACGACTCAAAAATTATATCCAAAATCAGATCCAAAAATTATATTCAGGTTGATGTAGTGTATGATGAGTGAAGGGTATTTCATTTTTTTTTTCTCTTGTGATATAGTGATTTGATATATTGTCACATGAGCTTGAGTATAGATCTAGGTATATATTTGGGTCATTTTAGCATATTTTTTTGTTTTCTTTCTTACTTATGGTTCTAATGATTAAAATGCTCTTATATAAATTATGATATTCAAGTAGTTATAAAGATTAATAAAAAGGATAAAACTATCATTTTGAGTAAAAAAAAAACACTTTTAAAATACACAAGTAAACAATCTTATTATTACAAAATCACTTTTAAACATCACAAACTTTTGCTGCAGAAAAACTACCCATGTCACACCAACATAGACATTAAACTTATATTAACAACACGAAGAAGCTAATTAATCCCTTTGCAGACTATGTTCACGGCAGGAATGGACACATCAGCCTTGACCCTTGAATGGGCGATGTCACTTTTAATGAACCATCCCGAGAGACTACAAAAGGCTTGTTCCGAAATCGCCAACAACATCGAACCAGGCCACTTAGTAGAAGACTCAGATCTATCCAAGCTACCCTACATTCATTCCATAATCCTCGAGACACTAAGGCTTTACCCTCCAGTGCCCTTCTTAGTTCCCCATGAGTCCTCACGAGATTGCACCGTTGCCAACTACGACGTGCCACGTGGTACAGTGCTAGCTGTAAACGCTTGGGCCATTCACAGAGACCCGAAGGCATGGGCCGAGCCATGGAAGTTCATGCCAGAGAGGTTTGAAAATAGGCAAGGGGAGAGAGAAGGATTTAAGTTTATACCCTTTGGGATAGGCAGAAGAGGATGCCCAGGTGCTGGATTGGCAACACGTTTTACGGTGTTGACTTTGGGGTCGTTGTTGCAGTGTTTTGAGTGGGAGAAGATTGCAGGGGAAAAGGTGGTGGATATGAGTGAAGGGAGTGGGTTTAATCTTCCAAAGGCTAGACCACTTGAGCTCGTGTGCAAGCCCCGACCAGAACTGGTGAACGCGCTTTCTCAAGTATGAGAGGAAAATGCTTAAGCGAACATCTCTATCCTATTCCACTTTTATTATCATTAGATTATATTGTCTCGAATCATATCATGTAAATATAGCATACTCAATATAAAATGAAGTTTAATGGCCGGGGCACCTGTATGATTGTGATAAAGCCCCCCTCTTTGAATAAGTCCGTAGTAGTGATCTAGCCTTTAAGTTGAATAGATCCAAGTTAGCTATAAGAGAATCTTTTTGTTTGTGCCTCTTATATGATTTACTTGTATTTAGCCTATTCTCATGGCAAGTGCCATTGTAAATTAAGCTCTGCTATTTATGGAGGTGTGGTGATAAATAAGAGTGGAGAATTTTATCCACTATTAAAACAGAAGAGTTGCTTTGGATGCAAAAAGTCTAGAATTCAGTGGCTCCGTGAATTGAAGGGGACAGCAACACCCCTTTCTTTCATTTGAGTACACTAATTCGAAGGAGTCGTAATAAAATCAAAGCTTTGAGGATTGATGGAGTGTGGTGTGATAACCATGATGTTCTGAAGGAGCATGTGCGCAGTTACTTCCAGACTTTTTATACTCCGGACCATGATGGTCCAGATTTTATTACGACTTTGTATTGCCAATCATCGTTGAGCTCAGTAGTAAAAAAAAATCTCTCAAGTTAAAGGTTCGATTGCCTCTAAGAAAAGTTGTTGCGCTATAGCCCATAGATGGTAGCGTTACTTTGTCTGTATACTCTATGCGACGACTACATTTTTATATATTTTAAAAATAAGACTAGTTTTGTGCAAAGGGTTAAAATAGTGTATTTATATATATATTAGGGCCATTATTACCTTAAGGATGCTAGTCGTAACATAAAATGTCTTTTAACACTAAATTTTTTTTTAGATTTAGGTGCAAAAAGTGTGTTCTTCAGTGGGCCTGAAATTTTTTAAAAAATTTGGTCGGTGGACCGTTTGTGCATATTGCTCAACAGGTGGCATGATCATTTGATGCTATTTTGAGATGATTTCAACATGTTATGTGTCGCTGGCAAGTTGAATTTGCCACGTCTTATTCAAAATGGTTTGCTGGCAAGAGTAAATTGAGTTGTTGAAATGAAAGAGGCAATCAATTTGAGCTCATTTAGAACTTGCTGACTTGAATGAAAACCAGAGAATTCCAGAGAACAAAAAGAGCAACGTTGAGGTGAGGAAAAAGAGGACTGATTTTGGAACTTCAAATTTGAGGTGACAACTAAGATTTCTGGACATAAAATTTACTTATTTGAACTCATCTCTTGATATGCACATGGTTTCCATGGCTAGATCAAAAGCTTGAAATTGGGAGTTTCATTTGGAAATTGATCAAATTGCTCAGTTATTGGTGAGTGTTTTGATGTTTAAGACACTGATTTTACATGGCTGGAAAGTGAGGGTTTTGAGCTGGAAATTTGATTGGAATGTTGGGATGAATTCTTAGTTGCTTGGTAAGTAATTTAATGATAAATTCATTGAGCTTTCATGGATGGAAGATGGTGTTCTAAACCTGATTGGGTAAGGGTTTTGGAACCCATTTTCAATGATTAATTTGAGATGTTTTATGGTGTTTAATTGATGGAAATTGATCTTGGATATGTTGTGACTATGAATTTCAGTAATTGAGGTACAAAATTGAGTAAAATCTGGTTTGGTGATGTGCACAAAGCCGGTTCATGTCTTGGAAATTTACAGAATTGGGTAATGCTAAGGTAATGGTCTATTGATGTGTTGTGATTAATTGGTAATCAATTGATCTAATTTTGTAGCAGGAATGTATGATTAAGTGTGCGCAATATGAACTTTGCAGAGAATTGGATATGAATTGAGTAATGGATTGGATACAAGTAAGATGCTAGTGTGATTTAGTGTTGGGAATACATTGGTAAGATGTTTCTTAATGTATTGAGATTGATTTGATGAATAAATACGTAATTAGTGATTAAATGATTAATTTGATAAGTAATTGAATGAATTCATGTGCTGGAATTCAGGTATAACGTTTGCAATATTGAATTGCACTGAGTTGAGTAATAAAATGAACAAGCAAGGTACTTGGGGTGTGCTGTAAAAGTTGAGGATTTGACTAAATGTGTATTGTATGCTGTGAACTAGGTGAAAATTTCGTAATTGTGAGTATTTATATCTTGGTTTTATTTATGTCATTATAAAATATATAAACTATGTTTAATAAATGTAAGCATGCTATAAAATATTGCATTTCGGTTTGCATGCACACAAAAAAATGTGTTTTAAGCATTGGTAAGACCAAAGTAGATGATGTTGGGTTTTCCTTAGGAATGTATAATAAGGATACAGACTTGTTCATTATGATGAATTGAATCTGGTTAGAAAGGGTAAGTTTTTCTTTTATAAACGCATGAAAAAGATACAGACTTGGCCCGTATACCAGGATCGTGTGCACGTGTCTTATGAATATATGCATGGTTTAAATTGTACAAATGACATGAAGCATGTATTGTTATTTTATATAGGCAAGCATAGAGTTTATAAAGTTATTTCAATATGCCATGTTTTTATATTGATGCACATATAATGTCATAGATAGATTACTCACTGAGGTTGTTGTAGTTCACCCACCCTTTTTTTATTACAAATGTAGATCACAAGGACAAGGGCAAGGGCAAGGCCAAGGCTCCAGAGAGTTGATTGAGCTTGTATTTGCCACTTTGAGTATTTTGTGTGTTGAGGGAGATGGGTATATACTTTATTTTTAGAATATATGTATGTATATAATACTAAATAATATTAGTGAGATGTATAAATGACATTATACATGAGAATAATCTATGTTGATGTATATTTTGGGGAGATTTAGTTGTATAAGTCTTATGAAAAAAAGAAAAAGAAATATACATATATATATATATATATATATATATATATATATGATATTTTGTGTATATGTGGAATGGATTAACATGAATGATGATAATATGATTTATATGTGATAAATTTTTAGTAATTTACGTGTATGTCTTAAAAGACGAAGGCTGGCAGAATATCGTATAAGTAAGGCGTATATGGTATTCTATGTCAATCATGATGTCACCCTACGGAGGGAGTCGTGACAACATTATTTTCGATCATAAGGGAGTTGCACAATACTTGCTAGTCCCTTCTATTAATGTGGAAGTTTAAATTTCTACTTTGAGTTTTCATTGATGTATGTTTAGCATTTTTTTTTAAAGTTTTTTTTTATTATTATATATATTTATTGAGAAATTTATTTGATTAGATATTATAGATAAAAATATTAAATATATGCTATAAAGAAATAGACAAAATGGACAAAATTAAACCATTCTTGTTTTCTCAAACCGGAAAGTTTGAGGTTGGATAATACGGGTACGTTTGGTAATTAAGAAGATTTTCTTTGAAAAAAAAGTGTTTTCTTAAAAAAAAAAAATTCTTAAGAGAATCTACTTAAGAAAATTTTTTCATGATTGTTTTATTAGATACGAAAAAAATATCTCATGATTAATTAGTTATTTAATTATGTAATTATAACTTTTTCAAACTTAATTGTAGAAAAAAATTTTCATGAGAAAATCTTTTTTCTACCTCCTAACTACCGAGGAGAATTATGGTGAGAATATAAGAGGTCGAGAAAATCTTTTTTCCACTTCTTTTATGAATATTTTTTCAAGAAAATCTTCATTTTCTCCTCAGTGAAACACTCCCTAACTGATTATTCAAGTAATAAGGTGGACCTAATAAATCCCAACTTTTGCGATTTCTAGAAAAGGATGTTTCTTTACTCAATTTTAAAACGATTTATTTGATTGAAGGGTTCATATTGTCATTGAGTCATCTTTTTCAATATTTTGTTTTCTTTATCAATTATTAAAAAAAAAAAAAAGTTTCCATGCGGAGAATAAACAACTAACTATGGGTGACAATTTGGATCATCCTGGATTATCCGGCCCAACCTAACTGGGCCAACCCAACTCTAACGTAACAAGCTCAACAAAAAATATTAGACAGGGCTAGCTGGTTGGCCCGACTTATTAAATCTCTAGCCCAAGCCTACCTATAACCCATTGTAAATCTAAATTGGACCCATGAGCCGAAGAAACGGGGCAAAAACGGCTGGAGCTGTCGGCCCAGAAAATCGGTCAAATGGGCTTAAACTACAGAAAGACATTAAACCAATTAAATTAATATACAAAAATTTAAATATCTCTTCTTTATGAATTTAAAATTTCTTAATTTAATTAAAGTTAATTTTCAAAAAAAGAAAAGAAAGATATAATATAAAATAGATTTAAGCAAATATTTTTAATTAATTTATATGAATTCAAAAGTACTTAATTAAGTTAAAATACGATTTTAAAATCTTTTTTATAGTTATAAAAAAATATAATATAAACGAGCTTAAGTAAAACATTTCTTGATTTGTCTATACGAATTTAAAATTGCTTAATTTAATTAAAGTAAGTTTTCAACAACTTTCTTAAAACCTTGCAAGAAAAACCCAGCGAGACAAAACCTTAGCTAAGGAAAAAAACGTACAATGCACTAATCAATAACTCTTCTTCATAAAAAAAATTTCCTTCATGTTGACATCCTTGAATTTTCTTCAGTAGCTTGACGCTTCAAATACCTTTCGATCTTTGTATTCTAATATTGTAAATTCGCACAACAAATATTGCAATTGACAAAACTTTAGCGAAAAAAATTAGTTAGAATAATGCATCATGATCATATTTCTACATATTAATTTTATCACTTTTTATAGCTTATAGATTTCAATGAAATATGTTTATTTAATAAACCTTTTGAACTTGTTACATATCTAAGTAATCATGATCTTGATGCTCTTGAATAAAATAAATTCATATTACTTGTCATATGAAAATATATCATTTTAATGTTTCAACTTGATGTAAAGTTATATCTTACTAGCCAACAAATTACTTAAGAACATAATATAATATATTTCTTTGTATAATTTATAATATACATAATTACATTAATTGCATAAAAATATGATAATTTGATGTCAAATAATTTTCAATCATATTCATTACGATGAAAATGATCTTTATTGATTTCAAGCGATCAATCAGTAAAGAGCTTAAGGGATATGTTATATCAATATATATAGTTAGTTAGTTTATTTAATCCTCTATTTCACTAAATTGCCTAAGGGATAAAAATTCCACTGAAAAATTATTCATCTTCAAGCTAAGGTAAATTTTTCTTTTATTTCTCTAAACTTAACTTAATTGCATATTTACCTTTTAAAAACATACTAATAAATTCTTGAAGAGTTCTTCTAAAACTCAAATAATCAACATATGCCCTAATAAATACAAATCAATATATATATATATATATATATATATATATATATATTTCATAATATGCATATGATCATAAATACTTATTAAAGCTATTAGAAAATATGTATGCATAATAATCATATAAACATGAATGTAGTTTTGAATTATCCGATGCTTTTGTTTCGAGCATTTTAATCCAAAAAAGATTTTCATAAATATATATCATCATTCATAAATCTATTCATTTCCTTGAATAGTTTCATATAAATAATCATTTATATCTAAAATGATTTACGCTTCATGCGTTTGAATTCCATTTCAAATAGCTCTTCAGTAACGAGTTTAGCTAATAATTTATCACTTTTGCCAATAATTTCAATGTCGACATTCTTCACACAATCTGTGGTGTGGGATCCCTATTTTTAAAAAATATCAATGGACACATGAAAATATCAATGGAAATATCACGAGTAATATTATTTTCATCCCATGTCTATCATATATGTATGGAACTTTATGAGATTCCCTCATAGAAATTTATTCCTCTTTAAAGAATATTAAGTCTTCAAACATATCTTCAAGACATACTTATATCAATTTATTGGACATTTATATCAAATTTATTTCTCTTAAGAGAATATTTATTTCATATATACTTCATAGCTATTCAAGAGATTTTTAGGCCTCTTTAATGGACATTCATTTCTCTTCTTGAAATACATATTTTTCAAACTATAACTTTTGAAGAGATAATCATATATGTTTCTTCATTAAACATATATATATTTTCTACCAAATAAATATTTAATCATCAATCCATACATCTTCATGGAATATTTATTTCTCAATATTTTATTTCTCTTTAAGAATATTTACTTATATCTTCCTCTTATAAGAAGTTGTGTCCCTTAATTTCATTTGACTGGTCAATCACGCTTTAAGCGATACAGATTTGTGTGTTAACACATAAACAATTCGTCCTACTAAGACATATGAACAAATACATCAGTTAACTGATCTGCAATTATTTTACATACGATTGATCATGTAAACACTTATAATTCATTTTTCACTTTTCATTTGAGTCTCTTTTCTATATAGCCTCATATTGCATTCTAATGATTTACATGTCAAAAACTTGTGAGAAAATTAATCCATATTGGATCATATTGCATTAGCAATTTTATATACTATTATTCTGAAATTCACTTTCCTCCCCCTAATGACAGGAAAATTGTTTCACGGTACATTAACCAATTATGCTATTATTCAAAGCATCATTAAGGTTTCCAAAATTTGGCCATCTATATCATTAGTTAAAATATCATTGAGGTTTCTCAAACTTGGCTAATTATGTCAAAATATAAATATATTTGTGTCAAAGAACCCATGGTTTTTTATCATAATATAATTTAATTGACCTCATAATTTCATGATATAAGAAGCCAAAAAAATAAAATAGGAAGCCCCTCCAAATTCTCTTTTTCCCAAAAATAAATAAAGCAATATATAAGAATATCTTTCAATGTGTGACATTTCTTTGTTCACATATTTTCAAAATTAAGCAAATGACATAAAATATAAGACATTAACTGCGATTATAAATCTTGCTTCATTTGTCAATCTACTAATTACTCTTTATGAGCCATCAATAATTTTTCTCAACCTCTTTTTCTTTATTGAGGCTTAATAAAGATCAATCATTTAGTAATACAACATGTGGCCAACCGATGCCATTTTATTCCATACGTAATGCAAACACTTTATACTTAATCATTGGTTTATTTTATAAACCTTTTCACTTTCTTTGTGTACAATAACGATATCATTCCACTTTAGTAGAAGAGTAAATATATTTGAAATGTATGTGACTATAACCATAATGGTTCTCATAATAATCTCAATTATGACTTTTGCCGTATTCAATTTCTCATTCATGGTTATGACATTTGTTATATTTATTTTCATTAACCATGACCTTTGCCACTTAATTTCATCTATCATGGCCTTTATGATATTCATATTTCATATACATGATCATGGTTATATTCATTTCTTATGCATTATGACCTTTGCAACATTTATTTGTCATATTTATTTGCACTCATGATCATGGTAATATCAATTTTCTTATTCATGATCATAGAAAAAAAATATCATTAGCTTTATGGAATGATTTACAACCAGCTAGACAAGTTTGGTAATTTTTTATCATAATCATTTTCTTGAGAATACATCAACGCGTGATTTTTCATCACAATTTTTTTTCAACATGTGATTTTTCATCACAATTTTTTCTTTCTTTTCAACATGTGATTTTTCACCAATTTTTCAAGAAGACTTCAACACCCGCTTTATTACTATATCAACAGCATATTTGAGGTAGAAAAATGTTGTCTTCTTCAATATTTTTTTTTTCACATGATCAACGCATTTGATCACAAAACTTTTGGAACAAAGATCACAATATCCATATCTCTTTGGTATTGCAATTTTAGGTACAATCAACCATATAATAAAATTTTCAATCTAGCTTCTGGCTATAAGATTTTTTGTATAGTTATGAGCTATAAAATATTTTCTCCACATCTTTTTGCCATATGAATCAAAATATAACAGGATAGCTCTTTTTCTACATGGCTTGAGACTATAAAAATATATATATAAAATAATAGCAATATAAAATAACTCAATATGAAATGATATCAAATAAAAAAAATAAGATACATAATCTTGCCACCAATATACTTTTTTTTATTTAGACAAACAATCTCTTTCAGCTTCTAAAGTTTTCGTGCTGATAACGTGTTGTAAAATAAATAAAGAACTATTACTAATAATCAAATATAAAGGAGACAAACAATCTCTTTCAGCTTCTAAATTTTTCGTGCTGATAACGTGTTGTAAAATAAATAAAGAACTATTACTAATAATCAAATATAAAGGAGACATACTTGAGAAAGAAATAGAGAAATAGGGAGATATTTTATTTTCATGATATTCTAGACTTTTATAAACCTTGTGTACATCTAATGCAATGTAAACACTTTCTTATATAGGCTCATGGCCATAAAAGATGATTAAATTACATTAATAATATCAATATATCTAATGGTTACAAAAATTAATTTCATTGGTTATTACAAAATTAAATCTAATACTAATATTGAAGTTACAAAATCCTTATAATGAATTGGAGGTTATGATGATATTCAAATACATTTATAAAAAATCAAATAGAAACTTCTATCAAGTATTTTAAATTTATTATCAATATTTATTACTGACCCATCAAAATATATATTTTAATAGAAGCATTAAAGACTATTTTTAACTTAATTATTTATTAAATAATATTTTATATAATGTAGAATATAAATCTCTTCATAACATAATTCCTTTTTTCAAACCACAATTTATAAAAACATTGAAAATGTTCTAAACGCGTGAAACCAAAGAGATTTGATCCATTGACTCTAAAAATGTCCGAGTCCTTCGTTCACAGGTGATGTTTGAAAATTTTGTCTCAAAAGTCTACAGTCAAAACTATAGCATGTGACAGAATTAAAAATACCTGTTTATATTGAATTTCGCACTGAAACAGCATGGTACAAAAATTTGTCTCATTTGTCTATTTAGGTACTACCATAAATAATCTTTCCAAAAAAAGAAAAAGTACCATAAATAACATATACTAAATTCAAATAAATTCTAAATATGAAAAAAATTTAAATAAAATTGAGATGAAATTATGTTCAAACTTGCAAAGCGACAGTTTTTAGTAAATAAATTAAAAAATAGAAAAAACGTGTAGTAACACTAATAAAACCGTTCTTGTATTTCTTATTTGACAACAAAGTTATTTTATTTTTTTATTTTTATTTATATGAAGATATAATGTCAGTAATTAATTGTATAAAATACTATATGCTTTGAAAGGTATCACGGTGATTCCTAACTTATGAATCTCTCTCACTTATAGGGTAAGACAGTGATAAGAGTTAAATATATAACATTTGAGTTTTAAAGTAACTACACACAAAACAATAGGTCGGCGACGACAAACAAAGTTAAAGTTTTGAATTCAAACCAATATGTGATAGTTCAGTTAGTTGAAAAATTAGATAGAAGTGAAATTGAGATCCAGATTTCAAGTTTAAGCCTATGCATATCCCTATTTGTCTACCATCGTTAGGAAGATCAGTCTAAATATTTTTATTATGTTTAAGTTCAAAAAAATTTGTCTTGTCCAAAGAAAAAAAAAACCCTGTTAAATACGAAAAAAATGATAATAAAAAAAAATCAAAACCTCTTTAATAACTAAATTTTAAATAATTATTCTTTTAATTTTTTAAAATAATTATTGACCTCTAAGTCCAAGTTAGGTCTATTAAAGAAGGGAGATAGAGACAGAGTAGTGAGGAATAGAATGAATTATTGGGTCCAATTTGAGACTTGACTCGTGGATTTCATTGTTCAAAGCAGTCAATTGGTAATAAACAGTGACTAAAGCAGCCGCAACGCCGTCTCAGACTCTCAGTATGTCGGAGACGATGAATTAATGTAATTGACCCTAAATATATTTAATTAGAAGCAATTAAAAAAATTATAAAGTTAGAAGTTCAATATTTTGAACTATTTTATTAGTATTACTACTGTTAATATGTTTTTAATTTTTATGTAAAAGTATCATTTTAATTCTTCAATCTATAATTGAAATATAAGTGTTGTGGTTATTTTGCAAAATAGTAATAGTAGTTGAATTAAAAATTACACACTAATTACTATAAATTATTAGCCGTATCAGATGTTATGACTATAAGATATTTTAAACACATTCTTTAATATAATTATAAATTTAATTTAGAAGGCTTTCACATTATTTATAACAATTAGGGTAAAATAGTCAACATCTGCCATAAAACTTCTCATTATTAGTACATGCGAAATGTTGAATTTCCATGAAATTATTACTCAATTTATACATGAGAGTTGCTATAATAACAAGTAACAAAACACAAATCACGACTTAGGGTGTAATACAGATTTTGAGAGGAAAATAAAAAGCTTTATGGTTATAGGCCTCTCGTGTTATTTAGATTTTAACCCGGAGACATTCTTCGTCATCTCTTTTTTAATGAATTTTTTTTTTACTTTCTTTATTTTATTATTATTATTATTATTATTATTATTATTATTAGTCTTAAACAGCTCAAGAGCTTTATATTTCCTTTTATCTTTCACTTAATTAGTCTTTAACGAAAAAAATTAATATATTAATATATTTTACAAAATTAATCTAAATTAATACAATTAAGATTAATTTAGAAATTAATAAAAATTAATTAATAAAGTCAGTTAATAAATTAAGTTATTAAAGTTAATTTTATTTATTTAAAATAATAGACTTAGTTTTACACGAGAATTATTAAAATAATGATAAATTAATAA
The DNA here is from genome assembly GCA_035771175.1 of Paratinospora sagittata. Taxonomy (NCBI): domain Eukaryota; kingdom Viridiplantae; phylum Streptophyta; class Magnoliopsida; order Ranunculales; family Menispermaceae; genus Paratinospora; species Paratinospora sagittata. The sequence goes on from CM069594.1 coordinate 33,546,251, forward strand.
AATTATTTTTATAGAAGATTTAAGAATTACTTCGTTAAAATATTTTTAATAAACTTATTTAGTTATTTCTAAAATAAAATAATAACAAAAATCTTTAAAAACAAATTAATAAATATATTTTTTAAATAAAAAAAGAAATGACGAAGCTTCCGTCTTCTCGTCAAAATTTGAATAACATCGCATGGGGCTCACAACAGAAAATTTTTTTGTCTCTCCTTCAAAATCTATATTACACCATGTGGGGCCCACCCTAATTTACAATTTGTGTTTAATCTTTAAAACAAATTAATAAAAAATATTTTTTAAATAAAAATAAGAAATTCGTCTTCCGATCAAAATCTGAACAACATAACCGTGAAGTTTTCCGTCTCCTCCTTAAATAATTTTAGATTTTTTTTGTTAAGTGTTTAATATAAAAATATGTTACTTTGTATTGTCATTTATCTCTCATGATTTAATTGTCATTTTTTTTTTCTGCATTTAATAGGATTCTGATGTTAACTTGTCACATAGACAGTGTATGAATTAATTAAATAAAAATTGTGGTGTAAGTATAACATTGCTAATTAGTACATTTTACTATTGACATGGAGTGATCTCGAAGCACCAATAATAATATGATGAGTGGGGCACCACCTTAAAATAAGACATTATTTTACAAGATATGTAAGTGCTCGTTAAACCAATTTCTTTTCTTTTTTTTATCAAAACAAAAAGTTCAAGGAGGTCATTTAAAATGATAAAATGATAAAATGATAAGAAAACATTAAATTTGTACCTAAACTGAAGTTGTGAGTAACCTCATTAACATATTTAGAGTAGAGTAATTATATATGTACGTAGGTTGTTAATATTATTTTTTGACACTTAGACTCAACTTCTCTTAAATATTTTAAAGATGTGTGTGTGTTTAAAAATTTATGTAATACACACATATTTTCAAAATATTTAAGGAAGTTCAGTGTGAGTGGCAAAAAATTACGTTGACACTTAACACATACAAAACATTTTTCTTTTCTTTAGAGAAAAAAATATAAAATAACACAAACCACTTGCCATTCACTATATCAGCTCATTAAATTCGTACCCAAACTAGTTGGCGAATTTCATTGCAGCCATGTCATTCATTTAGCATCACTCTCGTCCAAATTTAAACTAGTTGGAGAAATACTATATAAGTATTTTGGTGTAAAATTTAAGGCCCCCAATAATTTAATTAAAAAAATGAGTTAAAAATAAGACTAAATTTATCACATTTTAAGAAGAAATAAGTTCATCATTAGCTACAATCACCAAAGAGTTCACTATTATCAAATGGTCCATCAGTTAATATATATATATATATATGGGCTCTCAAAATATGGGGATCCGGGGAGGTCGCCCTCTGGACCCTTCCCCATGGCCGGGTCTGGCTAATCTTGTCAACAACCAACTAATTTTTTCTCACCTTCGATGGAAACTTGCACTTAGTCGAAATATGCAGTTATAATTAACTTGTGAATAACAAGAAGAAGATGCACCTAATGTTATTTTCCAAGAAAATACTTTTATTAATTAAAGTACTGAAAGCTTGACATTTTCTTCAAAGAGGAAAGCTTTTACCTAAACTTATTATTATTAATTTTTACAATTGCAAAAAAAATATTACGGATAGTTGTACATATAATTATAACTTTTTACAGTTAAATTAATATTTTTTATATAATACAATAATCAGGTTTTACACAATTATTAATTACAAAAAACTAGCTATAACGAAATAAAAAATTACACCACAGTTATTATTAATTGTCGTAGAAGGTGCATTACCTGTTAGCACGGGATTCATTGCAATTAAAAGGTGATGAAATACTACAGTATACCACCTTAAGACTATGTAAAGGACTAGAGATCTTTGAAATCAGATTTTAATAGTTGAGCATGACAACAAAGATCATGTTGGATTCAAACCAATATGATTTTTCTTACACACATGGGTAGGGAGTTCGACTTTAGCCCCACCTCTTGGATTAAGGGGAAGAGATGTTAACCACCTTAGTTAATAACTGTGATTCTTGTTTGTTCATGCATGTAAAAATTTTAATTTGCGTGTAGAAGTTATCAATAGGAGAAACCTCTCACATATATTTTTTTAATAAATTGTATGTTTGAAAAAATAATAATTATTAACCATCCATGTCCTGGTTAAAACTCATTTAATGATAAAATATTTTATAAAACTCATTTAATGATAAAATATTTTATATATATTAAGTGTCAATATTATTTTTTTAATGCTAACATCAAACACGTCTGAACCTTAGAAAATATGTTTCTCGAATCTCAAATAATTATTTAATTAAAAAGAAATCTATAGGGGCCATTTATAAAAGCATGCCAACTGGGTCTAGAAGATCTTGAAGTTGAAAAATGGCCATTAATATTATTGATACTCTATAAAACAGGTTGAATCCGTCGTCGTCTTAATTGCATTCTAAATTAATCGTCTTCTATAAATAAATTAGTTATGACATTTCGATTTGGATTAATTGTTTTAAATATTTTATAAATTAATAAAGTTAGACAGATCTTCTAATAAGTAAACACATATATCAAGATTTGATATTGCTCAATTTGATTCCTAACGTGAACGAGAACCAACAACATTTTCAAATATAATAAACAGATCAAGCATGATTTAAAACAAAAATTATTAAAGTATATTTCAAAATTTTCAGATTATCTAAAGAGTTAGGTTAGGTTGAGTTAAAACCTAATCCAAATTAACTAGTTCGAGTTAGTCAATCGAGTTAATTTTAGGTTTCATAATAATTTTAATACAAATTAACTCAAATAATAAAAATTAATATTAAAAATATATATATTTTAAGAGCTTTATTTTAATTATAACACAAAAGTATTTATATTATCTTACGGAAATAATTATTAAAATTTATGAATATCATTAGGACTATTTACGTTAAATCAAGTTGGATTTAGTTAGTTTGAAATCCAATCAAGTCTGATTGAGAATTTGTCAACTCAATTTAATTCAAATATTACACCAACTCAATTCAATCAATCGATTTTAGTTCGATTCAATCGGGTTAATCGGGTTAATTGAATTGATTAATTAAGTCAATCGAGTTAACTTAAACCTCTAATCTATAAGTATTGCAATTCATAGCATTAACTTTACATTATTTCTTTTAATTCAATGCCGTCTAGTTGGTGCAAATTAACTCAACAAATCAATGTTGTGATCCTGAGTATTAACTCAACAAGTCAAGTTGAGTGCCAAGTTGATATTAATGAAGCCATTCGATTTGCAGTTGACTCAAATCTTAAAAAATATATAATAATAGTTTATTTTAGCGCTATTCATTAGGCATGAGTTCGCCATCTAATATAACGACACGTGGAATAAAACTATTCACTTTACAGTTGTAACGATCTAGAAGCCTGACGTGTACAGTGGAAGATAAGTTAGTGCTCATAAGTCCGAAGTGAGCCGCACGTTATTTATTTCTTTGAATGCAGCCTAACTGAAATAAATAAATAAATGCTTTGATAACCTTACGCCATTTAAGGAAAATATACACGTAAGTCTACTTGACTTGTTACTCTTTTAGACTTATTACTAGAAAAAACGCAATTTGGATTGAGTCTGTGATTCCAAAATAGGGATCTATATTTTTAAAATATAAATTCAGAGAGTTTTTTATTAATTTTTTAAAATTAATTTTTATTTTATTAGATTAATCTCCTCACTTATAGCATAAGACAGACACAAGAGTTAAACTTATAATATTTGAGTTTTAAAGTACCTTCACACTAACTGCAGGTCGGCAATAACAATCAAAGTTAAAGTTAAAGTAAAGTTTTAAATTCAAACTAATATATAATAACTCAGTTAATTAAAAAATTGAATATAAGTAAGATTGATGTTCAAATATCAAGTTTAAGCCTAAGTGTATCTTTATTTATCTGTCACTGTTATGAGGATCAGTCTAAATGTCTTTATTATATTCGGGTTCAAAAAGATTAATTTTATCTAAAGAAAAAGAGAATACTTTCTAAATGTCAAAAAAAAGTAATAAAAAACAAATCAAAACCTCTTTAATAAATAAATCTTAAATAATTTTTTTTTAATTAAATAAATAATTCTATGTTAAAAAATACTAAATTGTCTGTAACAATTACAAAAAAATTATAATGACTACTAAAATGACACGATATAAAAAGATGATTGTTTAATCCGCTTATTTAATTGTCTTTTATGATATAAAAAGGAACCCTTCACACCATACTAACTCAATAGCAATTATATATATATATAGTTAGTTAATTTACATTTAATTTAACATTCCCCTTCTATCTTCCCATAATCCCATTCAAATAGGTGGCACTGACGATCTTATCAGTAAATTAATAATTCATTGAATAAAGAAGAGTGAGAGAGAGAGACCGTAGTGAGGAATAGAATGACTTATTGGGTCCAATTTGAGACTCGACTCGTGGATTTCATTGTTCAGAGCAGTCAATTGGTAATAAAGAGTGGCTAAAGCAGCGGCAACGCAGCCTCAGACTCTTAGTATGTCGGAGAAGATGAATTAATGTAATAATATAGGTGAGGACATAATAATATAATTTAAAATTAATATAAAATAAATAAATTTAAGTTTTATATAAATAGATGTAGGTTAAATTTAATTACATACTATTAAATTTTAAGTTAAAAATAGATCAACCTATTAAATTCAAAATTAACCTGTTTAATACGATTATATTTTGTATTTAGACTAATGTTATGTGTGAAGAATTTTTAATATTTTATGTCATGTGTTAAAACTCTAAATTTATAATATTTTATTTAATTTTTATTATATAGTTGTATAATTGTAATTTTTAATTTTTAATTAATATGTTAATTTAAAATTTATATATGATAAATAGATTATAATAAACTTATTTAAGTTTTAAGGGTTATAAACAAATTAACTTGTTTAATTTGTTTATTAAACAGGGTTGGGTTTGAGTTTATATATATTTTGCGTCATGTTCGAATTTATAATATATTTCATTATACGTGATTACGACGTTATTGATTACAATACGGTAACGCCTACTCTAAATATATGTAATTAACATCAATTAAAAAAATTATAAAGTCAGAAATTCAATATTTTGAACTATTCTATTAGTATTACTACTGTTAATTTTTTTTAATTTTTATGTAGAAGTATCATTTTAAGTCAAATTAAGGGAAAAAAACTTCTTCAATCCATGATTGAAATATAAGTGTTGTGGGTATTTTGTAAAATAGAAATGCTAGACGGATTAAAAATTAAACACTAATTACTATAAATTATTAGTCATATCAAATTTTATGACAATTAGACAATTAAAACACCCTTTTTAATACAATTACAAATATAATATAAAAGGCTTTTACTTCAGATTTGTAGTAATTGAGATAAAATAGTTAACGTTTGTCATAAGACTTCTCATTATTAGTACACGAGAAATGTTGAACTTATAATGAAATTGTTACTCAATTTGTACTTGAGAGTTGTTATAATAACACGTAACAAAACAGAAATCGTGACATTGGGTGTAATGCACATTTTGAGGGGGAGATAAAAAAGTTTTATAGTTGTAAGCCCCACATGGTATTATTTAGATTTTGACAGAGAGACGGATGCTTTGCGGTTTCATTTTTAACAGATTTATTTTTCTTAGTTTATTATTATTATTATTATTATTAGTCTCAAACAGTACAAGTGCTTCGTATATTACAACTTTATTATTATTATTTTTTATCAAAAATAAAATTACAAATCAAACAAAAAAAAATCCTAATCAATAATTTTTTTTAATTTTAATTGTTATAAAATTAAAAATAAAAATCCTCAATTGTTTTATTCATGTAATTCAAAATTTTTAACAAAGTTAATTTAATAAATTATTATCAAATCAGCCCGATTGAAAATTGGCCAACTCAATCTAATTTGAATATTGAACCAACTAACTCAATTCAATTCAATCTAATTAATCAATTTTAATTAGATTTGATTGGATTAATCGGTTCAATTAAGTTGACTTACGCCTCTAATCTGTAATTCATAGCATTAACTTGATATTATTTCTTTTAATTCAATGCTGTCTAGTTGGTGCAAATTAACTCAATAAATGAAAGTTGTGATCTTGAATTTTTATTTTTTCGGCGTCTTATTACTCAACAAGTCAAGTTGACTGCCAAGTTGATATTGATGACGCCATTCGATTTGCAGTTGACTCAACTCTTAAAAAAGATATAATAATAGTTTATTTTAGCGCTATTAATTAGGCATCAGTACGCGATCTAGTATAGCGACACGTGGAATAATACTATTCACTTTACAATTGTAACGATGGGAAATTGCGTTAATTTTGGACCGTGACTTCAATATTAAAAAATGACTGGTGACCGGAAGATAAGTTAGTGCTCAGTAGTGACCCACACGTTATTTCTTTCTTTGAATGCGGCCAAACAGAAATAAATAAATGATTTGATAATCTTCGCCATATATTACCTTTTAAGGAAAATATACACGTAAGTCTACTTGACTTGTTACTCTTTTAGACTTATTACGAGAAAAAAATAAAATAAAATATAGTGGCATTTTCAATTTGAAGACTTTTTCAAACAGACGACAGACTGTATCAAGTCGATCCGTTTTCAAAAATTAAACAAAATTTAATAATAATCAATAAATTAATAATTATGTTACGAAAAAAATGAGAATTATTTTTATTTCTTCTCCCCCTTCATTTATCTCCATTTGTATCCTTCTACCCAATAATAATAATTAATAAATTAATAAACAATTAGATACAAATCAGCATTAAAAAATTTTAAAAACAAAAAACTGTATACTAAAACAAGATGAGAAAAAATTACCCATGTCCCTATTGCCATTATTATTTTTAAAACAATACTTCTAATAAAAGAAAATAAAAAAGTGAGATATACTAATTATTTTTAAAAAAATAAACATTTTATTTCAATACTATATGTATCTATATTTATTTGTATTTAAGTTTCTGTCATTGTGAATGAAATTAATAGTGTTGCTAAATTGTAGGTTGCTACATGAATCAATTTCTTTGGCTCTCCATATGAATAATAATATTTAAATTATAAGTTCATATATTTTATAATTATCTTTTTTATGTTATTTTAATATAAGTCTTACTATAACTTTATTAACATTATAAAATATTAATGAGTCATTTTTTTTAATTAGCCTACATAAATGTTTTTATTGCTATACTTGGACTATCTTAAACTATTTTGAATACATGAACGTAGCTATTTATGCATTTTTCCATAATATTCATATTTCGATGCCCAAATCGTCTAAATCGCAGCTCCAAATTATAGCTTTAAATTATCGGTTAAATTGCTTAAAACCTCCTACAACTCTTATTGTATAGTCAAGATTTGAAGGGATTCAAGAAATAGTTTCAAACTGAAAATTAAATAAAATTATTAATTCATAAAGAACAAGGGGACCTTAGGCAACGAGTTGACACACAATCTATAAGTTAAAGTATACTTACAAATAAAAAAAAAAGGCTCGTAGACTTGCACCACATCACAATTAACATTTATTTTCTTACGTGGTGATTTAATATCTTGTCACTAACGGATAAAAGATGCTCTTGATCACCGTACCAACCATTTGCCCTCTTTATTAGTTTGAGGCTTTTCAAAGGAAATGAGATGAGAAGCGATTAAGGGGTCTTTTTTTTTTTTTTTTTTAACCTAGAGGTCTTTTTTAGAATTTGTGAATTATTTTCTCTTTTCTTGGTATTCTTAAGAATCAACAGTCCGGAGAAAGTGTGTTTATTGTCTTCTTCATGCCTCTAAAAAGACGACAACATGTGTTTATTGTCTTCTTCATGCCTCTAAAAAGACGACAACATGAAGCCCAACTCGAGAAAGTGAATAGACGTGACGGTTTCGCACGACTTGAGCAACAAGTCGCTTTATTGATGCAATAAGTTGTTGTGTTCTTCCAAGTGGTACGTGGTAGCGATAAAGGATGAGATTTGGGGATGAAGGTTAGGATCCGATCTTCTCTCTTAGAAGGACTAATTTAGATAAAGTAATAGAAAACTTTTTAGAGGATTTTCATGACCCTTTCAATGAATATAATGAAATTGAAGAAGAAGAAGATATTGCAATAATAGAAAATAAAGAACTTGAGTATGATAGTGAGAGTTATTTAGTAGATGTGGAGTAATCTAATCTTCTACTCAACTTGCAGTCAACTTAAACTATTGGTGGTAAAAACTACGAGATCGTGACTGATTCGAGTAGCTGCAAGAATGTTGTTTCTAATCATGAAGCAGTACTAGAAAAACTTGGATTAGCGAAATAAAAACATCCAAAGCCCTCTAAGCTAGTATGGCTGAAAAAGGCCGCAAGTACTCAAAGTGAAGGATATTCATAAATATAATGATGTTACTAATTGGAAGCATAAAAGAGTCGTAGAAAGTGTAGTCGCAAGTGTCGCATGAAGTTGTTGAGTCAAGACTTTGTTCCATGGCCCTACCTCAATCGATGATTCAGCAAATTCGAGGATGAATTTTTTCTAACACGGGGAGAGTGATGCAATGCGATAAGAGTTAGAGTTATTGAAAATCTCAAATCATTGTTTTGAGATAATTTACTAATTTTAATAAATTTACTATTTTCAATAAATTCATTATTTTTAGTAAATTTTCTATTTTCAGTAAATTTATTATTTTTAGTATTTTATTGAATTAAGAAATTAGTATTTTTGTTACATTAGGAAATTAGTATTCAAGTGTATTTAGAAGTCTAGTTATTACTATTTTTGTATTTGAGTCTATTTAAGAGTTTTTATAGGGTTTTGTCTATTTAAACGCCATTGTATGTGATATTGAGATAGAGATTAAATAATATTGAGTTTTTTCTAGAATTTGTGAATTCTTTTCTCTTAGTATTTTCAAGAATTAATGAGTAAGAAAATGTGTATTTATTGTCTTTTCTATCATGTCTTGCATCATTAAGGGGGTCAATGGCCTAGTTTAGTAGAACTTTTGTTCATAACTTATAATTTTCTTGTGGGGTCAACTTAAGAAGTTTAGTCTCACAATGACTTAAGTATTCCTCAGAGTTAAAGAGTACTTATATAAAGCTTGACCTCTTAACTAGAGGTATTTTGCAAGGACCTGCTTCTAAAGCATTTGCTATTTGCATGTCCATAGGTTTGATGGCCTAAATTGGGGGCTAGTATAAGAGAAACAATATGTTGTGATGAAAATGTCAATCTAACTATAAATTTTATAACTGCACGTGTAACTATAGAGGTATATTTATTAGATATTAATGTTTTACATCTCAAAACGTGAAACAAATAATTCAATAAATATATATGTGTAATTGTACATATAGTTGTAACTTTTTACAGTTATATTAACATTTCTCATCTTGTGGGGTGACACAAAATGAGTTTCACAAACCTTTTTTTTTATTGAAAGAAGTATTTATAAAATATGTGTTTGTAGAAAAAGCTCATTAATAGTTGCTTAGAATGTTTTTTTCATTTAAATGCTTTTATCACAATAAAAGTGTTTGGATTAATATTTTAATTATAATGTTTAATTAAAATGACATTTTTGACCTTTTTATTTCTAGTAACTACTAAAACTAACACCATTATTTTAAAGAGTATTTTAGTATGTGATATAAGTAGAAAATCTTAAAAAAAAAAAAAAAAAAACTCGTCAGAGCTAGCTTCTCCAAAAATAGTAAAAAGTATTTTAATTAAAAAAATAAGAAAAAATAAATTTAAAAAACTCAAACGAACGAGCTCAATGCGAATGAGAGCTTATATATCCATACCAAGAAACCTCGTGTGACTGATAATTAATATGACAATAACATTCACAAGTCTCGTTGACTTACAAAGTCTAGGGTCATGTCTTCTTCTTTAATTACCAAAATAAGACTTATTTACTCCACGTGATTTAGCCCAGAAAAGGAAATCCTACTGTCTTCTAGTGGACTTAGTTGAGGCCTTCCTTGGTCCGGAATTTTCCGGTCACAAAGTTCACATGATGATAAAGAATGTTTTATTTTCTTCAATAATTTAACTTCCTTTCTTACCCTTTCAACCCGCTCGTGGGATTCACGCAACCTGAAAGGTATCGCGTGGGACTCAAAGTTCCTTTACGTGTCCCACGTGCCAGGTTAAAAGGGCAAGAAAGGAAATGAAATCTCTAAATGCTGACGGCCTGGCACTAAGAAGCCTCATTCAATCCTGATCGTCAAACAGATGATAAAGAGACGTTGGAAGAAAAAAAAGCTAAATCAACACCGTTTGGAACACGGGAGAAAACCCAAACTAACGCACACCGTCAGATCAAAGGATGAGAGGGAAAGTTTTTGAGTTTCTGTCTGTGGTTATACAAACCAGTACTCGAGTGAAAAATTTACGTGCTTTATATATTAGATTAATTCTAAATGTACCCATCAAATTTACATGCTATATAAATTCGTAACAATGATACATAAGATAAGAAGTGGATATAATTAATGTTTTTGGTGGGTATAGTTGCTTACTTTGATATATATTATTTAAATTGGCTCATTTTACTTTAAATTAAGAGAATTACCTTCATTACATTCTGTTTACAGTAAAAAAAAAGAAAAAAGTGAACAATTAATACAAAATTGATATAGCATTTGCTTCTTATTACATAAAAAAAGTCATTGCTAATTACAATAAAAAAAGTGAACAATTAATACATAATTGATAAAGCATTTTTGCTTTTTATTACATAAAAAGTTATTGCTAATAAATAAATCAATAACAAATTTGCCACACTTCCAATTATTTATTTATTTTTTTGCTAATTTATAGTATTTGTTATATTAAATCATCAAATACATAAAAATCATTTCAAATTAATTAATCAAAGATAATGGTAATCCCAACTACTAATACGGGGAATAAATGCCCCCGACGAGATCACAACAAGCCCTCACCTTATATATGAGAAAATAATTTAAACCCTTCGGCTCATATGAGGGAAGGTAGATATCTAACTAAGTGAACTACTGGTTGATTTGTAAATAAATTTACTACTGCTACAACATAACCAAATAAATCATTTATACATCATTTATACATAAAGCAACTTAAAATACATACCCAAATGAATACCGAGTTGATGTAGCGAATCACTGCATCACTACATTAGTTGAAAGAGAAAACCTTAAAAACAATCAAATCACTCCTCACTCACAATATCAGCTTAAGAATAGAGTGCGATATGTATTTGATTAGGTCATTTTAACATGTTGTAAACTTAATACTTTCTTAAACTCCTTTTTATCATGCATTTTGTTTGCCACTAATAATCTTCTATAATTGGGTATTATAATGTGATTTGAAAAAACATCATTAATATACATGTACAGTATCTTTTGGTCTTAATAAGTAGAGGTTCATCTTCCTTGATCCTGAGATCTCTCAGTCTCTATTTCATGTCACATATGCTTTCTGTCATTGTGCGCCTCTACTCTAGATAAAAGATGTTATTTTGATAATCACTAAGTAGGGGCGTTTGTCGTTGGGGGTTGGAATATTTACTCTCATTTAATTATTATATTATATTATAATATCTTTTTCTCACCAATCAATGGGAATGGAGCATTGAATATCCAAAATTTTCACCCTTCTTCCCCTATGTCTATATAAGGGCCCATGTTCTCCATGGATATATATCACTTGCAATCAATTAACCTCTCGTTAACCACCAAACATTCTTGGCAAAAAAAAAAAAAAAAACATACCAAACATGGAGTTTCTCCACTGGTTCTACCTCTTCTTCTCTCTTCTCTTCCTCACCAAGCTTCTACTTAGCCCCAAAAAACACTTCCCACCAAGCCCCGCCGGCGCCCTCCCCATCATCGGCCACCTCCGGCTCGTCTTCACTCCTCTCCACCGGACTTTACACACTCTCTCCCAACAATACGGCCAATATCTCTACCTCCGGCTAGGCTACCGGCGAGTCCTAGTCCTCTCATCCCCCGCCGCAATCGAAGAATGCATCAACAAGAACGACCTTGCCTTCGCCAACCGCCCGCGCACCATCGCGGCCGACTATCTCAGCTACGATTACACCGTCCTAGCTTTGTCCAACTACAACCACCTATGGCGCAACCTCCGCCGCATCACCACCACCGAGATCTTTTCTTCGGCGAGTCTTCAAAACTCCTCCGGCGTCCGCCGAGACGCCGTCCGGTGCCTTTTGCGGGAGCTTTATAAGACGACTACTACTACTAGTGTCAGGCCGGCCCCCGCGCCGGAGATCAAGATTGATTTGAAGTCCAAGTTCTTTGAGTTAACTTTTAATGCTATGATGTCTATGGTGACGGGGCAGCCTATAGGAGATGGATTGCTGGATAGTGAAGATAATAAGTGGTTTTTTGCTCTATTGAAGGATACTCATGTTCCGAGCTTGTTCATGGGGCCTGGTGATTATTTGCAGGTTTTAAGATGGTTTGATGTTTTCAAGATTGAGAAGGCTTTGTCGGGATTGAGTAAGAAGAGGGATGTGTTCTTGGACGAGATGATCGAGAAGTATAGGAAGAGGAGGATGGAATCTTCTTCTTCTAGTTTAGATGGAGGAGATCAGAAGAAATCTATGCTTGATGTGTTCTTCTCGCTACAAGAGAAAGATCCTGAACAGTTCTCGGACGTGATAATCAAGGGGATGATAGTGGTAAGTGTTTTTGGATTTTAGAAAGAAAAAAAAATGATATTATGAACTATAACATATACTTAATTATCATGATTCAATTATAATTAATTTGCATATAACTAATGTAAAAGTACCGAAAATAGATTTTAAATAGAGTTTTGCTTTATATATACATGCATGAACATCTAAGCTTTTGTTAGATCACAATAGTCACACTTAAAATTAGTAAAGCCTTTGAATAATCAATTTAATTTTTAATTGTGAATAGAAAACTGTTTTTTTTTTTAATTCAAAGGAAAAAACTAGAGCACTAAGATCTAACAAAAACAACTCCAGAAATATCAGCAAATAAACAATTTCTTATTCCAGAGGGGAGAACTGAAACATCTAACCCCAATATTAGCCATATAATCAGCACATTGGTTATTTTAAGCAAAAGCAATACTTATCCAAAGGGATAGAGAATTGTAATTATTTTATTCCTTTTAAAAAGCTAAAACTTCTATCATAACCCGACAAATAAAAATAAAAAAGCATATTCTTTCTCATAATGTGTTTACTCTGGTAGGTAGAACACTAGAATTTATCATTAATTTCTATGTTACTGTAGCCAGGAAAGGGTATTGCAACTTCATCCCTTGTGAAGATTGGTGCACAGCTTGACAAACCCTTTTTTTATTTTTGAAAGGAGCTTGACAGACCTCTTGTTGGACCCCTGATGCAATCTTTTATATATATATATATATACTAATTTTATTTAAAAGCCCACGTAGTTGCATTATTTTACAGTTAGATTAAGATTTTCTTATATATAAACATGTGAGGTTAATTGCCTTCTCCTCTAACCAGAGCATGCAGAAAACTTTCCACAAAACAATAAATTACAGGGAAAGAGTTACTCCAACTAATAATAAAAAATACTAAGTCTTCCCTGTTTATACAATCACATTAATTCTTACGTATTTGTTAATTAAACATTAGATTTTGCTAAATATCTCCCATGATGTTTTTATATATATTTGTCTATTTGAATACGTACGTAAGTGGTGTTGACAGCGTTCAAAATTTAATTCCTACATATATTTCTAAAACAAGATTAATTAAATACTAAGTTCAATTCAATCTCTTTATATCTAAAGACTTATCAATTTATAAGTAATTAAATATACATTCCGACATATATTTGTGTCCAAATAAGTATGTATTTCTTCTTTGTTTTGTTTCTCCTCACCATACACTTGCTGCCTCAAGCTATGTTAGAATAGCATAAATTGAGATAATATATATATATATCATCCATATATTTTCCACAAATCACATAACACGAATTCAATCTAATGTTTCGCTATAACTTCTCTACCATTTTTCTAACTATATATATACTAAACATTGTTATATATGCAGACCATGTTCACGGCAGGAACAGACACATCAGCCTTGACCCTAGAATGGGCGATGTCACTTCTACTAAACCATCCCGAGAAACTACAAAAAGCTCGTTCTGAAATCGCCAACAACATCGAACCAGGCCACATAATAGAAGACTCAGATCTAGCAAAGCTACCCTACATTCATTCCGTAATCTTCGAGACACTAAGGCTGTATCCTCCAGTGCCCTTCTTAGTGCCCCACGAGTCCTCACGAGAATGCCAAGTGGGCAAGTACGAGGTGCCAAAAGGAACGGTTCTTGTGGCTAATGCTTGGGCCATTCACAGGGACCCAAAGGTGTGGGCCGAGCCATCTAAGTTCATGCCGGAGAGGTTCGAAAATGGGCAAGCCGAGAGGGAAGGGTTCAAGTTTATACCGTTTGGGATTGGGAGAAGAGGATGTCCTGGTTCTGGGTTGGCGACACGTGTCTTGGCTTTGACTTTGGGGTCGTTGTTGCAGTGTTTTGAGTGGGAGAAGATTGGAGATGAGCCGGTGGATTTGAGTGAAGGGGCTGGATTTACCCTGCCCAAGGCCCAGCCACTTGAGGCCTTGTGCAAGCCGCGTTCTGCAATGTTGAATGCTCTATCGCAGATCTGAATTGATTGTGCTGGTATAATACAGAATGAACTGCAACACTTAATCATCCTTAAATTATATTGGATCAACACGTTATTCGATAAAATTAAAAAAGTGTGTTGGAGTGCGGTAGTTTGCATACCTATATAGATGCTAGTGTTTAGTTTGCGAGTGTGATGGTTAATTATCTCTGCTATATGTAAAGGCTAGATATTATGCTTAATAGCCGGTTTTTAGACTTGGATTTGGGTCCTTGATGAGGAATTATAAGGATTAAGCATAGGGTGATAATAAACTTGAGTTTTTGTTCATTATGCTTGGTACTTAGATTCTAGAGATTCACCATCCATCTCTTTTAGTTTTTGTTCACGCGTTAATTGCGCGATTCAAGAAAATCTAACAATTTTGAAGACCTTTTAATTCCCTTACCACTCTTCCAACCTAATGTTGGTAATAGCCTCTAAAAATAATGTTATTGCAAAATGACTCTGGCCTATTTCATTTGTAATTCAAATATATCTTTTTATATCCCAAAATTCAAAAACATAAAAAATGTGTTTTTTAAAGATTTTATTTAGAAACTGACATCTTTTAAAAAACAATGACAAGTCGTTCTCTAATGAATTTTTGTTGTTTGATGATATCTCTGTTTTTAAATCACAAACTAAAATTAGCTTACTCATAGAATCTTTTTTTTTTTTTTTTTGGAAACTTAGATATCCAGGCCAACTTACACATATTTGACTAATTCTAATAGGGTGCAAGCCCTTAAAACCCAGGAAAAATTTCTCATTCAAGCTCATATTTTGGAGGAGGTAGAAGTGGACGAGGCTTAAACTCGTAACCTGCCAGCTACTTGCCCACTACCCAACCACTTAGCCAACCCCTCTATGAATACTCTTAGAATCTTTTGAACCACATCTTCTTGTTTGAATTACAAAAAAAAGAATTAACTATGAGGGACCCCAACGTTAAACACAAAGATTATAACAATACTATTTGTATCACATCAATGACAAAAAGGCCCACAAATGTTTTAGATATTAGCTAGATTGCCTTCATAAAGCAAGCCAACATACATTCCCTGATGAGCACCTTTAATTTTCCATATAATTGCACTTGCATATAGCATTTCTCTATTTAATTATGATCTATTTGCAAAGCCCGCTCAGTTCATAGCCAAAGCATAATAGTACAAAAATTGTTAATACATCAACAAATGATACAAATGTAAATTCAATATTCCTTTGAAGTTGCTTTCAGGGCAAACAGTAGTATCCCCATCTCTTCTTCTTCCTTTGTCTCCTTCAGTCCTTCAACAATTCTAACAAATTGATAGCTCATGTAAAACTTTGTCAGTTTAACTATTATATAAATCTACTTAATCAAACTAGGAGAATAGCTATTGAATGGAGTGGAGGAGGCAGATTCATATAACTAACCCTCTGTATATTGAGAGGTAGTTGAGTTGAACTCTATTAATCGCATATGCCTTTTTCAATATGTAGCTATGGCGTATGTTAGATGCACTCGATCACAATTATCTTGAAGTACCTAATGTAATGTTCACAAACAATTACACATAAGACATATATAAAGTTAGACAGATGGGCATTGTAAGTAGTTAAAAAACAGGGGAGTCTTTTTACATGAAATAATAAAGCAGGGGGGGTCACTTGAGCAGGTAAAACGGTTCTCTTGATTTTAAAACCTTTTTCCAAACTCTTCTATTGCAGGGGAAGCAAAGGTTCATCTCTTCAAACAACCACTTCACCGTACCTTAACTACTCTATCAAACCAACATGGCCCAATCATGTTTCTCCAATTCGGTTCCCGACCCACCATTGTTATCTCCTCCTTCACAGCTGCTGAACAATGCTTCACCAATAAAAACGACATCATCTTCGCAAACCGCCCTCTAGTATTAGCCGGAAAACACCTACACTACAACTACACCACGCTTGGAGTCGCCTCATTTAGTCCTCATTGGCTCAAACTACGCCGCTTTATCGCCACCAAGATCTTCTCCACCGCCCGTCTCAACATGTTTTCCGGCATCAGAAGAGAAGAGGTTCAGTTGTTGTTAGTGCAATTGTTTCGAGAATCCAAGTTTTGTTCAGTAAAAGTGGAGATGAGGTCAAGGTTGTGGAAGATGGTGTTTAATAGGATGATGAGGATGATTGGTAGAAACAAGGGACAGGATTGGAAAGAAGAAGGGATCAAATTGCAGGCTTTGTTTAGGGAGAATCTTGATCTTAGTGGAGCAATGTTGGAAGATTTGTTGCCGGTTTTGCAGTGGGTGGATTTTTGGGGATTGGAGAATGCATTGCAGAGAAAGGTGGATGGAGTTTTGCAAGGTATAATTGATGAAAATGAAAGAGGGAACGAGGGAAGGGAGGTAAAGAGGAGTCTTGATGTTATGCTGTCCTTGAAGGAAAAAGAAGGAGATTACTATAATGATGAAATCATCAAGGGCGTTATATGGGTAAGTTTACAAACCATATTCTTATTACTGCTTTAATTAAACTTCTTTTTGAAATGGATTTATACATAAAGTTTGGTTTGTCTTAGGTTTGAATTAGGTTTTGATACAAAATTGAACTAAACAGAGACATGTCGGTTTGAAACTGTTTCATTAGTGCCTAACCATGTATATTAAGTGGACAAACATTAAGATTGCATTTACTTAAAAACAAAAGTACAATCTTAAAATTAAATTTAAAAAAAACATTAGGATTACATGAACTGAAATAAAAATTTCACATTTGATATATGCAAGTTTATCATATAGAATATAAGTTGAGAACTCGCCCTCATCGACGTTAGGACCTTTTAGAGTAAATTTGGGATAGTGTACTATGCTAATTTCATATTTTCAAAATTAAAAAAGAAAAAAAACTTTATTGAATCATAAACCAAAGAAAATGCCGAAGGAATACTCTTTTTGATACACTTGGGGGGATTTGAGAATATCCAACAACTCTTAAGGACAATGTCAAAAAAGTGTATTTCCTATGTGTGTTTCCAAAAAGGGTCTAAAATTCCCCTTCACAGAAGTAATGTGATGAGTCTGATGACACATGTACCATAGTTAGGAAATAAGTATGAACATCATAAGACCGGATGAAAGTTTTAATACTACCCTAAAAACCACTTGACCTATAAACTTGATAGATGAACACACAACAGAACCCTAATTTGTTCTATCTTGTCTTATGCTTAATTTGATTTCTAATTCCATTATAAATCACTATCTACATCTCCAGACGCTGCTGACAGCAGGAACAGACACACCAGTAGCGACAACAGAGTGGGCAATATCACTCTTACTCAATCACCCAAAAAAACTAAACAAGGCAAGACAAGAACTAGATGCTTACATTGGCCACGATCGTTTAATAAACGAAGAAGATTTGCCCAACTTGCACTACCTCCAGTGCATCATAAACGAGACACTTCGGCTCTACCCAGCTGCTCCATTACTAGTACCACACGAATCATCTGAAAATTGTGAGGTTGGTGGGTTCGATGTGGCAAAAGGCACAATGCTGCTTGTAAACGCATGGGCAATTCATAGAGACCAAGAAGTATGGTTGGACCCTGAAGTTTTTAAGCCAGAGAGGTTTGAAGGGGAAAGAGAAATAAGCAATAAATTGATAATGATACCATTTGAGTTGGGAAGGAGAAGATGCCCAGGAGCTGGTTTGGGGATGAGAATTGTTGGGCTTGTGTTGGGGGCTTTGATACAGTGTTTTGACTGGGAAAGGGTTAGTGTAGATGAAGGAAGCGCCAGGGATTACTATGCTGAAGCTTGAGCCCTTGCAAGCAGTTTTCAAACCGCGGCCAGCCATGCTCAACCTTCCGTCCAATCTTTAGCTTTGTATCAAAAGACAATGACACTGTTATGCGCCTTTTTGATACAAGATTTAAAAACAGTTTCTAAGGCCAGGCTTATTTGAAGAGTTTTTGTGTCCAAAAATTTAGAAATATGAAAAATGCATTTGATTTTTCAAAATTCAAAAACAGTTTTATGAAGAAAACAATAAAAAGTTATTTTCTAAATTTCACTTTTTGGATTGTATTTTAATTTTTAAAATACGATAGAAAGGCAATCCTAAAATTTTCAAAAAAATTATTTGGTTGAGTTATTTTAAGAATATTTTCTGTCACGACCCTTCTCCAGGTGAGGTCACGACCGGCACAGTACCCCAAATAATGTCATAACACGACAAAACATGAGGTACCAATAAGCATCTACGCAAAAAGTACCTAATAAACTCAATACACAACTTGTATATGATCAAAATAATTAAACCAAAATAAATATTATATCAGCATCCAAATGCATGATGACCACTATCCAAAATAATTATTACAAGGTTCAAAATACTCAATATCCAGTAAGAGTCCATCATCCAACTGTTTATCGTATACAATCCAAACAAAACCATAACTATATATGTTTTATATACATATGTACCCGCGATAGTTATATATAATTTCAAAATAACAAAATAATTGTAAACTAGACCCATGTCCCCAAAATTATAAACAAAACTTACATCCAAAAATTAGAAGATGAAGGTCACTCGACATTAAGTCTTGTCTTTTTCTTTTGGATTTGAGCCTGAAAAAAGCAAGAGAAAATGAGGTGAGCTCAACTAGCACAATGAATATTTTTCACAATAATCTCCACATATGCATTTATATAAAACATGTATGTCATTGAAAAATCAGATTTATAAACCAAATGCATCAAGGAAATCAATATATACATGGTTCCAACTAAACATATAATTTATGCATCATTTTCATAGAAGTATGTCAACGCCTCAATGAGGTCACAACAGAATAACATTGCCTACACTTCCCTCATTTGCGTTACAGAGTACAGGTCAGCATGTTATCCAACACTAATCTTCTTACCCTTATATTCTTCAGTGATTTGGAAAGTCCTTTCTACGAAGTACCAATCCAAGTTTTTCGGCGGCACATTTTTCCGAAAAACAAGTAAATAGAAAGACAAACAATGTCAAGGTATTTAATCCAAAATACCCATGGCAAATTCAATGCATAAAAAAATCCATGTTCATGCTCTCAAAACACACAATGCATATATATATATATATAATAGGATGCATATCATTCAACAATCCAATTTCATATAAATACAATGTTATAAATAGAGAAATAAAGTAAAAAATACTCACAAACAGTCCAATAGCCAATTAAATCAGCTAAATGCCTTCAAATTGGCCAATTAATTCACAATAACCTGAAATAAATTAAATTTACACCACATTGATCAAATTCAAGCCATATATGCCCAATTGTATAAATTCCTAGCTTAAGTCCCAACATATTCAACATACGTCAATTCATCAATCACTATCATAGTCTATGTAAGAATACTACATAGCTCTACAATTTTCAAATGCACATGAATACATCCATAATTCATGGTTCAACCCAAATTATCAATGTTCAACCTATAGTGATCCATCGTGCCTAATTTCACGATCATACAAAGTCTAGGCCTAGGTCAACATAAAATCAATTATAATTCCTTCCATACTTAATTCATGCTCAATTAAATGTAAATCAAATTTATTCATACCCAATTAACTAAATTCTACTACAATTAATCTAGTTCAAACCAATTGAACCAAAAGCCCTAAATTGGATAAAATCTCTACAATGAGAGTTTGAGTCGTTACATTTTCAAACTGTTTCTAAATTTGACTAAGATTTGTGAAGAAAATAAGAATACAATAAAAAATTTGTTTTGCTTGTTTCTAAAATTAAATCTCGAAAAACAACTTTTTCATAACTTGATATATAGTTATGGTTTCGTTTAAAAATAAATCATTTAAGAGATTTATGTTACGGAAGGCACTTTAAAAGTCACATTATGAGTTCTTGTAGCATTTTTTTTTACGACGAATTAGTGTGTAAATAAGTCCCACACAATTTTTATCATTTGGTATCAAAAAATTGTGATGGTTATCAATTAAATTTAAAAAACTTTGCATTGGTATTACCAGTCTTTTAACAGAAAATTGTTTTTAAAAAATGAAATTAAGGGCGAAAAGGCCAAAACTTGATGTTGATTCACAATAAAGGTAAAATTGTAAGAATTATGTTTTAGGAATGGAAGGGTAAAGCAGGGTTTTATGAACAGACTCTCTCATTGTTATAATTAAGAGGAAGAGGCGGTTCTGTACTTGATTTCAGATAAAAAAGAACTGGAAGTGAAGAATGGAACTAAGATTTTATCAAAACCCTAGAATCATAATGAGATTGAAGGGAAAAAAGAAAAAAGAATAAAAACTCAAAAGAATAAAAAAACTAAAGGAAAAAAAAAAAAGATTTAGTCGATATATCGATTCAGAAAAGTGGAATTTCCGATGAGATTTTTAACAAATTAAAAAATTATATTTGCAGAGCAACAAAAAAACGAAAAAAAACGGAAGCCCTAACCTGTGCAATTCAGCCCTGAAAACCCCAAAGCGCCATGAACAACTTGAGCTCTGTCTAAGGCCTGGGCTGAGTTTCGATGCTTTGTTTGGCTTTGCTACTGCAAATGAGAGTAAACGTACGGAAATACCCACGTTTTGGGGTTATAATTACAGAAGAGCCCTTGAGCCAATCATGGGTTGGACCATGACATGTTGAGCGGACCCTAAACCAACTTGGTGGGCCAGTGTGTGAATTGTGAAAATAATTCAGATAAAAAAAGTTTGAAAAATAATTAAACGAGACACATTGTTGACACACTTTGTTGACATTGTAGGTAAAAATTATTAGATCGCTTCGAATTACGTAACATCACCTCGTATCACGCATTGAAAATAATTTAATAACTCTCACCTACAATATCAACAAAATGTGCGAATAATGTGTGATCTCCTAAGATTACCCAAAAAGTTTAAGTTGCATTTAAGTACCCAAACCATGAACCTTAAAAACTTGGAAAACGGCTAAATGTCGTTTTTCAAGTTTTCTTCCTTTTGTAAAGGAAAGAGAAAAGAAAATTTTAGATTTTAATCTACTTTTTATACACTATTTTGATTTTTTACTGTTTGAAAAGTGAAAATTGTTTCCAACTTAGAAACCAAAGGCAGCCTTATCTTCTTGCAATGTAGGATCACTAGAAAGGATTTCTAAGAGCTTATCTATGACAAATTGTGAACACTTAGCACCAAATCTGCCATGCCCATCAAAGACCCCAAAGAAATGAAGATTTGGGTTGTCTTGGAGCTGGGTTTTTATGCAGAAACTGTCTTGGTTTTCATTAATTATCTGGTGAGTGTGGATGGTAGCTGCCTGTGTGTGTGAAAGATGAGTATTCTAAGTTGAAGTTGTGGGAAGGAACGTGAACTGATTCCAATGCCGTCCCTGTAAATAAGTGTCTAGCTATGCCCTTCATGTCGATGGGATCTCTTGTGAATTACCATTAGAGGAACTACACTTGTAAAACCACCAACGGCAGCACCCCATTTAATTTCTTGCTTGAACAAAACTAAGACGGTGCTTTCACCTGTGTTAGAGCACGCAAACCTATTAGGAAGAAAGGTGATGGACATAAAATCTTAGGCAGAATTGAAGAAAACAAAAACTATTCTTTGTCTTTCAAGTTCTAGCTCCAGGCAGAGAATCTCTTTTACCTTACAAACTGGATTTAGGTGTGTCTGAAGAAATCTAATGTGTCAAGGCCAAGGAAGCAAGAATCTCTGAGTGGGGATTTGTTTGAATCTCAGAGGGAGTTTCTGTTAAAAAAGCACTTTTGGAAGAACAACATGGAGCCTTTTGATTTACTTATTACACATTACAAAGACAACATCTAATAATCAACATTGCACCCTGTAAGAAGAAGGCCGGAGCAACAACTGAAGCTTAAAATGGTATCAATGTTGGGAAATTCACATTACAAAGACTACATCTAATAATCAACTTTGAAGTTAGTTTGAATCCAAACGAGAGAACACCCAGAAAAACTTGAACATTTATCTCAACTGTAAACGCTACTCTCTCTTTTCCTACAAAGACAAAAAGAATAAAAAAGAAAAAAAGTCTATTCTCCTTTCAATTGTTTTCTCCAATGCCCACTTGCCAAAGAAGAAATCTAGAGCAACAAATGAAGCTTAAAATGACAAAAAACTACAACATCAATGTTGGGCAATTCACATCACAAAGACTGCAACTAATAATGAACTTTGAAGTTACTTTAAAACCAAAAAGTGAACAAAATACAAGCATACACTTTCATGTTCTTGTGGGGAAAATGCGTGAATAGGGAGAAATAACTGCCTCCTGCACAAGTTTCTTTGAGTTATTCTTGTCAGGTCGCCAACGGATTTCGCTCATGTTGGGTGTTTCCACAGAGGCCATTGTGAATTCTCCAATCTTCTCAACCTTGCCTCTCTTCCCTGCCCTCAACAGAAGATTGTTCCTTTGGTAAGAAAATATGCCATTCATTAGACGAATTATATCACCGGGCTCAAAGGCATCGCACTCACTTCCCCAAAATTGGAAGTGAACTGAAGCTGTTTCATCTGCCACTAATGCCATGCATGTTCTGTCATGACCCTCTTTTGATGGCTTGTCCTTCTCTAACAATATGAATTCTGTGTTTATATTATTATGAGCAGCTGGGACCAAGTCTTTTAGGGGAGCCATGACCACAATACTACTATAAGATAACAAAACCACATGGATTGTGAGATAGTAACTAATCAAAATATATCAATACTGACTACTCAAGAGCCCAACTTTCAACAAAATATATAGTTAACAAATTGAAGTCATTAGATAGGAAGCTATTTGGTTTTGCATTTAGGGTGTGTTTGGTAGCTAAGAAAATAAGAATTTTTTCGAGAAAATTAAGAAAATCATAAATACCAACCTTTGGTTGGCAAGAGAATTGACAATAAGATTTTCTTAGCCCCCTATTTTTTCACCAAAATTTTCTCAACTAGGGGGTGGGAAAAAGAATATTCTTTGAAAAAATAAGAGTTTTCTCGAGAAAATCTACATGAGAATTTTTTTGTTAGACATGAGAAAATAGTGGATTGCATACCCATGCCATGCCTCTTCAAATTTCGTTTTGGAGAGATTTTCTTGTGAGAAAATCTTTTTCCCACCCCCTAGTTGAGAAAATTTTGGTGAAAAAATAGGGGGCTAAGAAAATCTTATTGTCAATTCTCTTGCCAACCAAAGGTTGGTATTTATGATTTTCTTAATTTTCTCGAAAAAATTCTTATTTTCTTAGCTACCAAACACACCCTAAATGCAAAACCAAATAGCTTCCTATCTAATGACTTCAATTTGTTAACTATATATTTTGTTGAAAGTTGGGCTCTTGAGTAGTCAGTATTGATATATTTTGATTAGTTACTATCTCACAATCCATGTGGTTTTGTTATCTTATAGTAGTATTGTGGTCATGGCTCCCCTAAAAGACTTGGTCCCAGCTGCTCATAATAATATAAACACAGAATTCATATTGTTAGAGAAGGACAAGCCATCAAAAGAGGGTCATGACAGAACATGCATGGCATTAGTGGCAGATGAAACAGCTTCAGTTCACTTCCAATTTTGGGGAAGTGAGTGCGATGCCTTTGAGCCCGGTGATATAATTCGTCTAATGAATGGCATATTTTCTTACCAAAGGAACAATCTTCTGTTGAGGGCAGGGAAGAGAGGCAAGGTTGAGAAGATTGGAGAATTCACAATGGCCTCTGTGGAAACACCCAACATGAGCGAAATCCGTTGGCGACCTGACGAGAATAACTCAAAGAAACTTGTGCAGGAGGCAGTTATTTCTCCCTATTCACGCATTTTCCCCACAAGAACATGAAAGTGTATGCTTGTATTTTGTTCACTTTTTGGTTTTAAAGTAACTTCAAAGTTCATTATTAGTTGCAGTCTTTGTGATGTGAATTGCCCAACATTGATGTTGTAGTTTTTTGTCATTTTAAGCTTCATTTGTTGCTCTAGATTTCTTCTTTGGCAAGTGGGCATTGGAGAAAACAATTGAAAGGAGAATAGATCACTAAAACTTATATATTTCTTCTAGATATTAAGGGTACCCATGATTTAACTAGCTGTTCCAATCAACTTTCAACACTTTAACACTTGTTGCTTAACTTGTTCACGGTCTTCATCTTATCACTATGCATCACTAAAACAAGGAATATGGACTCCCCGTTCCATTATTTTCTCTCACATCATTTAACGGTAGAAAGCAAATTGTTATGTGCCTAAATCCCACATTGCCTACTTGTAAAAAGCATAATTGGTACGACCTTTTTGGCCTCCTCCCCTTACAAAACAGTTTCCAGGGTGAGTCCTGCCCATGTGTTTCATATTACAACATCGTTTATTACCCATGTGGAAAGTATGTATTGGCAATTGAGCTTTAGATTGGAGAACATAATACAAGTTTATTACCGAGTGCCCACAATGATAAATACTAAATACTCCTTCAATGAGGCCGATGAGCCTGGTTTATAGTCTTTAAACAAACAACCAACCACGAATTTATCAAACTTTCTTTTAACTCAACAACAAAGCCTTTTTCCTAATTACATGGGGTTATAAATTCACTTCCCTACCCATTCTATCAAACTTACCTTTCTTGTATCACAGCAGTCGTATCTACGACTGGACAGAAAAACTTAATCAACTCCCAAGTTCCAACAAATCAGTTTCAAAACCAAACTAAAAATTGGAAATTGGACCAGTGCAATTTTGGCAGATTGTTAATCACTTTGACCCACTATCATTGAGCACAAACTACCACATAGCTACAGTAACTGTATCAAGAAGCACTATATGTGCAACCACAACACATCTATTGGTTGTCAACATAAACAGAACTTGTATCAGATTGGCTGCAGATCAAAGATTGCAGAACACGAACATGTTACAAAGTAGAAATGCTTGGAATCTGCAACATGAGCTAGATCTACATTTTCATGGATACCAGAACTCTGTAGACAGTATCAATGACCGAACTAGGCATCAACTTCTATCCCAGACGTAGACAAAAAACGCTATGATTCTCAAATATGATGATTTTGGAACCACCAACAACCACTCTTGGTTATGTTCAGCAGAGAAACAGAATTTGAGATTGTTCCATAAGCTGCTCTCATTGCAGAAAGAAAGATGCAAAAAGGTGAAGAAATAGAGGTTAAACTCTAGTTAAAACCTGGCTTCAATACAAAGTAAAAACTTGGGTTTGAAAAGAATGTAGAAGATGGGGATCATGGGAGAGGACAAATAGAAACTAAAACGAAGAAAAACAGAGACTTTCTCATTTCCCGTGTTGGTTGAAAGGTTGGTGCATTGTGAAACTGAAATTCTCTACTAGCCCCCAGAACAAATCAGCAGATAGCAACCACTAATTAAAGAAAGGTTTTCCAATGGAATGCCGCTTGACAAGCTACAAAGTACAGCCATTAAAGCAACTCACCTTCCACTCACGATATTAAGCAATTCTAACCACACTTCCAGCAATAGTTTTAATGCCAGTTGAAACAAATGAAAATACACCAATATATCTTAACATCAACAGCCATCAACATAAACCAGCATAAATAACATCATGATAGGAAGATTGAAATTTCTTCTCAATGGCATGTTGACATGTAATTCCAAAATTGAAAATCACAATAGATGAAACCTAGTGCATGCTTACAAATATTAACAAAAAATAGAGAAGTGCTTATTTAGAAAGCAATTCTTTGATTGGGCTAAGCGTTACACAAGCATTAAGTAGCATCAAGGATCAAAAATTCACATTCGCCTTAAACTTTGGTTATTGAGATTCAGAATTAATTCAAGGAAGTCCAATTCGACATAAAGAATATAAAGAATTTTATTCAAATGTTTTAAAGAACTAAGTTTATTTAGGATATACTAAAACAAACATACTTATATGTGTAAAACTCGTTATGTTAGGAAATATAATGGTTTAAAGTAAAATTTATAATCTCTATATTACTTGGTGCATATTTCATGAGTAGCCTTATGACTTTTTTACTTTACATAATAGATATCTAGGGTAACCACACGTATTTTATAGATTACTTGCTCTGTTGTTTATTTTTATTTTAAATTAGAGTTTTATAAATCGTATTCTGCTTCTTTCTTTAGTAATTTTTTAGTTTCTATATGTTTTCTATGAAACTGTACATCAATCTCACATACTTTATTTTTTAGGAATACCTTCTAATAAAATCTCAAGTTAGCAATTTTTTTTTTACTTTGTGATTGATAAGTTTTAAAATAAAAAATCTAAAGGACTTTTTGAGTTTTACAAATTGTTTCGAAATATTTTACTTAATTTTGATGGAATGTTTATAATAATTCAATTACATTTAATTCATAATTCAATGATTGAAAAAAACTGATAAATTCGATGAAAATTTGGAGAATTATGTTGAATTTTCATCCCATGTGTGTAATTTGATGAACCAAAGAAGTTTGACTGAACATTTTTTTTTTTTTTGACAAGAAGTTTGATTGAACATTCAGTGAACCAAAGAACTTTGACTAAACATCAAAGAACTTCGAAGAGTTTTATTCCATTTTTATGAATTGACAACCAATCCAAGAAAACACTTTACTTAAGTAAGATAGATCACTTAGGCATCACCATATCACGATGAACACGTTGACTGTTGAGACGTAGCTACATATGCAATATGACCTCTCTCCAACATGCCACATTAATTAATAACCATATACTTCCACTTCCAACCTAGTCTTGCCCGCCCACAGCCATTTTTGTCTAATAGAATCTCCTTTTGTGGGATCTCACTCAACCTTCTCCTTTAATTTTGGGTCCTTTGTATTAAATAAAACCATCTTATGTCTACAATAAGTTTCGTTTACTTTCGTTCTTTCTTTCAATTTTTTTCCCCTATGTTGTTTTTGTTTTTAATTAGCTCAAATCAACCTATGTCTTGTATTCTATTCTAAGTTTTAATGTGCCATCATTCTGATGAAAACCCTAGTAAGAACTAGATGAATTAATGGATTAGTATACACATGGAAATGGAAAGTTTTAATACAAACCTTACCGCCTTCTACCAAATTGGTCGTGTTTTATAGCAACTAAAACATAAAACTTTTTTCTAACAACTAACTCACCCTCAAAGTTCCACAAACTCCTAACAGTAGCGATTGTCACAGTTCTCCTCTAAAGCAAAGCAAATAAATAACTGTCACTAAAAATTCACAACATTTCAAGCAAAAAATTTCAACCTTTCTCTCCACATCCATCAATCGTGAGGCAAAACAACACAGTAAACAGAGAAAACTGCGATTGGCATAGATCGAAGAATTCAATTGAAATCTGCTCCTACATCGACATCATCAAACCAACCAGTGGTTTAAATGGGGCACATTGATCAAACGAAATGGGAATAATAGGATATACTCACAGATTTAGAACACAACTAGTGACCGCCCGGCCCTTGTCGAGGCATTTCTCAGGGTTAGGGTCTTTCTTCTTGCAATTGATGAAAGCCAAGTTCTCCATTCTGCATTTTGTGGCGATGTGCTTCGACGACGCCATTAGCACCGAAGAAGTCGGGATCGGCTCGCCCAATTCATCGACAACACCGCTCGCCATTCTCCAAATTCCTGATTTCTCTGTTTCTCGCTCCGTTTCTGCAAGTAAAAGCTAGCAGCTAGGGCTTTAGAAGGTAAGGCTTCCTGACATCACCAGGGGCCATTTAGTCCTTTCAATAACCATAGCCTAAACTTAACTAGAAAAAAGAAGAAGCAACTAAACATACCATATATTACTTTTTGCATATCATATTTACTTTTGGTATTTTAACCACTTTTTTTACCCCAAAACTTTCTAAACTAACCTCTTTTTTTAAAAAAAAAAAAAAAAAACATTCATTTTTTCTTCTCCAACGAACCCTAAACCTCATTATCATTCTTCTTCCCTCGATCTACTCTCTCAGTTCTTCTTCTTCTTCTTCTTCTTCAATACTTGATCCACGGACCTTCTTCTTCATCGACACCATCGTTCCCATATTTTTTGTCCAAAAACGAACTCTAACTCGAAGCACCTTCAAATCGAACTTTTTTTGTGATTTTTTTGGTGTGTGTTCTGGGTTTTAAATCAAAAAAATTATCATCGATTCGGGCCTACGTGCCTGAACCTATGCATTGGGTTTGGTTGGACCCAACTGAATCTTATATTTTCAGGATTTTTCGAGAGTATGACCTCTCTGGTAAGTTATAACGGTGATCTAACTTGTTTGTTGGTGTTTTTCGTGATTTTTCATGCAACTTGTATGCTAACGCATCATTCACCCTTGTATTACTGCTTATCGGTGGCAAACAGTACACCGACGCTCAAATGAGGTGAAATGTACGTCAAAATGGGCTCATGTCGTTTTAAGGGCCATGAATGTATAATTACCACACAAATATCCTTAGAAAAAACTGAAAATATAAGGTTTTGTAAGACACGACCGAATTTAATGTGTAGGTTAGGTTGGACAGTAATGAACCTTATACACAAGTTCAGTCTTGTCCCACCGAACCTCATATTTTTTGTTGTTTTTAAGGATATTCGTGTGATAATTATACATTCATGGCCCTTAAAGCGACATGAGCCCATTTCGACGTACCTTTTACCTCATTTGAGCGTCAGTGTATCGTTTGCCTCCGATAAGCAGTAATATAAGGATTAACGGTGCGTTGGCATACAAGTTGCATCGAAAATCATAAAAAACGTCAACAAACAAGTTAGACCACCATCATAACTTACTAGAGGAGCTATCCCCTCGAAAAGATCCAAAAATATAAGGTTCGGTAGGACCCGACCGAACCTGCTGTCATAGATTAGATTAGACTCGACCAAACCTTATGTCATAGGTTCGGGCACGCAAGCCCGAACCGATGACGATTTTTTTTCATTTAAAACCCCATAATACACACAAAAAACTCATCAAAGATTGCTAAACTTCATCTCAACTTGAATCATCCGCCATTATGCTTTCAAATAGTGTAAAGATCGAATGTTTTAATTGCTTGGAGGTTTCTACACATTTGAAAAAAGTATTTGAAAAAATACTTCAAAATAGTGGTAAAATCTTATAAAAAGTGTTTAGGGGAAGAAGGGTATGAAAATAGTTGTAGGAACATTAGAATGGAAGAATAGTTTAGAGTCTATGGGATAAAGACAAAGAGTTTAGGGTTTGTGAGATGAAAATGATGAATAGTGTAGGGGTTTACGATGGGGTAAATTTAGTAAAGATAGGGTTAAGTGGAAATAAAATTAATTTGAGGGTAGTTTAGACAAATCATACAACGATATCTTAGGGAAAAAAAACATTTTTTTTAGGTGTGGTAGGAACATGAAACCTTGTGGTATGTTTAGTTACTCTAAAAACAAAAAAAAGTATATATATATATTGAAATCAATTAAAGTATAATTTATCGAAAAATGTTTTAAAAACATACAAACATGTTTTATTGACATTGTCCCTAATAGTTTTTGGACCTCAAATCGTGTACTAACACGTAATTCTAAGACGATAGAACAACTATCAAGGACAATGTCAACAAAGTACATTTGTCAATTATGTTGATCAAACATTACTCTAATTTATTTTCATAAGAGTTTGAGCTCATTTCTTTGTTAACTACAAGTATTATCTTCATGTTTTATTAGTATGTTAATTTGGTATTACTGAATAATTACCTTATAAATGAGAAGTAATAAATATTCTTTAGTTCAAGGGTATATGGACCTCTCACGGAACATGACTAGTTTTACCAAAAAACAGAATGATAACCCCAAGTTGAGTTATTGCTGCTCCAAAAAAAAAAAAAAAACAGAAGCTTCAATCAAAATCTATGTTCTTATCATTTATTATAGATAGGACGTACATATATATATATATAATATCATTAAGGTTTAAGCTCAAATAAGCTCACCATAAGTTTTGAAATCTTAAAAATGAAGTTGACACATTAAGGCCAACTTTTGCCGTTAGTACTTGGTAATCAGATGTAAAAACTCCTCAAAGCATCCTCTAAACCACACATTTATCCTTCCCTGAGCCTTTCCTTTAAATCCAGCTTAATTTTGTTGGATGTTGAAGAAAGAAATAGTAATAATGTTTTGACTACCATGACAGACCACCTTGACATTAGAAGAAAAAACAGAAAAACATGAAGCCTTATTGAACAGAAATTGCCCTGTAATTATCCACAAGAAACCCTTGCTTACATAGTTACATACTAACATGATACATTAACTGCTAGCAAACTAAGGAAAAGATTAAAAAAAAAAAAAAAAAGAAGGAAAGAAATTTCACAGACCAGTGGGAATGTTACATGGTTAGTTCTACTTCATGCTAGAAGCATTTTGACAACCCCTGTTGATCGATGAAGGCGATATGCAATGCAGTTGGCTGAATTTCACTGGTTATATGTTACGAAATCAATGCTGCAAGTGAATGGAGATAACGCATGCTCTCATAGGTCAGGACTGATACAAAATTCATCTGCTACTGCTCGTATTTGTTGCTTATAAATCAGAAGCACCTGTATGAACCATCAAGTCATATAAATCCTAATTGTTATGGCGCCATAAGTAAATATAATAAGAATGCATGTTTTTTCTATTATACAATTTTCAGAATGAATATGCATAAACAAAGCTCAAGGTTTCATAAGCAAGCCTCCCGTTGCATTAAGGGGAAAGTCGTGAAAAAGGATCACCTATAAATGGGGTGTGCCCATAAAGGATCTATATTCATAACCTTTTTTTTTTTTTAACCTTAAAACTGGTAAGACAAATGTAGCAATATCGGCAAAACTCATTCTTATAATCAACTTACATCATGGGGTTGATCAGCTGATTCACACATTCTAGCTGATCAAAACATTCTTGAGCATAAAAGGAAAAGATCAAACCAATATTAGGCAACAAAACAACTCCATGATGAAATTTCAAAAGAAATGACAATCTGCATAGGAGAGGGAAATATAGACTAGGTCCTCCATGAAACTACAATGGAATATTGATGATCTGCTTAAATCTAGCTCCAATCGGGTACAACACAACCTTTACACATGCAAAATGCAAGTTGGACTAATTCTAATCCTCAATTATTTCAAATGATTACTCTTTTCAACTCAAACTTGGCGTCAAGCATTCAAGTCAAGAAATTGTAAAATCTACCTGATGTTCTTGAAGAAACTCAAACAGTATGAGTAGATGATCATCCAGATTCTCCCTCCCCTGCCTGGCCTTTGCTTTCTTGCCTTTGTACTCTCAATGATCTCAACTTTGATGAGGACCTTAGAGAATGTATCAGAGGAGCTTCCTCCTCTTCCTCCTCCTCTTCCTGCTCCTCGACATCATTATCAGATGCACTAATTGACTCCTCCTCACTTGAACCTTGTTCATCAAACAATTTCTTTCCTGGTAAATTATGCTGTTTACGTGGACGACCTCGACGCCTCCCAGAAGGCTTTTCCTTCTCAACTGAAATAATAACTTGTTAAATTCCTTTTTATAAAGTAAGACAAAGAAGAAGAAGAAGAAACCAACAATCCAGTGCATGATTCACTTTATTGAATAAACTAGTAAGGATGAGTTGTTGTCATTAAGGGGAATAATGTCATAGTGGGAGACAAGTGACAAATGCAAGGCAATCTGGGACCTGACATTTAAATTGTTCCCATGCCAATAATCATTTATTCATATACTATTCCATGTTTCTATATCTTCCATTACCAGGGTCCTCTCTGAGAAAAACAGAAGGCTCTATAGAATAGCTTTAACATTACAGAATATTCATGCAATGTGATGCTTATCCTTTCGCAAATAACGGATAGCTCATTAAAATTAAAAACAAAAGCCTCTGTTTGTCTATAATTTTACAATTTTGAAAGGCTCTTTCATAGCTTTAAAAAATATCTTAAAACAGTCTGAGAAATTGAGAATATTACATTAAAACATCTTTCACCTCTTCTTTTCTGACACACATTGATCACATGTAGACACTCTTATTTATCCTAATATCATGCATATTTCTTTTGAAAATAAAAGAGCAAGTCAACTCAACTTTGGAGTATGAAACATCATTGAAGGTGGATTCACTATCTTTCTAGAATTTAATTCAAAAGTAACCTCAAAAAGTTTAGAACATAACCATAGGACATAAGCGGGCTATTCAAATTGTAAAACCTTAATTAGATAATAAAATATGCAATTGTATGGAAGTATATTATACATTTGTACAGTGTAATTTGTTTAATTTTATTGTCCAAGTGATGCCTAGGAACCACTGCATCAACATAGTGTAAACGGCAATTGCAACACAATAACACTTTGATAACACTAAATTATGTAAGATCCAAAAGATATGAATAATCACAACAGTCAAAAATTAAGGTATTAAGGAACTCGATTCAAATTTGTCCCAATAGCTGAATAACACAATAGCAGTTCCAGTAATCCAACAGTTTGCTAAATGAAAATGGCATTCAAACATACCTTGAAGAACCTCATTCTTCACATACTTTTCGCGCAAGTGGTCAACAAATGTGTAATATGGGCGCCAACCACTGGGATCTTCATCAGTGTTCACATTCTCCGTTCTTTTCTGGACCTCCTTCAGACTATTTGCAAGTTGACAAGTATGAAAGTGTGCTTTTGAATGAAAGTGGAATTCCTACAGATGAAGCTAAAGAGAGAGAGACTTTATCTTACATGTCTAGAACATCAGTAGTTGGAAGTTTAGATGCAAATTGAAGCATAGCACCATCCAAGAAAGGCAGCTGCCTTGGAGCATCTATAAAGGCAAATGAAATACCATCCTTCACAATCTTTAGAATGTCCAATCTATGCTTGTTTCGAGCAGCACCCACAAATGTTCCAGAGAGACGAGAAGCCAGATCCTTGCAATCTTGAAAAGACTTACTTGCCAAGGACTCATCATCACTTTTAGACAGATCAACAACATGCAGCCGGTAGGCCTGATCCAACCCAAAACAATGAATACTGTAAACATGATAACCAAAGAAGGAGATGTTCATGAACAGGATATACTGTTGACTCATTTTGAATATCCATCAAGACCAAGACAAAGATGGACTTTGACTTGTCTGCTTGCATCAGGCTTTCAGATGGATCCGCTGAGAACGGGAATGTCACAATTTTCTTTCAAATTCCTACTATTGATGTGGCAATATTCAGTTATAATATATTTTAGGTGCTAGGACTGCACTGAAGTGTATAACACCATGACATAACCATCGCCAAAAATGAGAAAAATTTAATTATTGAATATAAATTTGAACCTCCAGCTCATGAGCGCTCTTCATGAAAAGTAAAGCTGCTAACATGACCATACCTAAGATATTTGCACCAAAGCCTAGATTTCTGGAATACCAACAAAATTATATCACCAGCATAACACATGCCAAATGACCCTGAGCTATCTTCCTCTGAAGGATAGAATATGGGCAGCCGAGGAAACTGCCTGATCCCCCCCTCCCTCTTTACGGTTCATATCAAACTCGCCACCTATAAAGGGCTGAAATAACCTTACCTTTTCCATATGGTCCCCTTTTGGACCCAAAAGGGCTACCCCCTACAAAAGACTAGAAGTTGCTAACAACCTTAGCTTGATACCAAATGTCTGCTCTCCCAACTTGGGGATTTCAAATGAATTGTTCAAGAATGAGAGAACATTCAATATAGAAAGCCAAGAAGAAATAACAGGGAGACTGTCCCTGAAATAAGGTTTAAAAAGGCATGAGAAAAGTACGTATTTATTATCCGTTATGATGTAGAAGAAAGATTACTCAATAATTGCTTTGCATAGAACTGATTAAACGTCACAATAGTGTTCAGATAAATGGCCATCACTAATCAGCAGGATACAGATTGTAAGTCCTATTAAGCCAATAACCTATGTTTAAACCCATTAAGCTTGCAAATCACTTCTACGAAGATGTTCAAGTTCAATAAACTAGCATCAAATACAGCCAGAAGTAGCTCAAAGGACAGGTTAATTTAGAAACTGATAGCATTAAAGCAAATATGTTCAAGCAGTCATGAGACAAGTTTTTTTCTTTTTCTTTTTTTTCTTTTTTTTCTTTTTTTAGCAAATGTCAAGAACTTGTCAAGAGACAAGTTCTTGGCATTTGCAATAACTTTTCTCCAGCTATACAAGATGGATAGCCCAAAGTCCAAGATCATACCCTTTTCATTGCTTCCAGGAATATACCAGGAACCTCATCGCTGGCAGTCTTTCTCAGAACAGAAATCAGATGTTTGACAATCTCTGTGACACTTGTTCCATGCATCGCAAAATGTGAAATGATCTCTGGTCCAAGATAATCCTACACAAATAAGTTGACATCAAATGGCATATCTATGAGAAAAATCACAATACGGTCAGAAAGGCTAATTGGGGTCCACATATTATATAAAGAACCATATTAGCAAAAAAGATAAATGGCTAAATGCATTTGACTAAAATAAGAGAGCAAAAAGTGGATATTTCCATGGTGAAAATCTAATCAATATTTGCAATCACCTGATATGCCATTTTTTTGCAAAACCACCGAGGCACATATGGATACATAAATGTCAAATTTTCCTGTACTTTTTTTCTGACAATCTAGTGACCAATCGGAAACTTGAAGGAAAAAGGATTTTTTGTGATGATACCAACCAACACCGAGTTGGGATCATTGTTTAGATAAGTAACTTACAAGAGCAAAGTAGATGGCATCTAAATTCAAATAGTATCTGCACCTTTTAATGTTTATGAATAGCCTTAAATGAATGCAACAACCGCTGACTCTCAAGACACGAGAAAATGCACCTCACCTTGGGAACTGTATCAGTAGCAACCAACTTTGCTGCTGCAATCATAACTGCATCTCGATTTGTCTCCTCAATGTATTCTCTGTTGGCATATTCATCTTCTGTTTCATCTGTGATATTAAGCATCCAAACAAGAATATGAGCAACAGAATGAAGTGCGGTATTGGAAAAATATCTAAAGCATATGAATGAGTATGTAGGCAATTCTATAAATAGAACTTGAACAACATTGCAGCAAGCTGAATTATTGGAGCTAAGCTTTAGATTATCAAGCCTAGGAGCACGATTTTAAAAGGCGTACAGCTTGAGGCGGGCCCCTCAAAAAAACCCTGAGGCTTAAGACTCGAATTTAAACTGTGAAGGCTTCAAGGTTTAAACCTTGAGGCGCAATGAGGACTAAGCCTCAATTTTTAAAAATTAAGATTTTATTTTTTACGAATTCTCTTTCAAATTAAATTTATGATTACATTTTTTGGACAATTATAACTCATTCTTTAAATTTTAAGAATTATCAACTATAATATAAATACTAAACTAACAACTTACAAGATTTCGACAAATTATTGTAATTGTAACTTGCATTAACTAAGAAAATGATGAGAAGTGGCATTAACTAATAATAATACCTTCTTTTTTTTTCTTTGGTATTAGCCTTTTAAAAGTTTAAAACTTCAAATTTAGAAAGCTTTGATATGCATGTTCATTCAATTCTAACAATGTTAATAACAATAGAGACAATTAATTAATTAAATTCAAGTTCCCAAAACATATAATACTAGTCCATATTTTGCTCATTTTAGATGCTTCTTCATTTTACCGATGTTGGTTTTTTGTTTTTAAATTGTTGTAGATTTTTCTTAATTGTTATGTTTTTTCGTTTTTTTCTTTTTTTAAGAAAAGGTGAGGCTTACACCAACATTACACCTTACACTTTTTTAGACCTTGCCCAGGAGATGCTCTAGGATAAAAAAAAACTCAATCTTTGTTAATGATGGCAATTACAGGAACAGACAACTCTTTCCCAGCAAATTCATTCCCTAGATAATAATGGCAAATTGGCAATTACAGGAACAGACGACTCTTTTTCAGCAGATTCATTCCCTCTGCCCCAAAAAAATTATTCATCACCTATTATCATCAAATCGCAAGTGTGATGTGAACATCTTCCGAATGAAATTAAAGCAATGATGGTCTTAAGCTCCTACATAAGTGATATGAGTCAACATGGCATATAACATACTGTCATACATAATCACACTGCTGATATATAATAGAGATATGGCTGTGAAAATGCCTTAACTTAGACGATGATATAAAAGTATGAACAGAACAAATAACCTGAAATGGTGAGCTGCTGTTCACAAAGTTTCCAAAACTTTTGAAGAACAGACATTTCAGGACAAAATCCTAACTTTTCCAGCTTTGTTGAGGAGAAATTCGACTTTCTGAATAAGCACCATGTTTCAGCAAGTATTGTGGAGACCTTGCACAGAGAATAAAAATAGATGAAATTGAGGTAATTTCGGAATAATTAAACAGAAGATAGCTTAAGACTTCCTATTAAACAAAATATTATCTATCAAGACGCCTTCATTTTTACTCAGCTAAGCTAAGCAGCAATCAGTTAAAGGGTGCTTACCCTGAAACCAAGCAAATTTCCGTTATTAACATCTTCCCGAGCTCCACAAAGGGTGTCTAAGAAGTACTCAAGTTGCTCTAGCAAGGTATTGCGTTTAGACAAAAGGGAAGATAAAGATGCTTCAGAAATACTTTCTTCATTTATTATAGATTGAAAACTCCAACCCACATGCAAATACATGTTGAGAAGCAGAAAACTTGCAACCTGGAAAAGCGCAAACAGCAAAATTAAGCAAAGCACGGAAAAAGAAACAATGAAGCCATAGCATATCTATTATGGACATTAGCTAACCTCATCATCCATATTTTTGTAACTAGCAAGAATGCTCACTATGTCTTCATACAAGTTATCAAAGGATACAGACTTAGTCAATTGAAGTTCATATAACCGTTTCAAATTTACAAGAAGAGAGTAATCATCATCACCCCCCTGCAATTTAAAATATGTTAATTGCAATCCAATTGCTGACAATCCAAAAAAAAGGAATCAAATACTTAAGAGAAATACCACAACTTGTTTCATCGCAGATTTAAATTTCAGTGTGAGCTCATCCTCAAGCTCCTTCAGCTTATTTTTTGAAAAATCTCGCAGTTCTCCTTGACTCTCATTGAAACAAAAGACAATAGCTTTCACACAAGACCTCAATGGATCCTTTTCACCATGCTTGAAAAATGCATCTTTAATGAGCTGAAGAACAGCTTTAAAATTCTGCAAGAACAAGCCAATAAAGTTCTAAGCTTCTGACTCAAGTTTTCATCCTTGACAAACCACATTTGCAAGCAAGAAATTGTGGGACCCACCGGTTCTTGTCTCTTCAGTGAATAAAGCTCTAGTTTCAGATATATAATAATCTCTACCAAGGATGGCACTTTTTCTTTGTCAGAGATGAATTTACGTAAGAGCTGCGGATAGTTCTTCATCATAGCAACAGTTATGTCCCGCTTGTTATTTTCTAGTGCTTCCTGACAAATGACATATAATAAAATTATACATTCTCGTACACAAAACATGAGGAACTATACATTTACACCGAAAAAGTCACATGTATGGTCTAATGATGTGCGACTTGGAATGAACAAGAAGCACTTTAGTGTAAGACTGAAGTAGCTGATTACTTCTTTTTTTTTAAACCTCTGATTACTAATAATTGGGCAGTTGGGTTTGTAGTCATTGAGCAATTGAATGATTGTCATTTGCAAGTTATTTTAGAATTTTAGAGTTGTAACAATTTTGTCAAGGTGTTAAAGCAATACCTAGGTGATTCAACTTGCTTAGGCAAGCAACGGCTATGCCTTGCCTACGCATGACCTAGGCTATAAAAGTTAAATAAATTTCAGAAATAGACCTGATATTTTGTATATAATCTTAGAAATTTAAAGATTTCGGAACTTAAAGAATTTAGATGTCCTACGCAAAATTTTTAAAATTTTATAATCCAAACTAAAAAACTTAAAAGAATAACGATTATCATCTTCAAAATTGTTGATTTCTAAGATAAACAAGTTCTCTGATCCTGATAAATCCACAATTTAGAAAAGAAGAGATAAATGGAAGAAAATTTTGCAATTTCCTTTTATACCTCTTTCAGAGAATTTTACAAATAACTCTTAAGTACTTTTCTAAAAAATTAGAGAAAAATCCTACTACCTACTAAGAGAACCACCTAGATAGTTTGAGGTGAAATTTCCTCGGTAGTGGCTGCCTAGGCAACTCAATGACAACAGTATTTTACGATGGAGCATAATCAATTATCAATCGAAGAGGCTATACATTCCAGCATGACATTTCATTGACAAAAGGCAATGTACAAATTGAGCTGCAATGTACCAACAAGACTAATGTTAGCAAGATTGTAACCTTTGCTTAATTTTATATTCAATAAACAGGTATAGATATCACTTCATGCAACATGAGTACACCAAAAGGGGCGCCTTGGCGCAACGGCAAGAGTTGCTGCCATGTAATCATGTTCACAGGTTCAAGTCGTGGAAACAACCTTTTGCAAAGCAAGGTAAGGCTACGTATAATAGACCTAAATGTGGTCCGACACTTACCCAGGACCCCGCATAGGTGAGAGCTTTGTGCATTGGGCCCTCAACGTGAGTACACCAAACTTAAAAGAATTAGAACTCAGGAAACCTACAACTATCAACGTTTACATGAACTGAAGTGTGGGGAGAACTAAGGTAGTAATTACCTTTTGAGCTTTGTTGTAGTATACTTTTCGATTATCAGTAGCAGGCACAATCCTCTCTCCAACTGCCTTTCTCACAGATGCATAAAGCAGTCGAACCAAGTTTGTTGCATCCACATCAGTGAGCTCAATTAGCGGATTCTCATCCAAGAGCATGGAGAGGATACACTTCCAATCCTGAAAGATAGCATGATTCACTTTGAAGAAACAAAAATCATATTTACAACATAAAAATAGTAAAAATGAAAAAGAATGCTTGCATTGTTTTTATCTCACTTCTTTTCTGCCTACTAGTGTTGATATCCAATTTCCTTCTAAAAGGAAAACACAATAATTTTAACCAACCCCTAACCAAAATGTAATAAGCCAACAGCAAGCAACATTGACATACTTTCATGGCCTTCATGTAGTCCCAGACATCATCGATCACATAATTACAAAGAATAGGATCAGTTGAAAACTCTCTCAGTATCTGCAACATTCTTCCATGATGAACCTCAGAAGAATCATCATCATCCCCTGGATACAGATATGGCATCCTAAAAGTGAGTGTGGTTAATGATTTAAGAATGAAACAACATAATGACAGTGTAGCTATTCATAAATTATTACCTTTAAACCCTGCTCGGGAGCTGCTAAATTTTTGAGCAATCAGGTGATCATACACTAGCTCTCCTATGGCATGCCTGATCTCTGGAGGTTCATCAATCAGTAAATCATATAATGGACCTAAATCATCATCAGATAGGAGCTGGTGTCTGCAAAGAACCACAAAGCCATTAAAACCACACAAACCAACAAGAAAAACACATAGAATGGAGGGGGGGGGGGGGGGGGGGAAGGAAATGGAAAGAACTGCTCTAAAATTAAAGATAAGAAAGTACCTTAATAGTTGTTTTAGAAGGCCTATGGCAGACACCGCCACAGAAACATCAATATCATCAGCAAGCTCAATCATTCGGTTAGAGAATCTTTCAGTGAATAGCCCAAGAGATGGCACATTATCATCCACCTCATAGAGATTTTGTAAGGCAATGATTGAACTTTTTCTTACACCAGCACTCTAGAGACAGAATCAGAATAAAAAGATCTCAGGTTGACAAAAGATGAACACAACAACAACTAAATTTACTAATAAACTCACTTAGGGAAATAAAATACTTTGTCATTTAGCGTCCATCCAAGGTACTTTAAGTATAAATCCTGCAAGAACAGTGAGGGGTACAAAAGAACCCAAACACCTAGAGACTGAATGGATGACATTCGAATATTAGGATCAATATCTCGGTACCGATGCACAAACAACCTTAGAAGTCCAAAAAAATGAATAGTTAGGAAAAATTAATAGTAGCCAATATCTTATTAGAAATCAGTTTACAAAAGAAGACAATCCTGACCCCGTAAATAATTTCCGCATCATATCCTCCATCACAGTTATCTTTTCATGAGTCATTGACAATCTTTTGTTAAGTGATTCCACACGAGGCCCTTCATTTCTTTTCTTCTTTTCAGCATTTAGCTGTCTCTGAGTGGTTTCTCTCTGTGAACCAAGTGTTTTAGTGACAGTTATGAAAGATGTGACAAGCTGTAGGCCCACCAATGAAGCAACCTGACGATAGACTCTCGGAGGAGAGCTTTAACATATACAGAAAGATAGAATTCAACCCCAAGAACAACATTACAAGTCATAAAACATTTAAAATCAATGACAGGCGAAAAACAGTTAGAGAACCTACCAAGACAGAGCGATAACATAATCCATGCATTTTTCAAACAAAACTTTATCAAACAATGGCCCATTCTGACACTCAAGAACCAAATTGTCCCAAAAAGCTACAAGGTTTTCTTTAAAGTTCTTCAACTCCTTCCTTTTGGAACCATGATAATCTTCAACTTCTCCCTAAGTCATCAAGAGAGTTAAATCCAAATTGCAGACAGCAAATGCAGGTGCATTAAATAACAATTGCAGAGGAAAATAAAAATAAAAGAGAACTATTACATTAATAATTGGAGGATACCTTCCTAGCAAGTTCAACCAAAGTGACAACAACGTCATCCACATCAGTCTCATCCAAGGATTCTTCATCAAGGTGATATTTAGCTCCACATGTCTGTTGGTTTTTCGGTTTCATAAGCCACAAATGCATGAATGTGAATTATAACAATAGCAATTTACTTGCATGCCAAGATATGCATAGGAAAACAGTAAACGCGGGTTATGCTATCACCTATCCATTCTTCTTCTTTTATTTGAATTACAGTTTCTTTCTAAATTGAGCATGATTAACTCATCTCGGTTTCCTTTCTTTCCCATTTTTAAATTCTCCAAGAGATTTGTCATTAAGAAAACCATTACCCAAACACATAGATATAATACCAATAATAGGGTATAAAACAGTACCTCAAAAAGTATCATCAGCAGTTCAACCATTGCAAACTTCGGATTCTTTTCATACCTCTCAACCCATTGCTTGACCACATGTGAAATGAGCTTTCCATTACCTTTGATGACCTCTGCAGAAAGATATCCACAAATGAGCTCCCATTTGTCAACATAGAACAACCAAAACACTAAAAAAATAAAAGACTTCAAACAGAAGCAGTTGTCATAAGCCATATCTGGAGACCAATTAGAAATCCATCAACAGGGCACCATAATCGAACAATGAAACTACGTTAGAGTATCCATTCACTCGATATTCATCCAACTCCAATTCCACTTTCCGCAATTGGGTGCAAAAATCATCCGTTTTGGTTCCACATTTGTGCGAATAAAATGCTTAGCTAATACCTAACCAAAAAAACCCTTTCTTCTTCCAATTTGTCTATCTTCCCATTCACTAAATTCTATTCGAGTTCTTTCGTATTTTTTTATATTTTTTTTCTTTTTATGTGATCCTAATTGATTTTGTTATTTAATTTTATTCCCTTCTCATCGATGGACTCCATATACGAAGGAGTGCAGTTCATTCAATAATTCCTATCTCTATATCTATCTCCAAGATGTCTGGATTTGTGCCCTAGATGTTTCCGAAAATTCTGAAAACACCAAAGCTTAATCAATACGCATATCCTATAAATTATGAAACATCCAATCTACTCCAGAACTCCAGTACTACCATTGCTACAAACTATAAACTCATTCGCCAAGAAACGTCTAGTTGCCAAAATATAAGTAACATCGATTTGCC
Source organism: Paratinospora sagittata (assembly GCA_035771175.1). NCBI lineage: Eukaryota > Viridiplantae > Streptophyta > Magnoliopsida > Ranunculales > Menispermaceae > Paratinospora > Paratinospora sagittata. The sequence goes on from CM069594.1 coordinate 33,588,934, forward strand.
ATATATCAGTAAAGCTTAATTCACGAGACTCTTTTAAGTCACAGATTGACCTGAACTTCCCCAATTTTATTTTATTTTTCACACACAGATAAGTAAGAAAGAACATATCTAACAGTTCAACGCAATTCTTTAGCATACCAATTAAGCTCTGCTCAGCTTTAGTCGTCGCCGCCACCGCTGCCCCATGCGAAGCTCTCTTCCTCTTAGCTCTCCGACCAACCTCCTCAAAATCATCCACCGATCTATCACCTGCTTCCTCTTCCTGGCTTTGCTCGCTCGGACCGACGACCTTGTCGGACTTGTCTTCGCCGCCGTCCTGCTTGCTTCCCTCGCTCCTCGCCGAAACCCTAGTCCGTTTCTAATCAACACAGAGATGTTTAAAAAAAAAACAGCAAAATTAGGTCAAAACATTTTATTTAACAAAAAAAAGGCATTTTAGAGAATAAATTAAGAGAAAAGGAGAGAAGTGAGATGATCGAATTGGCGAAAAATCTAGTGTTTCGATGGTTACATTTGAGTTCTCCATGCCCTAATTTGTTCGGTAAGAAGCAGATTTTGCCCTAGCTATGGAAAATGGATAATTGAAATGAACAGTAAAATCGTGAAATGAAGAAGCGATTTCCCGCCCAATTAGAGTACATGAACAAGACGAAGTAGAATTGGAAGCGTGTAAGTGTCGATGTCGATGGCTTCCATAAATAAAAAATTTCGTAAATATTATTTAAATACAAATAATGACTCATTTATTATATTTTATTATATTTGTAAAAAACTTTAATTTTATAAAAAAAAATTGTAAAAAGAATAGGTCTTTTTCTTAAAATGTCACCTAAGCGCTGATATGACCCTTGTTTAGCTTACTGACTATGTAATAAACAGTAAAATAGAATATGAGTCATTATTTATATTTTGAAAATATATGTGAAATTATTTATTTTTTTAAGGTAATCATGTCATTTAACCCGCTTCCACTTCACGATAACTTCGGTTCGGTGCTTCTACTTCCCGCCAATGGAGAAATATGCCTGCGGATCCTCTGTAAAGCGAAGGATAGGAATTTCTCTAAGAATCAGTCCACACTTGCCCAAAAAATAAAATAAAATAAAAATATACAAATTATTCAAAACATTGCAACTTCATCTCGTACAAAAAAGAATTATTGTATTTTACACGTATATTGAAAATCTATATAATATTGAAAAATACTTTAAAAATATAATTTTCAAATATATTTTGTTGTTGTATTGCGTAATTTTTCTAATATCCGATAAACGTTGTGTCACGACGACTCTGACGTAGGCTGATGTCATGACTGGCATAATATATTATACACTGTACATACTCATATACAATATACAATACACTGTCAACCTCAACGAATATTCACAATAATTCCACAATTTCTAAAAATTTTGACTACACCTCCCCATAAAATGGACATTTCACTTTTATTTTTCCTGATAAATCATAAATCAAATCCAATATAGATATCTATAATCATTACATTCAGTCACACATCAAATTTTCATTGCATCATCCAATATATTAAGTTATATATATGCTCACACATCTCATCTAGATGATAATACATATATCTATAATGTGTGATAATTATACATATCAAAATAACAAAAATATAATTTATTTTCTCCAAACATACGTATGTATGCTTGATTATCAGACGAAGGCTCGCGTGATTATCACTCACGGATTTTTCCTTTTCCCTTCGACTCAATACCTGAAATATTTGAGGAAATGGAGTGAGCAAACAAGAGCTCAGTGAATATAGTTTTTCACATGACAATCACATGCATTTTAGGAAATATGGCATATCAGATCGTTTAACTTAAAATACTTCAAAAGCACATATGCATCATTCATCAAAATAATATACGTGCACACCATATATAGTTTCTGTTCATTCATAAAATTTTTACCATATTCATTCTTCAAGGCAAGAGAGCGGGTCTAACCCTTGTATGGCCGTACAAGGTAGCCACAGCCTCTCATTATCCAATTCACAGTCATTTCAAGGATCGCAACCCTTGTTAGGACAGGCCTACTGACAATGAGAACTCGCAAAACCTCATCCAGGTCTAATTCCTAACGAAATGACATCATTACAAACTCCAATTGCTAAAATCAGTTTGCATGATCCATAAAACTCAATGCATTATATATAAATATAACATGCATACAACCAAACATTTGATATGTGTATAATGTCATACAAGAACCAAATCAAGGAAACTATACTCACAGTGGTTACATGGGGTTTCTAAGTCAAATCGAGCAACAATAAACGTCCATCAAAATGCATCCGAAAGAGCATTTATCCATGCACTTAAGCTCTCAATATAAACACTGAAATGAACCATAACCAGCTAAGATGGGGTTATTTCACCATGAAAATACATATGAAACATATGTCATATCCACAAATCATGTTCTTAACGTCGAAACGTCCGAAATTTAGTTCTTTACGATTCTATGATCTCAAACCGGAGCTTCATTGGATTCTAATTCCATTTTATTCACTGGATATAATCATAGTACTATTCACGTAACTGTTCACGTCATCGCTATTCATTGGAAACATGTAAATTGTGCTAAAATTGTCAAACGGTATCCAAAAATCATGAACTTAGCATCGATGTACTCGCAACAGTCCATTCTATCATTTTATAGCCTTAAACTGGAGTTTCATTGGAAATGGTCTCCAATCTACACTCTAACTTTCAACAGCCATAAAAGTTTCAAATGAACACATAAATTCAATTTAACCACATATTCGGGGTCCCGATAGTCCATGGAGTGTTTTTTAACCTTTTTAGCGAATTTTCATTCACGTTAGGTCAAAACCCCAATTGTTGAAAATGCCGTAAAACGGCTCACACAACAACAATTACTCCGCTAGAATCGTTACATCTAGCTTAGATATTAATTTTACGAAGAAATAGAGTGAAAACCACTTACCACGAGTCTCGATTTCGCGCGAATCGCCCGTTCTCCCTTCTTTTTCTATTCCTTTCTTCTCGGTTCTCTTTCTCTCTGCTTTTTTCATTCATTTTCGTTCCAGCGACTTCTTTTTTTCTTTTTCTTTTTTTTTGTTTTTTTGTTTTTTTGTCTTCTCTCCATATGAGTACTGTTCGGTGAACAGTACCCACAAATGAACAGTATTGTATTTTTATTTTATTTTTTCTTACTTCATTCCTCGTCTTCTTCTATACACTCAATCCACATGAGACATACACGTATTGTAAATCGAATTCTATTTAAAATCACATTCAAAACTCACTTTTGGCATTTTTCAAGTTTATTTGACACATGTACACATGGCTTTAAAGATACTTATACGTATATTATATTCTTTAATGTATATATAAATTAACCAAATACATTGATTAATAGCACGGAGTGTTACACGTTGAATGTTAAAGTAGAGTTTTATGTTGGTAATAACCAATGTTACAATAACATTAATCTATTTGGAATGTTAAACTAACCAAAAAATGCAATTCAAAATTTAAAAATACAAATTGACCAACTTGAAAGCATATGTGATAAACCAACGAAGTGCTTGATTCAGTAGAAGTGGACTTAGTTCCAAAGTCATCTTTATATAAAAGTTTCAGAATTAAATTATTGAATGCGTCCTCATTGGAAGAAGTCTACTATTTTACTCTGACCTCAAACGGAAACTAGTCTCGTATTGGAAGGGTGGACAACTATTGCACTTAAAATATAATTTATAATTATTTTTTTTTCTGTATTGTGGGTAATTAACTTGGTTTGATGTGATTTTAATTATGTGTATATGATTTAATGTTCGCATTTATAATAAGCAAAATGTATTTGCAATAAGGTACACTTTTTTCTAAGGTGTCTCATTCTTTTTTATTTTTTTAAAAGTTGCTTATTCGTTCTTTAAAAGAATACATACAATAATGATAATGATAAATTTACGTGCAGTTTAATTAGTTTGATCATTCAACTTAACAAATAGCAATAGCACCATTAAAAATTTGTGTAATGTTTGGTTCGATGCATAACATAGTAAGCTTATAAGTTAAAGGTTTTGATATTTAGAAAGTACCCTAAAAGCTGGGTTTTCCCTAAATAAAATTAACTGATTTTTATTGAGAATTTGCAAGCTAGTCTATAGATATATATATATATTTATTTATTTAATAATAACTGAGTCCTTTTAACTATTGATCGAATTAAAGTATTAAAGTATTATACACTTTTTAATAATTTCTCAAATTTTAAAATTTTCACCATTTTTTTAGGAGACATTAAATTTTCACCATTGAAGAATCATTAAACATTTTCTTTTTTTGTTTTTACTAGTCAAAATGGGCTTTTTTTTTTTTTGATCAAACTAATACAAGATCAGAGCAAACTGGTACCAAGATCAGGATAAAAAACTTCAATAGAGCCAAATAGCAACACAACGACGATGGTGAAGACCATTAACAAATAAATAAATAAAAAGTTATTATAAGTTAAAAATGAGATCTACAAAACCTAAATATATATTTAGGCCTAGTTTGATTAGTGAAAAAATTATTATTTTTTTGAGAATATATATAATTTTTTTAAGAAAATAGAAAAATTTTGCATTTGATTATTAATATTTTATCAAGAAAAATTTTCTCAACTCTCTTGTTTTCTGACACACATCTATTTTTTATGAAACTTCCCTTTATCTAATAACTTAATAAAGCTCTTTTTGAATAAGTTGGCCTATTAAATATGCAAATAATGTTACTTCTTATATATATATATATATTTTTTGTCTTTGACCCATAGTATTTCCGTTAACTCCTTTATAGTGGTGAGAATAATTTAGAGTTAGGGATGATATGTGGCATTAGACAGTCTTTCCCTTATATTCTTTTTAATTTATAAAAATAAATAAAAATAAATCCTGCTCGGCCTCAAATTACCCAGTATATTTATTTACATGTAAATAGTCGATGAAGACCACCATGTGTATCTATCACAAGATGATGCATTGTATCAAGAATCAAAGCTATCTCTTTTTTCTAATGGGTCATAGTGATAAAGTCACTCTAACCACCCAAACCTTTTGAAATTCGAAGTAGTTGAAGCAGAATCACTCCACGTGGCAAAGTGACACGCGTTGAATTTGCTTTATTTCTTGTGAAATACGGTATATAAGCAAAACACACATTGGCCATGCATGGTTTCAATATGTCAAAAAAAATGGGGCAAATTTTGGCGCCATCAAATTTCCAATATTTGCACATTTCTTGCCTTCCACGTATGTCCCTATAGTCATGTTAGGTCATTTCTCTTAATAATTTAGTAATTTGAACCATACTCTTTCCATTCAAGATAATGAAAACTAGCTAATTTTTCAACAAAAAAAAGTTGTATGCACTTTGAAAAAATAAAAACCAAAAAATAAAATAAAAGTGGCGTGTATGTGAATCGTAATGGTTTTATTAGTCTTGAGTGTTGATTTTTTAAAAAATAAAAATAAAAAATATATTTTACGTTGACGAGTAATAATTGACTAATAAATTTTATTGGCATTATCTTTGAGAGTCATTGAATCGCCTCAAATCATGTATTGATAATGTATAATGTAAGACGATCTAATAATTTTAAAAAATAATATTAATAAATTATATTTTTAAAGCTTTTTTTTTCTTAATAAATTAAGGAATAATTCTTAACCTTCGTGTAATTAAAATATGGACATCTTTTCATGACAAAATATTAACATTTTAGATATATATTATTTTTTTTTGAAACCCACATTTTAGATAATTAATAGTAATATTCCTTTTTAGAGTTCAAACAAAAGTTCCAAAAACTTTTAGTTTGCAGTCGGGCCGGATTTCCTGGTTGTTAGGCTCTTTAAGTCTAAATTCTCCTAAAAGAATCATACCTACTCAGTTGTTAGGTCAAAATAGAGCAGATGACAAAGAAGAGAAGGTGATGCACTCAACTTTTGGATAAGCCAACCATGTACGATAGTGCTGGGTTGTTATAATTATAGTGATAGAAAAATTAAGTCATTAATCGCAAGCCCTTGATTTATTAAAAAAAATAACTCAGTAGTGTTAAGATAAGAAAAATGTTAACCTATCATTGAAATGTGAACATAGGTCCTGCTGCGTACTTCAATTATCTTATAAATAATAAAACCTAAATTGAATCCGTCATCATAGCAAAGCTTGAAGCTATAAACTAAAATTCCAAAAATTTTAGTTTATATTTTTTTAGATCTTATGAGTTTGATAATTTCGAATTACACTATAATTAATTCAGCCAAGTTTGATAAATTGAGCTATTTTAAATTTATATATATATAGATGTTTAATTTTCCTTAAAATGTCCAAAATAGCAATTCATATACTCAATTATCAACTATTTTAAATTTATTAACCCTTATGATTACCCGCTTGTTTTATATGGCTTTAAGATCGTGTCCAAGGGACTCACATGTGAGAGTACACCAACTGATCAGCTTCGCGTCCATAATATATATTACATGCATTAAGACCAACCAATGAGAACTCTTAAACTCTCAAAAACATAAAATAAAATTAAATAAATAAAAATATTGTAAAAAATAACTGTCGGCAAATTTAGCACCTTCCTCCAATTTTCTTACTTTTACTTATAGCATTCCAAGTTGGACCCATTTCTGATTTCTCTCCCACAAATATTCTCTGTTCAATGCATTTCCTTTTCAATCTTTGATTTTGGATTTCTCTTCCATGCCTCTTCACCACCAAAAGAGTAGAGGTGGGGGCAACTGATCTGATACCAAACTACCAATGTTCCCACATAAAATTGAACAGTTGAATGTTCATTTCCTACTGTTTCCCAGTCCAAAAACACCTACACATCACTATAAATACAAACCCAAGCAGTACTGACCCAAATGCCCTGTTCAATACAACATAAAATCTTTCTTTGTATCACAGTACTACTTTAAAAAAAAATCAAAAATCAATACAACTGTGTTTCTTAAATGGCTAGAGGATTAATCATCAGGTCTCTTGTTCTTGTCTTTCTTCATCTTCTTCTATTTGTTGGTGCGATGGAAGCGCGCACATTTCGTGTTTTGAAGATGGGAGGTTTTGAAGTTAGGAATAAAGGTTCTGATGAAGATTTGTCTGTTGGAGAAGTCAATAAAGCAGGTGGTGGTGGCGGTAGTCATCATCATATTCATAAGTTCAAGGAAGTTGAGATTCTTAGGGGAATGAAGAAATCTGGTCCTAGCCCTGGTGATGGTCACAAGTTCGGAAATGTTCGAGCTGTTGGTGAGGATAAGAACTCTGGTTTTACCCCTGGTAATGGCCACAATCATGTTACAGGTAGGAAACACTGATCTCGTTATCTTGGAATTCGCCTCATGAAGAACTAGTTGGGTACTATGAGTGACCGGAACAAAGCCCCCCTCGCCAAAAAAAAAAGGGTTAATAGTCATTTTGTTCATTTGTTAGATAGGACCAAACAGGTCCATTCTATTCTAGTACTGTATGGTACTATTCTTTTGTATGTCTACTGATGTTAATATATATCAACATTTTATTTGCACTATAGTGCAATAAGAGGTTTTTTGATGATCCCTCCTGTCTTTTTTATTTTTATTTTTTAAATATAAGCAATATTTGGAGATGTGATTGTTGCGACTTGCGACAATGCTTCCAAGTATCATCAAAAGTTTTCATTGGTTGAAAAAATAAAAGAACAAATATATTTCAGTTGGAATCACGCTAAAGGTTAGCACATGCTATCTGGACCCATAAGCATGAAGGTCGATTACTTGAATCTCACATTCCCCAGTTGTGAAGCAAGCAGTCTTCTGAACTCACAAGAAAATAATCCTCAAAAACACATTAATTCAAACTTTGATAGAATAATATTCAATAAAAAGTTAGGCCATCCACTGTTAGTCTGTTAAACCCAAATCAAAAATTGAATTATGTGTGTGTGTTTTTTTTTTTTTGGGTAAAAAGGGCTTGAATGGTAATACTCGACTACTTGTCACTTTTAAATATTTACATTCTCATTAAATATAGCTTGTTTTAAACAATAATTGATTCAGTGGAAATGATTTTTATTTTTTTATTTTTTTATTTGACCCTGTTTTTTTGGGAATTTTTTTTTTTTGTGAACAAAAACTAAGGTCATATATTTTATTAAAACATTAACGAAAAAAATTACAAAAACAAAAAAGAAAATGCACCAGTGGTGTATACACGGACGCAGGACATCGCACACCTTACAACAACTTTCCCTCATTATAAATACATCGATCCCACCCAAAAATCCAATGTGAAGAGAGAAAAACCACAATTTCATTTAGAAACGAGCACCTATCGGCTCGCAACTTTTATAATCACATCTTATAATGAATCTACCTCACTAACCTGATCATGAAAAATTCTAGAGTTACCCTTTAACCATAAAGGCCATGAGGTCACGTAAGAAGCAATCAATCTCACCCACCTTACCAACCTATAATTAATTATAACACGAGAGACAAAGACAATCCCTCATTTTATGTTGCTAGGAATGAGAAATCTATTCCAAAGAAATGAAACCACAACTGTCAAATCCTTCGAGAGTATGCACAAGAGAAAAAAGCATGGTTCATGCTTTTCTCAGCTTGACTACACAATAAGCACCGATGAGAAGAAATGCAGAAGTTAGGCAACCTTCTTTGTAATAAGTCGTGGGTATTAATCTTTCTATGAGTCAAAAGTCATCCAAAAACCTTAACTTTAGATGAAACTTGAACCTTTTATATATGTAACGCTAAAGGAAAAGATAAAGACCTGGGGGAGACAAACAATGAATGGAAAAATGATTTGCAGAAAAACTGGTCAGATGGGTCAAGGGTTCATATGAGGTGATCAGGTAATGTAGATAGGTTAATTTGGGCAAGACTGTTAAGGAGAGAAGAGGCTTTATCTTGGTCAAACTGTAATAGGTTTCGAAAAAAGTGAAGAGACCATGATTGTCTCAGTAATAAAAAATGAAAATATAAGATGATTATGCAATAGGACAAAATAAAAATGTTTGAAAAAGTTATAGCCAAAGATATATCCCCATCCACTAAATATATCTTTAAATATATTTTATTTTGATCAACCCAAACAAAAGAATTACTTTAACTTCATGGAGTTTACGACTCCCATAAATAAAAGATTGTTCAGCTTCGGTTTAGTTCATGATTAGGATATAATTTTTTTGTATTAAAAAAATTTAAAAACATATAAAACGCATTTGATTTGTCATATACTGAAACAGTTTTTGAAGACTTTACTAATAAATAAAATAAAATAAAACTCATTTTTAGAAAAAGGTTGAGAGTTACTTTCTAGATTTTTATTTTTGGATTCTACCCTCTTTTTTTCCAATCACAAATCACCTTATTGCATTCATTTACTCTACTTGAATACCTTATCAAACTAAATAAAACAACTAATACGAAAATAAAATACAAAGATCTTAATATCCAATTATCAACATTTATCAACATAATTGATTATGAACTTAGTGATCACAAAGAAATTCACAAAGTAGCCTTTTAGTAAACTTTTTTAATGAGTGTTTTTTTGTTATAATAAAAAATGTTGAAGAAAATATTTTAAAAAAACTTTCAAATGACAAATATCTCAACCCAATAATCTAAAAAGTTTATAAGGATTAATTTGTTAAAAAAGAAATTTTGTTCATTTAAATAGAAGCTATATCCATGAAATGAATGCTAAAATCTTTTTGCCTTAAAAAATAATTTTAATCCACCAAACAATTTAAGAGCATTTATAGACATTTATCTTACTGTGTACAAGACTCACTCGTCGTATTCCATTTGATAGCCTATCTCAAAGGCGGCAAGGTAGTACTGACACCTATGAGTGTTACACATTTTTGAACGATCGAAGAAGGGCGAAACCAAGCACTAACTAAAGCACTGCGATTCAAGCGCGCGCGAAAGCACGGAGCGCGGTTTCTCGATTTCGAATCGGTCGCTTAAAATATGGGAAGCTCGAACACCGGAGCCAAGGACGACTCTTCCACCGACAACGGCGACTCCAACGCCGATATCTCGTCGGACTCCGGCGTCTTCGCCGAAGGCGAGAGGGTCCTCGCTTACCACGGACCTTGCATCTACGAAGCCAAGGTTGATTTTTTTCTCGATCTTCGTTCAATTCTTGTTTCTACAAGTATGTAAATACCTAATTTGATAAAACTTTGATAGAATTTGAAGCCTGGGTGACCTAGTGTGGCTAGTCTTAAAATGCTGAAGTGCAGTTCAGGATCAAGATTGTTTTTTTTTACTACATGCATTGCTTTTGGTTATTTAGAATCGTCTTATTAAATTAATTCTCTTTGATTTTGTGCTGAACACGTTCTTGTGATAGGAGATTGAAGAATTTTCCTATGATCCGCTGTTGGTAGTGTTTTCAGGTTTAGGTGATCTCGTAATTGTTGATTATTAGTTTTTTTTTTGCCCTAGTTTTTTATTTTGAGTTTGTGATGAAGAAGTGATCAAACATTTGGTGCAATTAGGTTTGCCAAAGCCCACAGGCAGAGGAGAGCATGGGGATTCTCTCTCTCACACACACAAAAAAAAAAAGGTTTGAAATACTCTAAATAAGGAGTAAGATCTAGACAAGGTCATTACCACTAAGGATTTCCCCCCTAATTTTAAATAGGTTACATGGGAGTATGCTGTTCATTGCTGTGCATGCACACTAGGCTACTCTTTAGTGAAAGCTCTGTTGGGCCAGACAATCCATCTCAAATCTTGGCTAGACGGGTTTATTGCATAAAAAAGCACGTGCGCAGGGTGGGGTGCGAAGGGTTTGCAAGCTTTTGAAAAATATGATGAATGTCAATTGTCAAATGCAAAGCCTCATGCCTCATCGAGATCATACTGGAATACGTTCCCAAAAAAGAATGAGCAGACCCCATTGAATTGGGATTGTGGTACTAGTACAAGTGTAATAATGCCATTTTTGTCCCTTGTCTTGAGCGAGTCATTGTCTTCTTTTCTTTGGCATCTCCTTTGCGTGGAACAGTACAGAGAATCCTCTATTTATGTTTGTTAGTCTAGTTAGCTACATCAAATACAACTTTCGGCTATTTGTTAGTCGATATTGGGTTGCATGGTATGAAGAAACAGCAGCTCATATTTGGAATTCAGTTTCCTCCAGGTTGTGGTGCTAATTTGTTTAATGCCTGAAGTTGTATCTTCTTTGATTGATTGGTTTTTGACTATTTGTGGGGTCCAATTGCTAGATTTGCTATTACTCTATTTTTTGGATTGGAATTTTTTTAAAATTGATTTGACGCATGAAATCTGATCCACCGTTTGGCTGTGTTTCTAAGGTTCAAAAAGTTGAGCTTCTGAAGAATGACCACAAATATTATGTTCATTACCTTGTAAGTACATAGTTTTACCCTTCTGAAATTGGTCTTAGTTTTCCTGTACATGTTGGAACTTTAATTATGAGTTGCTTTTCGGTTGCACTAATTGTTGAGAAAATAAAAAAGGTTAACCTTCAGTGGCTGTTCTTGATTCCTCTCTTGAGGGTTGACTGTTGACTGTTGACCACTCCAAATAGTGCCACATGTAACATTTTTCCCCTTTTAGCACCGCCTCTTAGAATGCGATAGTGGGTGAGAAAATATTAAATTTCATCCTTGTGATTCCAAATTAGCTTAAATGAAACTAAATTGTATAACTATTATCCTTAGTTGGCTATGGTTGGTATGAAGAGCATGACATGTGGTAATATTTGGCATGTCCAATATTTTTGGGATATTGCTTCCAACATCTATTGATTTCTCAACTTGAAATTTTTGTTCATAACCAGTCTTTTGTTAAGATACTCTTTTTTTCTTTTTTCTTTCCAACATCTATTGATTTCTCAATTTGAAATTTTTGGTCATAACCGGTCTTTTGTTAAGATACTCTTTTTTTCTTTTTTCTTTCCAACATCTATTGATTTCTCAATTTGAAATTTTTGGTCATAACCAGTCTTTTGTTAAGATACTCTTTTTTTCTTTTTTATTTTGCAGGGTTGGAACAAAAAGTGAGTACATTTTCCGGTCTATGTATATGATCTTATGAAATTTATAGTGCTTAAATGTCTCATCATGAAGGCGAGCAGTAAAGAAATTGTAAGCCTTGTATTTATTAATTAATTATTTTTTATATTTAATTATTTATTACTTCATGATGCCATGTTGTTATACTTTTCAGTATTCTGGCCTTTTTTTTAAAAGAATGGTAAATGTAAGGTTAAAAGGGAAAGACACTGATCAAATAAATAACTTAGAAAGAGTATGTTGAGCTCGCCTATTGGGTGAAAAAGAAAAGTTAAATACAAAAGAAGTACCTCATTATGAAACAAAACCAGATTCTTAGACTTCACCAAATTGGGTCAGGACTAAAGGCTGTAGGCTTCTTTGCATCTATGAAAACAACCAACTTCCCCAAAATTACTTCCAAAATTAATAGTTGCAGCTTCAGATGAAGATCTTTTAAGAATTAAGAATTTTTTTCTTATTATTTCAAATTTTTTGATGTATGAAAATATGGTATTCTAAAATATTATGGTCTATTAAATAATGGTAGGGTGAGTTTGGGATTCGTGAGGGTTGATAGTTTTTGACTTGATGTTTATTCGATTTTCAAGTGTTTAAATATAGCTCTTGATTGACCCACCAATAGAGTTGAACTTGGTCCAACTTGTTATTTTTTATCAAATTCGTCAAGTTTATTGGATCTTCGAGTTTTTTGCACTCCCATACTTAAGCCTCACTATTCGAGTGTAATTGCTCAGAGTAATTTTTACAACAATTAGCACAATAGTTTACTAGACCATTCTTCGATTACATTCAATATGAACACAAGGTCTTAGCTCAACTGCTTTCAATTGACTAATAAGAAAAATGACTTTTCAAGTCACAATGAGAAAGCCATAATTTTTTTGTGCCGATTACTTATGGTTGGCTTGAATTTGTGAATTTTTGGATTTAGTCTTTTTGTTCGAAAATTTGAGATATCAATGAGGAGTATTGGTGAATCACAATGAGAACTGGATAATTACAGTGATAAATAATGTTTAGATTCTATATCATTAATCATTAATTGCAAAAATGACAGTTTGATTCTTGTTTCTACATAACTAATCGTGGAGATTGAAGGATTTTCGGCCTATTAGTTTGGTTACAAGTCTTTATAAGATTGTGGCCAAAGTTCTTTCAGTGAGATTAAGGGCGATTCTCCATAAGATAATCAACATGAATCAGTTAGCTTTTGTGAAGTGTCGCCAAATTCTTGATGCCCTCCTTGTTGCCAACAAGGCGGTTGAGGAATACTGAGCCCACAATAAGACATGAGTCATTTTTAAGGCGGATTTCGCGAAGGCTTATGATTCTGTTGATTGAGACTTTTTAGACTTTGTCTTGGAAAGGAAACAATTCGGGGAAAAATGGAGAAGATGGATATCAGGTTGCTTACGCTCAATTTCTTTCTCAGTTGTGATTAATGGGCGCCCAAGGGGTAAATTCAATTTCGAAAGAGGTCTTAGGCCAAGTGACCCACTCTCGCCTTTTCTTTTCATTGTGGTTGGAGATGTTCTGAGTAGGATGGTCAACAGAGCTTGCCACTATTCTTTGCTTTTGGGTTTCAAAGTTGGCAAGGATAGGGTCGAAGTTTCTCATCGTCAGTATGCAAGTGATACTCTTTTTCTTCTCGATGGGGGAGAAGAAAATGTCACATCCATTATTCATTTGCTGCAATGCTTTCAGATTAAAGGTGAATTTGGGCAAATGTCAATTAGCTGACATCAATATGGATAGAGAGGTTCTCCTCAGAATTGCTCGTAAAATGGGTTGCTCGATTGGGTCCTGACCTATGCATTATTTGGGTCTTCCTCTGGGAGGGAATCCGTTAAAGTGAAGTTTTTGGAACCCGATTTTTGTTAAGGTGTCCAAATGTTTGGAGGGTTGGAAGAGGAGCTTTCTTTCTAGAGGGGGGAGGATTGTTTTCATCAAATCAGTTTTGCATGCCCTGCCTACTTATTACCTCTCGTTGTTCAAACTACCTTAGGGGGTCGCTGAGGATATCGAGAAGAAGATTAGAACATTCCTTTGGAAAGGTGCAGACAAATGTAGTAGTCTTCATCTTTTCAAATGGAGCATTGTGCAACTCCCCATAGAGGAAGGAGGTTTGGGTATTGGTAATCTTGTCAAGAGAAACATAGCATTAGCAACAAAATGGTCGTGGACATTCCTCGAAGAGAAAGATGCACTATGGTCAAAGGTTGTAAGAAGTAAATATAGATCGATCATGGAGGGGGGGAACTGGGGGATTGGAAATTGCACCACTTACCGCAACCCGTGGAAATTCATTGCCTCTCTAAATGTCATTTTCTGCCACCACAATGTTCCGGTTGTTGGCGACGGTAGGTCATTCCGATTTTGGGAGGATTCTTGGTTGGGGTCGTTTCCTTTTTCTTCACTATGTCCACGCCTTGCTCATCTCTCCTCTATGCACAATCAACCAATTACTTCCTTCATCTCTTCTAACCTATCCTCATTCCCATTACCTGGAATCTTCATTTGTTAACACATCCTCGCTCCCGTACCCTTGATGACGTTAATAAACTCATTCATATGTTGTCCAATGTTCGAATTACAGACTCCCCTGACCGATTTAGATGGACTTTGGATAGTTCAAGTAGGTTCTCATGCAAGTCTTTCTTCTCTTTTCTTATCAATGATAACTCTTCTCCCCATTCCCCTTTGTTCTCTCTTGTTTGGGATGCCAAAATTCCTTCAAAGGTCAAGTTCTTTGGATGGTTAATGATTCACAGGAAATTACCCACTAATGATCTTTTGCAGCTTCGCTTTCCTAGGACATATTTATCTCCTTTGGCGTGTCCTCTTTGCCTCAAGGATTTTGATTTTGTTGATTATCTTTTTGTTTCAGGCGAATTTACTACTATGGTTTGGTGCAGGTGGGAATTGCATTGGGACGAGGTTTTTAAGCTTCCCAATACTTGCGAACAATGTATTTCTATGTCACACCTTCACTCGACAACTAGAAAAATGAAACATATTGCTGTTGTCGCTTCTATGGCTGTCACGTGGAGCCTTTGGCTCGAACGAAATCATAGGATCTTTAAGGATGTTTCAAAGGATGCAGGAAGTATAGCAGAGGAAACTTTTCTTCTGGCTAGCTCATGGATCTCATCTTCGAAATTTGCTGGTGGTTACTCTTTTTCAGATTGGTTTAGGAACTGGTCCTCTTGTGTTGTGTGGTGTCTACAGTCATAGTTGTTTGCAGCTTTTGTTCTTTGTCTCATTTTTTTGGCCTTGACTCTACGTTGTTGGTGTTGAGCACTGCTGGTGCTCTTGTAGCATGTTTTAACATTAATATATTTGTTTCTTCTTCTTCTTCTTAAAAAAAAAACTAATCTGAGAGTTTATTTTAGTGGATGATGACCAAGAAGCAAATATGTACTCATTAACTGGAGTAGCTAGTTTCTTAGCTTTGGATTACTCTTTTTAATCTTACAGACCTTTTAAAGAAAAAGAAATTGTGAAGAAATTGACGGTTTGCTTCCTTACCTATGGCTATAATTGACTTTGGTTTCCTGTTTCCACATTCACTGAAGTAGTGCTTTTTGAATGCTTAATCATGATAAGACTCAATTCGAAGAACTCAATTACTATAATTGGTTTGTCACTGTGGAGAAGATTCTTTGGTGTAAGGTCGTAAATCTTGTATATTATATTCTTCTTACAAGTGTACAACATGACTTGATGAGCACGTTACAATGAATAGATCTAAACTCAACTCATCTAAGCCTTTTTCCCAATTGCATGGGGTTGGCTACATAAATTTGTTTCTTCCACTCTACTTTATCAAGGGCTAAGTGGACATTTAAATTATAAGTTGTTATACTCTGTCCATGTTATTTTAGGTATTCCTTTACCTTTATTATTACCGTAGATTGTTAATGGAGCATTCTTCCTAATTAGAGCATCTATGGGTCTAGCAAGTTACAATGAATATGAAAAGAAGTACAGATATGCAACATGTGCAAAAATGTGCTAAAGAAATGTGTTAAACTAAGGGCATGGCTTTACATTCCCTTGTTAATTGTTTAATCTTGCATGACAAGTTTGGAGCAAAGTAATTGAAAATTTGAAAATGGTGCTTGTGTAGACCGTTAATAAAGAAAGTGGTTTAATCAATTGAAGAAACAAACTGAAGTTGTCGAGTTCCAATCCAAAAGCCACTCTCTCTCGAAGCAAAATGATAATTTTGTTCAACGAATTGGACACCATGTAGGTAGTTCTAAAACTATCACAATATAATGTGATAGGGTGGTGGTAGTTAATAGGGTTATAAAGTTTGTAAAGGAGAAGAAATCTAGACTCACACAAGTGTGAAGTGGGTAATAAAGTCAACTCCAGAATGGGATGCTACTAGCGTGGGCTATAAGGAGAGTATCACCATTACCATGTTGGACATTTTCAAATCCATTATGGGGGTTTGGTTTTGTGATGGACTAGGATTGCTTGTCTTATGATGAGTACCTGCGAGTTACGATACCACTTTGCACCAATGATTTGTTGTAGTTGATAACTAGAAAGCTGAAGACTGCTAAAGGCAATGGTGAATGAATGGAGATGGAACATAATTGAGACTTTGAGAGTTGTTAAAGGTTGCATCATTGTGTTGATTGGAGCTGTTGCACTGGAGTGTATTGTTGGTATCAAGTACAGGTAGAATGATCAAATGATTGTTTAGTTGAAAAAATGGTATGAAAAATTAAGGCTGTGTTTGGTTCGTGATCCAAAAATTAGAATACAACTCAAAAAGTGAAAACTTAGAAAACAACCTTTTGTCAGTTCTTGAAAACAACATATTTTCTTTTTAAATTTTGAAAAACTGTTTTCGAGTTTCAATCAAGCAAACACGTTTTTCGTGTTTTCAAAATTTTGGATACAGAAAACTGTATCTGAATCATAAACCAAACATAGCCTAAAATAATTCCTGATTCTTGGCATTTTTTTGATGTTTTGTCAAATTAAGGGTTTAGGTAATTTTAAAAATGCAAAAAATTGACAGGAAATTCGATGAAATTTGACGAAGAAGTAAACATGTTTATTTCATCAATATAAAGCAAATGAATCACCCAAAGTTCTGCACCATCTTTTATTTCAGCAACCAACATAACAATATAAAGAAAACAATAATCTAACAAACTAACAAATTATGCGATTTTATGGAATATGCCCTATGGAAAAAAAGAAGAGAAATGAATCAAGAAAAACAAACGTAAGGAAAGAAAGAAAATTAGAATAATATAAAAACTTTAAAATGCATTCAAAGAGTTCCCTAAGCAATCTTTTTGAATTTAAATCCCCCATTTGACAAGATGAAAATGCAATGCATTTTAATAATAAACTAATAAATTAATCAATGTAGAATGTCAAACTAGCAAGTTATATGGTTTAGGAGCAAGCTACCACAAAATTGGAAATCAAAACATTGAAAAGTATCAAGACTAGAAGCGACCATTTCAAATTTCATCAACCTACTTAACAAGATTAAAGTGTCTATTTATATTAGTTTTTAACATGTATTACAAATTATCTAGATATTTTAGCATTGATACAAAAATTCTCTAAACTTATCTAATTTAGCAAATTTTTACAAAAATACTTCGTGTCAAATTGAGTTTTTCCAAATTGATTCCAATTTTCAAAGTGACCAAAGTCTTGGCAAAAACGAATTTTCGATTTTTGGTTGACAACTAGTAGCATGATTGCAAGCGTGGGTTTTTTGAAGTTGTTATCATAGTTATCATGCCCTTGATGTCCTTGACTAGCATTCATAATCTTATTAATGCTATTTTGATTCAAAGGACTTCAACAATAATCAAAATAAACGTGCTTGATAGATTAAGGTGCAAAGCTAACATACTGGCCCAATGGATGAGTGGCAAGAAGAGCAATTTGAAATTTGAATGGATTGGGAAGTTGTAGAAATTTGATTTTCAAAAGCAAGGTGGTAAACCCATAGATCTTGAAGATTAGGTAAAGGGAATGTGTTTAAAATTACTATCACTAGCATCCCATAGGTAGTACCGAGGCCCTGAAGGAAAGGGGAGACAAATCCTTATAACAACCAGGTGCATGAATACTAATAGATGAAAAAAATTAGAAAGTGATTTGGCATACTAGAAATAAGAAAAATGGACTTCGAACCTTTGGACATAGCGAAGAGTCAAAATCAAAGGCTTTGAGCACTTATGCAATAGAGTTTTGAGCATAGTTATGTTGGAGGTAGTACCAAGTTTCCTCTGTTGTTTGACAACTAACAATCATAGCTAAGATAGGCTATTGAGAGCTTGGCTTAATGTAGAAGTGACAGAAGAATGTCCAATACAAAAGATAAAGGTTGATTTCAAAATTAAAAATGGTAACAAAAGTACTGTTGCATGGTAACATTGTGTGGCATTGTAGATGTCAGTAACACTATATTGGTGCACAAGGCAACTCACTAGGAGGGGTGGGGTGGTATGTGAGGTTTTGCAACAAAGGATCTGGTACCCTCTAATACCATTTAAGGCTGTGAATATTAGATGTTGTTCTTATTGCATGTGAGGAATGTATAGGGTTCAGCAAAACTTGTTGACCAATATATTACGAATATTGAAAGAAATGCAACCATACAACAAGAGCAAAACATGTGCTAAACTGCAGGGATGATTTTACATTTGACATACTTGTGGTTTCTTTGACTTATTTTCTAATGGGAGCTACAATGTAGTTTTCTACAAAGATGTTTTCATTCATCGAAGGTGCAAACAATATTGGATTGTTGATTAATGGCAAGTACATATTTTGGCAACAAATTTGAAGATATATAAACTATTTTAAAACATGTTCAACTAAAATTAGATGAGAAAAGAACATATATAGACTTTAAAATTTGGCCTTGTTGATTCAGTTTAAGGGTAATATGATATCTTTGTTTCTTAACTGGAAAGAAAAAATAGAAAAAGCATGTGCAGTATCTTGGTTTGCCATTTGGAGCAATATATTCACTTAGGATATATTATTTTTAGGTGTTGCTGCGTTTGGGAATTTCCGTTATCACGTCCTTTGAACTTCTATTAAATTACCTCAATTGTGCTCAAGTTGCAACGGATGTTGGAGAAGTGGGTCAAGTGATTTTTTTTTTTCTGGGCGTGTTCCTGGTCTTTGGGGGACTTTTTTTTACCTTGCCATCTCTATACCTTATACTTGGACAGTTTGAATATAATTTCCTTGGATAAGGGGAAAAATATTTCTTACAACTATGTTCCATAGGAAAATAATGAAGTTTAATTGAAGGTATAGTTCTTTTCAGATGCACAGTTTTGTTTTGAAAGGTTAATGGGCATGTTGCAGCAGCTCTTCTGCTTTATACAAGCTTCAGGCTTGCCATTTTCATTTCATTTTTTCTGGTACAAGTTAAAACATGTTTGGTCATGAAATGTGATTGAATAAATATTTAATTGTTTCATGCTATTTGGTGGGAGATTTTAATTTGTTGTTGTTGCCATGGCTCTATCAGTTGGAGATAATGCTATTAGTTGGGAAGCTGAATCTCTCTCTCTCTCTCTCTATATATATATATATATGATAAGCTGAATATACTTACCTATATGACTGCCATTAGGCCAACCATGCTCTAAGGAACAAAATATTGGGTAATAGAGAAACAACACATCAGCAAACCAAATGTAATGGAAATGTGAATGTTAAGATGGATATGTTGTAAAACAATGAAAAATAAAATTAGAAATAAACCTATTCAAGAAAGGAATAGGCTTAGTTGGAGATAACATGAGAGAAACTGATTAAGGTGGTTTGGACACATACGACAAAGACCTTTAGAAGTGCCAATTAGGAATCTATTGAAAAACCCATAGTAAAGATAGAGGTAGAGAAGACCTAAAATAACATGGACAGAGACAAATAAGAAAAATACCACTATTTGGAATATAAATGTTGTAAAACATATTCAAGAAAGGCATAGGCTTAGTTGGAGATAAAATGAGAGAAATTGATTAAGGTGGTCTGGACACATACGACAAAGACCTTTAGAAGTGCCAATTAGGAATCTATTGAAAAACCCATAGTAAAGATAGAGGTAGAGGGAGACCTAAAATAACATGGACAGAGACAAATAAGAAAAATACCACTATTTGGAATATAAATGTTGACGTAGCCTTTGATATAGTGGAGTGGAGGAAGTAGATTTATGTAGCCAATCCCATGTAGTTGGGAAAAGGCTTTGTTGATTGGTGTATAAGTTGAATCTACTTGTTGCCTATGGTTTGGAAATTATTTTTGATGAAAATATATGGTTGAATTACAGTGATATCGAATTTCAATCGTTATGAACTCTGAAATTTAGCACCAAAATTTGAGCATTTATGATTTTCTCATGCTTTAATTTTCAACAGTTGGGATGAATGGGTAGGTGGGGATCGTTTGATGAAATTAACGGAAGAGAATGTCCAGAAGCAGCAGGCACTCAACAAAAAACAGGGTTCAGACAAGAATCCAAAGTCCGGGCGTTCAACACATATTAAGCCTAAAAGTTCTACTGGTTTGCTCCTCTACTTTCTCTTTCTTGGGGTTGCTTTGCTTTTCTATTGCTATGAATTACTTCTATGAAAAATCCCTCTTTTCATGCATATTGTCAGTCAATGCTTGTGGTAAAAATTGGTATTTTTCATTCCTTTACCTAAATACAAAGAGTGCTGGTTAAATATATGATTAGGAATGAGCCTGATCCAGTTGTTGTTGTAAAAGCAAAATTGGAGGTTTGTGAGGAAGTTGGTGGCTGAGTTATGGATGGTAAGTGAGATTGTCTGGCAGTTCCTTTCCTTGAAGCTGCTCATGTGAGGTCATTATTCTTCTGAGAACATTGACAAAGAACAAAGATAGCTACAGATAATTGCAAAAAAAAAAAAAAAAAAAAAAAAAAAAAAAAGGGTATTGTGAGAGGAAGAAGGTTGGGTCACCAATCAGACTGCATCTTGTAGGTTACGTAATTAGCCTGTAATTCCAGTGCATGCTCAGTAGCTTCAGTGATTAAACTTAACTTCGTGGTCAGTGTTAAAATGTTTTCATTCATTACTTTCAAATGCAAATTGTCACCTTCTAGAAAAAGGTGATACCGGAAATTAGTTTTTGAAGGAGACAGGAGTATGGGAACGATGCAGTAGGTATAAATTTAGAGAAAGCTAACTGGTATGTACAGCAAAGTAAACTGATTGCACCAGTGAGATGGAGTGCTTTCACAATTCAAAGCCTTTTCTGAGGTGTGAGGCTGTGAGCCAAGAGGGAGCTGAAATGTCCAGTATTGAGGTGTGAAGGCATTAAGGGAGGTCTCGTAGACATTTTGATTGGGTGTATAATGTGAGATAGGCTTAAACAGTGATATAAAGTCAATTTTCCAGTCCCAGTATTTAAGATAAAAGTATGGATAATGATCATGTTGACTGTATCTTTTACAGATCTTTAATACCTGTTGAATTTCCTTGTTCACTGCATATTTTTTCTTCCATCATATTGTTATTTTTGCTTTAATTATAATGTAATGTGTGATGGTTTGAAATTTGCAGAAGTGAAAGTGGATAAGGAGGACGTTAAGAACCATGGTAATGCCATACTCTGTCACTTTTATGCATAGTGTTGCCCCTAGCTGGGATAAAAGTTTATTGTCATCATTGTTATCATAATGATTTCATGGGTTTTTACATCATCAATTTTATGTTTCCAACATCCAATATTGCTGAATGGAGATGTTGCTTTAACTAAAATGATTATGCATGCCTGCATGGTATGATGCATTCAAGTGCATCTTAACCTACTTTTCAGATGCCTGATTTTTTTTGAGAATTTGATGCTTGGCCTTTAAATCAGCTGTTTCAGATTTAAATTTTTTACTTTTTTCTACCATTATTTTACTTAAAAACAAAATCTTATTTTTAATAAAAAAGAATAAAATTTTAAATATTAAAAGTCACGTGTAACACACTTGCCATCATACTATTATAATATAAGTAAAATGTTGTGCAACATTTTACTTCCTAATTGAAACATTTTATTACTTAACTATAAAGGCATTGAAACTCTCAATTGAAGCACTTCATCCATCATGGTATATTACATAAACAATATAATTAATAATCTATTATGATATAATAAAATATTAATATTAATAGTTTAATATTATTTATTGAACTATGCCAATGAACTATTTAATATTAATTAGCAAACTTATTTAATTTTGTAGGGATAAGAACTACATTTAAATTTTTTGTAATAAATTAGTTTTGAATGAATAATTAATGAAGTTTAATTTTTATAAAACAATACACTTATAAAAAGTTAGATTTCATGTTGTTGCATATAATATTTAAATTTCTATTTGATGTTGGTAAATGGTTTTAAACTTTGCATCGCATGTGGATTGCAAGCTTTTTAGTTTTTACAAGTATAATAGTTGGGTGGGGTCGGTCCGCGACTTTAGCCTGAGTGCCTGACATCCAACTCGATCTTACGGGTTAGTTACTCAAATAACTCAACCAGCCCATCTTTGAGGTATTGATCCAATTGACCCCAATCAGTTTTGATCGAGATGATCAGTGTTTGCGGGTTTGGTTTTGCACTCTCCCGTACTTGATGATCTTTGACTTTTGTCTTTTTTTTTTCCTCCTAGTTTTTGAGCCTTTGCTAATGGAACTAACCACTTACACACACACTCAGATGCTTTATGTTGCTTTCTCCTTGAAGGGTTAATCTTAGAAGATGGAAGTTTGAAAGTTTTTTTAGCTTTATAGATTTGGTTAAGTTGGAAGTTTTAATTTTGTTTTTGATAATTTTCCTGCTTTATATATACTTTTATATTTGTATGATTTCTATTTATGTTTATTTATTTATTTATTTCAAAACCCTAAACTCTAAACTCTAAACCCTAATGAACACATCCATGCTAGCCTTGATCTACTGCTTCTAATGGTAATCAGGTCCACAGAAACATGGATCAGTATTGATATCACTTTTGCTTGTGGTGTTCAATGAAAACATCCGCTTGAAAGTGTAGAAGCATGTATATGCATAAATCAGTGTATATGAGAAAATTTGTCTCGACTGCCTTAATAAAAATCTGGAATGGATCTGACTAGTGAATTTTGCAATTTTTTGTTTATTGTTCTTGCAAGTATTGCTTGTCCACAGATCAATTACATTAGAAATCCCCACTAGCAATGTTCTAATAATATAAGTACAAAATTAATTGACAATAATAAAGCAGGAATTAGCTTCAAGTGGAAAGATAGCACTGTTGCACTCTGTCCCACACAATAAGTCAGAATTTCTGTGGTATGAACTACAATAAGTTAGAATTTCTGTTGAGCTGCTTTGGTAATATGCACAGACAGAAAAGTAATACGGTAGGGTATTGATTGGTTTGTACAGTGACCTTTTTTGGCTTTTCTTTCACTGCAGACCTTAAGAGTGCAGAATTATCAAGAATAAAGTGTTGTGGATTGTCTTGATCATGAAAATGATTTACCCTTGGAAATAGCGGGGGTTGCAGGGGAATTATTACTTTTTGGTGTATTTAAACTAGTCAATCCATTTTCTGTAGTTCAAATTAAAATACAAATTGAAGATCATAGTAAATGAAGGGTCTTACTCAAGGGGAGAATGTTATTGGTAGTTTGGTAATTCAATTAACAATGCTTTTTGAAATTAAGTGCTGACTATTCATTGCTTTAGGAACAATAAAAAAAAAAGAGTAACATATGGTATTAGCTGTGATTACGAGCTATTCTCTCTAAAATCTCATTAAGTTGAATGTTCTAGTGGTGTATGACTTAATAATGCTTTTCCTTTTGTGCTTGCCCTTCTATTAATTTCCTGGACTTTTGTTCTAACAATTTATTCTTTTTATCTGTAAATGTAACACTTATTTTAGTTATTTATCTGAGATTGCTTGTTAGTGTCCTGTTTTGAGAATGAGGTAGAACTGTAGAAGAAACTTATGCATATCTGTTGAACTCATCTTGTGAAGATATTAACTGTTGTTGCAGTGGGGAGAAGCAAGAAAAGAAAGGTTGAATCTGGAATCGAGGTATTCTTTGTACTTATCATTGAGTTCTTTATGCATCATTTACTCAGAGACACCCCCCCCCCCCCCCCCCCCCCCCCCCCCCCCCCCCGCGCCCCCGCCCCCGCCCCCTTTCACATTTTTGAGTAAACATTGTGATGTTTCTCTCCTTTTTAGTGTTTTCACTTCGAGTAAAAATCCACGGTAAACTGCATGTTTTCTGGGCAGTGGCATTAGGCAGTTTTGTTTTTCTTTTATTTTATTTTCTTGTCTGCACGCTAGGCAGTTATGTGCCTATCAACTTGTTTAGTTGTTTGTGCAGACAGTGATGCAGATTTCCTTTTATAATGATTTGCAAGTGGCCCTTTCCACAAACTGGAATTGTTTATTAAAGAGCTTTTTGCAATCATGCTACGTCTTCTGCAACAGATTATCATATTCAGTGTTTTAAGGAAGGATGTTCTAGTAGCTTCTCTCATTTTATCTCATGGAGAATGGTTCTTATACACCCAATTGAATTTATATTAAATTCAAATCTAAATAGTTCAGAACAACTTCTTCAAATCAGCTTTAGCTGTTAGTTTATGGCTTCTGCTTGCAGTATGTTTTTTCACATTAAAATAGATGTATGAGGACAAATCTAGAGAAAAAGAATAAAACATGTCAGGAAGAGGAGCTTATGTAAAGGAAAAATTGACTTTTTGGCTAACATGCAGAAATTCAATAGGTTATTGACTGAGTGCTTATCTTCTAAGTTATTAATGCATCACAACTAATTAAATCATAAAATATAATGATTTACAACTACACTTATGAGATTAAATGAATTTGATGCATATTTGTCAATCGTCAAACCTTTTTTCTTCATTTATTTAATAATGGTTTACAAAATTAGAGTTGGTTCTCATTTTTTTATCTTCTTTTTTGCATATAAGAATTTAATTTGATGGTTTTGCCTTCCAGGCTCAATCCTAGTAATTGTTCTTATTGGTTTGTGCTAGCATAAGTTGAATTTTTTAACACAATTATAAGTTAAAATTTGCAAAAACTAGCAATTATCGTATAAATTTTATGTTTATATGAAGTACATGTTTATATATGTGATGTATTTAGTAACTGCATTTTTGTTCAAATTATGCATTATAGCTCCCAAATTTTCAATTTTATTGTAAAAGTTGCCATAAAATAATCTTCTTGTCCATTTACACAACAAATTAAAGCGACAAGTGTAAAATTCTATACACGTTTTGTACATGATTTATATGCCATACGTGAATCTTATGATTCATTGATTCAATTTGTGAAACTCCCAAATGATTCAATTTGTGAAACTCCCAAATGATTCAATTCTGACTTATGTTTTTTATAAGTTGATAACCATGGTTGGGGGAGGGGTTTAAATGTTGTGGAATTGTCACAAATCTCCAATACTTCTATGATCACCTTGGAACTATTTTTTGTAGGTTTTGTAATTATATGAAGCAAAATATTACATCCAATGCCATCAAATACCCAAGGACTTTGGCACATCATCTCTGTTTTTTTTTTTTTTCCTTTCAAAGAAGGAAAGAAAAGAAAAAAGATTTTCTTCAAATAAACTCCACAAAACCACCAAAGACACCTCTAAAAATTTCTACGAAAATAAGTAAATGTTCTATAAACCATTTTTGGAATTTTTTTTGAATTTTCTTCAAGCAATCTCACACATAACTCTTGCAAAATTTCAAAAATTTCTAGATGAAACACTTTTTATGTTTTATGTGATCTATTACCTGGTGTAAATATCCCACATATGTTGTCCACGTAATTGTCTTAGTGGCATTTGTGGAGTTTCCTTTTGTTCTTTGCTTCTTGTGATGTACTTTTGCTTTTGTACCTATTGTCATGGTAATTTAGCATTTGCTTATGTTGGTTTTGTAATAAAGGGAGAAAAATAAAATGAGGGAGGAAAAGATGAAGATGAAAGGAAAGGCGGGACTTTTGAACATCTCTTTTTCTCTCTCTCACAGACATACATTTTCTTTGTTATTATTTATGTTACTCAGCTGGTAGTGGTACTAGTTAATATGTTAATATGCTAGATTGCAGAAAGAACTGCTACTGAACTGACTTGGTCAACAATGTACTATTATATCATCGGTAATGTTTTAATTCTAGGAGGAAAATTGGAAGTCTATGTATTTTTCATTTAAAAAATTGTTGATCTATTAGTTTTTTATTGACCCTTCATCTTCATAATACTGGCTGCAACATTATATTCATCTATACGTAGAATAATGGATTTTCTTACCAGTGTCTTAAAGGATTTCATTTCTAATGGACTAAATTTTCCACACACTTGCTGATATCCAACCCTTTGTGTTGCACTTATAATTGATGTATCTGACTTGATTGCAACATTTGGTTTAAAGAATTGGGGTAGCAATTAACAAAACAATTACATATATGGCTCCTTTGAGCATGCAGTTGCATAGACAGCAATAGGCTTCTTGCATTCATTTAGGCTTAGGAAGATTTTTTTTTCAAACCAAAATATTATGATATCGATTTGATGTTTGACCAACAATGCCATTATTTGGAACTGGGATTTATCTGAAATTTCAGTTTTAAATTTTATCATGTTCTGAAATATTATTTATAATTACTGCTTTGATGATGTTTTCTTTTTAATTATTTCAATACATTTTGTCTTTGCAGTTGTGTTTTTAATTTTAAAAACATAATGTATGATGTTGTTTCTGCAGTTGTAGATTATTCTGTAGTGGATTTTATGTTTCATGATTCTTTGTTTATCCTTTTTCTGTATATTTTTTTTAATTGAAGTAGCTATAGTTTTGGAGTTCTTGGCTAATTCCATAATTCCATTTTTATAACTAATAGGAGAAAGATACAGTTTCTGTTGACAAGCAAGTGAAGATCCCAATTCCACCGCAGCTTAAAAAGCAATTAATTGATGATTGGAATTTTGTTACTCAGCTTGGTAAGGTATTTACATTCTATACCACCTGCCACTTCTTATTATTTGAAAAGGGGAATTGGAAGTGTCCCTATTCAAATGGCATTGTCTTTTTCATTAATATGATTTTTCAATCAATGAGAGATTCTAGTCTTGGTAAAACAATTACAATGGCATGCTTATATGTTATTCTTAGGGTGCAATGTTTATCTTCAGTGACAGTTGAAATTTTTAAATGATGTCTTTGTATTTGAAAATAAAAAAAATGGGATTCTTTGTAGAGAGGAAGAGTTTTCATTGGAGAAGAAAAGTAAAGCTTTGCAACAAACTGAAGTTAAAGAAGACAAGTGAAAAAAAACAAAAAGATAAAAGTTAACAACAAAAAGAATTTTGGAGCTACATCATCATCAATGCAAAAGTTTTTTCATTAGGACTGGCTACATTTTTATTCCATTCAATTCTATTCACTTGTTGATTTATATTTGTCGCAGGTTGTGTATGCCTGCCTTTGTTCATGGTTCCAACCTAATTTAATTTCACTTGTCCATTTATTACTCGTTTAATGTCTTAGATTTGTGCCTCTGACTCAGTAATGAATTCCTTGATCTTTGGATTTCCTCCTTCTGCCGTCAATTGGCACTATCCCTAATTGAGGACAATCTAGCTTAGGCCCTGAGCTAGTTGACTGATCGGTATGTTATTTTTATTTAAGGTTCAAAGTTTTCTGGAACTTCTAGGATGCTTAGATGGCTTTTCAAGGACCAAGCTTTAATATTATTTTATAATATGAATGACATGTAAAGCATAATTTTGGAATTGGAAAGAAGATGAAACATTCATGTAATTGTGTTGGGGAAGGGTTAGAATCTTTAGCCAGAGTAGTTGTAATTGTAACATGGTTCATGAAAATGGTCTTTGTGGTTTTAGCATCACTTTATAACCTTTTCTGCTAGCAATTGTGCTCTAAGGTGAAAATATAATTGCTTAAATCCTTCTGTGTTTTATGGAAACACTTTCCTAAAGTCAACTCAACTTAGTAAAACCTTTCCCCAATTGTGTGTGTGTGTGTGTGTATGTGTGTGTGTGTATGTATGTATGTATGTGCATGTATTTGAACCGTGACCTCCAGTTCACAATGAAGCAACATCAACCGTTGCACCAAGAAGGCCCAAAATAAATTTCCTTATTTATGTTTACATGGGTATATAAAGACAAAATTCTACGTTGTTTCCTTGTCTCCTACCTATTGCAATCTTCTATCCAGGTTGGAAGAGCAATATAGTTTAGGATTGATCATTCAAGTATTGTTAAAAACAAAGGTGTAATATTTGTAAATTGATCCCAGACATATACAAAATGTTCATCATATTAATGGTGAAATAGCTAGTCTATGAGAATGTGTATGCTAACTAAGAAGTCCCATGATTCAGCTTTTTTTTTTTGTATTGTGCAAGTGTGAAATAGAGTTCGAAAATGTAATCAAATCAAATCCAATTCTACATTTCTTTTATGAAGTGATCACACCCAAGAAACTGCGGAGACTTGTAGGTTTCTTGCTCAAATAATACTGTTTTACCACAATTGATCTTCACATCTTCTTGAGTAAAGCAGTGTAGCTATCTAACTTTGATCAGGGATTCTAGAGGAGTTGATGCTTTTAAGAGATACTCTATTTAGTTTTTCCTCATAATATATGTTTGGTGGTTGGACTTCCCTCAGGAAGCATTTAATGTCCAGTAACTAATGATCATAATCAGTTCTTGTCATATACTATTCCATATTTAATTTTTTGTCCTTCATGTTCTTTATCTTAAATTGCATTATTTTCTTTTTTTCTTGCCCGAGATTTATTTATCAGACAACATTTTTCTGCAGCTTGTTAAGCTTCCATGCTCTCCAAGCGTTGATGATATATTGACGAAGTACCTTGACTACAGATTAAAGAAGGATGGACGGTAAGTTCATATTTTGGGTACTCTGCGTAAAATGCATGAACACTTGGGGAATAACATTATTTGGCTTTCGTGACATTAGGATCTTTTCCTACTTGTCATTAGTAGTTATAGGTTCATTCCTGTCTTTATGATCTATTGGGCATTTTCACATGACTAGCCAGTCTATGGTTTTTTTCTTGATTGCTGATTGAGCTGCATGATACATGGTGTCCTTAATATTTTCTAATTGTTTCAGAGTAACTAGAAAAAAGATTCTTTAACCTGAAAGAATTCAATTCAGATGAAGGATACCTATCCAAAAGTTTTCACAACAAACATCTCAGAATCAATCCCATAGTAATATGGATAGTACTTGGTAACATGAAAGAAACATGGATCTCGTCAACATTTAAATAAAAATTCTCTATGCATCTCTAGTGTATCAAATTTTTACACAAATTCTCCCTATCGATTTGGATTTCCTTAATTTAATTCCAAATTTTAAGTGATTGGAATTGGAGTTTAACATGAAATCAATTTTCGATCCTTGTTAACAAGTTGGTTTTCCTAACCTATAACAAATTTGAGTTAGAACCATAGGACAGGGAATTTTTTTTTTTTTCTATTTTCAAATGACATTGGTTAGTGTTGAGGCTAGGGGTGTTCTTGGGTTGGGTTGGGTCGGGTTGAGGTCAAATACCAACCCAACCCAATCAAGTCGGGTTGTAAAAATTTTAAACCAACGCAACCCAATAACTTCGGGTTGGGTTGATTGGGTTGGTCTATTTCAATGTATTGATCCTAAATTCCCATTTCTTAAGATAATTTTTAAGTCAAATATGAACATGTCTATAAAATTTTTAAGTCAAATATGAATATAAATATAATTTCAAATAATGTATTTAGTTATTTTATTCATGAGAATTTATGTGATCCAATAACAATAGGTGACTCTAATAAAAATGCTAACTAAAGAAATATTTAATATTCTTGATGAGTTCGGGCTGGTTCGGGTAGATCGGGTTGATTTGCAAAATACCCAAACTTGATTGGGTTGCTAATTCCTAACCCAACCTAACCCAATTTAATATAAAAATCCAACCCAACCCAATCCATAAGGTTCGGGTTGGTCAGGTTAATCGGGTTGGTCAGTAGGATGAACACCCCTAGTCAAGGCATCTTTTAGGCTATTGCCTAGGTACTTTTTTACTCAAATTGCTCAAGCGGTTCTCTAGGCGGATAGTGAGATTATTTGAAATATTAAAATGTTAAGCACAGTTATTTGTGAAAAATTTTAAATGTGTCTAAAATAGCTACCTGAACCTTCTCTTCCATTTTCATCCATTATTTTCTTATAAAATCAACATATTGTTTTTTTCTTTTTTTTCTCGAATTACTATTCTTTAAGGTCATATGTCAAGAAATATCATTTATAATATATTTTAAAAAATTCATATTGAAGTTGTTTAAGAAAAGTCTCAAAACTTTAAAATACTTGGTTTACTAGAAAAATATTGTATATTTATATTATGGCATTTATTTAATTTTTATTGCCTAGTCCATGGTTAGGGCCTTGCCAAAACTTGATAAATTGCTTAGGCATTGCCTTGAAGCATGGACAATGCAACTCTGGGTTTCATATCTTTATGATTTGGTTTTCTAATTATAGCGTATTTTTGGAAACATACCACACTTTTAGGCTAACAACTTTACATGGGGTTGTTTTTTGCATAGAGCTAAAAAGTTGCATTTTTGACCGTAGGTTATTTTCAGATGATCTCTTGATAATATAGCGTTTTAGAGGTCTTTACATGTAATTTGTCGTAAAACATGAAATATGAAAGTAAATATGCATTGTAGAAGATCACAAATACCACGTAGAATTTGCGAGAAGTAAAAGGTGTACCCAGTGTACAAAGCTCCCGTCAGTGTGGTATGAAGAAGGGACAATGTATGCAGCCTTGTCTCCACATTAGAAGTGAAAAGAGAAAAACACTTTAGACCCTTTTGAGGATGAAGATAAAATAGACATGGTTGGTTAGGAGAGAGGTAACTTATTTTCAACTACTAGAGTTGTTGGATAGGAGGATGGAGTTGAAGGTTAGAGCTTTCCCATCACTGCAAGAAAGCTTTATCAGATCTGTTTCCTCCAAACTTCTGTGATACCACTGTAGTGTTGGCATAGTTCCGCACCATAAAACCATTCTTACATGCTCAAAAACTCCTTACTTTTCACTGTTTCTGTGCAATTAAAACCGCTGGCTACCACCTCTACATATATAGGAGAGGTGAGGGTGTCAAACTCCTTATCTAACTTCAACTTATTTCATAATATGTTCGTTTCCTTTGCTGTTCTCCGCATACTTTTTTAGTTAATGTCCATGAAATGCATAGATTGGAATGATGGTTTTTTGGGAATCTGAAAGATTAACTAGTGAAATAATTGTTTCCTGGTGGGACAGTATTGCTGAATCAGTTGGAGAAATTTTAAAAGGGTTGCGTTGTTACTTTGACAAAGCATTGCCCGTGATGCTCTTGTACAAGAAAGAGCGTCAACAATATCATGAAGCAATTAAAGATAACACCTCTCCTTCGACTGTATATGGAGCGGAACATCTATTACGCCTTTTTGGTATGCTTATTCTTATAGTCTCAGTTGTTTTAAACTTCTACTATAGAAAATTGTTGTTGTCTTTGTCATTTCCCCAGAAACACTGACTTCAATGTTTTGATTTAAGGTTTGGGATCTCCTAATGTTTACTACATCTAGTGATTGTCAAGGGATGTGGGTTTTAGAAACCAGTTTAGCAATGGCCATGACGTTCAATTTCTCTGATTTACTCCTTAGTATTTAAATTATCTAGCCTACAAGTAACATTAACCGTATCCTAAGTCCTCTCTGTATTTAGCATGCAATATTCCTTTTGTTTATCCATGTCCTTTGCCACCCAATTCTGTTTAAGATTTTCTTCCTCTTTTACTTTGTTTTACTTTGTTTTGTTTTTCTTTTTTTGGTTCAAGGACTTCATGTTCTTTCTTGGCCATTTAATACTTTCAACTTGCTCTATTTATCTATTCCTCAGTGGTATAGTCCTTCCTCTTATTCTTAAATGGCTTAACAACCTTTTCTTAATTTTCATTACTTTGTGCAATATTGCTACACCTAAGATCTCATGAGTTTTTTCATTCCTTATTTTATTCTTTTTATTTTCTTCACCCCTCTACCTTAACACCCTTAACTCTAATGTACCTACTTCATAAGTGTTGTTTTTTAGCCGTGATTTGCTCCGTATAGCCCAAGTGTGCAACATTCTTTCTATACAATTTAATTTCCAATATTAATTGTATTCTATATTCACCTATCATACAAAACTCTTAATACATCAGCTCTATTCCTACTTATTTTGAAACATTTTGATTATGGAATATTTTTCTTGAGTTTTATGTTTGTGCTCAACTCATCTTTTGACAAAACCTCCCTTAATTCGACATTTGAAACCCATTCATTAAAGTGAATAAACTTACATTAATGAAATTATAAAACAAAAAATAAACCATTAATTAATATATAATTTGTAACCTTGAATAAAATTGAAATCAACAATTTTTTTAAAAAGAGAGAAATTTAAAAAAAAGAAAAAAAGAAAAAAAATAGAAGTTACCCAAAACGAAAGAGATAATATTAATATGGAAAGTAAGACAAAAAAATCCTTAAAAATAGAGAAGGAAAGAGTCCAAATCGAATAGGGGTATTTATTTTTATTTATATATATATATATATATATATATATATATATATATATATATATATATATATATATGTAGTATAAGATTTCTTGAGCTTGATTTAGGAATTTGCATTGTTTCTAAGAGTTCATTATTAATATAACAAATTGCCTTACTCTAAAGATATGAAATTGCCTAGACAGTTTCATGACTATTGGCGTGTTGTTGTTTTTGCTGTTGTTTGGTCCATCTGGAAGGAGAAGAATTCTAGGTTATTTGAGGACCAAGTTAGGGAGAGTGAATTGGTGTGGGAAAACTCTTTTTTCTTGGCCTCTTTATGGGTTAGTGCGAGTAAGTTAGCGAAAGGCTTTTCCTTGGGTGATTGGTTGAGGGGGTGGGTTCCAATTTTTGAGAGTCTTGTTTTGTAATGTCGGACTATTGTCCGTTTGTATACCTTATATAGCTTATACTTAATATAAATTCTCTGTTTCTTGTCAAAAAAAAAAAAAAAGATATGAATATTTGGCTCTATTCTAATTTGATTTGGAGAGGAAAAGTCAGGAGGGTAAAAAGAAATATTATTTTTTGATAAGAAGAGACTCAGTATACAGTAATTTAGTAAGAACAAAATAGGATAAGTGGTCCTCGAGAGAACAAAAAGACGCCTACACCAAGGGTAAAGATCAAACCAATCTCTGATTAGGTCAGAGACAAATATGTGAAGGATTTCTCCTGCTTTAGCCTAGAGGGGGCCCTTGGCCTCTTAGTATCCCGTGTTAGGTCAGAGAAAATAAATGAAGTATTTCTCCTGGTTTAGCCTAGAGGAGGCTCTCAGTCTCTCAGCATCCCATGCTATGGAATGGTCCGAAGACCTTTCCTCAAACATCTGATTTCTTTTTAATCATATAAATTATAAACCATTGAAGAGCGAGGAAAGAGTAGTTCCAAAGAACACATATTTTCATCAGAACCTTGAACTCCATGGAAAGAATGTCGACCCATATTTGAGGAGTGACCCAAAACCATCTAGCTTTGCATTGGTGTCTGAAATAATTACTATAACAGTAGTGCTTACAGATCCCTAGAAATGAAAATACTGTGAATAGCCATTGTGATCTAGAGTATGCACAATAACATGCATGCTACATGTGGATTCTCAATTGAGCAACTAGGCTTACTAAAAACACCTTGAGTTTTTCTTGGTGCTGCTTTGTTGTCAACTTATTTGGCATCTTTCTCTTGAATTGCTGCTAGCTGCTTGAATCCTGGTATGTGCGTGATATATGTTTTTTGAGTAAACGGTTCCACTACTTTTTTATCAACTGCTGGGTGTCAAGTCCCTATGGATTATTATTGCATTGTTTACTTTTTTGCAGTTAAGTTGCCCGAGTTATTGGCCTATGTAAACATTGAAGAGGAAACACTGGTAAAGTTGCAGCAGAAGTTACTTGACATCCTCAAGTATGAATCCTGGCCTTGTCATTTCATTCAAAACAATGTTTATCAATTATCAGTTTTTGCTGAATTGCTGGTTATTCTAAATTTCCAGTGTTGACCATGCATTGATATGGTTGCAGTTAAACCTACTGTTAACCTGGATTTTATATCTAGAATGCATTAGCTCATAAAACTTTTTCTGCAGGTTCTTAAAGAGCAATCAAAGCACCTTCTTCCTTTCCACTTATGATGGCTCCAAAGGTGCTGAAGGAACTCTCAAAGAAGAAGATGACTGAACAGCCAAATGATGTATCTAGCTATTCATTCTGCAAGGCCATCACCGTTGTTGTTGTACTCATATTACCGTTTGAATTCTTGTTAGAAAATGTGCAGCATTTGCCTGATCAACAAGAAAGCAAGCAAAGAGCGTTGTAGATTAGCACACAAAAAAAAAAAAAAAAAAAAAAAAAAAAAAAAAAAAAACTTGGTTTGTAAAATTAGGGAAAGTGCTTGGGAGTAGCCATTGTTAGAAGAATTTGAATTAAAAACACTTAAAATGATTGTTATTTTTTTTAGGTCTCATGACTTGGGACTCTTTCTTGTAATCCATAGCCTCTACATATGGCAATTTAATGTTTTTAGGCGTCTTGAATTTTTGATGATTATCCACTCACTTGAAATAGACTATGGACCTGACTTCCTTGGGCATTTCTTTGCTTGTTTATTCATTTAGTTTTTTCTTTCATTTTGCCCATCTCTTTTTCCCTCTTTATGGAGGCTTCAAAGATTAGATTGTAGTAGCATTGATGATACTGGAGACTCTTTCTTTTGTACTTGAAAATATTATATTATATTACATCATTCGATGGTTTGGTGTCTGATACAGGACTCAAAAAAAAAAAAAAGGCTTAGGAGGGAATGTTAGGGGATGGTGAGACCGAGTGGAGAGACTTATAAGTAGATGCATTAATGCACCTAATGCTAAAGTGCAAAAGGAGAGACTCTTTTTCATAGCGGTGGATAGAAGCGAAGTAAGACGCAAAAGAAAGGTGATTGCACGATGTCGTAATCTAAGAGTTTTGGGAAAATGTCATATGACACCACGATGAACTCACTAGTTACACGTCAAAGATGGCCGCGCCTAAAACGATGGTGCCCTTTTACAGAGCTACATTTGGGTTCAACAAATAATCTTGGAAAAGACGAGGACCACAAATGGCCCTCCACCATCAATTTTCAAGCGTTTATGCTATCAAGAAAATTTTTGTATTTTTAAGTATCAATCTCAATTTCTAAAGACGATCTTTTATTTTTTATTTTTTTATAATAAGTATAGTTACTTGTATAATTAGTTTCATTATCAGACCACACTCAGTGTCAAACCCGTTCTTACTTCGTTAATCCTAAGGCAATAGTTAGAGTTTAACTTAAAACTTTTAATTTTAAAGCCACCTCTTTAACAACTGTATCAAGACATGGCTATTCACTTGACAATATATATTTTATTAGCTTATTTTTAAATTTATTTATTTGTCAAATTCACCCTGAATTATTGATTCATATTTGTAGAATTCCCTTTTTCTTCTTATTTTACAAAATACTGCTCATCATTTTTTATTTTTTTTAAAAGGAAAAAAAAATTTAGTTGAAAAATCAATTAATTAATTTCCAGTGTGAAACATATTAGGGGCATTTTGGTCAGTGTTTAGCACATGCTGTGCTCATAGAGCCTCATACTCATAGGCATAGGCATTGCTGTGGATGACATCCATAACACTTTCACAGGTCATTGTTCTCTTTTTAGAGAGCGCCACCGCTATGGCCTGAGATTCTTTCTACTAACTCCTAATTTTTTCTGACGATGGAATCCAGTCCTTTCGCGATCGGAAGCGGAGGTCTCTGCAAATTAACTTCTTCTTCTTCAAAGAGAGTTATCAGAAGAAGAGGAATCGCTTTGATTGGCGATTCCTCCTCCTGCTATAATAAAGTACCGATCCCTTTCTCTTCTTCACTTCACAATCCCCATTATCGTCTCCGTAACTCTCCTCGATTTCGAAATCCTTTGATCTTTAATTGCGGTTCGCATTCTCACGATTCTCATCATCACGATCACCACGATCATAATCATCATCACCATCACCATCACCATCACCATCAACATCAACATCACAATCAACATCAGCATCATCACCACCATGGACATGGAGGAGAAGGTGCGAAGCTGAATGGATCACAGGAAGCTGTTCTTCGATTTGCTAAAGCAATTGGATGGGCTGATCTTGCCGATTTCTTGCGAGAGCATTTGCAGCTGTGCTGCTGTTCGACGGCTTTGCTTCTGGCTGCCGCTGCTTGCCCTTATTTGCTTCCCAAACCTGCCGTCAAGCCTCTCCAGAACGCCTTCATTGCTGTTGCGTTCCCTCTCGTCGGGGTACGATAGTTTCTTCCGCGTATTTTTATCTTACTTGTTGAAGTGTGAATTAGGAATTGAATTGTTACGCTGTTTGTTTCATCTTATATGTGTTGTCCTAGAAATTACCGTGATGTTGATTTTGAGAAATTTTAATGCTAATTCCTGTGTAAATGAATGAAATCTTTCTTGAGCGGATTCGGAATTAAAAGATTTTGAGGAATTGTTTGGCGCCTTCTTGTCAAAATTTAGTTGATCGACGGGATGGGGAGAATACGTTCTTCAGCTGTTATTGTGATAGCCTTCATAGGGAAAGGATGAACTCATTGAACTGGAAGAGAGTGAGGTCCATCGTAGGTTGGGTTCCTGAAGATGTCAGTTACTAATGCTTGGTGGAGTGTTAGAATTCTGATTGTCAAGGATGTGCTTTTTGTGTGGCTGTTGGACAATTACTGCTAAGTGTGTAGGTTTGGTTGCACTGGTGGTATGAAAGCCAATCTCAAAGTAGTCAGGTTTCAAATCTGAAAAAAAGGTCACTTGTAAATCCAAAATTGAAGGTTTAGAGAAAGTCATCACAAAGAAAGGATTACTTGAAGATAACTATTGAAATGACATGGTGGGATGTTAAACGATAGATTAAATATGAAAGACAATCTTGTCATTTAGGTTGTAATTGATATGTTGATACTAAAAACATTTCTTGACTATAAACTCAAGGAAAAAATTGGAGTTATTGTGAGGTGGTGTTGGACGGTTATGCGGCTCACCCACTTAACCATTTATAATTATACAAATACCCACTACATTTTGGCTTATCCCAATAACTTATGCGGGATAAATTTAAACTACGTGATAGTTTTTTTAAACTGAAAAATAACCAAAAGTTAGTTTTTGTAACCAACCCCAAAACTAATTTATCTCCTTGATAGAAGGAGATATATAAAGGGGTCCCAAAACCTAGCCTTTCCTGTGTATTTCTTCATCAATTGTAAAAAGTATAGGCTTGGAACAAATCAAAGGAAATGGCGGCTGAAGGTATATTTCTCTATTTTTTTTATGTATTTTAATCTTTCAATTAGTATTAGAGCACACGTCACGATCTTGGATACGTAGGGTTTCTTGCATATAGAT
Source organism: Paratinospora sagittata (assembly GCA_035771175.1). NCBI lineage: Eukaryota > Viridiplantae > Streptophyta > Magnoliopsida > Ranunculales > Menispermaceae > Paratinospora > Paratinospora sagittata. The sequence goes on from CM069594.1 coordinate 33,626,730, forward strand.
TTCTGCGTAAAGATTTATAAAATAATTTATATTTTTTGGTTTTCAAAACTTTCACAAAACACACGGATTGTGATCATCTAAAACTGCATGTACCAGATTTCAAGTCGATCACAACTTTGGATCTTCGATGGTATGGTGCTACTAGGCACCGTTATGTACTGCAAGTCTAGTTGGTGCACGTTTGAACATAAGGCTTTTTGTTCATACCACACCCACCAAAAGATTGGCTTTTCTTGTTATATATCGTATTTATAAGAGAAAAAATAGCCTTATTTTATTGTCATGTTTTTAATTAAAAAAAAACGATATGTTTATCATGTAGAATTTCTGATGGCTTTTCCATTTAAGATTACGAATACACAGAGCCATTAAAATTGGTTCAGTCGGCTTCAAATCATGGAATTTTCATGATTTTATACTTTTTAAATTTTTCGGTGAATTCGTAGAAAACTGGTCATCGGTGACTTCCGCACCCGTCGGTTGTGGTTGTCGGATGCCAAGGGTCACACAAAACCGTTGGGAACGTGAGTTTTGGCCCTTGGAAGCTGGCATGTATAGCGTTGTCCGCCATACTCTTTTTTCCGTTTTGGCTTCTGCAACTCCTGAATGAAGAAGATAACAATCATCTTATATGAGTTTTAATTTGATTTTAAAAAAAAATTGAAATATTAAAATAAATAAAAGAAACAGAGAAATATACCTTCAACCGCCATATTTTTTTTTATTTGTTCCAAGCCTATGCCTTTTACAATTGATGGAGAAATGCATAGGAAAGGCTAGGTTTTGGGACCCTTTTATGTATCTCCTTCCATCAAGGAGATAAATTAGTTTTTGGGTTGGTTACAAAATTAACTTTTGGCTATTTTTCAGTTTTAAAAAACTCTCACGTAGTTTAAATTTATCCCACGTGAGTTATTGGGATAAGCCAAAATATAGTGGGTTATTGGATAATTACAAATGGTTAAGTGGGTGAGCCACATAACCATCCAACAATCTCCCACTTGGCTCACTAGTAAACAACCTTATAATTTCAACTTATATCGCTGTAATTTTAACCAACTTATGCATTTAGATAGAAATTATGAAACTTGAATCATGGTTGTTGGGTTCTTTAGATAAACATTTTCTTCTATGTATTACAAGTTTGATAATATCTAAATAAACAAATTCTTTATGAATGAACTTTTCATAAGTCATTAAGGGTCTATCTTTAGAAATCCCAATGGATTTCAATAATGAACTTTATGTGCACAATCAAAATATATTCCACAATCTAAAATAATCAAACAACTGTCTACAAAGGTCAATAACCAAGAGAACTATATTACAAATAATTATATTTTTGCCAATTATCTCTGTCCATATTATTTTAGGTCTTCCTCTACTTTTAACATTATTATTAATAGTTAATATGTCACACTTCCTAATTGATGCATTTAATGATCTTCGTTGTATTTGTCCAAAACATTTAATCCATTTTCTGTCATTTTATCTCTAATTTGGGCTACACTTATCATTTGTCGAATATATTAATTTTTAATTTTATCTTTTAGTTTACATAATCATCTCACCATTTATATTTTTTTGTTACACTTAGTTCATTAATGTTTTACTTCTATTTATTTATTGCCCCGCATTTTGGTACATAAATCATATTATAAAATCTTCCTTCATTTTTAATGGGATGCTCTAATCATAAAATACTCTAAAAGCATTCCTCCACTTAACCCATTTGCTTCACTATCTCTCCCTTTTTTTTAAAATTTCTGTTGCTACTAAAATTGTATTTGATGTATTTAATCTTTAGCCTTATTGATCTTGAACCTTATGATTCTAGAGTCTCTCCAAACAATTGATTTAGCATTTACTTTTGTTTTAGCCTCATCAATTAGTATTATATTATCAATAAACAATATACATCATGGAGTCTCTTCTTGAATATCTTTAATTAATTCATTCATGTTCTATGAATAGCTCTAAAAGTTAATGGCTTAAGGGTAAACATTGGTCTAAATCTAATATAATTGGAAGCTCACAAGTCTCTCTTGCCATTCTTTTACTATGTTTATCTCTCCATCATACAAATCCTTTATCAAGTCAATGTATCTATTTGCAACTCATTTTTTTTTTGTAAAACACTCCATATTCTATCTCTTGGTACTCCATCTCAGGCTTTGTTCAGATTAATTAAATTAAAAACTATGTGAAGGCCTTTTTTCTTCCACCTATGCCTCTTCATCAATTTCCTTAAGTAAATAACTTTCATCGTTGATCAATAAGATTTTTTCAAAACCAAAGTTTCAGCTGTTACTATTTTGTCGTTTACTATTTCCCACAATTTTATTATATGGCTCATAAATTTGATGGCTCCGCTTGCGCTGCATTTATATGCATTACATTTATAAATTGCTAGTCTAAAGCTCGGATAAGGGAGGAAAATTATGTTAGGTAGCCTACAATCATCATACATGACACAACTTTTTTAGATCAACTATGGCATGATGAACATCCTTAACTATACGAAAAATATATATTATCAGAGTAAATAGTTATGCTGCAGATTTGTATCTTAACATATTTCTTTCTTTCTTTCTTTATTATTATTTTTTTAACTTGTATGTTTGTGAATTTGTCTATTCTCTAATTTTTCTTGTCATAGCAGTTACACAGTTACACTATGTGTCATGAGAAGGGATGTAACTCTGTTTCATTTTTGTCGAACACTTTATTAGATGAGGAGAGTTTTTCCTTTGTCATCAGCTGATAAAAAGCATTTTATGTTTTGCTAGTTATTCAAACCTGTTTGATATTTGTCTTAGGTTTCAGCAGGACTTGACGCTCTTATTGATATTGCTGCTGGAAAAGTAAATATTCACGTCCTCATGGCATTGGCAGCCTTTGCATCGGTATTCATGGGAAATCCATTGGAAGGAGCCTTACTTCTTGCAATGTTTAATCTAGCTCATATTGGTATACACCATATGCAATCTAATTCACTCACTACATCAAGTAAATTGCAAATAGGTATATTGCTTGAATTGTAAAAATTTTGCTTGCAGCTGAAGAGTATTTCACTAGCCGATCAATGGTTGATGTTAAGGAGTTGAGGGACAGCTATCCAGATTTTGCTCTTGTATTGGCCGTCAATGGTGATGCCCCAGCACATTTATCGGATTTGGCATACACAAAGGTCCCAGTGCATGATCTAGAAGTGGGTTCATACATCCTGGTCAGAGCTGGGGAGGTCTGTGCACATGAATTTTTATCATGTTTGTTCTCACATGAAGACTCATAAAATCCTTGGGATAATCAATACTTCATATTTTTATAAAAAAATGTTTATAACTGTTCAAAAAGTGTATTATAAGTCATTTTGAAACTTAAAAAAAAATGAATGTAGAATGGGAATGTGAAGCTTATGCATCACAAGGTTTGCTCCCCTAATGCTTTTAAAGTTGTAGCCACATTATAGCTTAAAGCTTTGTTCTCTACTTTGCTCTCACATACCCAAGATTTTTTTTTTCTAAAACTATCTAACAAGGGAGTGGATCATGGATTTGACTTGATTTCCATAGTTTTACACTAAAAATTATAAATACTCACTCAACTCAACTTCACTTAGTCTTTCCCCAAGTCCCAACTGGATGCTTTATATATCTATGTATGTATGTATGTATAGCGTGGTTTACATAAAGCCCTTTTCAAATTTCTTAGTTAATAAGAAACCTTTAGAATTAAGGGGGACACTAATAAATCTGATTAATTGCCGACTTAACCTTTGATGAAGCGGAGCGGAGGAAGCGAATTCATGTAGTTGGGAAAAGGCTTAGTTGAGTTGAGTTGAGTACTGATAAATCTGCTGAACATCAAAGTGTATGATGATGTGTCTATGTGCCAACTGCCAATATGTGTGTTTGAAATAGGTAAACTCTTGGAAGAGCTTGTCTAGCAGCTGCTCGTATGGCTTTTGGGAATTTCTAGTTATTTGACTACGCACTTTGGGTCATGAGGATTTTTTTCTTCGCGATCCATGTAGAGTAGGATTTATTTTTTTAAAAGAACTTGAAGTCAGGAGAGAAACATGATAAAATATTGGTAAAAATGAAACAAAAAAAAAATGGTGGCATAGATGTGCCAGGAATGCTGCTTTTGCATAGTTTATTGGTCTTGTATGTGATGGATATTCTGCATTTCTAAGTCCTCTATCTGTATGTTGTACCATTCATTTAATCATCTTGGAAAATATTATAATGGTCTCATTATTTTTGCTCATGTCTGACGATAGTAATTCATCACCATGTGTCATGGATTGAATCCACTTCCATAATGGTTAGGTGATTTTAAGGTTCTTGTCCCTTGCTTATATACTAAAACATGTTAAAATGACTATAATTGGCTACCCCACCCGATCCCTTTCACCCTTGCAAAAAAACCTGTACCTTTGTGGAACTAGTGTGGGAATGTCCCAAAGCCTCATGGATGTGCGACTGGATTGGCTCTGAGACCATCAGTCATGGATTTATATGTTCCGCTCCCAGTTGATTTTAGTTTCTTGTACTTAATTATGGATCTTTGGTGAGATGGAGCATGGTCAGTAGAGTCATCGATCAGGGGGGTTTGGGGATTGGTAATTTGGTGCTAAGGAACAAGGCCTTGGCAAGGAAATGACGTTGGTGGTTTCTGAGTGAAAAAGACTCCTTGTGGGCCAAAGTGGTGGTTAGTCGACATGGGGTTCAACGGAACTCAAGGGATGCTAGTGTGTCTTCCAAATTCTCCTACCGAAGTCCTTGGAAGTTCATCCATTCCTTCTACCCGCGTTTCTCTCCCCTTGTTTGTTTCAAAGTGGGGAATGGAGCCTCTTTTAGATTTTGGGAGGATGTTTGGTGTGGTACATCCAAGTTTTGTGAATTATTTCCAAATACTTTTAGACTTTTGACCAAGCATAACCATCCCATTTGTGATTTCTGGGTTTCGATGGAGGGGGGTAGTGTTGGAGTTGGGCCTTCTTGGTGTCTTCACCTTAGAAAGGATCCCTCTGAAAGAGAGTATCTCGAAGCTTCTTCCCTTCTTGATATTTTGGAGGGTGTTCGGTTCTCTGATAATCATGATAGACTATCATGGTCATTAGGTTCTTCTGGGGAGTTTTCTTCCAAATCTTTCTTTCACTACCTTTGTTCTAACCATGAGCCTATCTCTGCTTCTCTCACTTTCCCCATGAATTCATATGGAAAGCTCATGTTACTTCAAAAGCCAAATTCTTGGGATGGACTATTGCTCATGATAGGTTAAATTGTGCGGACATTCTCCAAAGGCGTTTTAAGTATTGGAATCTCTCCCCAAATTGGTGTTGTTTATGCATATTTTTGTGGACTGTGAGTTCTCTAAAAGGATCTGGAGGAGATGGGAAGACTCTCTTCAGTGGAAATGTTTGCCCATTGACTTTGCCTTTCTGGCCTTTCCTGATGTTTCAGTCTTGCCCAGGCAGCTTCGAGACTACTAGCGCGTTGTTGTCTTTGCAGTGGTCTGGTCCTTTTGGAGGGAGCGAAATTCTTCTTGGCTTCTCTCTGGGTTGGTGCTAGTAATTTAGCGAGGGGCCTTTCTTTGGGTGACTAGCTGAGGGGATGGAATCCAATTTTGGATAGTCTTGTTTTTTAGAAACAGACAGTGGTCCGGGTGTATTCTTTGTACAACTCTTATACTTAATACAATACTTCTTGTTTCTTGTCAAAAAAAAAATTATGGATCTCAAATATCACCAATATGTACCTAATGTGAGATTTAACTCACATTGATAACAACAGTCGCACAAGGTTTTTGCTTACCCATTGAACATTCTTTTTCATATCATCCATATTGAACTGTCACTTTCTAGGCTTTGCTTGTCAATTACTGATTATAACTTCTGATTCTTAATGTGGTTTATTTTTGTCAAATTTTCTTCAACTGCACAGAATTTTAAGCTTCTTCTCATTTGTGAAATAAAAAAGAACTGTTTTATTAGAGAAAGGTCAACTTTCTTCTTATATTATGTGCCATTTCTTAAAGCTGGTATTTCTATCAGTTTGTGCCTGTAGATGGTGAAGTTGTCCATGGGAGATCAACAATTACCATTGAGCACTTGACTGGGGAAGCTAAACCACTGGAAAGGAAAGTTGGGGACCAGATTCCTGGTGGTGCAAGGAACTTGGACGGCATGATGATAGTCAAGGTGTGGCTTCTTATATCAGCTTCTAACATATGACGTCTTTCTTCGTTTTGGATTTGTAATACCTATAGCGTCCCAAAGTGCATTATAATACATCCATGATCTAGGTGATTATAGTTTCGTTGTCAGCTCAACTTAGCAAAGTCTTTTTCCTAATTACTTGGGGTTAGCTACATTAATCCAGCTGCTCCTCTCCATTTAGAGTCAAAATTTTTATTATATTACAAATGAATGTGTTTTTCTTAATTATCTTTACTCATGATATTTTAGATCTTCAAATTCCTTTGTTATTTCCATTAATATTTAATATGTTGCTTTTTATAATTGGTGTTAATGGTCTTTGGATCAGGCAACAAAGGCATGGAACGATTCAACCTTGAACAGGATCATGCAGTTGACCGAAGAAGCACACCAAAATAAACCAAAGCTACAAAGATGGCTAGATGAATTTGGTGAGAATTACAGCAAGGTTGTGGTGGTGCTATCTCTCGTAGTTGCTCTGTTGGGACCATTTCTTTTCAAATGGCCCTTTATTGGCACATCAGGTAATCTATGGGTAATCTTTGTTTATGTGGGGTAAATATCAATCAACTGTCATGTTGTTTTGGACAAGTGCTTCAGACCAGTAACTGGTCCTCCTCTAAAAGATGCCTAATTTATCATTGTGAAAGAATCTTATGCTCTGGAACTTTGACAATTATCAACATATTGCAAGATTTCATGTTGATGTTGATGTTTGATGATTATTACATTTCCACTGGCAGCTTCCCAATCTTAAACCTTGCTTTGTAAATTAATTATCCAATTATGAGACTAGCTTTTTTAGTATGTATCCTGCACTTCTGTTTACCATAAACTAGCGAGCCAAATTTGCAAAAGAAAACGGATGGATGGAGTTGCTGAAATTCAGTAACCTTTGTTACCTAACAGAGAAATGGTAAAAATTATTGCATTTTCTTTAACTACTTGCATGTGCACATTTCAAAATGAATACTTTAATGCATCTTTCTTGTAGCTTTAATTAAACATTATCCTACTGACAAAACTTTTAGCTCACTACTCTTAAACCTTCTTTGACTTTTAGCCGTGTGAAACACTATGCCAGGTGATTCCTTTTTTTATCCTTTACGAAATGTTGATGACTCTTTAACTTTATAAACATTGATTTTCTATTCTTTCCAATTTGTACCTCTGAAATAGTATAATATTTTACAGTTCTGGTACAAGTTTACTAGACTACTACAAGATGCCTTTAAATTATATTTATAAGTTTTTTTAGTCATTTTTCCATTTCTTACAGAAGTTTTGAACTGTACTATTTCGTTGTTTGATTCATCTTTCAGCTGTTGGTTTCTAAACAAATGCTTAATACTTTCTGTTGGTTATTCCTTATCTTCTAATGTTCTGTAAATTATATGAATTGCTATTTATCATTTCTTTAATACTTCTCTAAAGGAGTTATTAAAATTCTAGTGACTTGCAGTTTACCGAGGATCGGTTTATCGGGCATTGGGACTTATGGTAGCAGCATCACCTTGTGCATTGGCTGTAGCTCCTCTCGCATATGCTACTGCAATCAGTGCTTGTGCAAGTAAGGTACTGGACATATAGGTAAAGTTACCAAGCATGGCATGATGCTTTTGCCTGGTAAAGTTACCAAGTATGGCATGATGCTTTTGCCTGCTTGGTTGATAACTATTTTCTTGATTCCTTGCATTGCTTATAAAAATCATTTCTCCTCCCTTTATGTTCATTGTTTACAAAAACTATTCTTTTCTTTAAAAAAATTATTGCATTTATCCAAAGTAATTCTTAATTTTATTTATTTATATATTTACTTTGCAATCTGAATGATATCAATGATTTCTTCACTTTTCTCAACTTGTTTCCTTTCTGATCTGATTGCTCTGTGTCTAGTCCAACCACAACCGATTAGGTCCAAAATCAAGCCTATAACCTTCAATCTGGTAAGGTGGGTTCTTTGGGTCATTAGTTTTTTGAGCATCACAAGTAGAGACGTGTGAGAACTATGTTACGGAGACTAGGGTAAGGGTGTCAAATGCGACTGCGTGTTTCGAGGTTGGACTTATTCTTTTTCAAACTATAGGACATGCGGACTTGGATAAAAAGTGTTCAGATTCTGATATTTGGATTTAGGTAATAGGACATAGTTAAACACATATACTTTCTTATATTTTGCTTTCTTCTTCTTTTTTCCCTTTCTTTTCTTCTTCCTCTTCTTCCCTTGTCCTTCCCTTTTGTGTTTCCTACGGAAGTTCTTTTCTCATTATCTTCTGTTTTTCTTATTCTTATATAGTTTTACTCCTCTTGTTCTTCTTTTTCAATTCATTCCATTTTTTTTTTCTCTTCTTACTAGAGTGCATTCCCTTCAGTTAGCCATTTTCTTCTTTTGCTCTTCTTTTTTCTTTAGAGAATTTACATAGGAGGGTCCAAAGATCTGAAGTGTTAGACACATATCTTATGTCAATGTTGATGTTGTGTGGTCTTGATTCGGGATTTTAGGTTAGAGTGAAGTGCCTAGGCAAAACAGTGTGAGAGGGACTAAAAACCAGGTCCTTAGAGCTAAATGCTAACTGCTCAAGTTAGGAAATGTAGGTTTCTAACTTTCTATTAAGATTATCAGTCACAGTGAAAGCACTAATAGAGTTCCAACTCTCAACTGATTTGCTTTTGAATCGTCCACTAAACGGTGTAGGGCGTCTTATAAGATTTCCCTCTTTCTGATATCCCAACCCATCTGTCAATGTCTTATTCATTATGAAACTTGATAGGAAATAGTAATAAAAATATTCTTTGCTGCCATGGGCATAAATTACTTTCCAATGGATTTAGCTTAACCATTGCCTATATCACTATTTATGGTCAATATCTTTGTAATATTACATACAATTATACAATTTGTGGTGATACACATGAATGGTGAGAATTTGATTAATTGCCATATGCCTTTAGAATCAAGAAAGTTAGCATCAATTAGTCAAAAGCTACATACTACTTGTGCATTATGCCTTGGCAGCCAAGGTTTTTTGCATCTTCAACTTTTTGTTCATAGGTATTTGGCCTCTTGCTGTTAATATTATCTGAGTCATATTTTCAAATCTGAAGTGACAAATAACATTACAATGTCCTATAACCTCCCCTACACTTGTTGTACTGTTTTTAGGAACAAAAAGAAATTTTGAGCTTGTGCTAGATAATTCAAATTGAAATTCTATAAGTACATGAATGACTAGAATGCAAATTCATCCCAGATTTGTGGACCACGTGATTTGTTGTTGTAGGGAATCTTACTGAAGGGTGGTCATGTTTTAGATGCTCTGGCAGCTTGTCATACTATTGCATTTGATAAAACTGGGACATTGACCACTGGGGAGCTCATGTGCAAAGCAGTTGAGCCAATTCACGGACATAAAGTTGGAGTGGATGAACCAAAGGTTGCTTCATGTTGTATCCCTAATTGTGAGAAAGAAGCTCTTGCAGTAGCTGCTGCAATGGAGAAAGGGACTACACACCCTATTGGAAGGTATAATGATTTAGCTGGAGCGTTGATATTGTATTTTCGTTTCTTTGTAAATTCTCTCTGACGGCAATTGGTTTTGTATTTTTTTAGTTTCTCTTGTTTTATCAAGTCCAATTGTTGTCATAGCTTTTTTAGTATGTTTCTAAAAGTTCTTTCACAAGAAAAAAGAAAACATTTTACTACTTACTATTCTAGAAAAGTACTATTACTATGTTCACTAGTGATTTTTTTTTGTACTTATTTTTTCTTTTTGCGGAGGATGGGGGTTACAACAACATTGTTGAAGCTCATTTTGGTCAGCCCCACATGTCAGGAAGAGACTGTCCCTCCTATGGGCCCCCAAGTTGGGCCATTGGGCGTGCACGTAGCGCATGTTTTGTAAGCAGATCCCGAAGGGTTTTGTCCTCTTGCTAGTGTGAGGTAGTGAGGCTTTATATGTATTTTAGCTTGGAAGAACACATAATCGATATGGGACTAATCTCTGGAGTTGAATTCACCAACAGTGGGCCCCTAAGCTCAGCACCTCACAATAATGCGTTGGTCCTCGCAGACTGCTTCAACAGTTGAAATTCATTTTGGCCTACCCCACATGTCACAAGATATTGTCCCTTTTACAAGCCCCCAAGTTTGGGCATTGGGCCTTAAGGTGTGCACGTAGCGCGTGCCTAGGCGGGTCGGGTCCCCATCGTTGACCATCGGGCCTTTGGTGCACATGTAACGCGTGCCTTGTAAGCAAATGCCAGAGGGTTTTGCTAATGTGAGGAGGTGAGGCTTCATGTGTCTTAGCTTGGAAGTGCACAGTGGATGTAGCATTAATTTTTGGAGTTGAGCTCACCAACAATAGGCCCTCAGACTTAGCACCTCATATGGATGCATTTTTTCCCATAGACGGTGTCAACTGTTGAAGCTCATTTTAGCCCGCCCCATATGTCACAAGATATTGTCCCTCCCACTGGTCCCCATGTTTGGCCATCGGGCCTTTGGACGCTCATGTAGCGCGTGCCTTGTAAGCAGATCCTGGGGGGTTTTGTTTTTCTCGTGAGGAAAAGGCCTCTTGCTCGTGTGAGGGGTGAGGCTTCGTATGTGTCTTAACTTAGAAGAGCGTATTATCGATATGGGACTAATTTCTAGAGTTGAACCACCAACAAAATGCCCATTTTGGATCTTCAGTTAGTAAAGAACTAAATCATCCTTGCAAAATCTTAGCCCATTTTGAATCTTCAATTTGGACCAAAATGGCTAGTTAGCTTAACTATAAAATTAATTCGTTTGAATATGGGTATTGACTTATATACGTATTTTTTTTATGTCATTCATTTGATGTACATTTATCTTGCAATTCATTAAATTTGAATGCTAATTCAATTCATTAAACTCCCAAACGATTTCGTTCTAATATAAGATTCTAAGTTCTCTAATAACAAAACTTCAACTCAACTCAACTAGACCTTTTTCCCAACTACATGGGGTCGGATACATGAATCCATTTCCTCCACGATTTTTAGATTCATGTTATAGTTGCTTTGACAGTTTTATGTTGGTTGTTAGCTAACTAATGCAACCCTCCTCCTTTATCCAAGCTTGAGCTGATTGTATTCAAAGATATGCAAATATACTCAACACGAGCAAAGTTTCTAACAATAAATCCTGATAGTAGAAAACTACTTTTATTATTTAACCCTCTTCTAGGTCATATTCGTACATATATCACTAGAGTTCTTTTTAGAAGTATATTGAATTATCCTAGATTTGATTACATTTTTGGGCTTGTTTTAGTGTTTCTTACTTCATTACAAAATTGTATTTTAATTAATTGTTTGTTATCTGCAGAGCTGTTATAGACCACACTATTGGGAAAGACCTCCCTTCCATTTCAGTTGAAAATTTTGAGTCTTTGCCTGGTCAAGGTCTCTTTGCAACATTGACTGGCATTAAGGTATTTGTCCCTCCACCAACTCCCAAAATAACCTTTACTTGCCATTAGTTAAATGTCTAAACATTCTTTAAATACTTGAAAGCCTAAACTGTGCAACGTGTTTCTAGCCTTTCCTATACTTTATGAACTGAAAAATATTATCCTCTTTGGTTTTGAATGCTTAATTCTCTTTTCTGCATTGCTAGGTGAGATTGCATCATAAACATATCAGGTAATCTATATGCGCATACACACATACATATATTGCACATGCATTGACATGGGTTGTGTAATGCATTGCTTAAAATGTATGCCATATATAATACAAATACTTGAAGAGAGGTCACTGTGTGACCATTTTTGCCAATGTTAAAAAATTAACCCTAAAAACATTATAATTATATTTTATTTTAAAAATAGTTACTGGGCTAAAATAGTAATTCAATAAATCCCCACTTCCCCTACATGTCTCCTACTTTTAAGCTCATTCTACAAGAGATTTCTCTATTTTATCCTTTAAAATTTTTTCATTCATTTTATTCTACCCACACTCTTCTATATATAACCAACATTAATAATTTATCAAAAAATAATATAATTTATATCTATAATTTTATTTTTATTTTTAATTGATAAATTTTAAAAATCACATGCAATGCACATGCTCACATACTCGTTAATAATAAAGGAACTATATAATATTTACAAAGAAAATGCTATTAATGAAAAAGTATAAATAAAACAATATATATTGTTGGTTGAAATTTGATTGATTAGGAAGGAGTGTGAGATGGGGCATGTAATATGAGAATTGGATGTGGAGGTGTCCATTGTAGAACTTGAATGGAAAGATGGAAAGAAGATGGAAATAGGAAACATGGTGTGAAATAGGAAATGGTGGTGGTGTGCCTAAAATGAAGGAAATAAGTTTTGCTTGAGTTTATTCCAATACCTTTATTACTTTGTAATAGCTTAGATTATTTAAAATATCTGGAGGATATTTTTGGAAGAATTGGCAAAAAGGCTTCACCGTGAGCAAATGAAGTGTTCTCTTCATCATTTGTTTCCCATTTATTGTTTTGTATCTATTTCTAACTTTTTAGGTTTAACAAATCACGATAATCTAACAATTTTCATGTGGCCTACTTTATACTAAATTAACAAATGTTACGTTTTTGGTAAGTGTTAGCATGTAATTGAAGTATATACATGTGAAAAAATTGCTTCAGAAAACACTACATAAAAATATGTTATATTGTTATGTACATTTTCAGGTATGTGATAAAATGCATAAATAAATTTTGATTAAGGATAAAATGCTCCCTTAACAAATTTAATTTAAATAAATGATGAACTTTGGCATTATGATGCAGCACAAAAGATAATAAGAAGAGAAAAAGCAAACATGAGAAGAAAGAAGAAATAAAAATGAAATAAGTTAATTTATTAGATTTTTTTTTTTCTAGGTTATAGTAAAACTGTAAAGGAACTTAAACCAAAGTCCCGTCACATAAAATAATGAGCTATGAAGAGAGAAAAAACTCCCCTTCCCCCTCACAAAAAAAAAAAAGAAAAAAAAAATCCGTAGCTAGATCCACATATGACTTCTTAGCATCATCTGCTTTGGTCAGTGTGGTTAGAAAGAAACAACAGGGTGTTCAAGGACAAAGTGGTTTGATAACATCAGCTTTGATAGCAGTTGCTTTAGTAGTCAAGGGTTATCCTTTATTGGAGTGGTTAAAAGGGTGGGCGAACCTGATGTAATGCTGTTGCTTTTGGTTTTTGCTCTACTGCCGGTCCTCCACCTTTCTCTTTCTTTTTACTCTTTCTTTTTACATTAATAGAATTTTTGTTTCCTCTCAAATTTGAGAAAAAAAAATTCCTCTCCATGAACATCAGAGCTCTAGCCTCAAAAAAATAATCAAAATGGTAGCAGAAGGGCAACATGTTGAACAAAAAACTGGGCTAAAGCCATAATATGGACTAGAATAAGGCTAGATGCTTGGAGAGATGATTGAAACCATGTATAGGGAAGGCTTTATATAGCTGAAGGGCACATAATGATAAGCCTTAAAGAAACAGAAAAAATATTGAATCATATAGATTATCGACCATGAATAAGATTGTCCTTTATGAATGTCAGCTGATTTTTTCTTCACAAAAACAGAGTGCTTCATGGCCCCTTCAAATGAGCATTCAAGAACTCCTCCAATGGTACTCCTAAAATCTCCACTTACAAGCCTTGGATGAGGTTCCATTTTGCTTAAAACTGCATGTTAAGATCAATTGATATTATATATTGGAATAGAACAGTAGTGCATGCAAACCATAAATCTCAATTAGCATACACAAGTATATGGAGGCTTTTTCTGCTATTTCCTGTAGGAATCTCTAAATATCTTCTTTTTTAGCCTTGCAAATTGTAAAGTTATAATGGCGTGCCTCATTTTGTTCTAAGTTTTCGCAGGTAACATAGGTGTAGGTAATGACTTATGACGCATTATTTCTAAGAGTAAATACGTTTCATTCCAGCCTTCTTAGACATTTTGTGAAGAAAAAAAGATCAAGATGAATAATTTTGTCTTTACTTGTTTAAGTTTGTATCAGTAGAAACTTCAACTACTTTCATATTTATTTCTTTATAGTCAGGAACTGAATCGGGTGACTTCTTGAAAGCATCACTGGGTTCTGTGGAGTACATTACGTCACTTTGTAAATCTGAGGAAGAATCAGAAAAGATAAAGCAGGCCGTCAGTGCTTCTGCTTATGGAAACAACTTTGTTCATGCAGCTTTATGTGTCAATAAAAAGGTAATTACTTCTTTGACTATAAAGATCATATTTACTTAAAAGAATTGATTTCTCAAAAAAGGGAAAAGTGAAAATTTCATAGCTATCCTTTTATACTTTGGTGTAAAAATGAAAACTCTGCCTTTGTTTATTTGTTTTGCTTTGACATTGTTTCTGAATTCAGATCTGCGGTCCCAACTCATTTCCACAATTATGCAGATGTACTGCTGTTAGGCTTTCTCTTTTTGTAAGGCTGCATTTGGCATCCAATTTGAAAATAGTTTTTAAAAAATTAGAAAATGATCTTATTTTTAGTTGATTTATAGTTTCTAAATTTATGTTTGGTATCATATTCAAGAATTGTTTTCAAAATTTAAAAACAAGAAAAACTTGTTTGGTTTGCTCAAGATTTCACACAAATCAAAAAACAACATTTGTATGTTTTCTAAAAACAAGTCATTTTCTTAACTTTTTTTTAAAAATAGTTTTTAAATCCTATCAAACCAAACAAGTTTTTTGTAACTTTTTTGGATTTTTGTTTTTAAATACAGAAAAATGGATTTAAATTCCATACCAAACGCAGCCTAGATTTTTTATTGTTTTTCAGAGGGAGGGGGTGTTGGGTTGGGAGTCTGGAAGTCTAGCCTAATGAGTTCAGCTGCTTAATACTTCTATCTATGTGGGGGAGTCATGGTAAGTGGTGAATGGATGGAACCTTTTGGAGTCTTTGACAGTCAATGGAGATGGTTTCCTGAAAATAGGGAGCAGAAATTGAATTGAACACAAACATAGAGAGTCTAGGATTTAGGGTTCACCTTGGATAGCTTGTTCATATTTTGTATTCTGAATATCTCACGTGCTGAAAACCAGATAGAAGCTAGGCAGGAAGTACTTTTTTTATAATCATTTTTTCTTAAAAAATGGAAAAATTGATATGGAATGCTAGCACCTAGTTTAACATGATTTGAGAGCATGGCTCATTTCTCTCAAACGACAATCACACCATCTAGATGTTTATTAAAAAGCAAAGTGAAAGGTGGAAGAGAAGAGGGCGACAAGAGAAGGCCTAGAAGTCCTCCAAGGCCCGAACCAAGCAAAATCAACTCAAGATATTAGACCACCCCTTCAACCATTCATTAAGCCTATACTTCTTCAATAATTTAGAGGAGCAAACCCAAAGAGAGGCTAAAAGGTGAGAATTCTCCCACACCTTGCTACCATCCTGATCAATTCCTTCAAAAATCCTAGTGTTCCTTTCCTTCCAAATGACCCAAACCACCACAAAGACAACCACGCTCCAATAAGTTCTATGTTTGACCAGAATAATCTCCTCCCCTCATTAGGAAAATCAATCCACTGAAGATAAACACTCCTCCCGTCCCAAATTCTTCTTGTGAACTCACAATGAGTCAACCATACACACCAAAACTAAGTTTCCATAAATTTGCTGACTTCTTGCAACTCACTACTGAACCTTGTGCTTGTTTTCTTTCATCTCATAAGAATTTATTTTGAACTGTCTTTTCGATCTTCTAATATCATTCTTGGATGGAAAAAACATTTAGTAGAATTTATGTATGATCAAATAGAAAACAATGTTACTTTATCTCATTGGTACCATCTTTTAAAATTGTCAATGGAACTTTGTCAAATTTATCTTGTTCAATCTGCATAGTTTTTATTAGGTAAAACTTCAATTCTATTGTTCTTTCTTTTTCTTTTGTTTTTTCTTCTTTCCAACTATGTACTGCATGGTTCTTACCCAAAAAAGAAAAAGAAACACACACACACAATGTACTGCTGCATGAATGAAACATTGATTGAGCATATACATATTGATGAAGTTAGTGCACCTTTTGCTGAATTCAGTTATATCATATTCTTCAGCTATAATGCCAAACAGGCAAACACCAAGCATGCTAAACGGACTTCGTGCAGGTAACGCTATTTCACTTTGAGGATAAGCCCAGACCTGGTGTGTCAGATGTCATAGCTGCATTAATAGATCAAGCAAAGCTTCATGTAATGATGTTAACTGGTGATCACGGCTCAAGTGCATTAAGAGTTGCCAGTACTGTGGGAATCAGTGAAGTGCACTGCAATCTAAAGCCTGAGGATAAGCTCAATCAAGTAAAAACTATCTCAAGAGATACGGGTGAGATTGCTAATAGTCTCATTAATATTTATCATCAGTTACTCACTTTCATTCCAGCTTGCATTTTAAGGATTTCATACCTTCCATGTATGCGCCAGAAAAGTTCGGTCATATGTTAAAAGCTCTATATGTCCTTGTACCAGAATTTTGTTGGGGAATGGGGGGATATAGTTATACTGCACTGAACATAGCCAAGGTTACTCCTGTTCAAATTCAACAGAAATAGATTCATAATTGCATTTTAAAACTACATAGATTACCTTTAGTTACTGCACTTTTGCTCTACTAGGATTGACACCGTCCCACTTTTTTACCAAGTTGACAATCAATTACTCTAAAACTTGAGTTGATAGAGCGTACAAGATAACAAATAACAATTATATCAAATGGTCTGACATATTTACATGATCCTTTCTTGTGGTAGAAAAGAACGTACAAAAGTGAACTTATTTGAACACAAAGGAAAGGATGTGATTTAAGTTCTTGTATCAAACAATCAAAAGGAATATTTTCAGTTTTTGAATTTTGGATGCCAAGGAAAAATTGGTGCAACATATTTGTTCTTGATCAAAGGGGACCATCCTACTGTAATTGAGTAATTTTATTATCCATTTGACACTTAGATTCGAAGCAAAAGCATAGGGCAGTGATTATATTAAAAGCACTCTATGGCTATCATATCCTTGGCCAAGCTGAAATGTTTTTGATATTCTCCACCAAAAGTTCACTATTTGTGACTCTTACCAACTAGCAAGAACCTCTATATGCAGGCTTACTCTTATGTTATTTTCCATGAATACTGCTACTTGTTCTTATAAATGGACGCGTGCACTGTATTTCTATGTTCCATTTCAATGCCAAGGTCTAAGATTCATCTACAAGTTAACTGTGCCTCATTAAGAACTTAATTATTATTTATAATGCTTAACCATTCTTGGTGGATACTTTGGCAGGGGGTGGCTTGATAATGGTTGGTGATGGTATAAATGACGCACCAGCACTTGCTGCAGCTACTGTAGGCATTGTGCTTGCTCAACGAGCCAGTGCAACTGCCATTGCAGTGGCAGATGTGCTGTTGTTACAGGATAACATTTCTGCTGTGCCCTTCTGTATTGCTAAGGCCCGTCAGACAACTATGCTGGTACTCTCTCACTAGTGACAATTGAATTCCCATCTACATCAGTATTGTGGATGGTGCAACTTTTGTGGTGATAATTTTTTTCCTGTACTCTTGGGTTTGTAGGTCAAGCAAAGCGTGGCTCTTGCACTTTCAAGCATAGTTTTTGCCTCTCTGCCATCCGTCTTGGGTTTTCTGCCACTGTGGTTGACGGTATGCTTACCATGAACATTTTATCTCTTTTGCCTTTCTTTGTCATTTGTGTGGTTGTTAGTCTAGTACACGGTTTGTGTAATAATAGCAACTTCTTGGTGGTGGTGAAGGTTCCCAAAAAGAAAATACTGTTGTCCTGACACATTGAGATTTCTTACTAGTTTTGCCACACCATGCTTGTTTTTTTCCCAATTGGATTAGTGAATGATTCTATTGTAGGTAGAGCATGGGCAAAGAAAAAAATGTGTGTCCAATAGATAAGAATGTTTTTATATACCCAAAAGACTGCCTATTATTATTATTGCAGATCGAGGGGTGTAACATATGCTATAGGAAAGTTTGATTTAACTGATTGGCAAATATTTCTTTCTTAGACAACCAAGTCAGCATTAGAATGACCTCCTTTGTCAAAAGAGAAACCAGCTATCCCAGCTTTAATGAAATCATTACCTTAGCTTATTTTCTAGTTTCTAAGCTGACTAACAGACAGAATCTTCATGGCCTATTTTGTCCTCAAAGAGCAGTCTAGAAGTCTTGTAATTGCCTAATGTGCTTTCAGTGTTTTTAGTCACCAGCTTAATTTTCAATGAATACTTTTAGGGGGAAATATAATGGGTCATGGATGTAATTAAGTTTTAAAGGTCATGATCACAAAATAGAATGAATTTTGATTTCCTTTAGTTCTCTCTCCTCGTATTTGTTGATTTGTCTTTATACATGGTGACTCATTTGATAATCACGCAGGTTCTTTTGCATGAAGGAGGCACCCTTCTTGTTTGCCTAAACTCTATTCGTGCTCTAAACAACCCCACCTGGTCCTGGAAACAGGATCTCCAGCACATGCTCGAAAGGTTGAAATCTTCTATATCTCAGCTCCTGAAGAGACCTCCAACCTCAAGTACTATCCAGCCTGCACCTTCATAATTTATCTATCTTTTCTCTTTTGTATTCTGATATTTACACACTTCATAAGCAAGCAGTTTGAGGCCTTGAAATTGTGTATACACAACAACAAATAAAAAAAAAGAAAAGAAAAAAGTGCTTTAAGTTATCAAAATGAATTATCCTTGTCACTTCCTTGGCCTCTTGAAACTGTTTTTCCTTGCTAGTTATGCTGTCTTTTTTGTTGTATTAATTTTTTTTTATTTTTTTTATTTTTTATGTATGTTTAAGTTTAACAGCGTCACAAGATTTCTACAGGTTGTTCTTATCTCAAATTAATATTCAATCTTTTGACTTTTAGATTTGCCTAATTAATGGAACTTGTCCCACTCGACCGAATTGCCGGCAACCTACTCGTATCAGGTTCTCTCTATCTATTAATTTCCTTGTAGAACCTGTTGTCTTCGTTCCAAATTGCTATCAATTACGTTGTGCTGTCCTGACAGGGACACCGAGTCAAAACTTGGTGCGAGATTCTGAACCAATGGACAGTGTATATAAAAGAGATAAAGAAAGGGAAATTTAGTAGGCAATCTCCATCTGGCTTGAAAACAACTAAAGAAAATGACAGGTAAAATTTGTTGCTATGTCAGTAGAGCCGTAGAAATTTAGCCATGCGAGTTTTTTTGATTAAAGCACTACACAGCTGGTAACTGCTCCTCTGGCATAATTTCCAACCAATAATTGCTTCCTTCTGAAAAGTATGTTTGATGCTTTTTCATTATTTTTGCTTTCCCGTTTGCCCTCTTTGGTGTTTGTTGGTTTTGAAGTGGTGCGTGTGCGGATAAGAAGAAATGCGCGCTGTTGCTATAGATCAGAACAAGAGTCCCGTCTTGTCAAAGAGGTTAAAAAAAGAAAAAAGAGATAGCATACATGTACATCTCTACAGATAAACATATCTCTAAAACAAGGGGGTTTAAAATTTGACCAATATTAAGGAAATAAATACGCGGAGGAGATGATTAAATTTAAAAGTGCGAATTTTTTGGCTTATGTGAGGATTTATTAGTTAGATTTGAAAAGAAGAGAAAAATAAGGTTATCGGTTAAAGATCGTTCGATGCTCATGTTAGAGCTTGTTTGAGATTATAGCACTAATTCTTATAGCAAGTTATTTGTATCTTATGAGGAAGGTTGTAGGTTTTATTTATAGAGAATATCTTTTGGTTGGAATAGTTAGCTGTCAAGTAGGTATGTGTCACGTGTTGTCTCGTTATTGGTTGAGATGAATT
This sequence comes from Paratinospora sagittata, assembly GCA_035771175.1. Taxonomy (NCBI): domain Eukaryota; kingdom Viridiplantae; phylum Streptophyta; class Magnoliopsida; order Ranunculales; family Menispermaceae; genus Paratinospora; species Paratinospora sagittata. The sequence goes on from CM069594.1 coordinate 33,646,838, forward strand.
AGATGAGCTCATTTATTTCGGGTCAGTTGGATCGGATGATCTCTATCTTCTTGGTTCATCTTGGAATGAGTCTCATTCTATTTTTACTTCAAAGTCTATGTTTGATATGTATAGCTATTCCGAATTTTTTGAGATGTGACGTGCTAAGAAGGACTCTCTTATCTTTTTTATTTCGTCGGGAATTATCAACTCGGCTTAAGACTGAGTTGTCAACCCTGAACAGAATTGCACCGAGCTAAGATGGGTTGAGCTATCATCACCATCGTATTTTTGGGATTTTCGTAAAGATCATCTCGCTAAATCGACTCAGACGATTTTTTCTGATTAAATCAAATTTGGGCTGGCCGAGCTGATTTATCAATTATATCTTCTTATGTAATTTTTATTCTGCCACCTCAGTTCGTCAACTCATTTACATGACTTGTACCTTTTATAATGTTAAATTGACTCTACTGATGTTCAGGTTAGCTCATACCCCGAGCTAACTATCCAACAGCTTGCAACATTGGATTACCCATGCCTCATTACTTCACATCTAAAAGTGTCTTTAGCAAAAGTTCCATCCTTAATAATAATCTCTCGTTAGTGAAAGATGTCATCGTAATGAATCATAGCAAAACTTTATTTAAGTCTTAAAAACTTTTACCTTAACTTCCGTTTTGATGTCCTTTAAACGTCATGTACATTTAAACTTTTTTATTAAAAGTCAAAAATTTAATTCTCTCCCTTATATATAATTATAATTTTTTTCTTTTCTAATTAAAATAAAAATAAAACTGACAGTTAATTTGCATCATCTATATTCGTCTTTTTATGTCTTTTAATATTGTACTCACCTTCTTTGTATCAACATTTTAAAAAAAAAAAAAATTGAACCTTTTTTCAATTACGCAAGGCAAGGTACCGAATCCAACTTGGCCTTTTTTTTTTTTTTAAACATAGATCATATAAATTCAATTTTCGAATTGTTTACTGTACATTGTTTTCTATATAAAATATTATTTGATTAATTCTTATCACATCTTTTAAAAAATATAATGAAATTAACAAAAAAACAAATATCAGGGAAGTATTGCTCCATTACTACCATTAGAAAATGAAGGGTTCTAACCCAACTCACCACATCGAACCAAGGGGCCTTTCCTCTGTTTGATAGTTTTCTTGTTTCAGATAAGATTGAATCTAGGACCATTTTCTTTCACTGTTATTTCTCAACAGTCTTATCCCAAATCTAAACCACCCCCCATAACCCAATCACATCTCCTAACGGCCTTTTTTAAAATTTCCAATGAGTAGTAGTACTCCCCACACCCCCCTAGTTACCGTCCTCCTCAGCTCCTCCTAAGAAACCATCCATCCATCCATCCAACGGATGAAACTTCTCCCTCTCTTAGTTCTTTTCTGAAATCTTAATTTAATTTTTCTTTTCGCTAGTCCTCTGATTTTAGAGAACATTTAAGCTTATTAAACCAATAGAACATCAAGAATAATAAAAATAAACGATATTAAAACAAGGAGATTTTTTTTTTTTTTTGCTTTTTTAATTTATAGTTTTTCCTTTGTTTTTGGGTTACTTAATCCGGAGGTGTGGAAGACCAGACAACCAATAAAAAGTTTCGATTTTTTTTTTTTTTCAGGTTTTCTGTTCGAATTAACTTTTTTTTTTGTTTGTTTTTTTCTTTTTGGTTTGGGGGTTCTATAATTCCTTCACAGCCTTCATCCACAAAACCCTCTTTCGGTTTCATGTTCCTCGAAGATCCATCATCTCTTTCTTTATGTACAAAACCTGAAATTATTTGTATAAAAAAAAGAAAAAAAAAAGAAAAAGAAAAAGATAAACGGAAGACGAAAGAACAAGACGGATTCTTTTTTCTTCTGTTTTTAACTTTTCTCTGAGATCACCACCACCGATTCTTCCTTTCTAAACTAACTACTCAATCTTACTGATGCCGATGCGCTTCACGGCAGCGTTCCTTATCCCATCTGCTGCTTGCAAACAAATCCCGTTCTGTTCAAGCCCCAACATGTAATTCCTCACTTCCTTCTTTATCATCTCCTGCATCACCGCCATAAACTCCGGACTAAACGCCATGTAATTCTTCTCACCCTGCTGCAGCTGCTGCTGCTGCTGTTGCACAACGGGAGACCTCAACTCAGGGTACTGGTGATTCTGCTGACTCGCCGGAGGAATACACTGAAATGGCACCGGCGGCGGAAGAAGTGGCGTTAAAACTTGAGAATGATTTGTCGCGGTTGGTGTTGGCGGCGGCGGCGGTGATGCTTGGTTGTTGCATCCCGAAGCTTGATTCGAAACCTCACAAGAATCGACACCAGGCAGCGAGAGACTCAGCGAAGTCGGCGGGTCATTCGTCGAAGACGACGTTTCAAGCTGCGAAGTCGCCGGAGGAAGTATCGCTCCGGCTCTCGCCACCGGCCGAAAAACATGAGACGAAGACATCACAGGCAGACTAGAATCACTCACATCCGATCCAGAAGGACTTCCAGGACTCAAATACAACCCCGAGACCAGCGTCGGAGCTGCTCCGTCACTCGCCGATCTCTTCAACGGCTGGTAATGTTCATGATATCCATCGGCGCCGCCACCACTTCCATCTTCCAACATCGACGAGCATTTACGCTTCAGCGTCGAATTCCAATGGTTCTTTATCGCGTTATCCGTCCGACCGGAAAGCAGACGAGCGATCGTCGCCCATTTGTTCCCGTACTGCTTATGCGCTCTGATGATCGTCTCGTCTTCATCCTTGGTGAACGCTCTATGCTCCACCTGCGGCGACAGCTGGTTACACCACCGGAGCCGGCACGACTTGCCGGATCTTCCTGGAATCGATTTGCTTATCAACGACCAGTTCCTCGCCCCGTGCTTCTGCACCAGCTTCTGCAACGCCTCGTCTTCCTCCGGACTCCAAGGTCCTTTGATCCGATCTAGATCCTTCCTCGTCGTCGTCGCCATTCTATTATACGGTTCGTTGTTCGTCGATCGAAACCCTAAAAATCTTTAAAACCAAAACCCTAAAAAAAAATTAAGAAGATTTTTATTTTTATTTTTTTCTTGAGAAATAGAAAAAAGAAGAAGAGGTGAGCCTCTTCTGTCTTGCTCCACAAGGAGAAAGTAAGGTATGGAGGAGTGGAATGGTATTTAAAGGTGTATCAGAGTAACCGGATGAACCGGTTGCAGTTACCGGTTATATTATAAGCGTTAGAAACGCACCGCTTCTTCCAGGTAAAAGCGGTTGCTTCTGCTCACAGCTGTCACCCGACACGCGTCGCTCCTCACACAACCCCCCCTCCTCTCTCAACCAAAAAGTCTGTTTCACATATTATTACAGACGTTACTTACATAATTACAACTTCAAATTAAATAATTTTATTATAAATAATATTTCTCTTTAAAAAGAAAAAGAAAAAAATCGTAATTTCTGAAATTAATTTAGATAAATAGATAAATATATATATGTTGATGAATTTTTTTTTTATAATACTACATGATTATATTATATTATTTATAATATATATTTTTTAAAATTTTAAAAATATATTTTATAAGTTAAAAAATTTAAATTAATTAATCCAAATCCAATTTATCACACCTTTACTTAGATGTATATAAATAGAATAATATAATTCTATAAAATAAAAAATAAAAATAACCCACTTTTCACGTTTCTAGAATTTTTATTTCATTATTTAAAAAAAAATGAAAAGATGTGAGATAATGGCGAGAAATAGAAAGGGCGCCTGGGTTTGACTGAGCCAGGCTGGAGAGCATTTCGTGAGGGGATTTGCTTTTATCAGAACGGCCGCACGAAGAGATTGCTGAGCTGTAAATAACGACAAAAATAGGCTGGGTCTCGCCGAATCGGTGGAGCGGAAGATTACTACTGCCACCTGTCAGTCCAGTCTGTCCAACCTGCACTCTCAACGGCCTTACCCTCCCACCGACACCACCCGGTCACCACCACCCCCAAAGAACTGCCAATTACGGACTTCTGTTCTTTTCGTTAAATTACTTGATTAAGAAATCTAACTAAGAAGAGAAAGAAGTTTTAAAAAATAATTAATTTTTTAAAAAATGGGAATAATTAATAGGGAAAAAAATCTTGGAAAACCGATTCGTGTCGGTTGAGGTTATCAATTGCTCATTGCTTGCTTGTACGTCGTACCTACTACCTAATGCATTGTTGGTTGGCATTGATGGATGGATGGATGGATGGATGGGTTTGGGAAAATTTTGAATCTTTGACCGAGAAAATACGAATAAAAATATCTTCTTCGCTAACTTCCTCACGCGAACCGAACGACCCAACCAACCAACTTACTTGACCGGTCGCAACTCGCAACCGCCCCTCTTACTCCACAAAAACACAAATTAAAGACTTTTTTGGAAAATTAATTTTAGATCTTAACCGTTTTCAACTGTCACCGTTAGATGATTATCATTGGGTGATGGATGGAATTGGATGATGCATGTATTTACGGATGATATATTTATATATATAAAGTTTTTTTGAAAAATAGAAAGTTACATATAAAAATTTGAAAAAAAATAAAGGAGGAGAGGAAGGGTTAGTGAAAATGAACAAAAAGAGGAGAGGTGAGACGGAATCGTACTTTCAGAAGCCGTTACCTAGGGACAGGCTGTCGCTTTGGACACAGAGACCACAAGCTTTAACCTCTTTTGTCGTATTAGGGAAGCACGTGCTTGGGGGTGCTCTCACGTGTTTGACTTTACTTGAACAACTGTTCAGATATACTTGCCTGCTCCCAGGCACGTGGAGGGTTTAAAGGATTCGATCGCTCCCAACCGTTGGATGAAGGCTAAAAATCTTGATTGGATAATTCTCAATAGAACAGTGTTATTTATATGTAAATATACACAAGGAAAGGTCAAAAACTACACTTGATCTTTCCTTGTGTTATCTAACTTTGAGCTGAAGCATTTGTAGAGCACTTTGATTAATGCATACATCTGCTTTTTACCTTTTGATCAATTAAACAATTCAACCATATGATGAATTAAACAATTGGATAAACATCTTTAGCAGCTTACTAAACTTGAACTGACGTAGCAAATAGTAATTTTGTATATGTTCCAGAAGAGCGAGGTTAACCAATCCAAGGAAGGGTGGAGGGTGGAGGGTGGAGGCTGTCAGCTTCAAAACTACAACGCTAATGAGCTGTAGTTGTCTCGTTTTTTTAAAGTTTGTGATAATATGTGACAAACTTTTTATAATTTTGTGATCTATTACTGATCTTATTTGACTATTTCACTAGAATAAGCTTTTTGAGAAATGTGACACCGACAAAATAGTTAAAATTGATATAGAAAAAAGAAAAAAAAAGATTTTTCCTCAAAAGTTATCATTAATTTGAATAGAGATGTCAAAATTGAATCATGATAATAATTATGGAAATTAGAGAGAAAGTAAGTGGAAGATCGAAATTTTATGTCAAATAATTGTGGAAATAAGTTAAAAGTATCATCTTAAATATTGCAACAGAGTATAGTAACAATATAAGCTTCAAATTATATACACAAAATTATAAATTTTCTAGAAAACTTATTTACAAACCATAGTAATGTTATTGCAGTATATGCCTTTTGCTAAATATACATAGATGGTTATCACAATGGATCAACCAAATTTATTTTTTTCTTATTTTTTTTGTAAGATAGATTTGCGTGCATCTTTGGGGGCTAAGTGATCTTCTACGACGAGGTTTAAATAACCTTTCTTTTTCTTTTTCTTTTTGTCTATACCCTTTGGTGTTTTTGTTAACCCCACGCGACTATTCAAGAGTCAAGAACTGTAGAAGTTGTTAGGCATTATTTCCCAAAATGAGTGGATAAGTATGAACATAACTTATACTCAAAATTAAAATCATGTTCTTTAATCACAACTTATACCCCATCCCTTCGGCAAAGAGGCTACCCAACTTTGGGTCTAAATAACCTTTCACCAATAAAAGAATGTACCTCATTTTTTAAAACACAACACTTTTATATATTTAAAAAAACAAAAGGTTATAAATAAGGCAATATTTTTGTAGAAAATAGCTAATAATTGTATCATTAGTTACACACGTATTTATTTATTTTTTATTTTTACTTACAATGCATATTTAGTCCTTAAGAATATGTGTTTACTCATCAATAAATTTATAAAAAGTTTTAACTCAACAACAAAACCTTCTTTTAGTTGCATCAGATTTGTTAGTTGGCCCTGTATTATAGTCCAAGAGGGAGGTGAATTAGATGTAGCTATTACTGCTCTTTAACTCATGAATTACTTATGTTGCATTATTCATTCCTGAAAAAGAAAAGGGGTGAGCTAATGCTTAGTAGATCACCTTAAACAATATTCCTGAACTCTTATTTATTAATAGCATAATACATCAAATTTAATTAGATATTCAAACAAGTTCATACATTATGTTACAACATTAATTTATTTTAAATGTCATCGCTAACCATCCATTTGAGTCATAGATCACCTAGGCGAAATCATTTTTCCCTCAGAACTCCTCTCGAATGGAGTCCGAAATTCACTGGCCATCATAACACATAACTTTGGCCTTTCGAAACACCCTAGGCTATGCCAAGACACATTTCAATGTATTATTATCTTTTTAGTGTGTCTTTAGTGAGACAAATCATATGACTAACATACCAACTTTATTAATGTAATGTATTAACATATCATGTCATTATAAAATTATTACTGAACAACATCCAATAATTCATATCATGTCATAATTTAACAATAATCATTTCATATATGTGAATAGTACCGTATCACAAGGCTACTCTAAAAGAATAGTTCTCAATAAAATCAACCAGACTAGTCTTCAGGTTGAGTAGTGGAGTTATAATGGTATCGCTTAAATACTACTCTTCTAGAGCAGCAAGCTGCATCTCGTTCACTATTCAAAGGTACTTGGGACAAGACTGCATCTGGCTAATTAAATCAATTACTAATTTAGTAGAGTAATGGTATGGCGCATGAATTTCTTATACCAAGCTACAAGCATAAATGACACGGTGTAAGTAAATATCAAATATAATGAAAAATGCATGATAACTTTATGAAAATACATAATACATATATCACAATAATGACTAACATGTAAATAATTTAAGAAGGTAATTCACACACACCCTTCTAACTAGATAGGATATAACATGCTAGAAATAAATAAGAATAAAGGAACAAATCAAAGATCACACCTACATGTATGTGCATAATTCGTGTTACTCGGTACGTGTTGATCTCCACCTCACCGTACACCAAGCTATTGACCTTCACCTAGTTGTTTGTATGCTTAAAGTGAGAGGAGGATGAGTGTAATTAAGGAAATGAGATCTATATAAGTTATGGGGTTGTTGGAAGAAGGGAGGAAAACACTTAAGAAAATCTTTTGTGTTGTGAAAGATCAGTTAAAACCGCAATCACAGAACATACTAAAAATTTTAAGAGAGCTAAGAAGAGGAGAATATTCAAGAGCACTCAAGAGAGAACTTGCTACTTGATGCTCAAACTTCTCATTTAAGGGGATATATTTCTAGTTGGTTCATGCTATGTTTATTCAATCCTCACTACTCAATTAAAAACTCTCAAAAAAATTACGGTCTTACACTTGTAACCTACTTTTGACCACTTGCTCACTAATAATTCCCATAGTATTGGACTTGGGATTTGAGCTTTATAACATTTTAGATGTTAGGCTTGGACTTGGGCTTAATCTTAATATTGATTTTGACTTTATGTTGAGTTTGACCATTTGACTTGACCATGAATATAGACTCAAAATAAATTTATATTATGATAAATTTCTTATTTTGTGACATGTAAATAGTAATGGTGATGAGAATATTAATTTCCACTTATTTATTTATTGGTTATCTATTTTATAGGTTTAGGAAAATTTTGGAGTATTACAGAAACTTGATTTTTTTATTGTAATGAGTTTAAGACATTGTCAAATATATAGACTAACTTTAAAAGTAATTTTTGACAAGATTGAAGTATAATTAACAAGGCTAAATAAGTATAAATCAATCGACTAAGCATATGATTGAAACATTCAAAATAATACACATAAAACGATGAAACTATGCAAAGTTGATAAAATGAAGGCATGTTAATTACTAATAAAAATATGCATAATAAATAATTTTAACTATGTGATTGCATAATTATCATAGTTAATTAACAAATATATTGTTTGTAAAATAAAACTGGGTGAGAGTAGTTATATTAACAACTTTACTTTATTTAGGTCATGTTTAATTAGTGAGAAAATTGTTATTTTCTAAAGAAAATAAAAAAGTTTTGCGTTTGATTGTCAATATTTTCTCAAATTTTTTTTTCTCAACCTCATTTTATCACCAAAATTTTCTCATATGTAAATGTGATAAAATTTTTAGTATCATTGATTATATTCATGTTTATATTTTATAAAACTTCTTATCATCTAATTTTTTCTCGTATAACCTAAACCCTAAATATCTTCTCACATATAATTAAATAATCATGAAAAAATTTATTAAAAAAAAATTTGTTGAGAAATTATTTCTCAAAAAAATTATATTTTCTGAGAAAATTTTTCTCAGCCAACAGGGCCTTTGGGTTAAATCTGCATTTATATAAAAAATCAACATATCTTTTTAAATTTTATGTATTTAAATTATTTACATCCTCCTCATCATTTTCATCGTCAAGTTTTCTAGAACATCAATTATTACTCTTTGTTGTTATATACTTAATAAAATGGAACAAGAATATATATATTGATATATTAGTCAAATTGAATACAACGAAATTAAATATTGACAATTTCACGTTAGCAATGATAAATATATTTTCCTAATTTAATTTAACTTCTTTACGGTTTTACTTTAATAAATAAATAATTAGTTGAAATAAAATCGGATAAGGCTAAACAACACGTTACATAACTTCCAAGGGAAAAACACAGGCTAATACAACTTATATATATATATATATTTTTGTCACATGGTAATATATTAAACACGTGCGTTAATCGATCTAATGCACGCACGAGTGAGTGTAGACGGAGGCAAAATTAAAAAAAGGAAAACCCGCCACGTGTACGGAAACGAAAAAGTTTGTGGTGTCGGGGTCTCGTGTAGTAACGGTGGTGGCACGTGAAAAACGAGCGGATATAAATCCTCGTCAAAACGCTGAAGACAACACCATATCCCCCCGCACGTGGGACCCCATTTAGGGATCCGAGCGACAACTCAAGCTTGAAGAAAAAGAGGCACTTCTGCTGCTGTGCTTCTGCATGATCGTGTCTTGTCACGCTTCAATTTGACACGTGTGCACAGTTTAAATATTAAAAAAAAAGAAAGGCATGAAGTGTGTGGGTGGGAACAGCAAAAGAGAAGGACGTTTTGTCGGTTAGCGAGGGCGTTATTAGAAGGAGGAGGAGGAGCGGGTGAATGCCACGTCATACGGGTGCTAGCTGTAGAGCACCTAAAAATATTGTTGCTTTTGGTAAGTGAGCCTGTTTGTGTTCCCGATAAAGACAGCATCTTTTGGGGATGCGGTAGCTGAGTTCCGGTTCCGGTTTGGGGTACCGTTACACCTTTTTTTTTTTTCTACTTGTTCTTGTTGTTGGTGTTACGGTGGTTGTAAGGCGTATGTACCTACCGTACGTACATCTCTGGCCTTTTTATTATTTATTTAAATTGTATTTCCACGTGTGGGAAGTTGGCCCGCCTCGGATTCAGTTCACGGTTGGGCGTGCTGAACCGAACCCTTCGAACCGGGTCATGGTTTACTGGCTCGTTTGGTCAATGGGACTCATGGACTCTGAGAATTAATTAATTTAGAGTAATTGGGTAGGGTCCAATTTCGAAATCCCCTCCCTGTCCCCAAAATAATTGTTTTTTTTGTTTTAAATATTTTTGAGTTGTGATTAAATCTATGCGGTTGATAAAGAAAATACTTCTTAACTCTGCTATATTTGTTAAAAATATCAAAATTATCCGTTACTTATTATATAAAACTGTAAAATAAATTTATATAAAAAATATATTTATGAATAATTTAGTAATAAGGCGATAAAGATATATTTTTTTAATAATGTTAAAAATATAGGACTCATTAAGAATTTTTTTCCGTCCCCTCCTCTTTTAGTAATTTTCGGCCTTTATTTATTTATTTTAATAACTTTTGTTGGTTTCTCATGCAGTATTCTTATTTTTTAGGTAAGACTAATCTGTATTTATATACTGTAAAGATATTGAGTGACTCTTTTTAAGTGGGTGCGACTAAAGTTGGTACGAATTTTGATTCTGACCTTCAATCACATTTAGTATAGAACTTCAATTATCTGTGTTGTACCATATTAAATTTATTTTAATAACTTTTATCTTTTTCTATTTACTTGCAATGTATGTGTCCAAGCCTAGTTTAATGTAATTGGAAAACTCATTAAACAGTGCTAAAATGTATGCAACCATTAACTCTTTTTTTTTTTTTCAAATAAAATAGTGCTAAAATGACTATACATCATCAATTCAATTCAAATTATAGCACTTAATAAGTGAAAAAAAAGTCCACCCACTTGCCATAAGTGAAAATAAAGTCCAAATTTCATGATTTTTGACCCATAACTGTATGTTTCAAATAAAGCAATTAATAAATTAATCTCCCATGTTTTTGATTTGCATAAAAACTGCATTAAATGCTTGAGAAACTTCCCATTCTCTCAACCGATCATCACAAGCACAAAATGTCAAGACAGGGTAGACAGCTGAGGCAGTTGTTTATTTAATTAATTTTTTTTTTTTTTTTCTGATGTTCTCATCCAACTACTCCTCACTTTCTCTCACACTCACTACATATATATCGCTTTCCTTTCCTTCCATGCTTTCTTGTTTTAGGGAATAACTTGTCTTTGTCCAATCCCTGGATTTCTGCATTTTGTTTTGCATATTCAACGATCATAGACCAAGACGTAGAGGAAATTAATAATGAAATTAAAATGTTGTCCAACATCACCTTTTCTTTCTTTTATTATTTTATTTTTTTTTAACTTCCTTATAATGATAAGACCCTCTTTTTCAAGTTGGTTTCCAACTGTAATGCCCTTCCTTTTTCTTTCTTTCTTTCTTTCCCTTCCTACTCCTAACCTTTACCTGTCTTTTTTATACGTTCTATTTGCTTTCTTTCATCAGTTCACGTACCCATCACTCTCATAACATAAATATCGCCTTAGGTCATCTCCATTATTTATATATTCTACGTGTTTTAATGATTCCAGCTGATGCAAATCCAATCAGCTTTGGGCAGATGAGAAACATTTTTCTATTGATTAAATTGAAGATGGGCTAGCTTGCTTTGAATTGAATGAGTGTTTTTGAAATGATAAGATAAGATAAGGCATTAAGATATAATAAATTTTCAAGTTGACAGAATTAATAAGCATCATTTGGGGTTTAATTAGAGCTCCTTCATTATAGTGTTGAACATTGATTGGACTCGAGTGATGTAATGGATCCATTTTTAAATTCTATATATTCGGGTCCCAACAACCCATCCGCGTGACTTGAATTCGTTATTAATAATGTGATTTTACTAGAGTTCATGACGAGATTGGTAAGTCTATATATATATAAAGTTAAGTCTTTATTTGTTTTTTGTTTTTTATTTTTATTTCATTTTTCATTTTTTTTCGATTCTCTATCTTTGAAATACAACTTTCCTGCAACTTTAAGAATCATTTGAAAAATATGTAGAAACAACAAAGGATATTACTAGCAGTTATAAAGACAAGGAGCCTCATAAGCCCCGTAAAAGAAAAGGACATAGCCCTCACCAAAAAAAGCATATATAGGACTTCGGCAATGGGGGCCATAGCCCTACACCAAAATTATGAAGAACTAATAACCGTGGTTATACCATTTATTATATTGACCAAGGGACTTGAACCTTCTCTATGCTTGTAAAAGAAGAACGGATGCCAACCATACAACAAATGGGCAAAGTTAAAAGTTAAGTTTTTATTGAAGTCGTAGGAGGTATCAAATAAATAACTACTGAAATTAGGGTTTTAAGCATAAAGATTCTACTGACCTATAAAAAGTGAGCCTAACCCTTGGGATGTTGGGATGTGGTAATATATCTAAGAAATTATTCCATCGAACGTACTCTCCTTAGATGTTGGAATAGCGATATGAACTAAATGCCCCATCCAAGTCAAAGAACTTACTCCGAAGAGTCCTAACAAACGATGATTGAGGCGAAATTCGACATTTTTGAACTACGAAATGCTTGGTTTCCATTTCGATTATAGGTGTAACCAACCCGCTATTAAGGATATGGCAAAAAGAAATAATAGAAAAAGAGCTATAGTCCAGCTCTTCATTAATAGTGCGTAAGCCGATTGTATACCACCACTGATAAATACCAAAATATGTGATATTTACTAGGCCGAGAGCACCCCTCGAGTAAAGCTTCCACAGACGGTTGACCAAAATGAGGATCCCAAATTGCATGAGCTGTAAGTCTTCCATGTAATGGGTCTTGTACCCATGAGTCAAGATTTAGTCTCTTAAGATTACCCGTTGGGATTAACTGTGAGATTAGGCTCTTCAGTCTAAAACCTTACTTAAAGCTATTAAGAAAAGAGAGTTTAGAGATGTAATTAAAACTCTCGATCAATTATATATAAGATTCTATATATGTTCACTTGTCTTTCGTGGATTAATTGGTTTAAAATTGTCAACACATGTGCAATTGATGTCACAAGTTGAACTCTCCCTTCTGACCTATCGTATGTTTGTCAATTGCAGGGAAAATAAAAATAAAAAAAATCAAAGAATATTGATCAATATCAAATTTTGAAAAGAAAAATACTTTAAGTGAAACTAAAATATTGACTTTATATATATAATTGTAAATAAAGTATATATGAAAATTTAAACACATATACATGATTGAGGTAATTTTGTTGGTCTACAATCATATAGTCACTATCTATTTATATGATCATATTAATTTAAACATATAGCGACAAGTGGGCACACTAATTAAATGTCCAAAATCAAATTCTTACTTTCACACATCAGTTTAATAGTTTGTCTATGTTCTTACTACAATTACATATTGAGAATAAAAATACAAATACAGACAAAAAGCTTAGTAGGCAGTGACTTCATGTGCTCAAACCTCCATTACGATCTACCTATTAAAAAAGTAAATAAATAACACTAACGCAGTACTACACTACCTATATACGTTGTGTGACTAATTGATTCAATAACAAGTAAGCAAAGGTGAAATTGATAAAGAATAATATTATATATATATCGGGTGTTAACGCTATTTTTTTACGTTGATACTCAGTTTTTGATAAATATTGTAAGAATGTATTTATATTTGAGGATGTGCACAATATATGTATATTTTCAAATTATTTATAAGAATTAAGTGTCAACATTAAAAATAATATTAATATCTAGTGTACACAAAACATTTTTCATTGATAAAAACAACAAGCGTTATAATATAGGCATTTGATATATATGTACCCTGTGGTGATGATTTCATCTCGTTATATATTGGTGAAAGATATTGTAGTGGATTTTGTTGGAAGAATGTCACATTCGCCATGCATAAATGCACTTATAAAATGTTTTGACTATATATAAACAAAATATTTAATATGTCAAACTTAGGTCAATCAATTTAATTTTCAGAACCTTCTGAAATAATTTGACTAATTAAATGATACCTTTTGAACTGCAAGTTGGAATTAGGACTGCCTAACTATACTGATTATTTCATCATTATATAGAGGTGGAGTGGATTGAAATTTATTTTTTTATTTTTCAAAAGGTTGGAAGTTCGTCCAACCTCCATACGAGTAACTGTTTCGTTTTCTAAGAGTTTAAACCCCTGTCCTATGTATTCCTCACTATTATACTTGTTCTCTGTCGACCATTAATTTTATTGATTTAATTTTATTAATTTTATTGAGTTTAAATCTCTTCTTGATCATAACACAAACAACACTTCTAACCATTCCTCTCTAAGGTGCTTGGCCATTTGTTAAAACTCACATTTGATCCTTCACCCATTTTGTACTCTTTTTGGGGCTGAGGAGAGGAGGATTGAGCTCAAAATATTGAGTTAACCTCCCAAAAATAGAGTAACAGTAGAAGATAGTTAGCATGAGACCCACCTCGCCCTCTAGCATATGGCGGCGAGGCACCACGTGTCGCTGCCAGCCTAGTCATGGACTTTCAATTATAAAAATTCTACTAATCTTCATTAAATGAATAAGTCATTAATTATTGTACTTAAGCATTTGATTATTATGTAGAGGGCTCTATTCTAATTTAGACGTTGGAAGGTCTTTTATTGGAGTCAATGCTACTTATAATAGCATATTTTCCTTAATTACTTACAAATCTAATGTCTCTAGCTCATGGTGAGGTGGTAGGTCCATATTCCCAGCTTACTTCGATTCATCCACATATTCTTAAAAACAAAAATTTATATATATATATATATATATAAATACATGTGATGATTGCCTAGCTTGTTGGCTTCGGAGTGCAGTGAAGTGCTGGTATTTGACTTTTACAAGTTCATAAAGGATGCTTTGCCAATGACAGAGAAGGGATAGGAGGAGGTAGGGTGTTCCTCAACCCGAACAATCCAATCAATTGGACTGAATCAAACTTTTAGAGTTAGTTTAGATTGGGTTAGATAAATTGTTTGGGTTGAATTAAATTTTAAAATATCCAATTGATCAATTTTAGTTGGATAATGGACTTAACCCATAAAAATTCGAGTAACTACCTATTATATATATATATATATATATATATATATATAAAGTTTTAAAATTTTATATATAAAGTTTTAAAAAATATGTCATGTTTATTTAATGAACTAGTCTCATAGCATGTTATTATTTTTAACTTTTTAATAAAATAAAATAAAATTATAATAAACTCACTTTGCATTTATTGTTTTGTTGACAATTATTTGTTATTATTTCTAATTTTTTATTAAAAATAAATAAATTTACAATAAACTCGCTTTATATTTACTATTTTATTGACAATTATTTGTTATTTTTTCTAATTTTTTTATTAAAAGTAAATAAATATATAATAAATTCGTGTTTGTATTTAATGTTTTTTCTCAAAGCATTTAATATTATTCTTTCTAACTTAAAAAAAAAAAAATTAGGTTGAGTTGGGTTAAGGAATTAATTAGGTTGCATTGAGTTTTAAATTTACTAATTCTAATTATTTAGATTAAGTTAGATTTTAACCTTAAACTGACCAAATCCAACCCAAACACCACTTGGAGGTCTTTTGATTTTGTGGAGAAACCCCCACCAATATTTCTCTTTAATCTTATTCTAAAGGGAACTTTGATGTTGGAGTAGACAATGGAGATGGGTACATATGACGGCTTTCTTGCATCTATGGAGAACCTGAAGTACGTAACAGGAAATTCACGTAGGATCTTCTCAGGAAGTTGAACAATGGCTCGGATGTTCCTTGGCTAGTGATAGGTGATTTTAATGAGATTTTGGAAAACGAGGATAAGAAGGGCGGTCTGCCTATAGAAAATTTTAGGCATGATGTTGAAGATTGTGGTCTTCTAGACCTAGGGTTCAGGGTCCTTAAGACTATTAAGATTATTAAGGAAAGGCTTGAAAGGCTCTATGACAATCAATTTTCTCAAGCTGACTAGTTGGCTATAAGGAATCTGGAATCTCAGTTGGAGGTGTTATATGCAAAAGAGGAAGCCTACTGGAAGCAGAGGGCTAAAGAAGTTTGGCAAAAAGATGGTGACAAGTACACCAAATTTTTCCATGCTAAGGCTAGCGAGAGAAGAAGGCACAATCTCATTCACGGGATTGTTGATGATCAAGGCCGTTGGCTTGAGGATCCAGAAATTATAGGAGTAGAATTTGAACAATACTTCAAAAATCTCTTCAGTTCCTCCAATCAAGACATTGAGCAAGTTTTTCAAGGTATGCCATGCAAAATTACTGATTCCATGAATGCCTGTCTCTTAAAACCTTTCACTAGCTCTGCCCTTAGCCAAATGTCTCCTTTAAAGAGCCATGGACCTGATGACATACCGACCTTATATTATCAAAAATATTGGAGCATAGTAGGAGAGGAAGTATTCAAAGCCTGCCTCCAATTTCTTAACTCAGAGGAGCCCCTAGGTGATGTGAACAAGACCCTTCTTGTACTTATTTCTAAATCTAATAATCCAAGGAGGGTAGTGGATTATAGACCTATTAGCCTATGCAACGTTTTTTATTAGTTGATGGCTAAGGTTTTTGTAAATAGAATGAAGTCCTTGATGCCTCATATCATTTCGGATAATCAATGTTCCTTTATTGGAGGAAGATTGATTATTGATAACATACTCCTCTCCCATGAATTAATGTATTACATGAAAAACTAAAGAACAAGCAAGATAGGATTGGCTTCAATCAAACTTGATATGAGTAAAACATATGATGAGGTGGAGTGAGGTTTTTTATTGGCTGTAATTAGGAAGATGGGTTTTGCCCACAAATGGGTCTCTTTAATTATGAGATGTATTTCATCTGTCAAGTATTCGATTTTAGTAAAGGGTTACGCTAAGGAAACCCTTTATCCCCATTTATTTTTTGCTGATGATAACCTATTATTTTCTATCTCAGTTTTCTAACATCTACCCCAATTTTGTGTATAGAGATTGCAATGTAGCTGCTCGTAGATTGATTCATTTTGCTCTTTGTATCCAAGATTGTGTGGTTTTGTTGGAGAAAACTCCAATTGTTTTGGATATTGTACAGACTGAAGCTGTTCACACACGAAGCTGGTGATGGTCGGTTGGGTGAATGAATGGAATGGGCCATGCGGTGTGTGAACGTAAGACGAAATCGGCGTTTATGTTTTATTTTTGACGGCTTCTTCTTGTTTGCGTGCACAATATAGTCTTCTTAATTATTCCCTCTTGATGATTTCGATAGACTAATTGGCATTAAACCTTTAAACTCAGTCCAATTAATCCAAACCCTGAAGAAACTAATATACGTTGTTGCATTATTGTTGGCCAGCTGTTGACGACAACCGCTGAGCTTGTTCTATCTTTTCAAGTAGTGAATTAAGCTAACCGTTTCTAACGGTATTTTTAACTGTCCAGTCTTCATGCAAATGTATGTAATGTAATGCGTATTTATGGACGGTAGTTGGGTTGCATGACCATGCATGCGACGCACGTGTGCAACAGTCTGCCTTCACCTCACTTGTATTATATAATTTTCTCTTAATTATCATATCTATATTCCATGATTATCCATGATTTATTCAGCGTTTTGGATTTTTTCTGCCACGTGCCACTATGTAACACGGTGGAAGGCATGCTGATGTATTATTCATTATCGATCACGTGGGCAGATGTGGTTGACATGTGATGGAGATGCGCTTGGCGGCATGGTTGATGGCTCTGCAACTTGCGAAAAAATTTACAAAAAAAAAAAAGAAAAGAAAAGAAAACAGAGCAAAACGGCCTCCGCCTATCACGTGAAGTATCGCCAGTGGCACGTGAAGCACATGGGGATTTACGTTCGCTCGAAATACGATCTTTTAGCTTTTAGTATTCGCGGGGCCTTCTGATGCATATCCAGCACGTGGAATCCATTCCGCGTAGGCACAAGCTAATAACGGTTATCCAATTTTTGTGGGAGACAGAACGGCTAATATAAATTTTTCTCTCCAAAAAAATAAAAATAAATAAATAAATAAATTTAATTCCTAAATTAAAAAGAAAGTAAGATAAATATATCTACTTAAGAATATAATTTAAAGCTCTCCTAAATTTCGCATTATAAATATTACACTTTTATATATTTAAGTAGACTAACCTAATTGCCATGGCTTAAAAAAGTAAATAAATATTATATTCAATCTCGTGCAACAGTTTTGAATTAATTTGGTTTAGGTTAAAAATTTTATGAATAATTATATAGTGATTTGTAATAATTGATGTAGTATTTTTAATTTATGTAATATTAATACTAAAAAAAATGTTAAGGAGAAAAACAGAATGATGCTCCACTATGAGGATAGTTGAACCTCTTAGAATACTCAATTAATCATCTAATTAATTAATTAAATTTATTTTTCCCCTTCTAAAATTCTTTTCTTAATTTTTATTAACTCTTGAACAAAAATAGTAAAATTGACCAAACGATGGATAGCCCAACTTGTTTACGAAACTGAGTGCAATGCATAAGGGTTAAAGGATTCGTCGGATTTATCTTTTTATGTTCTACGCTTATTCTCAAAAGGAACGTCTTTATCATTGTACAGTGAAATAATTTTATGTTAAAATAAAGAAGAATACCATTTGAATGCCAAAAACAGGTTAACCCAAAAAAAAAAAAAAAAAGGAGGTAGAATTGAATGCTTTTACATAAGAATGATTAACCATATAGTGGTCTTTTTAATATTCATTTTTTGTGTCATAGAGTTAGATTAAAATATTTTATATTAATAAAAACTAATCAGTTGATGAAAGTGGGTCAAAGGTACGTCACATATGGGTGCTAGATAGCTGTAATAACTCATAGCCTCTCGCTTGCTTCCTCCTCTAGCTAACTAAAAGCTTTAATTCTCTTCTCCCCTCTTCCCAATAAAGGCAGCATTTTTAGGGATTCGGTAGTTAAAGGGTTCCATTCCTTTTCTCATCCACCCTTTTTGAGTTCATGCAAGATTCCTCGTGTCAGGTTGTTGCATTTATTATATCAATCAAAACACATCAGGGGGGGTTTTTATCCAAAATTCCCGTGTCTTCCCTTGGAATTGCTTCAAGAATCAAAACTCCTTGATATTTGAACCTTTTCATCATATCAAAGTTTGGCTTTTTAGATCAAGACACTCTCTTATATCTCTCTATTTTTTCCTATCCTCCTTAAAGCTTTCTTGGTTAAGGAGGATATATTAACTTCTTATTCTACCATATGCATCCTTGATTTATGGGTCTTTTGTTTTATATACTCTAATGTTTGTTTTAGTTGAGGGTGTACATGGGTTGGTTTTAGTTCGATTTTTACCAAAAATTTAAGTCAAATCAAACTTTAGTTCAATTTTATGTTTTAAAATTAAAATTGAATCAATCAATCAACCAAACTGATTCAATTTGATTCGATTTTAGTTAATCGACTTACATTTATAAATTTAAAAATAATAAATTAATTAATCTACCTATGAAACCTTATCTCATGTCAAGAATATTAATCTTATTGAAGTTAAAATTTAAAATATAATACATATTTAACATCAAGAATGTTAAAAAAATTAATATTCATAAGCATAATTTTATAAATTATATATATTATCCCTAAGTTTGATTTTGGTTCGATTTAAATCCGATTTTGTAATATGTAAACTGCAAACGAATCGAACTAATTGATTTATTAAAAACAAAAATTAAAAATTGAATCGATTCTCTTACAAACCAAACAGATTGCATCGTTTAGTTTGATTTCCTGTTCCAACACCCCTAGTTTTAGTAGATGCAATTATTGAGGAATTGATTGATTAATTAAAACGGTGCCCAACATTCACCTTTTGGTTCTTTCTTAATTTATCTCTTTATCTCTTTTAATATTTTTAGTTCCCTCTTTTCAATTTGGTTTCCAACTGTGATACTTCTGCCTAATTCCTACCCTTATCTCCCTTGCTTTTTGTATGTTTTATGATGGTTTTCATGAAGAGTTCATCATGTGTAACATCGCTATCATAAAAATATTTCCATTTAAAAATTAAATGCAGTTGGTTTATAAATAACCTGCACTAATTTTGCTAGTTTAACTAATCTATGATATTTAGTGTTTGTGCTTTTAAGAACCCAATTAAACATTTTTTGTTCTTTCTTTTATAGATTGAAGGTGGGGTTTGGTGTATTAGTTATGGGTTTGGTGTATTAGTTATAAACTTCTTTCAAGTTGCCTAATTTAACTACTGATCAGTTTGGGGGATCATTATTTGTAATGTTTATTAAACATTGATTTGACCCAACTTATGTTCTCAATCCATTAATTCTAGATCAATTAAAAAATAACATTTTCTATTGTGGCTCTCCAAAGGAAACTACTCATACTCCATTTTTTAGTGACATACTTATTATACTTATGGTTTTTTTTTTTTTTTGGTCATTAGGATTTCGACGCCTAAGTGATATTTTTATTCCGTTTTACGGCGAGACTAATCCACTTGGACTCGAGATTACCGTCAAACGTCAAAACAGGGACCTCTCCCAACGGAGGGTTTTTTATATCTACAAGAATTCGAAATTAAGACTTTTTACTTATTATACTTATGATTAACATGATTAATTAATTGACATTGTAACTAATTATTGCTATGTCTCTAATTAAATATATGGCCCTGGAGGGGATATGCTCCATATCTTTTTAATTGTTCCAAATCCTTAAAATGATATCATATCTTTTTAATTATATGTGTAGTAGATAATTTATTAAATGATTTTTTTTTTCAATGAGAAGATTCTCCTCACCCTTATACTCATTGATGTCTAGATTCAATGGTCAATCAAGAATCAAGTATATATGATATAATGGAGAATGTTAAATTAACAATTGTTGAGGTGGGAGGTTGGTTGTTTGACTTTTTTATTTACTTGTCACTTGTAAAATGAGGAGCATCCCTCATTTCAAGCCACCTCAATTGCAGTTGCAAATTTTTGCAATTGCTGAAGTCAATTTAACATTCCCTTAATGTAGTATATACACATGAGCCTATATATGTTTTCATTTTACATGACATGTATATTAATGAACCAAACAATTAAATGATGCCACTTTATTTTTGTTTTGTTTTGTTTTTTTGTGTTTTATTATTTTATTTTGTTTTTTTGTTTTTTTAAGACCAGAATTACATATGTATGTATTTAATACATGGAACACAGCTGAGGACCTTTAAGAAAATAAATAATTTTCACTTGCAAAAATGCCACCCCTCCATCAATTCCTAGTTCCAACCACTCCATTGATAATTTTGATATTTAATTGCTTTTTTCACTTCCTTTCAACCTGCCTAATTAGTTTTTCGTTTAATGCTCGTTTGGTGTGCCAGATTGGATATGATTATATTTTATGGGATTGAATTGAATTGGATAGTATAGAATATAATAAGATTGATAGAATTATAAATAGAGTAATCTTATGTTTGATGGTATTTTTTAAATTAGAATAAAAAGTAATTAAATATTTTTTAAAACTTAATTTTTCTTTAAAATTATATTAAACCTAAAAAAAATTGTTGGTTTTGCGATGTTTTGAGTCTTTATTTTTATTTTCTTTTTAAAAAAGAAAGATACAGGAAGAAGAAGAGTGAGAAGAAGAAGAAGAGGAGCGGGAAGAAGGAAAAGAAAAAGAAGACGGGTGGGATAAAAAGGATGGGTAAGATAATTTTTAATTTTATGTAGTTGGTAGCCAAATATAAAAATAAGATTAAAAATAATCTGATCCCATCTAAGTCAAGCTAACAAACAAGCATTAATGTCTCTGTCTAATCTCTCCTTTTCTCCATTTATCGTTTGTATATATTAAATAGACTAATGGTCCATTGAGAGAGACCGATTAAGTTGAAATGTTAACTACCATATCTTATCCTTTATTTTCCTTTTCTTTTTATCTTTGTTTCTTCTTAATGAAAAGCCCCACCTTTATTTATTTATTTATTTATTTATTATTTTTTACGTATTGTCCCTATTTAAGTGAGATTAATCTGCGTTCGAACACTGCAGAGACATTAAACGATTCTATTCAAGTGAGCGCGACTACAATGGGCCCGAATTTCAATCTTAAGAATTTCATCCTTCAACCATCTTTAACAAAAACCTCTTAAGTGATAAGATCTACCTTAGTAACACTCTTTTCCTTTCTCTTCTCCCCTGTTTTATAATTAAAGTCTCGTTTGCCTTGACTGCATTCACGAGCATAAAAATTAATTATTCAACAAATGTAATAGTAGAAGTTTGGTTAGATGCAACAATATGAGGCCTTGATTCAAACCTACCACTTATCTATTAAAAAACAAAAACTCAAGAGTGAGTTAAGTAAAAGCACAAATAAAGAAATTAGAAAACTGGACTGTTCTCGTGCCCTATTTTTATTTGAGGAAATAATTTGTTGTGAATGTTCAAAGCACTTCCATTATAAAAAAGTACTAATGGCATTTCATTTCTATTTGAATAAAACCAATGAAACTTAAATTAAAAGAAACATTTAAAAAAGAAAAAAGAAAATTGTTTTATGTATATTTTGTGTCAACACTATTTTTCAACATTGACACCTAACTTTTTTAGATGTTTTTGAGGATGCGAGTGTATTGCGTAACATCTCCAAAATATTTAAGAGAAACTAAGTGTCAGTATCAAAAAATGACGTTGATACGATCACGTATATATACCGTTACTCTAAAAACAATTATGATAAAAAGTTGGGTTTTGTAAAAAGTATGCATTTTAAGTTCATACGATAAGACATTAATAATGAACGTCAAAGTTTGTCTAATTTATCAACTGCTGTTAATGGTTTATGGGCTCATAATTATGATATTTAATATTGATTTGACTCGACTATTCCAATCAATTTGTTTAGAATTTCAACTCCAATTAGACCGATTTATATCAAAAAATATTTTGGGAAGTATAATCGATTATAAGCACGGGGCCAAAGACTTAACCAATTAATCATGATTTTGGCTATTATTCGTATTTCAGTTGCAATGATGTAAAGGAAAGCTATTAGATTGATTTTACATGCTAAAAATCATAGATAAATTAAAAATAAATAAAGGATGAAGCTAACTTTGGAAGTTGGAACTACCAAGTGGACCTTGGGCCGCTCTATTAAACAAGGCCTTTGGATGTCAACGAGTAATCCAATTGCTATATAAAAAAATTGTGTTAAAAGTGTACTGTATCAAAAGTTAGCCATAACTTGATTAATATACGGCTAATTAATGTGGGCATAGATTATACACTTTAGTAACATTTAATTCTGTGGTCTTGATTCGAATTTAAATTGACTGAGATTAGGTGGTAGCCTTTTATAGATTAGCGTTACATGAATTATATAATTTAAGTTGGATAGTCTCGTTGATTGCAGAATAAGGTATAGGCTGTGATTTAAGGATAATATATCAGTTTCGAGTCGGAGTTCGTGTCCATACCTATGCGTTACTTTGGGAAGAGACTGACCAATGTCATATACTGTTCCTGACTCTAGAATAATTTCGTCCCTACAAGTGGTTAGCAGAGATATTGAAGGGTCAAAAACCAAAAAAAAAAAACCCAATTTCCTGCATTATTAATTGGTGATATTTAATTACTCATTTTTTTTGGCAATAATCATTATGTTCATCATTTTTATGGATGTTTCAATTACTTAAATACACTATGATATAATTCAGGTTAAATGTGTTTAAATTCCTACAAATTAAAAGAACTTAGTGTCTTTATATATAAAAAGATGGACATAATCTACGAGGCTCCCATTATTGCTAAGTTTAGGGAAGAGTCAAATGTACGTAACTATACTTCTTACAAAGAGTGGTTGGCTCCCTAGAAGTAAGTTACGGCTCAAGATCGTTTTTGTGTATAAGTTTTTGAGTTTAATTTTTGGAGGTGCCCTCATTAGGAGAGGTTTACCGTTTTGTTTTTGTCTCGAACTCGAATGAGGACTAGTCTTATACTTGAAAGGTGTGGGGAAAACAAAAATAAAACTATATTTTTGTAATTTTTTTTTTTTTGAAGGTATATGTTGACTCTTTGCCGAGGGAAGACTACGAAAACCTAACTCTCCCCATATACAGTAGGCCTTCCGAGGCTTAGAAAGGCACGGGCAAAGTGGACTAAAGGACCATATAGAAAGCCCAGGGCTTGGAACAAAGCTGTAGAAACTCACTAAAAGTTAATAACTCAATATAAACTATAGAGAAATAATCTACCACATGTAACGCAACAATTTTCTTTGATGATAATCAACCCTTAACCTCATAGATTGGAGAGAGATGCCCGTACCACTACGCCCAGTGGTTATTGATAACTATATCTTTATATTGAAGGTAGAGGTGAAATTGGGTCGGATGGGGTTAAATCGGGTTGGTCCCCGTTAAATAGTTTAATTTTTTTAAAGCTTAATAACTACTATTTAAGCTTATATTAGATTATTATGTATTTAACTTATTAAATTACTATTTAAACTTTAATATATGTAAAAGTCAAATTACTTTTAAACTTAACGTAATGAAAATAAGGATGAACACACACATATATATATATATATAAATTTTAAAAAGTCGGGTTCGATTGCTTAAAAATTAATTCAACTAATTTGAAATATTAATCTAACCTGACCCAATCCAACCTAAAATGATCGAGTCGGGTTGCTTTCATAGCCTGTTTTTAGTTTCAAATCACAATCTCTGTTACAATAGAATAATCTAAATTGTTGCGCTGGTCTTCAGTGTTTTAGACATGACCATCAAAATTGTTATTCAAAACTAATTGTGGGCGAAGACTAACATTTATGTAAAAAAAACTTGATTTTATAATTAACAATTCACCTAGATGGATCTAACCATGTAGTTCAAACTGATCCTTAACCTAAATTATATTTTTATATTACGGTAGATCAAGACTAATTATGATATAAAAATGGAAAGAATTCTTCTTGATTAAACTCAAATGTCGTTTTGTGGAAGGTTGGAGATTTGTTGGTTCGAAACCTACAACTCAACTACATTGGGGTCCCAACGGTTCCACCTCATACGTCATTCGGGAAGATTGTTATCCCGTACACCATCATTATAATTACATAAAAGATTTCCTTCTCCAACGAATCACAACGATCACATCTCCCATCACATCTTACGCTACCTTAACGTACATTCACGCCACAAACGTGGCGTCTATATATACGACTGGTATATCAGATACGCTGAAACCGCGCTACAACATTTATTGGTTTTCGCCACTGGTTCAGCTCTCGTGCTTGGTTCTTGTGCAGCGGTTCTTCTTCCCTCTGCTTTCTTCTTTCGTTTCAATTTTCAAATCGTTCTTCGTTTTCGTCTGTACAAAATCCTAGCCATCATGCGAGAGGATGACGTGGACAGCTCATCATCTTCATCGTCTTCCGATCAAGAAGATTCGTTTCTAGTTTCTTATTCTCTCCATCGGAAATCGGTGCATCAGATTCTAGGCGGAGGTGCAGGTACCAATTCGATTTGTGCTTCTTGCAATAAGTTTTCGATCTAATTTGAGTTCTTTTGGGTCAATTCGATTTCTCTTTTTATTGAAATCCTAATCGGATTTCTCAGTCGCGGATGTGCTGTTGTGGAAGCGGCCGAAGTCTGGGGTTTTTGTGCTAGTTCTTGCGACTGCGACGTGGTTTCTTTTTGAGAGAGCTGGTTACAGTCTGTTATCGGTTGTTGCGAATGCACTATTGCTTTTGGCGGTGATCTTGTTCTTGTGGTCGAAATCCGCGTTGCTTCTTAATAGGTAGGTTTTTTTATCGTGATATTATTATGTTTCTAATTTCAAGATTATTTAGGCATTCGTTTGCTAGGGTTTGGCAGTTGCTGATGTTGCATTTGCGATTGTGTGTTCAGGCCTCTTCCCCCACTTCCTGATCTGGATGTATCAGAGCATTTTGTTGGAGAAGTTGCTGATGTTGCATTTCTGTGGATCAATCGCGTGATGGCAGTTGCACGGGAAATCACTTTCAGCGGAGATTTGATGCTTTTCTTCAAGGTTCGATGGAGTTTTAACATTACAGAGATAAGAGATATACGTATTTTCTATTTTCTTTCTATGTAATGTCGGCTCGTTCTGTTTCCAGGTTGCTTTGGGGCTCTGGTTTGTTTCTTACATTGGAAGTGTTTTCAACTTTCTCACGCTAGTCTATATTGGTGCGTTCTGAAGGAATGTGTTTGCATGGATGTATAGTATAGCTGACCCCTACACTTCATCTTTGGTTTTGATCATCTTCTATAATTGGTGCAGGGACGATCTTTTGTCTAACTGTCCCCTTTTTCTACGATAAGTACAGTGGAAGTGTTGATGATAAGTTGTGTTTGATGCAAAAGGTCATTTCAGCACAATATAGAAAAATTGACGAGAGCTTCTTAAGAAAGATTTCAAAGCCTATGAACAAGGAAAAAAAGGCTCAGTAGCATTATTGTAAGTTAACTCTTGCCCATCACCACCTGTCTCGTGTTCTTGATTTTATCTGTCTTCAAATGCTAGCAGAGTTTGGTCATTTTTTATCAGTTCCCGGGGTTATTCTAAAGACGTTATCATGTCTCCATTACTGGTTTTAACCATTAAAGTTAAACATATTTTTCACACTTAGAATTTATTGGAATAGTATTTCTGGTTGCTGTTTTTGCGGGCCTCTACTATCATTTTGTATTGTAACTTCCGAGCATTTAGGAAAATGGACTGTTAGATTATACTTTGGGCAGGTTGTAGAGGTGGTTTTATTGAGCATCAGGTTCCTGTATTGAAATTAAGTCCTTGATATGTAATATTGCAATATATTGACACTTTATATTATATTTAGGACTTTGAATATGTTTTACCACCAAAATTGATGGCTAATGTTGGGTTGAATCTCTGGAACAGTAGTTTGACATTCTAGATGGCAAGCCAAGAGGTCATGGGCTCAAAGAACACCACTTACTTGAAAAAATTGCTCAAACCTAATTTTGGTTAAGTTAATTTCCTAATTTTCTAAGACTAGATTGTTCTATAACAATCAACTATTGAAATGCTCATTTCGGGTTGGTAGGATATTATTTTATTTGTAGGTAGAGTTGTGAGATATACAACCTTAGAGTGAAATAGTCAAACTTAATATGCAATTTTGCATATTCTAGGAAATGATGGAAACAACGACGGGAAATTTCGACGAAACGCTTGACAGAAGCAGAGCTTCAAGCGCGACGAGAAAAAGGTTTGTGTTTTTGTTGTTATGAGAAATTCATTGTGGGGCCATCGGTGCACTAAGGAGCTGCGTATGATGTTCGTACATGAAGATGAGAAAGAAGATGAACTATGCGATGACAATTCTGCTGTGGGTCCTTTTCCTCTAGAGTTGGCGAAGACAGTGGAATTGTCTCTAAATTCAGTGGTGGATTTGGCATGATGAAAATTAAGGGAACGATTGTGGCTCGACAGAGGTGATAATTTTGATTGATTGTGGAATAGCCCACAATTTCTTGTCTTCGGTCTTAGTTTGTTGACTGGCAATTCCTTCAACGACAACGACTAGTTACGGTGTAGTCATGAGAACTGGTGTTTCAATATCGGGATAGGGCATCTGTAGAGGGGTCTACATAGACTTGTAGGGGTTAACGGTGTTACAGGATTGTCTTCCACTAGAATTAGGGGGCACAAACGAGGTGTTAGGAATGCAATGGCTTGGCACATTGGGTAGCATGGAAGTGAATTGGAAGCTGCTTACTATGAAGTTTAAGGTAGCGGATTCATTTGTCACATTGAAAGAAGACCCTATCTTAATAAGTCGGGAGTATCCCTCAAGGCAATGGCACGAGCATTACAACATCGTGGTCAAGGGGTGTGGGTAGAATTTCGACAATTGTCTACCAACAAGGTAGGAGATGAAGAGAATTTTGTTGCAATCTAGGAAATTATTAATCACAAGCAACAGGTTTTGGACCAATCACTGATTGATCTCCACTGCGTGACATCAATCATGCAATCCGATTGGTTTCTGATGCTTCACCGGTGAATTATTGTCCATATCGCTATCCTTGCATTACAAAGAACAAAATTGAGCGCCTTGGTCAAGAGATGTTGGCAACAAGCATCATACAATCGAGTTCCAGCCCCTTTTCCAGTTTAATTTTGCTTGTCAAGAAGAAGGATGGTAGTTGGCAGTTTTGTATTCATTATTGCGCCCTTAACATGTTGAATGTTTTAGACTGATTTCCAATTCCAGTAATTGATAAATTGCTTGATGGAGCTACTATTTTTTCAAATTGGACCTTAAGTCTGGTTATCATCAAATCCGGGTTCGCCAAGAAGATGTACATAAGACGGCTTTTTGCACTCATGAGGGCCACTATGAATTCTTAGTAATGTCGTTTGGTCTCACGACCGCACCAGCCACTTTCCAAGCATTGATGAATAGCATATCCCGGCCTTATTTACGTAAGTTTCTCTTTGACGATATATTGGTTTATAGTTCAAATTTAGACCCGTTGCAAACACTTACATTGTGTTCTGTCACTTTTGGCGGAGCATCACTTACATACGAATGCAAAGAAATGCTTTTTTGCTTGTCATCAACTCGAATACTAGGGACATTTAGTTTCAGTTGAAGGTGTTGCAGTGGACCTAACGAAAATCTTCGCGTTGGTGGAGTGGCCTACGTCCACTACTCTTAAAGAATTACGTAGTTTCCTTGGGTTGAGAGGATACTACTTGCTGGACCTTTCTTGGCCTTTGATTCAACAACTTAAAAGAGATGCTTTTCAATGGAACAAAGAAGCAGAGGATGCTTTCCAAAAGCTGAAGTTAGCCATGATCACGGTACCGGTATTGGCTTTGTCGGATTTCAACAAAACATTTATTGTCGAGACAAATGCTTCGAGATATTGCTTAGGGGCCGTATTGATGCAGGAACACCGACTGATTGCTTACTTTCGTCAAGTTTTATCTTCAGCAGCAAGGCTAAAGTCAGTGTATGAACGAGAATTAATGACAATTGTGTTAGTAGTGCAGAAGTAGCGTCACTATTTGTTTGGTCGTCACTTTATAGTGCGCACGGACCAAAGCAGTTTAAAAATCTTGTTAGAGCAGTGCGTCATCAATGAAACATATCACAAATGGCTCACTAAATTATTGGGGTTTGATTTCAAAATTCAATATCGGCCCGGTCTTGTAAACAAAGCTGCTGATGCTCTCCCTCGTCTCCCTTTTTCTCTAAAATTGTCAACCTTTACAATCCCTACAGGTTTGGACACTTCGTTGGTGCGGTTACAGGTAGCTGCAGATCTTTAATTTTCTCACATTCATGACGCTTTAGTAGCTGATTCCGATTCATTTACAAAGTATTCTTTGCACCGTGGCTTTCTTCTTTACAAGGGGCGTCTAAAGTCTTCACCTCTCATTCCCTCAATTCCATAGGAATGTCATGCTTGTGTTGTGGGAGGGCATTCGAGGTTCTTACGAACATACAAGCTCATTACACAAGATTTATTTTGGAGTGGTTTGAAACGTGACATCAAACAATTTGTGGAGGGTTGTGAGGTTTGTCAACAGAACAAGACATTGGCATTATCTTCAGCTGGTTTGTTACAACCTTTACCCATTCCCGAGCGTGTTTGAGACGACGTTACCATGTATTTTATCGAAGGACTTCCAAAGTAAGTTGGCTATGATTCTATCCTTGTGGTCGTGGATAATAATCTCAAATAGAGACAAGATTTTTTTGAGATGCTTTTCGACAAAATTGTTCGAGTTACAGGGCACTTCGTTGCGTTGTAGCACGACTTACCACCCTCAATCGGTTGGTCAAACGAAGGTGTGGTTAACCGGTGTTTGGAGATGTGCTTGCAGTGTTTCTCATATGATAAGCGACGTCAATGGACTTTTTGGCTGCCATGGGCCAAATATTGGTATAACACCTCTTTCCACTCTTCCACAAATATTACTCCTTTTCGATCAGTTTATGGGCGTGATTCGCCTTCTTTGTTGCAATAGGGGTCGGTTTCTTCTATGGTTTTTGTTGTGGATCAACTTCTCAAAGAACGTGACAACATATTGCATGGACTCAAACACCACCTTGGTCGTGCTCAATCCAAAATGAAGCAGATGGTTGATGTTCACCATGTGAAGTGCAATTTGCAGAAGGAGATTTCGCATGTATTAAGCTTCGACCCTATTGTTTTTTGTTCATTGGCTAAGTGACTCAATGAGAAGTTGGCGCCACGTTAGTTTGGCCCATACAAAGTGCTGCAACGTATTGGTCTTGTGGCTTATAAATTGGAGCTGCCATCCTCTACATCCATTCATCCTGTCTTTCACGTATCTCAGCTTAAGCGAGCAATTGGCACCGTTGCATTGTGTCAACTAATCCTACCGTCACTTGATGCTGATTTGGAATGGATTATGGAGCTGGCAGAGGTTTTAAGGGTGCGTAAATCTCCAATATTGACCCTCCTATTGATGAGGTTTTGATACAATGGAAGCGTCTTCCTCCTTTTGAGGCGTCTTGGGAGTCGACTGCTGTCATTACTACACAATTTCCAGATTTTCACCTTGAGGACAAGGCGTCGATTGTACGAGGGGGTAATGATAGGTAATCAATACGTGAAGTATATTCAAGGAGGAGCAAGAGGGCAACTACGAATCCGTGACAGTTAGTGGAGGGGCAGTTTACAATTTTGATAAAATGTTGTATGATGTACTGTATAAAAGGGGAGGGTGTAATGTAATGAGGGGCATGTAAACTTTGGTAAAGAAGTAGGTCGACATTGCTGTAAAGTTCAATCTCATTCTTTCATTGAATAAATCAAGATTACATACTGTTCCATTGGTTCTTGATTGGATACCTATTAGGTGCAAGTCCCTGTCAATAGTTACATTCTAGTGTTAGCCTCACATCCTACTTCAGGATTTTATTTTTTATTTTTATTTTTTATTTTGACAAGATACCTTATAATTTATATATGAGTAAGTAATATGTACATCCTAATTTGTAATGGACGAGATGTCCTCTTTCTATGAAGAAATACAATCCAAAATTGGACCCTAGCCCTTTAACCAATCACCAATTTGAATCCTTTGGCTAGCTTACTCACTCTAACCCACAATGAAGCTAAAAAGAAGGAATCCTCCCAAATTTCTTCCCACAACCTAGCCTTATCCTCAGAGAGTTGATTATTCCTCTCCTTCCATATAGTCCAAACTACTACAAAAATAATGACTCTCCACCAATAGTCCTTGATTTTACCCAGTGGAATTCCACCCTCAAGAAAACTCCAAAGTTCTGTCTCATTTGGTAGTGATTCCCATTGCATCAAGTCACATTTAGTGAAGTCACATTTAGTAAAAACATGCTTACTGGTCACACCATCCTTTTTGCACAAGCAACACCAATGAGGGGAGATAGTACAATGTCGATATCTTTGCTGTAGCATATCAGTACAATTTAGCTTCCTGTGCGCAATTGTCCATCCTAAAATTTTTCTTTAGATGGGACATGGGCTTTCCATATGAAGTTCTGAGGGAAAGGATACGTGGTTAGTTGGCTTTGAGGAATAGAATTTAGGTGCATAAATAATGATTGGGATGAGAATAGACCAGAAGTTTCCAATGGGCATGCAACTCTATCCCTCTCATCCGATAAATGAATGGTTGGAAGACACTCAAGTAGGGCCACAACTTCCTCTGATTTGCTATCAATGAGGCTCCTTCTCAGGTTTAAATCCCAGTTACACCCCCTAGCTCTAGCACCCTCACTATCCTCTTCAAAGGCTAGGTTGATTATGTATTGAAAATAAGGTTTGAAAGCTAATTGGGCTACACCAAGGTTCCTCCTAAAATCTAATGTGGGAGCCATCTTCTACTTTGAGTCTTATTAAGCTAGAGAAAATGGGGTAAAGGGAGTGAATAAATTTTCAAGGGCTCCTATTAGTTGCTTTGGATGGCAGGCTAGCATCTCTTGAATTAGCTTGAATCCTATGACGACTCATTATGATCTTAGCGCCCAAAGCGAGTCTTTTTCCTCTAGAAATCGCCATAACCACTTACTCACTAAAGCCTTGTTTCGCATTTCCAAGTTCCAAATAGCCAATCCTCCTTTTGGACTGTTACCTAAACCTTTGGAGCTTCATGTCCATCATAGGTCTGCCCCACCTCGACCTTCGACTCGGGGACATGTACATCAGACCTACCTATGTAAAGTACTTATTAGGGGAGGTTTCGAGTCTCAAGATGAGTTTGAGCCACCATTTGAGGGTAACTACGAGAAGTACCCTCAGAGAGTCAAGGTCAGATATAATGAAAGGCCATTATGACATTACCCACAATTTTGAGTTTCAAGACGAGTTTGAGCCACCATTTGAGGGTGATTACGAGGAGTACTCGTAGAGATCCAAGGTTAGATATCATGAAAGGCCTCTATCACATTACCCACAGTTTAGGCCTTTTCATGATGAACAATATGACATCAACAGGAGAGTAAAGGCCAATACTACTAGTTTTGATTGCAAGCTTGATCTTTGACGCTTTTTTAGACTGGTTACTTGATCTCGAGACTACTTTGGTTTGTATGGCATGATCGAAGGCCACCGAGTCCGATTGGCCAATTAAGCTTCAAGGGTCTGCGAAGCAGTATTTGATATCCAAACGAATTTTAATTGGTATGACATCACTCGTTGGGTCGAGATGAATAGAAGTCGACTTAAAAGTATCTTCCTGTATATCATAGGAAACAATTGATAGACCAGTGGCTTAATCTCGCTAGTTGTCCTTGAGTGTGCCTGACTACTTGATTCGATTCAAGGAGCTCATGTTGCATTGCCAAGTTTAGGATGCACCTTTGATAATCATTGCCAAGTTCATTAATGGTCTTAGATTGGAATTTAAGCGCGAGGTTAATTTACATTCTCTCAACATGTTAGAGGATTTCTACCACAAGGTAATAGAGGTTGAAAAATTGTATTAGTTGCCTTTTTAAAGGCGTGTTGGAGAGCCACAACAATCTAGGTGAGTCCTAGTTAGATCCAACCAAATCGGTCTTGGCAGTCCCGGACTAATAACAACCCAACTGTGGGACTTGGTGTAACTAGAATTGGTGAATCCTTGAACACTAGCGCTCGTTCGAGTAGCTTTAACATTGGGTGCCATCACTGCCATGGAAGGGTCTCATCGCGTCTTGCTGCCCTCATTGTACCCTTACTATTGAGCGAGATCAAGATGAACCACATCTTGATGCCAATGATGAGTAGATTATTGCATCCGTAGATAACCCTTCTAACTCAAGTGAGGAGGCTGATGAACAGTTGGTTGTTGTTAGGTCTTAACATGTCACGAGATGCATTTTGTCCACTCCCACCTCGACCCCCACAAATGAGTGGAATCGTTTGCATTAGTATCTTTTACACTAACATCAAATGTGTATAGAAAGTGTGCTAGAATGTAATTAATGTTGGAAATATTATGAATGTTCTATCTACTTCTGGAGTTGCTAGGATGAACTTCAAGGCGAAATCACACCTTCGACCCTATAGATTTCTTTGGGTAGACAAGTCTTCATTATTAGTCTCAAAGAGGTGTTTAGTTCCTATTACCATGGTTGATTATAGAGACAATGTTGGTGTAAATGTGTGATGACCTTCCTATGGATATAGCACGTGTTGTTAGATCGTCTTTGGTTGTTTGATCGTGATGTCACCCACTATGATAGGAAAAACACCTATGTGTTTAGGCCTCATGGCATAATTATCAAGTTACTTCTTGCAAAACCTATGGATGACAAGTCCAATCCTCGCCCCTAGTCTAGTGCACCTCAGTTGTGTAAGTCTTCCTCTTAAAGCTCCGCTACCAAACACCTTCATATCTTGACTAGTGGTGAGTTTGAGAAGGAATGTGAGTTTGCAAGCATTGTTCTACCCCTTGATGACCTTACACCTTGACCTTCGCCCTTGAGGTCAAGCCCTTATTAGATGAGTTTCATGATGTTGCTCCGGATGAGTTACTAGATGAGCTTTAAGCCAATGAGGGACATGCAACATGTCGTTGACTTAGTCTCGGGTTCACAAGTACCTAATTCCGTCGGGGTTGCTAACGTGCCTAGTATGTTTACGCAGGTTATAGCTTATATTTTGAGCCCTTTCATTGTAAGTTTCCTATCATCTATTTTGATGACATACATATTTATAGTTAATCTAAGGATGCACATGTGGTCATCTTTGTCAGTTTATAGAAGTCCTTGTGTTTGAAAAGTTTTATGTCAATCTTAAAAAACGTTCATTCTTCACTTTAGTGTTTTATTTCTTATGTTTATTGTGTCTTTTTATAAGCATTTCTTCGTAGTTTCCACGAGTTAGCCACTTTTTATAAGCATTTCTTCGTTGTTTCAACACCATCATGGCTCCCATCTTCGATTGCATGAAAAAGGGGAGTTTCATTGGATTGCGACAGCATGAAAGACTTTTGAGGAGATAAAGAACAAAATAACCAAAAGGCCCTATTGCTACGACACTCGGACTTCTGCAAAGTCTTTGAGTGTCCTTTGATGCATTTGGTGGTGGTACAGGTGGTGTCTTGAGTTAGGATGGTCATCCCATAACATATTTTATTGAAAAACTCAATGATGCAAAACGAAAAATACTCTACGTATGATGAAGAGTTTTATGCTATTGTACTGTCTTTATGTAATTGGAGGTATTACCTATTGCCTCAATAGTGATGAAGATATATGAAGTATCTCCAAATCGTCTAAATGGAAGAAGATTTGCATCAACTTTTTCCAAACTTGAGAAAGATGTGAGAAACATGGTGGTAATATTTTTGAGGAGTTAAAGGGAATTGAAAAATAAATCTTGAATTCAAAAAAAAAAATTATGCAAGTGCATTTCTTCACTAACTTGCTTATTCTTTGTCGATTTTTCCTTAGGTTTATGCCCTTGACACTTTATTCAAGATATTTTCCATCTAAATTTGATTTCCTAAGGTTTATAACACCTTATTTTCAAGGAATTAGGGATACATTTTAATTTTTAGCCCAAATAAACCGTAGGAATGTCACAACCATCCCCACTAAGGAAAATTCATCCTCGAAATTTAAAATAAGGATTTACATGGCTTAAACAACCCGGGAAAATTTTCTTGCATGTAGTCCTGCTCCCATGTGATTTGCTCGACCCCCTTAGCCAACCACTTCAACTTGAGGAGAGGAATCTCCCTAGTACGGAGTTGTTGCACTTTTCGATCAAGGATCTCCACTGGTTTCTCTTCATAGGTAGCCATGTCATCTATCTCCAACCTACTCTAGTCAATGATATGCTTTTGATCTGGGTAATATTTTCGAAGCATTGATACGTGAAATACATTATGAACCCGAGCTAACTATGGTGGCCAGGTGAACCGATAAGCCAATGGCCATGAAATTCTTGACGAAGCGGGGGGTCGGAGTGTAAGAGGAAGCCAAGGTGAATCAAGGGAATGTTACGCTATTGCCATGAAGAAGAAGGCAAGTAGAGGAGTAACTTTCCAAGTTCAAGAGGAGCAGGCACCTAGGGTCATAACTAAGGACGGAGATGATGACCTGCAAGCTTAGTCAGATTTTGACCTTGACCCGAGGGAAGCAAGCCTTAACCACTTAGCACGAGAAGAAGGTCAAAATCGGGGCAGAGCTGAGCTCGGAACTAGCCAAGCTGACGACGAAGTTGTTGGTTGAACATAGAGATGTCTTCGCATGAGGCCATGCTAGGCATCAAGAAGAAGGTGATAGTTCATCGCCTCAATGTCAATCAGAAAGCTAAGCCTGTCAGGTAAAAGAGAAGAGCCCTTGGTCCGGAGAGAGCTTAGGCCTTAAAGGAAGTGGTGGATAAGCTCATCTGAGCTTGATTTATTAATGAAGCTTCGTACCCGGAATGCCTTGCTAATGTGGTGATGGTAAAAAAAGCCAATGGCAAGTGGTGAACCTGTGTTGATTTCATTGATCTCAACAAGGCGTGCCCGAAAGATAGCTTTTCTCTGTTGAAAATATTCCAACTCATCAATGGTAAGCAGGTCACGAGCTCCTCATCTGCATGGATGCATACTCAAGGTATAATCAAATTATGATGTGCTGGGAGGATGACAACAATTATCATGGACCAAGGTTTATATTGCTACCAAGTCATGCCGTTCGAGTTGAAGAATGCCAGAGCAACGCATCAAAGGTTGGCCAAACTAATGTTTCCAAATAAGATCGGCTACACCATGGTGGAGGTTTATGCAAATGACATGTCGGGCATGAGTGTAAGGTTGGAAGACCATGTAGCCGACTTGAGGGAGGTCTTCAACACTTTGCGCGAATACCGCATGAAGCTCAAATCGAGCAAGTGCTTCTTTGGCGTGACCTTAGGAAAGCTCTACCCGAGCAAGTGTTGTGTTACCGCCCTTAGTTGGTTCATTTCTCTCATTACTGATAAGTGCTTGCCTTTCTTTAAAACTTTAAGAGCTTAGAAACTATACTGGAACATGGAATGTGAGGAGGCCTTTAAAGCTCTAAAGGACTACCTTGGTAGTGTTCCCCTCTTATCCAAACTAGTTCTAAGGGAAAGTTGTTTTTGTACTTGTTCGTCTTAGGGGCAGAGATCAGCTTAGCTCTTGTTAGGGAAAAGCTCGGAGTGCAAAAGCCGGTCTTCTACATCAATGAGTCCTTGTTCGATGTAGAGATAAATATCAAGAAGTCGAGAAGTTAGCTCTTTCCTTGATTACCTCAGCCCGAAATTTGAGCTCGTACTTTCAAGCTCATGCCATTGTGTTGATCACCCACCCATTAAGGCAAGTCTTGTAGAAATCAGAAACATCAGGTCGGTTGACAAATTGGGCGATTGAGCTCAGAGAGTTTGACATTAAGTACCGACCTCAAAATGCCATCAAAGCTCAAGCACTTGCAGACTTTCTTACCGAGTTCTCACCAGCTCAGCCTAAAACTGACCTCTATGGATCATGAGAGAAAGAGGAGCTCTGGAAGTTGAATGTGGACGGGTCATCTTGCAAGCAGGGTGGCGGAGTCGGAGTTGTGCTTGTTTCTTTTGAAGGCGATGAACACTTATGTGCCATCCGCTTTGGTTTCATAGCCTCAAACAACGAGTTCGAATATGAAGTTTTCCTCGCGGGGCTGAGGATGGCAAAGAATTAGGGAGCTTGAAACTTGCAGATCTTCAACGACTCCCAGCTTGTGACAAAAAACATCTCTACAGAGTATGCTACTGAAGATGTGAGAATGCAAGCTTACTTAAAAGAAGCACAAGATCTACTTGTGAAGCTTAACATACATGAAATAACTTAAGAGTCCCAAGCTGAGAACTCCCTACCTGATGCTTTATCCAAGCTCGCCGCTTTATTTGAGGTCGAGTTGATGTACCAAGTGCCGATCGAGTTTCTCTTCACACGAAGCATCTTGAAAGCACCTCACGCTGGATGTATTGAGCCTAGCAACTCATGGATGGATGACCTTATTAGCTACCTACGAGACGGTAGGATACCTGCCGAAAGGATCTTAGATCGAAAGATTCAACGATTGTCAGCTCGACAGAGGTTAGCTCTACCGCTGCAGCTCTGCACTTCCCTACTTAAAGTGCCTAGGGGAATCACCATGCTTGACAAGTGTTGAAGGAATTTCACGTTGGCGTATGTGGAAACTACTTGGGTGGAAGAGCTCTTGCCTACAAGGTTTTGGGCCAAGGTAATATTGGTCAACTATCCATCAGGACGTCGCTTAATTGGCTCAGAGGTCTAATAGCTGCCAGAGGCATGTAAGGACGATACGTGCTCCTCTTCTCGACGCCAGTGGGCGGTAGACCTAATCGAGTTGATGCTAACTTGTGAAGGTTAGGTGAAGTTCGCAATCGTGGCTATAGATTAATTTATCAAGTAGGCGGAAGCAGAGCCATAGCCCAGTTACCGAGCAGAAGACAACAAAGTTTATATAGCAGTCAATTGATTGCCATTTTGGTGTGCTTCATGCAATTATCACGGATAATGGCAAGTAATTCGACAATTTGAAATTTAGGTCATTTTGTTCCAACCTCGACATTCGCCACCTCTTCAAGACGCCAACTTATCCTCAAGCAAATGGTTCGGTTGAAGCCATCAACAAGATCATGAAGCACACTCTCAAAGCAAGTTAGAAGAGAATAAAAAGGCTCATAGGCTGATGATTTACCTCAAGTGCTACGGTCTTACGAAACCACGATGAGAACAGCTATTGCAAAAACTTCTTTCTCCTTAGCTTTTGGCACGAAAGCTGTAATACCCGTTGAGGTCAGAATCCCTACATTTCGAATTGAGCACTTTAAGACGAAGCAGAACTCAGAGACTTTGTTGTCTGAGTTGTATTTACTTGAAGAAAGAAGACAACAAGCTCAGATTAGAGCGGCAGCTTACGAACAAAGGGTAGCAAGGTACTACAATGCTAAGGTCCGACCTTGCAGTTTTATGGTTGGAGACCTCGTCCTGACATCAGCTAATGATGAATATGCTGACCCAATTTTAATGATCGACGAGCTCCAAATCCCACCGATCTGAAAATCAAGACGAGTTGTTATTTCAGGTCCATGTCCGGACGATCACGACGTCTTTGCTGACCTAAAAGCTCAGAATCTTCAATTTACCGACCCAATTTTAGATGAGAAGACCCAATCTGCAAACAGGAACTGCGATCGAAGCTGATTTGAAGTGGAGCGCTCCCTAGGTGAAAGCAAGAATCGTCGAGCTCAATTAGCTTGGTTATATCATGGTTGACAGAATTGTGAATCGGAAGTGAATTGTTGGGGTTTCTCTGAAACGAATCGGGATTTGAATCGATGAATTGTAAGATTCAGGATACAAGTTCGAATCGTATATAAATTTTAGTTTCTAGAGACATTTATTTGTATTCTTAGTGTTATTCTAGATTTCCATTATAAAGTTTAATAACTTCTTTTTAATTTGTGATTTATTCTATTAAATCTAATCATAGAATTTCAAATTTTATCATACAGGTCTTAAGGTGATAAAAATATCAAAGATTTTGAAGACAAAGAGCTCGCGGCTTGTGCAATTGATAGGTTGTAGCTTTGCACAACAAATGGATGAAAATAAAAATTAGACAAACAAATATATGTTGATGTAAAGTTACTAAAGTAATAAACAAAAGTTCAAACGTTGAGACATTTTCTCAACGTTGAGTTAATTGGCCACCGATTGAACTTGCATTTGAAGACATTTTCTCTCTCACAAACCTTCTTCAACTCCAACTTCACAAAAGCATTCAATTGTAGCACACATCAAAGTATTTTTAACAATTAAGGTTATAAGTTAGAAAGCTGTTGGAAAAAATAAAATAAAATAAAATTGAAACAAATGAAAAAGAAAAAAACGCAGTTACGCCGCTGCGCCTGTGTCGTGCATGTGCCATTTTTTGGGAAGTAAAAACTCGAAAGAAAATGAAGATCTAACCTTTTCTTTACCAATCTAAGCAACCAATGTCAATTTATCTTGTTTGAAAGTGAATAAATCTCGTCTTCGAAGCTTTAGCCCGATTTAGGGGTCGATTCACTGATTTCTCGATTCACATGTGCGATTTGTATTGTTGAGGTTTGAAGCGGATCGCACGATTCGATTCACAATTTTGTCAACCTTGGGTTATATGCCGATCAAACTCCAAAGGCTGTTTGGGCCAACCTGTAGCTATCATCAAGTTCCAACCTGTAGCTATCATCAAGTTGGGTTAACGGAATGATCAAGCGCTGACCAAGGTTGATTGAATCGCGAATTGTGCGATTGGCGATTCGCTTCCCACCCTAGCAATACGGATCGCACATGTGAATCGAGAAATCAGTGAATGGTGAATTGCACGATTCCTTGATTCAGCCCAATTCAGGGGCTTTTTTTTTGTGCTCTATATTTGTGCTCCACAACGAAAAAAAAACTCATTTTTACAAAGAAAAAAAGCAACCCTGCACTGTGTTTCTTCTTCATCGCTATAGGGTTTTGGGGTTTTTTTTTTTTCTTCATCAAATCTGTTGCGATTTCTCTACTTTCTTCTTCAATCCAACTAAAAACGATCGTTGGTTACTTGGAGGTGTGCTTGGAGCTTGGAGATCTATCACGGCGACAAAAAATTCAAGTTTTCTATTTCGGTTTCTCTTTGTTCCTAAAGCTTCGCGTACGAGATTTCTTCACTTTCAAACAAGATAAATTAACATTGGTTGCTTAGATTGGTAAAGAAAAGGTTAGATTTCTATTTTCATTTGAGTTTTTACCTCCCAAACAATGGAACACGCACAACGTAGGCGCCGCAGCATAACTGTTTTTTTTTTTTTTTTCAAGCAGCTTTCTAACTTCCAACCTTAATTGTTAAAAATACTTGGATGTGTGTTGCAATTGAATGCTTTTATGAAGTTGGGGTTGAAGAAGGTTTGTCAGAGAGAGAAAATGTCTTCAAATGCAAGTTCAACCGGAGGTTAATCAACTCAACGTTGAGAAAATATCTCTACGTTTGAACTTTTGTTTATTACTTTAGTAACTTTACATCAACATATATTTGTTTGTCTAATTTTTATATTTATTATCCATTTGTTGTGCAAAGCTGCAACTTATCAATAGCGCAATCCGTGAGCTCTTGTCTTCAAAATCTTTGATATTTTATCATCTTAAGACCTATATGATAAAATTTGAAATTCAATGATTAGATTTAATAGAATAAATCACAAATTAAAAAAAACAAGATATTAAACTTTATAATGGAAATCTAATATAACACTACGAATACAAATAAATGTCTCTAGAAACTAAAATTTATATACGATTCATATGGCTATGCGGGTATTGAGGAACTAGATGTAGAACTACGCAATTGAACCAACTCGAGGGCACATGATGCCAACCTCAAAACATGCATTGCCAACCCACCAGATCAAATCTCAAGGTCCACTTGCTTGTCGACCTGAAGGTACTTCATTCTAGCTTCCTAACTTCCTTGGCGTATTTCACTTTAAAAGTTGGGGGATACATTAAATATTGAGTGCCAACCTAAAGCAAATATGTGTCGAGCTGAGCTGTTGTTATCCGACATGAAATAAAAGAGTTGAGGTGATATAACCCGATCTCAGGTGACACAGGCCGACCTGAAGTGAATGATCTTTAGTGACGGTGATTGGGAAATCCCGAATCTCGAGGTGAACTCGAATTGGAGCAAGGTTTGGAAGATTAGCTCATAATAGAATGAGATGAGTCGGCGAAATGCCGACCTAAGCTAAATTGAGTTACCGTCTCCACATTGACCTTGAGTGACGGAGATGAGAAAAACTCAGAGAATTGAGTTGAGGTGGGAATAAAATGAGGCTGGCACCAAATCGATTTGACCTGAATTTGGTAAGGCTTGACATGGGACCACATACGAAAGAGAGGTGGTCCATACCCAGAAGAGGGGGCTCAGACCCTCTACTATAAATAACTCTACATTTCACCCAAAAGGGTAGGTAACTTTTACTTGCTACAGTAACTTCCTACCTCATTTTACTAGTTAAGTAAGCTCATGCCCATCTCTGACTTAGGTATCACAGGTCATTAGCTGACACCACATCAGTGTTCCTCACGATAGCCATTTTCAGTTCTTCCTTCGTAGGTCAAAAATTCAGAGTTTAGCTGAGAGGGCCATCATCAGTTCTTTCGTTTTGTCATTAGGTCTTCCAGAAGGAGGTCAGCTCTTCTCGGAGTCTTGTCTACATTATTTTTGGTGTTTGTCAATTTTTGCACCAACATCTGGAGCCGTCTATGGAGATCGACATGGTAAGTCGTCTTTAGCTCATCCATTATGAGTCAAGATGCAGATGCCCAAGCAGTGATGGATCTCTCAGCCTCCCAAGGTTATCCACCCTTATCCATTAGAAACGACTTATTCACGGGTAGATGGCCTCCTTTTGAGAGAAAACTCCTACCTCCAAGTTTCTTTGCAACTCTTGCCAACATTGGATCCCAACAACCAGATTTAAGAGGACTCCCACCCCAAGGCAAGTTGAAGTACTAAAGAGGCCAAAGCCACACCCCACAACCTATTCTCCTTGCATGTCTTTGAATTGCCCCTAGTTCACGTTAGTCCTTGCTAGTTTGCTCTTCTTCATGTTAACCTTCTATTCTAACACTAAGTTGATTTTATCCAAGACATTTTGTTCCAAAGCTTCCAAGAGAAAAAGGTTGTCGTTCGCATACTGAAGATGAAAAAGTTCAACTTGATCTTCACTAACATGAAGACCCTTGACAATTGAGCACTGTCTCGCCTTCTGAACCATCTTGCCAAGTATGTCTTTGACTAGAGTAAAGAGGAAAGGAGATAAAGGATCTCTTTGTCTTAAACCCCTATCACCATTGAATTTACCCTAGACTTTTTGTTTCTACTGAATACGTGACTGAACTTAGGCTCTCGTTAATCCAACTTCTCCATCTGTCACCAAAGCCTTTTTACAAATAATTAAGCCCAAAAAATCCTAATCCATTGTGTCATAGGCTTTTACGAAAGAATAATGTTTGAGCAACACACTTGGGAAACACACATAATTGACATTGTCCTTGAGAGGTGTTACCAAAGCATTTCTCTTTATAAAATCAGCTTGAAATACAACCCACAAACGATGCTGACTTCTATACTCCCCTGCTGCTTTGTTGGCCACCAAGTTTGCATTCAAGATTTTTCTATCTTGAAAAAAGGTTGTTTTAGTAATATCAATTGTATTGTGGAGGATTGCACTTAATCTAAGGGAAAACACCTTCGATATGATTTTAAATAGGCTTGTCACAATATCCTCTATGAATTCAACTTTTTCTGTATGAGACAAATAAAGGTTTTATTGGTTTTTATATTAACAATACCATGAAAAAAAAAATTATCCATAACTTTCATCATATATAATTTAAGCACCTCCTATGAATTTTTAAACAAAGGACATGGGCCTAGCTAACTTCACACCCAATCTAAGCCCCATTACCCCCAAAAAAATGCTTCATCGGAGCCGCATACAACTTTTGAATGGACCTAACTATCTAAACCATCGATTATTCTCTTCGACAATGAGGGAACCATTCTCCATTTCAGTTTCAAATCAAATATTTGGATATCCTATTGCTCAAAAGTCTAATTCATTTTAGCCTTTTGGAAGGCCAATCTATCCTCCGTCAATTATGCCTTCGCATCCTTTTGAAAAGCAACCATCTTGTGGGACCATTTCCTTTAAACCTCTTTTTTATCAGGACATCTTATTAGATTCTCGAACTCCTTTTTTTAATGTAAACTAACCGAATTCGTCCATGTTCCAATGCTTGAAATTGGTTTTTAGCTCTGACAATTTCAATGTGAATTTATGGCCCGCCCTACCTAAAGAACTAGAACTCCACCACTGATCCACCTTTAGGAAATCATGATGTTCAGTATAGAAATTCTCAAATCTGAACGGGGTTGGACCACATTTGACTTGATTGTATCCAAGACAATTGGGCAATGGTCGGATGTAATTCTTGCCAAAGCCTCTTGTCTAAACATGGGAAGAGGGACTCCCAACCCTGAGAAAACATAAACCAATCAAGCCTGCAACAATCCAGTTGAACTTTGAAATCGGTTCATGTATACTTGACATTTAGAAGGGGAGGATTCTCCAATTCCAAGTCTTTCAATTGCTTTGGTAAAACTCTACAC
The DNA here is from genome assembly GCA_035771175.1 of Paratinospora sagittata. NCBI lineage: Eukaryota > Viridiplantae > Streptophyta > Magnoliopsida > Ranunculales > Menispermaceae > Paratinospora > Paratinospora sagittata. The sequence continues at coordinate 33,690,368 of CM069594.1, forward strand.
ACTGCAAGTTAACCTGGGGCTGTTTAGATATCTGCCGCACTTTGTTAAAATCTCCACCAAGGCACCAATTATTGCCAAAGATTTTGTTAAACATTTTTATTTCATCAACCAAAGAATTATAAAATATATGTATAAAGAAGCAATTGGCCATTACATTATGTTGCAACCTGTACAAGGAAAAGATTGGCATACCTAGCTTACGAGGCTTTAGCCATTGCAGGGGCTGAGGAAGGGACGACGTATGATGCCTTACCTCTACATGGAGAGGTTGTTTTAAGATTCAAACTTGTGACCTATAGGTTACGGTGGAGCAACCTCAAGCATTGTTCGAAGGCCTGCTCTTCTTAGACCTTTCAAGTATCCATTTCCAAAAAAACAACAAAAAAGGTAAGGAAGGAAATTTCAAAAAATGGGATTTTATTAGACTGGTAGTGGTGAATGAAAGAAAATAAAAGGGGGAGAGGGATCTGTGCTTTTGTTATACTAAAATATGTTGTGGGCCGTCAATGCCGGGCTTTTGACTTGATTGCCACAAAAATTTTAAAAAATTTCACAAATGCCATTGAAATCAAAATAATGACTTCTTTGCCATAGATTGACTAGTCAAAGCCCAGTGACGTGGCCACACTTGGATTTTAGATCGGTTGACTGGGCGCCACCAAAGATTTAAAAAAAAAATTAATTAAAGGATTTTTTTTAAGATACAAAAGTTATTTTGTGCATTGCCTTCATCACATCTTTTCAAAAGACGTCTTTAATTTTATTTTATTTTTAAATACTTGGTGGCGCCTAGTCAGCAGATCTAAAATCCAAGTGTGACCACGTCATCTGCTGACTGGGCATTGATTGGTCAATCTATGGCAAAAGGGTCATTATTTTGATTTCAATGGCATTTGTGAAATTTAAAAAAAAAATTGTGGCAATCAAGTCAAAAGCCCCTTCAATGCCAATAGTTACTCTTGATTCAAGTACTTTTGAAGATAATAGTTGTGTTGTAATAATGAAGATTTATGGGCAACAACAATGAGCAAGCAATAAATTATAGTAACAAAATATTTTTACATGAAGCGATTATGAGGTCAAAAAACCACGCAAGTAGAGCAAGTTACTTGTATGATGTGGCTATGTTGATTGATATGGAGCAGACCTCTAACCATATTAGTGAGCTCATACATAGGAGAGTTGGTTTACATCCTCAAACAAGAGGCAAGATTGAAGGTATTGTTGCATTAGGTTAGAAAATAACTAGTCCAAGCAAGTATTCTTGCAATTGACTCAAACTACAAAAAACTCCCGTTATGTTTTATTTATTAATTGATTTTTTTGTCTTTTGAGGTGTTTGATTTTGTGATGGTACTATATTTTGGAGGTCAAATATTTTGGTCATGTAACCATCTTTGATTCCGATAATAATTTAAGTTATCAAGTAGAGTAAAATTCTTTGGATCACTCTGAAGAAAGTCTAACTACACAAATGTTGTCAATGCGTTGTCTAGGCAATGATAAGTCCATTGCTTAAGCAATTTGCAACTAAATCACTTATAAGTTTTGCTTAGGGCAGGTTGCCTAAGATTTGAAAGGGTCGGTGTAGCTGTATAGCATAAGGTTCTTGTTTGTTCATATTGGTGTATATGTGATTGTTTGGTTTAAGCATTAGCAAAATAACTCTTAATTCTTATGTTCAAGGTTCGAAACTTCGATTTCGCCCGACACTTCGACCTTTAAAAATCAGAATTAATTCGAGAAAGTTTGAGAAGTCTTGGAGAATTATTGTAAAAATTCGCTAACTTAGAGAAGTTTAAAGAATTTCGATATAGATGTTAAAATATGCATACTTACTATTAGAAATGATGAAAACAAACATAAATAGATACTTTTCACATATAAAAGTATAAATATAATCGGTTGAAACATGTGTTTTTACATTAACATTATTTAACGCACATCCAAGGATCGAAAATTCGATTTCAACTTGACTTCGGTCACTTGAAAATTGGAATTAATTTGGAGAAGTTTAATTTAACATGGAGAATTTTTGTAAAAAATTCCTAATTAGAGAAGTTCAGAGAATTGTTTTTATATATGCTTAAATATATAGATTTATTGTAGTATAAGCCTAAAAACTAATATAAATAAACACTTTTAATTCATAAAAATATCAATAAGTGACCTAACACAATCAATCTTATTAAGTGGGTTGATGAATTTGAAATGGTGGCTTTTGGTCTTAATTTATTTTCTTTGTTTTGATATTTAGTTTTTTGGTGGTTTGCTTCTCAACCATATACTTTGCTAGTTTGAATCCCACCATGCTTAATTTATTAGTTTATTATTTAAATGTATTATTTTTTAATCTTGTTTTATAAGAGTTAACTAAAAGAATGTGGCTTTGGAAACTTTTTTAATTTATTTTTAAATTTTTATCTTATTTCAACTTTATTTATTTATTTTTTTGCTTCTTTTCTTCTCTTTTTGGTAAAGCATATCCCATAAATTACATAATTTATTAGCTTATTAAATTATTTTTTAAATTTTATATTGCTATGTTGGTTGATGAAGTTAAAAAAAATACATAATTATTGATATTTTTTTGTTTTTATTAATAAAATAACATTTTTTTACTTCTTTGTCGAATTTCATCGAACTTTGTTGAATTTTATTGAATTTTGTCGAATTTTATCGAATTTCTTGTCGAATTTTATCGAACTATTTTGGTGAATTTTTGTATTTTTTATTTTACATCCACTTCGCACTTCGATGGTAAAAAAAGAGAAATAATTCGTAGAAGTTCGCCGAATTTGGAAAAATTTTCGAACCATGCTTGTGTTATACATGTACGAACTTGTATTAACCTAGATTCTTCATCTAAATCTTCTCACAACACCTTGGTCCTTGGAACCACCCAATTCCCATCTATTATGACCATTGATAGCAAGGCTTCCTCTTTTGTTTCAAGCATGTTAATGTGTGTGCTCATTGAGGTTAAGCTTGTCTGATGTATTGTGGTCTGCATTACGTGTCTTTGAACTTGAACACCAATTGTAATTTCATTTTTCAGTATTTGTTCATTTGTTTCTATTTCTTTTTCTTTTTCTTTTTTCTGTTTGACAGGAACATTATTATTAGTATTCGTTTCTTCTATGATTTAATTAAATGTGCTTCTTTGCTTCCTCGCCGATTCATATTAAATAGGAACAATTTAAATCAATAAATACTTTCTTTTTGAGCTATGAATCGGGTAGCAGAACAAACTGTATGCATGTAATTGACCTCATATTGCTTGAACAGGGCTTTGGTGCTTTAGTTGCTAGTTTATGATCTTTTAGGCGTAGTACTCTCAAAAAGTGTTGCTTGTTTGTTTATGTAGATACTCGCAGTGCTTGATGTAGTCGACTAATATACCATCATAGTTTCAGGTTCCAGCTTATGGGATCACGCAAGCATTTTTTATTCAAGCTAGTTGTTGGTGCACTGACCTTGCACTACTGGAGAATTACACTACAAGCATCTATTACATCTACCCTGTGGGGAGGGCTTGGATTGTGCAATTTGGATTATCATAACACATTCTTTATGATTTTGATTGATGGTTTTTGCTTATGCTTTGTGGTAATCCTTTAAAAATGTCTGCTTGGCTTTGCTTGGGAAGGTTTCTATAGGTGATAGATCAGAGGCTTGAGTATTTTTCTTCTAAAGATGGTTGATTATCTATATGGAGTTGTAGGTTTTTTATTCTGTTGTTTTCCAGTTATCGGCATATTACACAAAGTAATTGTTCCTTCCACTACATCTTTGTTGATGCAAATTTATTAAGAACTTAGATCATCCAATGTTATTCTTGTTCACATATAATGCTTTTTTGGTTTACATCTTGGTTTGTTCAAATGTTTTGATTGATCATAGCAATAAACCCGGTAAATTAAGCTCCATATGGTTTGTGATTAACACTATATTTACTGTGTTAAAAAATTAAGAAAAATCTAAAAATATATTCCAGAAAGTAAGGCTGCGTTTGGTATCATATTTATATCATGTTTTCTGTATTTGAAAACAAAAAGTTAAAAAAAAGTAGTAAAAGACGTTTGATTAATTGTGATTCAAATAATGTTTATATGTTAAGAAAAAGGTTTGTTTTTTGAAAACATGTAGACGTCTTGAGTTTGTTTTTTTTATTATTTTTGGGTTGACTTGTAAAAAGTGAATAAGTATGGGGACTCGAATTAGCTCTTTTGTATCTTAATTTGTGTGAAATCTTGAAACAAACTAAACAAGTTTTCCCTATTTTCAATATAAAAAACATCTTTCTGAATAGGATGGGAAACATATTTTCACAAACTACAAATCAACTAAAAATGACCATATTTCACTCTACAGAAAACTCTTTCTATTTTTGTGAACTTTGCTACGTTGTCTAATACTTCTGAAAAACACTTTGTTGCCTTCAAATCTTGACCCAATTGATTGCATTCATGCGGCTTTACCCCAAAAAGAACAGATCGGGATCAAATTTAAAAACGATAAACCAATCACAATCTAGTTTTGTAGATTAGTCTTCTTTTTCTGTTTAGGGGCAAAAGGATTATTCTTTCGTTTATGTAAAAACCAATTCACCTTTCCATTGTTCTTCTGGTTTTATATTATTATTATTATTATTATTTTTAATTGGAAATTAAGGTCTTCTTTAACTCAGGAGATCTAACGATTGATGCAGTAGAAGACTATAATTCTTATAGCCCAATTTGATAAGTGAACCGAACATGAGTGCCCTCCCCACTTATAAAACTCCTTTTCTCATCCTTAACTTTTTTCTTCATTTTGGTTTAGAGCCAACGTCTGACTGAACCAAATCAATATCAGGTTGATGGGTTGATTAAGCAAATATTTCGGGTTGGTTTCTTGTGGCTAAGTGGGTCATCCGATGAGGTTGGGTTGGATGGAAATCTCTTCCAAAACCAACTTGACCCAACTTGTGGGTACCTCTAGTTTTTACAAGTAGAGCTCCAAAGAGCTCATGTAGTTGAAATTTCCTTGAATTGCCATTCATGACCTACAATGTTGGCTGGAAAAAACTCAACCTCAACTTATCTTTGTAGCATATACAAAGGATGCAACCTAAAATAGAAACAAACTCTTTGAAATACAACATAATCTTGCAAATAACACAATTATACCTCTTGAAAATGGATTCCAGCTCTAGTAGCAAATATTCCCTGGCACTCAAAAAGCTGAAAGCTCTAGGCAGGTTTGGGAACAACTGTGCCCTCTGAAGGAGGCAATGTAACTGAACGCAAAAGCTCCAATGAGAAAACAATCCCCAGGAAATGAGAGAGTATTGTGTTGGCTGACGCCTACAAAAAGTAATTAAATAAATGCATAAGAAAACCGATTCTACCGATTGGGAGCTATGTGGTGAATAATAGACCTGTCTAAATAGATATAACCACTTTCCTTTCTTCAGCAGGATATCATTTTAATGACAAATAAAACAAGGGTCAAGATGTAGTATACGTATTCATTACCATTCACAAACTTCGAGCCCACGGGGAAACAACACCAAACTTTAGTAATTCCTCAGCCATTACATCAAACTATTATTGTGGTTTCAAAAACAAAGACCTAGTCAACCTAATGGTCTGAGTTAAAATAATTGGACTTGATCAACTGCAAAATTAATAAGAAAACAAGAATGCAAGCAAAAACCCTGCTAAATGACAATTTAAAGAAAAAGAAAAAACCTAGGAATCTGATAAGTCAAAAGTATCATCATGAAATAATAAGCTTACATATCATTAATAACCGTCTTATGATCAGAAGTGGGTCAATAAACTGCTTGTCAACTTTACAAACAAGTGTGTGGCACTGCAGGTGGTTTTTACTATCCGAAATTTCCAATTTAGCCTCAAATTTCTCTAGGTCTATGCTTGATCAAGTATGAAATCACATAAGATCACATATAAGATACAGTCAGAGAACCAAATGAAAATCAAAGTCATGCAAACAGATGAAATGGTTTAGAACTTGAAACAGTATCATAATCCTCAGTTTATCATCATTAGCATATTATGGAAGCATACCAAGTTAAACACCAAAATGTCTCATGAATTGGAGTTGGAAAACGAAATTCAAAGGAATTCGTTAGAGCATAAACAGGCAGGAGTAGAAAATAGAATAGTACCTGCACTAGGAATACATCCAAAGCTAGAACAGGGCTGGTACCAGGAGAGACACCCTGATAATATGGATTTGCGGAGGACGTAAGGGCTTTTGCAACCAGCAATCCTACAGTAGCTTGCATACCAAGAATGGCAGCTCCCATTCCCAAAAGATTTAGCACTATACCATTCTTTAGGCCTTTCACCACTTGAGCACGGGGAGGAGCCTGAACAGCAACACAACACATTAGTCATCTTACTGCATTAACTTCCATCCATTGAAGTTTAGCTGAACATGCTTTAACACTCAATATTGTTAACATCAGTATTGAAGTAGGTAACAAGTAAAAAAATCATGATTTTTTTTTTTCAAATAAACACATTAAACCAAAAAAGGTAAAGATTCTCAAACATGCTTCCCCAACCACCATTGCAACACTTCTATTGAAGTGAGATGTAATATTGTATCAAATATAATTCAAGAACTCCCTAATTATCCTCCATTTTCTACACTATGGAGTCCTTTAGGTTTTTGAAGGGGATGCCGCAATTGCGGTAGGGTTTGGGGGAGGTCTCGCTTCATGGCCTTGTGGATCCATTGACTAGGTTGGCAAAAGGGTATGGGCTTAGTGAGTGGCTGCGAGGTTGGGGAGCTATTTTGGACTGCTTGTAAAACTTCTCATGTGAACGCCTCGTCCTCTTTGAGACGTTTTGGTGTAATCAGTGTTTTTAAGGCACCAAGACAATGTTTAGGCGATTTACCCTGTCTAGGTGAGGCATAGTCTAAACGAAGCCTAAACGTGGCCTAGATGATAAAAAAATATTTATTTATAGGTCTCTACATAATTAATTAATTAATTACAAATCCTTGGACAGTTCATATATATAACTATATTCTATAATGAATGTTAAATTTTCATAAAATAATAAAAAACACTTCATATTAATTAAAATCATAATTGTTGGACAACAAATATCTGTTGTCGGAGGGTCACCGACGGTCGCCCGGAGATTTTGACGGCGTTTCTTGGTCAGAGCAAATGGAAAGAATAGGCTTAGGGAGAGAAGCTCAAGGGTTTACTGAAGAAAAGGGAGGGGGGGTTATGTTTTTAAAGCTTTTTTTTTTTTAAAATTAGAGACTTCCTAAAACTTTTTAAATATTTGCACAAACCACCCCCCCCCCCACCACCTGCCTAGCACTACGCCTAAGCATTTTAGGGAACTATCTTATATTTATTAATAAATGTTTAGTTTCTTGTCAAAAAAAAAAAAAAAAGAAATTGAAATTCTTTAGCTTGCATTTGGTTTGTGATTCGAAAACAATAATGCAATTCAATGTTGTCAAGGCGGGGTATAGGAGTTTTGACCCCCTCCATACCGCCTAGGGTCTGGAGGGTCTCTTCAAAAAAAAAAATTCAAAGGCTTAAAAAAAAATTATTTTTTTAAAACAAAAACCCATCGACCCTAAACCCTTAAAGCTAGAACGAACCATCCAAACCTTAACCCCCAGTGACATCGAGCTTCCCTCCAACCATTCTTCGACTTCGGCGACCCAGAAGACTCCGGCAACAAATTCTGGCAACCCCGGCGACATTCCAAAGCCGGCAACTCCTTTCCACTTTTTTCTTTTTTTTCATCCAATTGACGATGTGGTTCCTCTTCGACCATTCTCCGTTGTCGACGACTCCGGCGACTCAACAGAGTTCGGCAACTCCAACGACTCTGGTAATCTTTTTTTTTCGTTTTTTATTAGTTTTGTGCTATTTGTTCTATTTTTGCACATTCTAACTATGAATTCTTTTTTTTTTTCTGTTTTTTTAATTTTACTTGCTCATAATATGTTTTGATTCATTGCATACATATGATTGTTTTTTTTTTTTACTTGCTCATAATATGCATTATATTTTGGTTCATTGTATATGAATCATATGACTATATGATTGTATAAATAAATATATATTTAATCTTATATGATTTTATTTACGATTTATGTATTAAAATTAAATAAATAATAATATATATAAATATATTTAATTATTTATAATTATATTAGGCATTTTATTTTAAAAATTAAATTATATATAGGGGACCAATGAATAAATAAATACATTTTTCAGGGACCTCTAAATAAATATTTTATATGTTGCCTAAGCCCCGCCTAGCCTAAATAAGGTATAACGCCTACCACCGCCTTCTAACCTTGAGAACACTAATGCAATCGGAACATGAAGATTCAAAAAATAACTTTTCATCATTTAATGAAAACAGGTTGTTTTCTTACTAAAATCTTAAAAATTTATTTTCGACTTTGACCAACAAAACGTGTTTTACATGTTTTCATATATTTGAACACAGAAAATTGTATCTGAATCACAAATCAAACGGGGCCTTAGTGTTTTAATAGAGCAGGGTGACGAAAGTAGATTCATGTAGCCGACCCGTGCAATTTGAAGAAGGCTTAGTTGAGTATGCTCCAAGGATTGAGCTTATTTCCTGCTAAGAGTTTCATGAAGTGTGCTCAAAATGCTTAGAAACTCTAATACAATAACTGACAAGATCTTTCAGCATAACCACACCTGCCCTTCATTCAAAAGGAATGGGCTAGACATATATTTGAGAGGACAAATTGAAAGATACATCATGCTTCATGAGTATTAAACATCGCCTATTCTCATCACAATTGGTGGGATCCTTTTCCACCACTCATCTTCATTTTAAGTCAACTCTTCAAGCAAGGTATATGCCTCACTTATTTTACCGCTATCTCTATTGATGTGTCCAAACCTGCAACAACACCCAGGGCTAGCCATGAATCATGTAGAGGTTGTTGAGAGATGGAGTAAGGTACAAGGCATATATATTCTTTACTGATAATGCCTTTCCAGAGCTCAAGAGCTATCATTCCAAAGATTTTGATTTTAAAGTAGGAGACGAATTTCCACCAAAAATAATAAATGGCTTTATTGAAACATTTTTGTGCTTTTTCCAAAAATGTTGGTAATGTTATTTATAAACTATGCGAAAACACAATCCATGTAATTTAGGAATGTCGCATATTAGGAATATTGTATATATGGTTATGTATATTTTCAAATTAGAAGTAATTAGTACGTTCTTTAATCACAGGGATCCATTGTAATAAGGAATATTCCTTTTTGATGTCCTAGAGAAATTCTATGTATAGGGGTCTTTGTACAAATTCAATTATAAAGGAAAAATATTATGCTCCCAATCTTTTAAATTTTTTACATAAACTACTACATTTGCGCATCTCTATTTTGACCATTTAGATTAAGTCCACCAATAACACACTCATTCACCTCCACCTTTATGGATAATTTAAGCAAAGAAGTGCAATCAATGTAATGTAAGGGATTCAAGGGTATGTGCACAAACATGCACATATGGAAGTTGAACATATGAATAATGATTGTAGGAATCTTGAGTTAAAACTAAATGTTAGGGACCTTGGTTAGATATTCGCCATAGTATATTCATTGGATACAATGCCATCCTTAAAAGTAGGAGTGCAAGCAAACTTGATCACCCGACCCGACTTGACCAAACCTGACCATTTCGGGTTGGTTTGGGTCGGGTTTATTGTTTCAATTGGGTTGATCAGGTCGCTTTTTCTGTGACCCGATTAAATCGGGTTGGGTCTCGGGTTTGGGAAAAGCCTGACCCTATTTACTCGACCCGATTATTAACTCCTCCCTTCTCTTCTTTTCTCTCTCTTTTCTCTGTCTCTACAACACCCTCTCCCGCCCTGCGTCCATTTCTACTCTCTCTCTCTCTCTCTCTCTCTCTCTCTCTCTCTCTCTTTCTGCAACTCTCTCTCTCTCTCTACAACACTCCCGCCCCCCTTATCTTCTTCTTCTTCTTCTCTCTCAAACCCTAAAGCAGCGCGCCCCTTCTCCTTTTCCCTTCTTCTCTCTTTCACCCGAACCCGACTGACCTAACCCGACAAATGATTGGTCGGCTTGGGCCCTCTATTAACTTAAGGTCGGGTGGCATCAGGTCCATTCCGATGCCACTTGACCATAGCGGGTTGGGTGTTTGGGCCAAAACCCAGCTCGCCTTGAACCGCTTACACCCCAACTTAAAAGGACATCCGGCTATAAAGGAAATAAAAAAAGAAACAGGAAAATCTAATAATTTGAGTAAGTGAGTAATCCATGATTAACTAGCCAATCCAAGGCGAACAAGAAAGATATCAACAACAAAAATTGTTGTTCCTCGTCATTCTCTTCACACTGCAAGACAAAACTTAACCCCATTCCATTTGCTATTTGGATGGTAAAAAGTTCCCTGATGTATTTGGAAACCACAAAATAAATGCAGCTCGAAAAATAGTATGACACTTCAAAAAAAAATTAGAGTCCATCTCTAATAGAAACTAGGGAAAGAGTCAAGCTTTCAATTATTTATAAGTGGCAACTTAGGCCTCCTAAAATTTGACAAACCAATCAAATTAAACCTAGACTAATTTGTTTAAAGAGAACGAATTAACTCTTGTAATTGATCGGTAGAATCACTCAATTGAAATTCATATAAAAGATCAACCAACCGAATATAAACAACAATTAACCGACAAAAATCAAATCAAATCTACACCGTAGAGGCTCAGAAACGCACCTTCGCAGGATCATTGGCAGTCCTCCGAAGCCGATCAGAAAGGCGGATATAACCAAATGACCAAAAGACCGAAACAAACGCGGCCACAATACCACCAGCAGTGGAATAGAACGTAAATGGCGATGAGATTTTCCCAGTTATAACAACGGAGAAAGAAAGAATCACCGCGGACACCACGGTGCAAACTAGCTGACCCCAAAACCCTAAACCACCCAGCCGTTTGAAGTACCTGGAAGTGTTCTCCAATCTCTTAGCAACCTAATCATCCAATCCAAAACAAAAAAACAACAACACTCAATTCTTCATCCAATCCATATTACCAATAATCCACTCAATTTTAAACCGAGTGAAAAGAAAGAAAACCTGAGCGAGTTTCCCCGATTCGGATTCGTCGTTGGAGAATACGGGAGCGGAGGCGCTTGCGGCGACCCCGATGCCGGCGCTTCCAGTCCTTGCGAAAACTCTCTGGATCAAACAAGAAGAAGAAGAAGAAAACGAAGAGACAATTGGTGTTTGCCGGAGAGGTTGTTTGAAAGGAGGAGATAAGGTAACGCCAGCGCTGTGACGGCGGTGGAGGTTCCGTCGAGGAAGCGTCGCCGCCGCCGCCGCCGCCGCCACCACCGGTCCTCCGTGCCGGATCGCCGGCTGCAGAAGCAGCATTTGCATCGCGAGGGTTTAAGCTGAGCTCACTTTTGTTCTGTACAGTCAGTAAAGAAAGTAAAGTAAAAACCCCCCATTTCATTTCATTTCATGCTGAAAGCGAAGAGATAATAGAATCCGAATGAGCTATCCTGAACTGGGATCCACAATCAAACCCTTTGAGAACCGGGTTCACATCAATGGACTGATTACTTGTGTTACTACGTGGAGTACGGGATCACTGTTTTAAATACTCACCTGCAATAACCCGTTAAGCATGGGACTGGTAGTCGTCCTCTCAAGCGTCAACCTCCGAAAATCTCTGACGTATTAAATCTCATGCAATTCTTACTAGGTAAAATAATGCTAACCTCTTTTCCTTTTATTTGTTGATCTCGTTGACAATTCGGTCACCGAAACCAAAAAAATGAAGAAAATAATTAAAAATAAAATATAAAAACCTAATGCGGTTGGGTGACTAATACCTCTAACGAAGGCTCCTCTTCTATCTCTATTGCTCTGTTGTCAGACAGAGATGTATTATCATATCGATACCAAAAAACATGAGTTTCAGAACCGAAAATCTCCATTTTACGAATAAGAGTAATGTTCATGTTCACTACTTTCTTCTTCTTCTTCTTTTTCACATAATCCCTTCATATGGGCTTAACGAAGATGGAATTCTCTTGCTTTCTTTCAAGTACTCTGTTCTCAGTGACCCATTAACAGTGCTAGACAATTGGAACTACGAAGACCAGACCCCGTGTTCATGGAAAGGAGTCAAGTGCGCCGGATTCCGGCACCAGGGCATGGCCAATGAATCTCGCGTAGTCGAATTGGTTCTTCCCGGTAACCGAATTGCCAGTGAGATTCCGGGAAATTTGTTCATGATCGAGCACCTCCGGCGACTCGATCTTTCCAACAATTTCATCAACGGAACTCTTCCGAATTCTCTGTTCAACGGGTCGGAGCTTCAGATACTCGCGATTTCAAACAATCTCATCACCGGTCACTTGCCGGATTCGTTGTATAACTTGCAGAGTCTTCAATTGCTTAATCTGGCTGATAATTCTCTTACCGGAGATATCCCAAGCAATCTGAGCTCTCTCCGGAACCTCACCGTTCTTTCTCTCAAGAGCAACTACTTATCCGGAAAATTGCCTAGTGGTTTCTATTCGATACAGGTTTTAGATCTGTCTTCTAATCTGATCAACGGTTCTCTGCCTCTGGATTTCGCTGGACAGAGTATTCGGTACTTGAACCTTTCGCACAACAGTATTTCCGGAGAAATCCCAATCGAATTTGCGGACCAATTACCTGAAAACATCACGCTTGATCTTTCGTTCAACAATCTCACAGGTAAAGTCCCAGAAACTGAATCGTTTCTTTCTCAGAAAACAGAGTCGCTCGATGGAAACCCGAATCTCTGCGGAAAACCACTTAAAAACCCGTGTTCTGTTCTGTCGAATCCTGCGAACTCATCTCCTACATCTCCTGCTATTGCTGTCTTACCCAAACCCAGTTCAAACGGGTCACCCGAATCCACAACAACAACAGCAGAAGCAGCAAGTGAATCTCGAGGGGAAAAGGGATTGAAACCCGGAACAATTATGGGCATTATTGCCGGAGACGTAGCTATAATTGCGATTGTTTCATTAATTTTCTTGTGCTTGTGCAAATCAAAGAAGAACAAGAAGAACAAATCGATTGAAACAAATAGCTCGGCAATCGCAATTCAGAAAGAACCGAATTCAAGAGGATTTGCCTTCTCTTGCTTTAGAAAAGAAGGCGATAACGACGGAGAAACGTCGGAGACTACAAGCTCTGATTCTGAAACGCAAAACGAAGAAGAAGATGAAATGGGCATTAATAACCAGAACCAGAAGCAGCAGCAAAAAGGCGGGCGCCTAGTTACAGTAGACGGAGAAACAGAGCTGGAACTAGAGACGCTGCTAAGAGCTTCAGCTTATATAATCGGAGCGAGCGGTTCGAGCATAGTTTACAAGGCGGTGCTTGAAGATGGAACGACATTCGCGGTTCGGAGGATTGGGGAGAGCAGGATCGAGAAGTTCAAGGAGTTCGAGAATCAGGTACGGGTCATTGCTAAAATGCGCCACCCCAATTTGGTTCGGGTTCGAGGGTTTTACTGGGGTTCAGATGAGAAGCTCGTCATCTACGACCATGTAGCCAACGGCAGCCTCGCCAACATCACTTACAGTTAAGTAAGCGCATAATAGTGTTATTTCCTTGTTTTCACTAAAATGCACCACTGCTTAAATTTTGAAAGATAATAGTTTTAGTAATAACAAATTTTAGAATATTATTTATTGATTACTTTCTTATTTTTTAATATTTCTATGAATAAATTGATTTTATCTTTGCTTTAATTAAATGACAACTTTTCACAATGTCCCAACCACCTTGAATTTCCCTTGCATGGCCAATCTTGTCCCACGGCGTACGCTAGTGAGACACCTACGCTTAAAAAAAGGGCACGTATGAGATGTCAATACGTCACTCCTACAGGTGACAGAATAGAAAAGCGGGTTCTTTTCACTTTTTTAAAGTTAATGGGCCATCATCAATGTATTATTTTGTATTTTGATTAACATTTTTTTATAATTATATGCTACAATCATATACATTCCTTCTTTTGTTACATTATTTCAGGAAAGAAAAGAGCGTCTACTCCATCTGATCTACCTTGGGAGGCACGGCTAAGAATAGCAAGAGGAGTTGCACGTGGACTTTCGTACCTCCATGACAAGAAACACGTGCATGGAAACATCAAACCAAGCAACATTCTGTTGGGCCTGGACATGGAGCCTTATATCAGTGATTTTGGGCTTGAGAGGCTGATGTGCGGTGACAACGCCACCAAAAAGGGTGGCTCAGCCCAAAACTTTGGAAGCCACCGATCCACCGCTTCTGCCGAAAGCTTGCAAGACCTTCATAATGGTTCTAGCTCGAGCCCTGCCCTTGGCACGATTGTTGGCCCATCGTCTTACCGGACTCTTGAGTCGCTTCAGAACCTAAAGCCCAACCCCAAGTGGGATGTGTACTCGTTCGGAGTTGTGTTGACGGAGTTATTGACAGGAAAAATATTGTCAGAGCAAGAATTAGGTCAGGGGAATACTGGGTCATGGGTCGAGGATCAAAACCGAGTTTTGAAGATGGTTGATACGAGTATAAAGAAAGAGATGGAGGGGAAGGAAGAGATATTGGTTACGTGCCTTAAGATAGGGTTTAGTTGTGTTTCATCGGCTCCACAAAGAAGACCAAGCATGAAAGAGGTCCTACAAATTCTTGAGAAGATTCCATCTTCTTGATCACTTTTAGAAATGTACTTGTGTGAATGAATGAATGGTAGTTGAGTTTCAAAATCTATTTCTTTCACCAATTATATACTATACTATTTGGCAATCCCTAAAATAAAAATAAAAGGAAAAGAAAGTCGGATAATTATGTAAGTGACGAGCGATTGATTTATATGAAATTCCCTATTTTGAGATTTTATAAGATAACAAAATGTATATGCACAAAGCAATGTTATTAAAAAGACAAAGGTGAATCTCGTACATATAACCATTCAATTAGGTTTTGCATTTTATGTAATATGCTTATATTATTTATACAGTAGGTTAATGATATATCCATTCATGAAGTTTTTTCATACATATTGTCAAAGGAACTGGGACCCTACTAGCTAAATGAATTTCGCGACAGCACACTTGTGGGTCTTGGAAGGAAACCAGTCACTGGCAATATTAAGGCCTCATTTAGTTTGTGATCTGGGTACAATTTTTTGTATCTAAAAATACGAAAAACTTGTTTAATTCAAAAGATTTTGAAATCAATTTTTCACTTTTTGTTAAGAAAACAAGTTATTTTAATAAAATGATAAAAAGTCATTTTTCAAGTTTTTTCTTTTTAAATTATATTCTTATTTTCGGATAGCGAACCAAACGGAAAACGCTATACATAAGGCCTTTTTGTCACACCCTGGGTTGCACAGCGTGCCCCTACCCAGGTGCGGGCGCACCCCTCAGGGCGAACGCCTAGCCATAGTACCACATAATATTGTCATATTGTCATATCGCCATGTAGCAACCCAACCGCAGCTGGTCTACATCGAAACGATTATTTGTCCCTACTATTCACTCATGAATAGTAAAGGGCCTCCCCAGAATCGAACTCGAGACCTCCCTTAAGGAGTCTAATTTCGCATTCTGAGTAGCCACTGAACCATTTAAAGGACTTAATTGTCACTTTCTAAACTAATAAAAAGAAAAAGTTGAAATGTTAATAGCAATCTATAGTATGAATGAGCTCTTTATAAATAAGGTCCAAAACTAGAGAAAATAGAAAAAGGAAAGGGAAAAAAGTGAAACTATGTCTATGAGTAGTTTGAACAACATAAAGGGAGATAATTAGAGACACTTCAATCAATAGCTTCCCTTCAAAAACTCTATACAAAACTCGGGACAAAAAGAGAGGTAGGCAAACATAACTAAGGTTGTGCATCAACCTTTTTGAAGTCATCAGTTAAGTTTAGTTTAGGTAGGTAAATATAATTAAGTTTAGTATAGGTTGATAATTTTCTAAATAGATGCAAATTCATGAATTGAATTGAACTACATGTACTGTGATTTTATCATATAATTGAAGTAACTACTACTTTGCAAACTTAATATCAAGTTTTTTTTTTTTTTTAATAAGCTTAAGAATGCTTTTTTAAGTATAATAATGTTTAGATTAATCAAAAATAATATAATGGAAGCAAATCAAATCATAACGTTTAAAAGTTCAATAAATCAAACCAAAGTAAACAAAATGAGTCGTTTAGGTTAGATTTGGTTGTATAAATAGGAAAGATTGATCAGATAGCTACCTATGTATACTTCTTATAATTGGAGCAGTTGAGGAGATTTAACCATAGATAGAACAATGATTTGATATTTAGATGCTTAAATACAGGTAAATCTTTTAACAAGAAACTTAATTCTCAAAGGGCCCATTGTCAGCTATGGGTAATGGGTCTACATGTTCTACACATTTTTTTACAGAAAAAAGTAACCCATTATAACTAGCCAGCAAAGCTCCAAAATTCAGAACATCCTCTCGAAGTTCCATAAACAAACTTCGACAGAGTAATCATACCCAGAAGAGATCGAGCAGAGACGATGTCGTCGTCGGAGGAGACCGGAACCGCCGGCGCTTCGAAGAACAACAACAAGCAGATCTTCATCTTATCCGGTCAGAGCAACATGTCCGGCCGAGGAGGCGTGACCGGACGTCCCCACAAGAAATGGGACGCCATCGTTCCACCGGAATGCCAACCCGACCCTCACATCCTCCGATTCAGCGCCAAGCTCCACTGGGAACAAGCGCACGAGCCCCTCCACGCCGACATCGATTCCAAAAAGGCTTGCGGGATCGGACCAGGCTTGGCGTTCGCAAAAGCGGTCCGAGCCCAGGATCCGCGCGCCGACGTGGTGGGTCTGGTCCCTTGCGCGGTCGGTGGAACCGCGATTCGGGAATGGGCGCGCGGATCGCACCTCTACGAGAATATGGTGAAGAGAGCGCGAGAATCGGTGAAGGAAGGCGGAGAAATTAAAGCTTTGGTTTGGTACCAAGGCGAGAGCGACACGGATTCTCGAGAAGTTGCCGAGTCGTACAAATCGAACATGGAGAAACTCGTCCAAAACGTCCGGTCCGATCTCGAATCGCCTTCGCTCCCAGTTATCCAGGTGAGTTTGGAACAAACCCAGTCGACTCGTTGAGTCATCGAGCTTTTTGGCATTTCGTACGTGAGGTGTTGATCATATCCATCCACGTGTCCTTTTTTTTTGGGTAGGTTGCGATTGCATCGGGGCTGGAGGAGCCGTACGTGGAGGTGGTGAGAGAGGCGCAGCTGAGCATGCACGTGGAAAATGTGGTATGTGTGGACGCAAAGGGATTGGAACTGAAGGAAGATAATTTACACCTTACTACGGAGGCCCAGGTGAAGCTGAGTGCCTTTCTGGCGGACGCGTATCTCAGGAACTTTACTTCGTAATGTGCTCCCCGATGCACCTGATCCTTATTGTGGTTGTGCTCTCTCTTTCGTTAGTTCTCAGTAATATGTGTTGGACAAAAAATTGGTGTGATTTTGCTTTAATTTCTTTGTTTAAAAGAGCTTGTTTTTACCTTTTTTTTTATGGTTATTAAAATATGATTTATTTTGAGTAATATGCAGAGCTGGAACTCATTAATCCTTTAACAACATGGGATGATAGATCCCACCAAAAAAAAAAAGGGATGATGTATAGTATATTCTTTAGAATATTAACTTGAATGAATTTGTTGAAAAACACAAAAGAATAGGTTTAAAAGCAATATTTAATATTAAATTTCTCTTAGTCAAGTGGAAAATTTTAGTAAAATGAAGTATAGACTCGGTCAATTTAGGTAATAAATTTTGACCCACCACTAACTCAGTCAATTTATGTATTATTTATGAGTGAGTTTATTTTTTATATTGTTTTAGCATATTTATATCTTACATGCTATGCCAAAACTTGAACAAACTTTTCATAGATTTATTTACCATAGTTCTAAAATATTTCTAATATTGTCCTTACCTAAACAATTGAGGATAAAATGAATGATACTTGACCTTATAATTTTTAGCATGAATTAGAATATACCCTCTTATTATCTCGTGTTTATTTTATATTCTCAAACGTACAATTAAGACGATGATGAGGTGTAACACACCGTAGTTTTAAGTATGCATATATCAAAATGTATAATATACCTATAAATGTCAAAAGTGAGTTGGAACGTGATTTACATAGAAATTGATTGATAACACGTGTATTTTTCATGTAGATTGAGTGTATAGAAGAAGAAAAGATGAATAAAGGAAGAAAAAATAAAATAACAATTACTTACTGTTCATTTGCGGGTGCTGTTCACGGAACAGTATCATGAACAGTCTTGTATGTAATAAACAAAAAAAGAAAAAAAAACGAAAAAAACGCAGAAGGAAGAAAGAGGAACTTACGGAGAGAACGGAAGAGAGGAAAAAGGAAAGAACGCGAGATTCGCGTTCAATCGGGCCTCGCGGTAAGTGATTTTCACTCTATTTCTTCGTGAAATTACTATCTAAGCTAGATGTAACGATTCTAGCGGAGTAATTTTGACTGTTGGAGTCGTTTTACGGCGTTTTGACAAATTGAGATTTTGACCCAATGTGAAAAAAAATCGCTAGAAAAGTAGAAAAACACTCCCTAGACTGTAGGGACCCCGAATATGTGGTTAGATTTCATTTCATGAGTTTTGGAGATCGTTTGACAATTTTAATACAATTTACATCTTTTGAATGAATAGTGATGTAAATAGTGAACAGTGATGTGAAAGCATAGAATCGTAGAGAACTGAATTCCGGACGTTTCGATACTAAGATCGTGATTTTTGGATATGATTTGATATTTTTAGTAGCTAAATATATAATAAATGGTGATTCTCATGAGAGTCTATGGTTCATTTCAGAGTTTACATTGAGAGCTTAAGTGCATTGATAAATGCTCTTGTGGACGCATTTTGATGGACGTTTATTGGTTTAGAAACCCCGTGTAATCACGGTGAGTATAGTTTCCTTGATTTGGTTCTTGTATGATATTGTACGCATATAAAATGTTTGATTGTATGCACGTTATATTTATATATATAATGCATTGAGTTTTATGGATCATGCAAACTAATTTTAGCAATTGGAGTTTGTAATGATGTCATTTCGTTAGGAATTAGACCCGGATGAAGTTTTGCAAGTACTCATTGTCAGTAGGTCTGTCCTAACAAGGGTTGCGATCCTTGAAATGACTGTGAATTGGGTAATGAGATGTTGTGGCTACCTTATAACGGTCATACAAGGGTTAGACTCGCTCTCTTGCCTTGAGGAGGAGGGAGATTGTGCATTGTGTTATTGAAAACTCATGCAATTTATGTTGTTGACATGTATAATATATTCGTTGAATGCTGCATGTGTTGAATAAGTGTTTTAAATGATTTTAAATGTCATATTTCTCTAAATGTATATAATTGTCATCGCAAGAACTATATTCACTGAGTTGTTGTTTGCTCACCCCATTTCCTCCAATATTTTAGGTATTGAGTCGAAAGGAAAATGAAAAATACGTGAGTGATAATCACGCGAGCCTTCGTCTGGTATGTGTATGTATGCTTGGAGGAAATATATTATATTTTTCTTATTGTGATATGTATAATTATCACATACTATATATATATGTAATATCACCTAGATGGGCTGTGTGATAATATTATATAATGCTTGGGATGATGAAATGAGATGATCATAGATATTTATCAGGTGAGAATATAATTTGTAGAATGAATGGAATGAATGTGAGAGAGATGATCATCTATATATATATATATATATATATATATATATATATATATATATATTTGATTTGATTTGATTTGTGGTATATTAGAAATTTTTGTGAATGTCAGTTGAGGCTGACAGTGTATTGTATATTGTATATGAGTATGTATAGTGTATAATATATTGTGCCGGTCATGATGTCTGCCTACGTCAGGGGCGTCGTGACATGAGGGATAATTAATATTATTTTAAGAATAATCTTAGCCATATAATATGTTGGTGTAAGATTTAACCAACACCAGTAGACGATAAGGTAGAGGAAAAATGTTAATGTAGAACTCGTCGGAGTGTTGAAAAAAATGTCGGAGGTTGATTATTTGAAGAGGAAAAATAAGAGAAAGTAGGCTATCGTAAGGAATATCAGTGTAGTGTCGGTATTTCAACCTGTCGACCTGGAGCTCTCTCATGTTAATTTGGTTATTACGGCGAATAATATGTCGTATAGGTAGATAGGATCGACTATGTCTCGAGTTGTGTGCATAGTTGAGTAAATTCATATTTTTTATTCAGAACAGGTCGGTTTATCTACCTAGTATGTATTACATCCTACCAGAAAGAGGCTTTATGTCTTATACTCGGTATATGATCTAACATAATGTAATAACATAAGTGTAAATCTTTTAATAATGGATTGACATGTACTTCATCTTTTACTTCATCTCTTTCTATTTTTTATCTCTACTTTTATTTTCGTTTCCTCTCTCTCCCACAATGTTCTTTTCTAATAAATAAATATTGTAAATTAATTAAATTAAGAGCCCATGTATCAAACAGGTATCGAATAAGGAAAATGCTTTGAAAAGTGTGTTATTACTTATATATTACTCATCGAATAATAATAATAACCATATTAATTGATAAAATAACTTTTTATATCATTATTCTTCAACTAATTAATGCGTATTCTTTTATTTTAATTTTTTTTGAAAAAATACAATGTTAATTTTTAGTATAAAAGCTTTTAATAGAATTAAAATGACTATAGAGTTGTATATACACATTCTTCAAGAGATAGGGATTTTGTTTGAATCCCTTAATTAATGCAATTACAAATATTACAATTATATCATAATTTTCAAATATGAGATTTTTCAAATATAAGGAAATATGATCAAAGACAATTATTGCCTTTCAGTTGGTCGTATAAGCACTTCAGTCACTAAACATGTATCAAGTCTGTTTCTAACTCATTAATCTCCTTCACTCACTAAACAGGTATCTAGTCTGCTTCTAACTCATTAATCTCTTTCACTTTTTTAGGGAGACCGTAACAAAAATTAAACCTCTAACTTTTAAACATTTGCCCTAGCATGTAACAAACCTACTTTTTTTTCTTAAAAGGAAAATACACTACAAAAGTCAAGTCTTGCTTGCAAATTGCAATAATCAAAACGGAGAATTGCCGAGGATGATGGCAAACATCTTCCTCTATATTTCCAAACCACGAACCCCCAATCCCCCACGCCTGCCTAGAATCACAAACAACGTTGAACTTCCTACCCTTAATACACAGGCCAGCGAGAACCGAAAGCAACGCGCGAATGTTCCACCTAATTACACTCTTCATCTTCCTTCTCACTCACGCCATCGCCGCGATCTCCGACCAATCCGACTTCCTCGACAAGAGAATATTCATTCTCGCCGGACAGAGCAACATGGCCGGAAGAGGCGGCGTCGTCCACGACAGATGGGACCGAATCGTCCCTCTCGAGTGCCAACCCAGAGCGTCCGTTCTCCGACTCAGCGCCGGACTCAGATGGGAAGAGGCCCGCGAGCCTCTCCACGCCGACATCGATCTGAACAAGACCTGTGGGGTCGGACCCGGATTGGCCTTCGCCAACGCCGTTCTCAGGACCATGGGCTCGAGCGTTGGGCTCGTGGGTCTGGTGCCGTGCGCGGTGGGTGGGACGAAGATAAGTGAGTGGGCTCAGGGAACTCGGCTGTATAACGAATTGGTGGCGCGGGCGACGGCGTCGTTGAGTGAAGATGGAACGATTCAAGCGATTCTTTGGTACCAAGGCGAGAGCGACACAGTGAGTCGAGCGGACGCCGAGTCGTATAGGGGTAATTTGGGGAAGCTGGTTTTGGACCTCCGTTCTGATCTCCGGTCTCCCACGCTCCCTGTTATTCAGGTATTGTTTTCTTCCTATTTAGTGTTTAGTGTTTTTTTTTTTTTTCTCATCTTGTATCCTGTACTCCCAGTAGTCGGGTAATGTTATCACGTGGCTTAAATCGATTGTTACAGGTGGCTTTGGCTTCAGGAAGTGGGCCATTGGTGGGGATGGTGAGAGAAGCTCAGCTGGGGCTTGACCTACCAAATGTATGGACAGTGGACGCGATGGGGCTGCCACTGGAACCAGACGGGTTGCACCTGAGCACGGCCGGTCAGGTTCGGCTGGGGAAGATGTTGGCTCAGGCTTATGTAAAGAGCGTGCACGGGCAGAGCAGCCCCGTGGCACTCTTCAGCAATTCTGCTTCGAACAAACCACATTGGTTTGTTGTGGACTTTCTCATTCGCCCATTCTGTAGATTTCTTGTAAGCTGGAGAGACCATCTCATGTAGAGCTATCAAATGATCTCTGCCATACCATGCCTTTTTGTTTTGTTTTTATTTTTAATTAGAGTTTCCTGCAAAAGAGAATATTAACCAAAAAATAAATAAAAATAAAGATATTTGATTAAATCCTTGATTTATTTAAATATAGAATTTATATGAGCGATGCAAGGGGCACTATATTCATTGTTAGTAAAGTGTGTTTCGTAAATATTTTTCTATACATATATACTTTGTACATAGTTAGTAACATTTAATTCAGTTGTATTATCAATTAAAAAAAGCCTAAGCTTTATAAAATTCTCAACTACAATTATAGCGGAATAGTGGTAGGCTTCAGCAATTAAGGTGAGATGGGTCTAGGAAACACGAGAGCACGGGAATTCGTGGAGATTGAAATACTTTAAAATCTCAAAAAAAATAAAAAATATTTTAATGAAAATGCACACATAGTGGATCAACAGTAACATGCCTAGCACTTCTAGTGCTGTTTGAATGAAATCTACTACATACCTATTAAAAAGATTAAGCAGTATATTGTATTATTAAGTGCTAGGCAGGTCCCATATTCACACAAAGTGGTCCATGAATAATTTTTGAACCATAGTAGTTTAAAAAAAAAAAAAGGCAAGAGAAGAGCTTTAAAAGGTCAAATGAAGTAAAGAAAAGATGAATCAAGATTTTGGGTAACATGATTAACATTCCCATTCAATTAAAATAGACATTATTACCTACTTTCTGTCTCTCATCTCTGTCTCTCGTTTTACTCACAAGCACAAAAGCTATTCTATTTAAGAGCATGTACTCCTTTCTCAACTTAAACCCAAGGTTGAATTAAAAAATGAAAGTCCTGGTCATCATCATTATATAAAATAACACCAAGTTGAGGTACTATGGCATTTTATTTGTTTATTTTTAAAGTTTCGTAATTCATGGTCCGTTAATTTGTTTATTCCTCCGCCTAACGTCTGGAAGATACAATTCAGAACACTTTTTAAACGTTGTATTAGGTATCGGTGTGTAATGTACCTACTTTTGATCACTTTAAAATAGGTTTTGAGTGATGTTACATGTATATTGAATGTCAACGCTATTTTTTTATGTTAGCACCCAACTTTATTTAGATGTTTTAAGAATACATAATGCATATGTATTTGAAGATGTTGTATATCCTAAAACATTTAAAGAAGTTGAGTGTCAGCGTTGTGTAAATAACATCCCATCAACGTGACTTGAAAATTACGTTAGAAAATAGAGTTGTTCTAGCATTCCTCTTATAAATGAGTGGACACACGACATGTTGTGATATGGACCCTATCCTACAGGGGCCTAACGTGGACAATATTTGACAAAAAGAATTTTTAGAGATTGAGTTTCGTAGTTATCTCTATCTAGTGCATAGGTTCCATAATTTTTAAAATTAGTTTGGGTCCTTAACTATCTTCAACCAATCAACCTGTCACAAATCAATCAAATTACAGGTTGTCAAAGAGTACATTTGATTATTTTGCCTTTCTCAATTTAATCATCTTTTAAACTCAGATTAAAGTGATTTTAAAGGCGTTGAACTTGAAAAGTTCTTAATCGGTGATCAGATAACTTGATTATCGATCGGTGATCGATCAGCCTACTCTGTCATCGATAGGTGAGTTTTCAGTATATCGTTTGGTCACTGGTGACCAAAAAGTCACTTAAAGCACCTGAATTTGTAGATCTTCACTTTCTCTTTCTAACGCATATTGAATTACTCAAATCGGAGTTAAAACGAAAAAGTTATGATTATTTGAAGTTTGCATATAAATTGGTCATTAATAGCATGAGCGGTAATTTTTTGGTATATTGTTTTATCGATCGATAAGAAAACTTCAAATAATCATAATTTAACTTCAAATAGTCATAATTTTTTCGTTTTAACTTCGATTTAAGTGATTCAAGATGCGTTAAAAAGATGAAGAAAATATTTATAACACCTGGTGGTTTAATTGACTTTCTGATCACTGGTGACTGAAAACCAGTAATTTTATATATATTGGCGTTTAACAGCCACCGGACCGGTCACTGATGACCAAAATGTCACTTAAATCATCTTGATTTGTAGATATTTTCTTTTCCTTTCCAAAAGCATCTTGAATCACTCAAATCAGAGTTAAAATGAAAAAGTTATGACATTTGAAGTTTTCTTATCATCGGTCAAACGATATATCGAAAAATTATCGATCGGTTACCGAGTTGACCGATTTGTGACTAATCGATATCCAAACTTCAAATGATCATAATTTTTTTATTTTAACTCTGATTTTAATGATTCAATATGCGTTAGAAAGAGAAAGAGAAGATCTACAAATTCAAGTGCTTTAAATGACATTCTGGTCACCAGTGACCAAATGATATATCAAAAATTTATCAATCGATGATCGATTAATTACCGAGTTTCTTATCATCGGTCAAAAACTTTTCAATTTCACCGCCTTTTAAATAACTTTAATATGAGTTTAAAATATGATTAAAAAAAAGATAAAATGATTAAATATACGGATTGACAACCAACAATTTAATTAACTTATGATAGATTGATTGGTTAAAAGATGGTCAAGTACCCTTGATTTTGAAAACTATAGACCTGCATTAGATAATGATACCCACCGCACCAATCTGTAAAAATCCCTGAGACTAGTTGGTGAATGAGAACTAGCCACGTGTCGGTTTCAATCCCATAGGACTTAGGATTGCACTGCAATTTTACAACAAAGAAGTTAGAAGTTGAGAGGCGTTGCAGGGGAGAGGAAGAAGAGCTGTTCTCATTTCTCACCAACAATGGCGCAATCTCTCGTTTCAGCTTCTCTCTGCCTTTACCTTCCAGGTGTCTCTTGTTCCTACTTCTTCTCTTCTCTTCCTTATTACTTTGTGATTATCAAGAAATCTAATCTTCGCTGTTCGTTTTGGTGATGTTGTTTGCAGCTAATAAATCGATACACACTCGCTCTCTTCCTCGCCTCCCTGTTTCCAGCGGTGCGCGAATTGCTTCGTCTTTTGTTCGAGGATCTCCGCTTTGTAAGATCGTTTTATCTTATTTTTTTCTTCCAATTTTGCTTTCTATGTATATATATTTTTGCAGAATTATGTTCTTTCAGGCATAGTAATGTCTGATTTGAGCGGAAATGAAGTTGTTGTAGATGATTTTAGTTAAATTGGTAGTGCATGTGGTTTGCAATCTGGCACCTGGTTTATATCCCGGCCAAAGTTGCGTAGCTGCTGTGTTCTAATACCTATTTTTGAAGTTGGATGTTTTAGGGTTTCTATCATTTTCTTTTTTCTTTGTGTGTGTGTTATTTTTCCTGAATTTGTTTTTCCCATTTTTTGTTCTCATTAGATACCTGATGCTTGAATGGAAATTTTATGTGGATTATGTCTTGAAGATGCATATACAATGGAGCATATATTATCCACAGCAGTTTACTTCACATGCTCTTCGGTCTTTTTGCATAAATGTGGATTTGTTTTAATTGTCTATTTCTTATATAATTTACATTTCGCGTGCTCAAACCATCTTGAATTGTTGTCTTAGTTTATAACCTCTTTAAAGTTTAAACCACTTCAATACCTTTAGAATTTTTCTTTCCATGTGTTTAGTTGTATTAGTCTTACCTTACTTTTAAAGACAAACAAATGGTTTTCTTTATTTATGCAATTAATATATGGATTTATCAATCATAACTACACAATGTTTAGTAGATATTAGGAATTTTATGAAGATGCAAGACAAT
Source organism: Paratinospora sagittata (assembly GCA_035771175.1). Classification (NCBI taxonomy): domain Eukaryota; kingdom Viridiplantae; phylum Streptophyta; class Magnoliopsida; order Ranunculales; family Menispermaceae; genus Paratinospora; species Paratinospora sagittata. The sequence goes on from CM069594.1 coordinate 33,716,564, forward strand.
ATATCACTGGAAAATCTCAATGAAGCAGAAGTTTGTTGCCATGATGTTATTTATGGCTGCTATTTCCTTGTTTAGATCATCAATTACAAAGGAACTGAGGTAAAAGCTGTTTGCTTCTTTCATATCCAGTGGTTTCGAGAACTTCCAATGAAACGAAGTCAGTATCAAAAGCAAAATCGGTTTCAATACGATGTGAGCAGAGTACCAAAAGTAGTGGCAGCTTGGACGTATGGCTGGGACGGCTTGCTATGGTTGGATTCGCAGTTGCTATAACTGTTGAGATAACAACAGGCAAGGGATTATTGGAGGTATGTAAAATAAGGAAGTCTTTGTTAAGAATTAAATGTGCTTCACGGGATAGACCAAATGTAAAAGAAACTTGAACAATTTCATCTCAAGTGGCATATTATATACATTCTTCTTATTCCAAACTGTTAGTCAAATCCTTGAAAATCCTTAAGCTCAATGTTTTTCTCCCCTTACATGTGCATTTCAGTATCAGCATGCTATAGCTACACATCGCATTGATATGAATACACCATTTTTACATAAAAAGGCTTTTGGTTGAACTATGGTTACAAGTGTGATATTCTGTTATGTGCTTATCTGATTCAAATAGCATTGTTATTGGAAATGTAGTGAGAGCACACAAGAAGCTTCAAAAAAGGAATAGATAGAAAATGGGAAGAGAAGGACTTGATGCTATAATTGTGCAATCCACTTGAATAGAATAGATAGTTACATAAGGTATTTATAGTACTCTAGGTAATAATTTCTAGGCTAACACAATAAATGAATTTAATACATATATGAATCGCACTTTGAGCCTTTGAATCCATGAACAACTAAGTTCATGGACTCGCACGCTCCTTGATAGATACATGAACTCGTTACCTTATGAATCTATCAAATAATTGCAGTCTCCTAGTTCACAATTTTTTATATGAATTATGTTTATATTTAACAATTGTGCTTATAGAATTGATCCCATAATTATATCTACGAGTCTGATAAGAATTGCCTTTACCAACCCCAAGTTATATGACTTGCTTCATTAACTACAAAACTACCAAGACAAATTCACCAAACTGAAAAAAGCTGCTTGGATGGATGGAAAGACCTCTTGAGGATATCACAATGAAGGATCATATCTGTAAAAAAGGTGACTTAGGATTGGGGCTAACTGATAGGAAATCGTGTCGCATAAAGAAGAAACAGAAAAATGAAAGTTATAGCTGTGAACATGCACCTTATTAGGAGTCTTTATTAGCTCCTCATTTTAATGGTGAAGAGTTGCTTATCAAAATATAGAGTAGATATCGTAGTCATTTAATGGAACATAAGCCTGAAATTTGGCATTCGGCTGTTTGGTTCTGATTTGCAAATCCTAAAATATTGAAGGATAGCTAGTAATGGAAGGTGCATTTGAATTGATTTTGCAGAATTTTGGGCTTACCGCTCCATTGCCGACAGTTGCACTGGCTGTTACAGCACTTGTGGGAGTTCTGACGGCAGTCTTCATCTTCCAATCTGCCTCTAAGGATTGATTGCTGCTTTGGTTTGTAAATGTTGTTCTTCTTAAAGATTTTTGAACAGATGAAGAAACAGCAAATTTAGAAATATGTATACAGTTTGAATTGTATATTTGCTAAAATCAATTTGTTATTACTGAGCAGTTTACCAGATGTGGAAGTATTTGGTGCTTGGATAATTAGTTTTACAGAAAGAAAATGTTATTCTAATTAACTACAAAAAATGCAAATGCCCATGCAAGTACACCTTCATAGCCATTGGATATATGTAGAGTCGCACATTGGTTTAATCAATTGCAGCCCTTTGCATGGTAGGTGCGGCGTCAGAAATTGAAGAAGCCCTTTCAACAAATCAGATAAGGTCATTCAACAAATGTTTACTACTTTCCTAAACCAGTATCAAATAGGATTATAACAAGTGTTCTATCATGGTATGAAAACTACCCATCTAGAAATAAGACATTATCTTTATGGTCTAAACTCTATAGTGAGATATCATGCCTTACTGTCATGCAATATTGTGTAGTTTAATACAATCAAATGATGCGGTCCAATGATATGGTTATTTATCGCAATTCAACATGGTTCTTTGATTGATGATAGTTCTCGGCAAGCTCTTAAATATTTCTGACTCGTTCAAATACTAGATTTGATTCTTACCAATATTTATTTTTAGTAGGTTTACAGTCGATTATTATTCTATTAATGATGATTTTGACTAGTGTAGCGGTGGCTTTTAATTTTATCTGAAAGCGTGAATTCAAATTCGAAAATATTGGTATTTTAGGTACAATATTCTTATCTCAGTATAATTAAAGACGCGTAAGAAAGACTTTGTGGTGGTTTAATTACATAAGTAAAATGAAGCCCTATATATATATATATATATATATATATATATATATATATATATATATATATCAATAATTTTTCTTCAAATCTTGAGAAGACTCGTTTATAACATTTTTACGTAATTTTAAGATGACTGCTAAAGAATTTTATTTATTTATTTATTTAAGCCAAGACGACTAAAGCATTGAATTAAGTTGAATAAAATATTCACTCTACACGCAGCTTTATAGTCAAAAACAAATCCGATGTAAGAGTTGAGCCTTAAAAAAAAATAAAAAAAAATAGATGCTCCTGAAAGTGAAAGAAAAGCTAATGACTTTATATATGAATATGCTCATTGTGTCATTATCCGAATCCTGTTCTCCACCCTCTTTATTCGTTTAAGATAATCAAATGTTTTGATATATATATATATTATGATTCCCTCTTTGAACTTCTCCATTTCTCATAGCATTTGAGAGTTATTTCTTTTCCTTGTGATTTTGTTCATGTGGGTGAAGCCATTTATTATAATTATTTTTTTTATCTTCATTTTTGAATTAGAAACATGAACTCTTTAACTGGTTGCATGGTCTGTAGGAGTGTTTTTTCGTTTCTTTGTCACACCATTTTAAGTTCTAATTTTGTTTTGTTGGATTGAATCATCAGTTTTGAACAATGGGTTTGGCGATATCTCGACTTGCAAGGATGCTGTTTGCGAAGAAAGAGATGCGAATTCTGATGGTGGGTCTCGATGCTGCTGGGAAAACAACCATCTTGTATAAGCTGAAGCTTGGAGAGATTGTTACCACCATTCCCACCATTGGTATAAATCAACGCCATTTCTTCCTTAGTTTGTATCATTATCAGGCACCCTTCCTGCTAAATTGCTACTTAGTTGAATTTTATCTATACGAATGAAGATCTCTAGGTGTAGTTCTGTATGTTTCGTTTTATATATGGCTTGGGTGTGAACTCATCTCATGCACTGTTATACTTTAAAGACTATGGGCCGTAGTTAGTGTGTTTTTCTGTTAATTTTTCCTCTTGATCTCTTTCATGGCCTCTTTTGAGCGTTTGCAAACAACTTTTGTCATAAGCATTTGACAGTATCTATTTTAAATTAAATTGCAATAGAAAAGCAGTTTATTTGTTTTTTAGAAAGCTGGATAAGAACTTTTTCTGAAAAGTGTCTTTTCAAGCTCTTTTGCCTATACCAGCATAACCTTGTTTACTCTTCTTTTCTTTTCATTTTTTTTTTTTTTTTTTTATTTTCAACGGTACCCAAACCTCTTAATACGCCCACCTTAGTCTTTCAACATGTGCATGAACCGATCCTGACTATTTAAAGATCAAGGTGAGATACATAAAATAGAGCCATTTTATTTTAATAAATGTAGCGAATACATTAAAAATTACAAAATTAATACAATAAAATTTTAAAATCAACACAAACAAAAAATTATTTTAAATTTCATACAAATATCAAATAATATATATATATATATATATATATATATATATATATATATTTGGTGCAAAACTTGAGGCCCCTACTTTACACGATGAAGTCTTTTTCTACCTATAATACCTTTAAAAAATTTATCTTATTTTTATTTTAAAAAAACTAATTTTATTGCTAATAAGGTTAAAATAATAATTTGACAATTAACTAATTTTTAATTTTTTCTTACACCCTACTTTTTAAGCATTTTTTAAAAAAATTTCTTCAATTTACCCTTATATGGTCTAAGTTTTACTCCAAATTGCCCTTATTTATATTTTTAAATGAATTTAGTCATTTTGATCATATTAAAAGACGAAACATATCTATTTTTTTTTAATTATTTTTTAATAAAAATCACATGTAACGCACATGAACAAACACTAGTATATATATATATATATATATATATTCAAAGGAATATTTGATGCCTATAACAAAAAAGGAGACTTATATATAAATGACAACTTACTTGAAATGAGGAATAAATCACAATTAAATTTTCAACAAACAAGCTTTTCTTTACAGTGCACTTATTATAGAGCGATGAGAATTGTTAGCGCCAAAAAATGTTTTCCGGACGCAGGAGAGTCAGGTACCATGGGCTGTACGCGCCCGCGTTCCGAGGCCTAGCCCGGAGCAGATGCCCTGTGGGCAGAGGGCTGGGCCTGTACTCCACTTAAGGTGGGATTCAAACTCGGGACTCTAGATGTTTCATTCCTAGCCATCATACCAACCCTATCCTAAGTTGTTTCGTTTACTATTTTCATATATACATATATATATATATATTTGATGAGGACTCTCTTGTTTGAGAAACAAATATTTTTTGGTTCGTGATACTTAGAAGATCAAAGGTAACTGGCATCTCAATGGTGAGGCCGCTAGGCACCCAAACCAAGTTCCAGATTTGCACTTCTACCATGACATCTCTCACATAAATGAGGGAGACTTGAGCTTTCAAGCTCATGGAAGGCAGGAGAGATGTGGTTGAATCAGATCACCTTATTTTGAAGTATGGTGTTTGTTCTATGCAATTTGTTTTGTCATTTAGTGACTTCTCTTCTTCTTATTTTTCATTGGTCAGGTTTTAATGTGGAAACTGTTGAATACAAAAGTATTAGCTTCACTGTGTGGGATGTAGGAGGTCAAGATAAGGTATATATAAGCATGATCTCTATGAATATGATTCCAAAAAGAAATAAATTTGACTTGGAAGAAATTCCTAAATTATTTACACTTTCTTTCATTTCCAATTCTGTACTCCACAGATTCGCCCCTTGTGGAGGCACTACTTTCAGAACACCCAAGGGCTTATTTTCGTGGTCGATAGCAATGACAGAGAACGCATCGGAGAAGCCAAAGATGAGCTCCATCGGATGCTGAGCGAGGTACTAACATCTTCTAAGTATATTGAATGACTATCCTGATAATCAACCTGTTTTGTTTATATGACTTCAATGGTTTTTGAGAAGACACACTCAAGAACATGAAATACCCTAGTGAAATCATGACAAAAGAATATTGGAAGTTTCAGATCCTTCTCTCTAGCATGATGGACAATTATCATTTATTAGGGTTTCGGAGTTATATCTATCAGCACTTGCCTTGTCATGTTGCAGGATGAACTGCGTGACACAACATTGCTTGTCCTTGCAAATAAGCAAGACCTTCCAAAGGCAATGAGCGTTTCTGAAATCACTGATAAGCTTGGCCTGCAATCAATTCGTCATCGTCGCTGGTAAGATTCGAACATTTCAAAAAAATTTCAGGCCCATTACATGAGATCTGAGCTATTCTTTGAGACCACCTTATCTGTAAAAGGCACTATTCTAACAAAAAAAAGTTCTAATCTTTTTGTTCTGGTTTGAGCCTCCAACTTCATGACAGGGTTGCCTGAAGTAATAGAACCACCATACTACAAATAATTTCATGATCACACATGGGTTTCAAAAAGAACTCTTCTATAACATCAACAACTATTTCAGAAATTTCCTCACCAACTATGTTTTAAAATTCAGCATATGAACATAAATACCATTCATATTTTGGGGGACTTGCCAAAAAACATCAACCATATGATCTCAGTGTTGTCTCAGTAATGAAAAATTCCTTGATATAAGATTTTAAGATGAAAAAGGAAAAAGTAAAATCTCAATTCTCAACTATAATCATAGCTAGATAACAAACTTTGATTACTCCCAAAGTAAGCATTACTAGAGGTGGAGCATTCTGATTCATATGGTGTACTTAAAAACCGAGTTCTTTTTCCTATTAATGTAGTTAAGAACAATAAGAATTCAGCATAAGAGTGAACTTTCCTGCTTACAGAGCATGTTCTTATTTTGGTTCAGTATTTCTTTCTTAAGGAACACATAAAGCTGCTAATTCCAATGGAAGAATTCATTTGAACATTTTCTCTCTCACAAGTTTCTTCTTTTCCCTCGGTGACATGCTTTTTCACAGTATTTAGGTAAAGGAATTTTTCTGATAGTGTTGATGAACTCTGTGCACGTAGGTATATCCAGAGATCTTGTGCTACCTCTGGTGAGGGACTTTATGGGGGTCTTGATTGGCTGTCCAATAATATCTCTAAGGCAAGAAAAGACTTTCTCTTTCTCTTGTTCTTGATTTTCCTTTTGGGTTATAGCCAACTTAAACTCCAATGGTCTTTTTTTGGTGGGAATGCAAATCTTTCATGCAATAAAAGCTAGGTGCTTCTTTTAGTGAAAAGATTAAATTGAAAGAAAATTTGTATCAAAGTTGACAGCTAGAAACTAGAAACGGTATAACATAAAATTACTGTACACCACCTATTTTCTTTACTATTGTTACCATAATCAGTACCCCTATATACATACTAACCTCTCCAGGTCTTTGGCATTTTGCAGGCTTAATATATACATGCTGCTGATGGTTATTGTGATTGGAGCTCTGGACTTGTTTAAACGTTTGTGCGGAAGATTGTTACAGGATGGATGTAGAACTGTTTGTAGTCACCATGTTGAAGCCAAAGTCATATATACGTAACGTTTAATAAATAAATTGGACAAAATACTGTTGTTTGTGGTAAATCTTAGATTGTCTGTTATATCTATTTAAGTTGTTTAAATAAAATGGGTTCTTGTTTATTTTCCCTTTGGGTTATAGTCAAAAGTATAAGATCATGAGACCACCTGAGTTGGCTTATCACATTTGGTTATCATTCCAGGCTCTTTCTCATTCTGTAATTTATAAAATCATCTTTTCATAAAATAAAAAAAATACAACATAAAAAATTAAAAAATTAAAAATTAAAAATTAAATAGGCTATCTAAATATTGCATTATTTAAATGCAATTATGCAAGTTATAATTATTAGCATGATCATCTATTAGTTTATCAATATGCATGCCAAATAACAGTTAGACATTTTTTTATGATTGAATATTAATATGCCTATGAATAATATATGAGGGGTACTGCACAGTGATTTCCTTAAAAGATGCAACTTCTACATCATTCATAAGGTGGAATTGTTGAACTATAATCAGATAAAAGAACCCTATTTCTCAATCTCAAACTAAAAGTAGTACCTGTCAGAAGAGTAGTCATTCAGGACTAGATGAAACCTTTGATTTTTTCCCCTTTTTCTTCTTTTCAGTTCTGCTCGACTTCTTTTTTGGTTCTTCAATAGGTATCGTGTTCTGCAGGTGCTGATGAATGGCAGCCAAAGGATCTGCCTTAAATGCAAGATGGTTAATGACTGCCATAAACTGCTTTGATTCCATTTCTCTGATCAATAGAACGAACATCAAAGTTAGTAATCCAAAACAAACCTTCTTCAAGCAAAGCTAGTTCCCCATTGTCAGGAAAAAAGGACTATTTTTTGGATATTAAAGGACGAAGGTAGACCACAAGAACTCCTGTCTCTTTAACCATACTAGTAAAAAATGGTAAGAAATACTTCGTTTAACTTGGTACCAGAACAAATATTGTCGGTAATTCCTAAGATATTAAGTTCGCCTATCAAGAGAAGACTAGGCATGGAAGTTTAGCCTCACAGACATGAAATTTCTATAATATATGTTATGCAGAAATTAAATCATATATCACATTCTCACCTTGGTAATAGTCTTTTTTGCACTTAAGGAGGCGACGATCTCTCTAACCTCTACAAGAAGACATGAAAAGAAAATGTTAAACACTGGTTTTCCCTTTTTTTGTTAAGGGTACATTAAATTTCAAGCTCCATGTCTGGAGTATATCTTGCCAACATATACATGATACATTCTGGAGTACAATGCAGGCACAACAAAGACCCACTAAGAACAACGTGGGGCACAAAAGACCCAAAGACAGGCGGGCAAATACCCGCAAGACAAGAGGGCTCTTGCCCCAACAACACCTAAGATTGCCCCCTTATTTAATAAGCCTTGGTAGTACAAGGAGGTGAACCCTGGTCACAAGGATGACAAGGGTTTGGGGCAACCACCAAGGCTAAAAGTGCCATTGGCGAATAGTTGTCCGATTGAATAAAATGAAATCCTCCCAACTCCCTAGAGTTAAACACACAACAGTTCAAGGAAAAAAGATAACATATTTAAATCCTAAATAATCATTTGATTTGGATGAAAACATCAAACAAGAATTGAAATCAAGCTCATTGGGTTCAGATAAACACTATAACAATCTGCCATTGATGAGAAAATGAACTTACTAGACTAAAACTGGAGTTTTTTTTCTCAAATTTGTGTTCGCCCTTAAATAATTTCTCATCTTTAGAAGAAGATACCCTGAAAAGTATCAGAGTAAAAAAAAAAAAAAATTAACAATTAAATCACAAGGAGATTGTTACATTGATCAAAACTAACTAAATCTCCGCGGGCACTAGTAAGTTCTAACCTCAAGCCTTGTAAACCCATTTTCAGAGACAGGAAATCCTTCTCATACTAATCAAATATACCCACCAAAGAAGAATGACGGGTACCGCTTCGAAATCACTCGCAACTTCAATCAAAGAAATCGGCCGAAGAAGATGAGATGATAATTAGTAGGGGTTTCACCGTTTCAGCACCGCCCAGTCCACAAAAGGAAGGTGAATCAGAGATATCGAGTGAAGGCTATGGAACATCTAGGTTTAAATTAAAATAAAATAAAGAAAAAAATACGTTTCAGTCCAAAATCGGGGAACTAGCCGAATATGAATATCTAATGATTTATAATATTTTTCTATTTATGGTAATGTCAAAATCCCAATATCTAGAATGATTACTTATATCATTAAAAGATAAGAATAATAACTAATAGTATTAAACATAATTAACTCACATAGAGGAACTGTTAAATAATGGATAAATTAAAATTGTGAAAAGTAATATATGTGTGTAGAAGATTTATACAGGTACTCAAGCTAACCATCCGAACATTGATACTTAAACCATGTCGGGATCAATCATCATAGTTAAAAGTTTTATATATTAGATGTTCATGGCCCTGTCAACCTAATATATAAATTTAAATAATCATAGGGGAACTCATCTTATAGACCAATTCGATTAACTCAAACCTTTTGAGTTGAGTTAGGTTAGATTTATATGTCAAATTGAGTTAAGTTAAGTCTTCAAATTTATAACCCGATCTTGTTTAAGTTGGGTCAAGATTTTATAATCAATCCGAACCAGTCTGAACTAATAAAAAAATAATACTTTATATTTTATTCATTATTTTTTTGATAGACACATACTAAGATTGAATTATCTAAAATCTTATAATGTAAATAATAAGAAAGAAATAATCTTAAAAACTATTATAATATTCACATTTAACTTATAAACAATTTTATAAAATATTATTTAGAATTCATAAATTAGTAAGTAGATTATTCTTTAACTCAAATTTAATTGAATTGGATTAGTATTTAATTGTAACCCGACCCAATCGAACCGGTAACCACCCCACGGCTTCTTATCTCAAGGCTGTATTAATAGTTGTTTTAATTTATTGCCTTATCTTGAAAGCCATTTTGTGTTTGTATAACAAAAATTTAATATAAGAAATTTAATTATCAAAGTATTTGGGACACTGTCATGTGCAAGAAATCTCCGAATATCTTGGTGGTTGTTTCAAGAATTTTGCTCACCAAATAAATAAAACGGTGCCCACTGCTAGAAAAAACTGACTAAAACTACTATTTATTTCCAAGTTATATAGCCAGTGAGATTTTAAATTACTAGGCATTGGTTCACGCACCTAATTTACAACTTGATTTCAAATAAAAATATATTTTTTGAGTACTCTTGGCTTTTGAAACTAATCCCTTTTATATAGAATAATGGTGGTTGTCATAATTTCTTGGAGAGTTAAAACAATCTATTTTAATTATCAAAGTATTCAGATGAGTAGTTTTTCATTTAATTACACTCTGAATGAATATGAGATGAACCAGCAATTATTGTTTTTTTTTTTTTTGTTTTTCTAATGAATTTGGCTTCCACTTAATTGAACAAACATTGAACAGATTTAATTTGATTTGATTATTCCAATGTTTTCGAAGATGCCAAGCTTTGATATATTATATCCTGCAAAATTCCAATGTTTTTATCACACGTCACTATCGCCCTTAGGCCTACCCAATGTAGATTATGAGTATTGTGCTATCAAAATCAATCTTTACGCCATTTATGTATGATCCCCCACCCCGCAACAACCCCACAAAAACAACACACGCTACAAGAGTGGGTGGAATAATATCTAATCCCTAGCCGACAGGTTACATAAAACCGGAACCAAACAACTTCATTCCACATAGATTCTCTCTCGTCCTCGCATTTCTCTTAGCCTGTTCTAAACATTTTAAGCCTAAATAACCTATTTCACCCTAAACTTTTATAATATTTATTTCTAACCCCCTTAAAAAAATCAAATTAATAATCAAACTTCAAGCCCACGTGGCCTTTTACCGTAGGCTTGCCTGCAAACGGAACTCGGCTTCTGCGGCGGCTCGCACAGCCGCGAAGCCGCCGGACATCTCTGAAGACAATTATCTCCAAAACTTCCCGAAATTACATCACTATTAGAGAAAAACCCCTTTGGAGCTGTCCCATTCAAGAAATTCCCGTCCAGAAATAACCTCCTCAATGACACTTTATTACCAAACTGCCACGGAATCGGCCCACGTAACCTGTTGAACCGAAGCGAAAGCGAAGACAGCGACGAAAACAACGCAAATTCCGCCGGCACGTACCCGTCAATCTTGTTAAAACTCAGATCAACGGCGACCAGATTCCCACCACCAGGCCTCGAGATCTGTATCCCGGTCAAGCTGTTGTTAGCTAGGTTGACTTGTTGCATCGAAGGCAGAAGAAAAAACCAACCTTGCAAAGCTCCGGTGAGCGAATTCGCACTGAGCTCCACCACTTCAAGCCGGTTCAACCCACGAAACGACGATTCTAAGAGAGACCCAGAAAGGAAATTGGCCTTGAGAGCGAGTTCGGAGAGGTTTGGGGGGAGTTTGGGGAGATTTCCGGCGAGTTTGTTGAAGCTGAGGTCGAGAATTCTCAGGCTTGTTAGAGAATTCATGGTGGCCGGAAGCTGGCCGGAGAGGGCGTTATGTGAGAGGTCTAGGGTTTTGAGGGAGGTAAGTTTGGTGAGGGAAGGAGGGATGTCGCCGGAGAAGGAATTTGATCGGAGAATGACGGTTTCGAGTTTGGTGAGGGAGGAGAGAGAGGGTGGGATTGGGCCGTGGAAGGCGTTGTCGGAGAGGTCGAGGTGGGTGAGTTCGGAGAGGGAGGAGAGAAGCGGAGAGAGTGTGCCGGAGTAGCCGACGGGGTCGAGGGTGAGGCCGGTGATGCGGGTGGTGGTGGCGCCGGAGTTGCAGGTGAGACCGCAGATGAAGTGGGTCCGGTGAGGGAGAGAGCATGGGTCGTCGGAGTTGAAGTTCCAGGAGGCTAGGCATGACCAGGATGGGATGGTGGTTGGGTTTATGGAGGATTTGAAGGATTTCAGGGCTGAGATATCGGAGGGGTGTGTTAGAGCTTGAAGAACTGAGAAGAATTGAAATATTGACACAAGAAGAAGATGGAGAATTTGCATTTGCATTTGCATCTTGGGTTTCTTAATTTAGTTGTGAGGTGAAGGTTGTGTAGTACTGGAGGGTGTAGAAGATTTTGAATGATGTGAATGGTGCAAGATTGTGGGATTTGATTAGGAGGAAGTCATCTCTCTATTATTCAGAAAAATGATGGCAACATCTGCAATTCGCGGATGAATCCCACTAGTGTGCCTGTTTCTGTGTGTGAATGGAAACGGCAGAGGTGATGATTTGACACTTGGGTTCTCTTCCTATTTGTAATGGTTCTCTTCCAAGTGGGTAGTACAGGCGCAAATAAGTCACAATTACGTCATAAGACTGCTAGTTACCCGCATTTTGTTTCTAACTCTTGTAACTTAAAACAAGAGGTCTCATGGCCTTAATTATCTATGTTGTAAATAGTATTTATCCAAGTTAGGATTGTATTTATGGAAATAGCAACGTTACCCATCTTTATTCAATAAAATATAAATTGAGATTTTATCTTTATTAGCACTAAAGATTTTTAAAAGTAAAACTTTGTACTTAACCGGAAGGTGGTTAAGACGAAAAAATGCAAATTCACTTAATAATTTTTTGAGAGCTTTTAGATGTACTTATTAAAATTATTCGTTCTATCTACATATTATGGCTTTGTTTGATATAGATTTTGCGTGTCTATCTAAAATTTTTTTTTAAACATAAGTGACAAACACAAAAGTAAAAAGAAAAAGTTTTACTAAAATATTTTAAATTATATTTAAATTGCAAATACGACACCCAAACTGTATTTATCAAAATTATTTATCATAATACGGCTTTGTGCCGCACTCCCAAAAGTTTATTAAGTAGATAGAGTAACTGTTTTGGTGGATACAATATTTGTTTTGAAGATATTTTCCTTTAATTTCTTTATAGATGTCATGACACAAAAGTGTGAGGTTTCCTTTTTTTCTTTTTCTTTTTCTTTTTCTTTTTTTAACATGTGAAAGAGAAGGAAATTGAGATCTCAATGGACCTGTCTGTACCACATGTAAACAAGCAAAAAGACATGAATCTTTAACCTCAAAGGTAAAGGTCTATCAGATATATCGGTCCCTAACCAAAAAGCCATTTATTTCGCTACTTCTAAGTCTAGTCGGTAAATATCTTTTCACTTTCATAAAGTAAAAGTAGTGGTGACTATGTCACATGATCTAAAGTCTTGTTAATTTCATGGTTAATGTCAAAAAGTTGGAGAGTGCACACTGCGGAACCCCACGAGCATTAAGACGATGGATGGATTGAAGCAATTATTTTTGGTAAAATGAGGTTAGAAGTTTGAACCCATTTACTAAAAATACAAGAGAATATTAATTTAATTATAATTTTTGTAACTGTATGTACAACTTTATATACATATTTATTAAATATTAATATTTTATATATCTTAAGATATGTAATAAAAAATTTAATAGATAAATATATGTAATTGTACATAAAATTGTAACATTTTGCCGTTAGATTAACATTTCTCAAAAAGAGATGACTCCATGCCTCCATGGTTTAAATGTATTTTTTTAAAAAAAATCGTTTAAATGTATTTTTATTCTCTCAAATAAACAGTTATGTTCAAGAAGATCAATATAATGTAGGTGAATATATACCCACTTAATTAATTACAAGATTTGAGGTGCAATAGATGATTTGATCCCATTATCACAATAAATATTTGGCTGATGGTAGATAGAAATAGAAATTTTAGAAGGAATGGAAATACTATCCCACATGTATACCTCAAGTCCAACATAAACGGGCCTTCTTGAATTCTGAAACAAATTTATATCACGCAGCCCAACTACACCTAGGCTTTCTAACACGTATACAACTAGTTGATCTGTCGTCGTCATTAGTTTGCAAGAAGCAAATTTGATGTCTCAGGTATATCCTGTCTAAAAAAGTCAAAAATAAAAAACTGTGTACGACTGCATTTTATGAATGAATAGAAGATCAAGGTACCAAATCAAAGAGGCAAAGCTCCGAACTGATCATAAAATTGACAACAGATCATATATAAAAAAATAAAATAGCCTTACAATCATCCTCTTTACAGAGCATTGATTAATTCATGAGCCTACCATTACTCACTCCAATTATTCCCAAATGCCAACCTCCATGAACCCATCTTCAGTAGCACATCCTCTGAACATGGCATTTGTATTGAACCCATAAGCAACTTCTCCCTTGCTTGAAACGGCAATCATGCCTGCTTTTCCTTCATCCAACCTATGCTTCACCACCCAATCCACTGCTTCTTGCAAATTCAGCCCCTTGTATTCCATTACTGCTGCAACATCTCGTGCCAACGTTCCCCTAATAATAGCCTCTCCTTCTCCAGTGCATGAAACGCCACATAGTTCACATGCGTAAGTCCCAGCACCTATCACCGGAGAGTCACCAATCCTACCGGACATCTTGTTCATCAGGCCGCCAGTGGATGTGGCTGCTGCACATCGGCCCTGGCCGTCGACCACCACGCATCCCACTGTCTCTGGCGCATAGACGCTGATGGGGAGGCCGTTCATTTGCAAGGAACTGTCTATGGCTTTTGCAGCAGCACTAGCACTGCATGCCTCGTTCATGCCAATCGTTGGGATTCTGTAGTCGAACTGCTCCGAACAAAAGAAACAGTTATTATATAAGAAATGGGGCTTTGGTAGTATAAACATTTTATAAGGGCTAGAATAACACCTTCCTGATTGGCAAGAAAAAAACCAAAAAAAAAAAAGAAAAGAAAAATGAATAAAACCTTCCTGCACTTTTTTTCAACAAATGTTAAAAGTCAAATTTCTTTTCTTTTTCTTCCAAAGTCAAATTTCTAATTGATATAAATAAAAATGTTTTTATCAATATCATTAAATTATGATGCACGCAGCATGTACCTACTCAAGGGTTCAAACCAATTTAATAGTCTATTGATCAAGTTACTGTTCCTATGAATGTCACCTTGCCAATTAATGATTAGAGCCAATTTAATAATAGAGTAATGTTATATGTACGCATTTCTGACGTTGACACTCAGTCTCCTTTAGATGTTGAGAATGTTGCACAATATACGTGCATCTTCAGAGCTAGGTGTCAGTGTCAAAAAATGGTGTTGTCACCAAACGTATATAAAACATTTTTCTTAATAGTATACTGAAAGAAATGTTTCTATCAATATTAGACAGAAATGTCAACACAATACTACTTCATCAATGACTGGTAGCTCACATGATTAGGTATTCACCTCCCCTCATATGAGGTGAAGGGTTCAAATCTCCTTAACTTTCCCATATTGGACCTTGTTGTGGGCATTTGTTTTTTGAGACTGCCTTGTCTTTGATTCATTGCTCTAAAATGATTTGTAAGTTTGTGATGATTTAATGTAACAAATAATATACATTGACAAGAAAAAGCAAAACTTCACACACGGCAAAAAAAAATAAAAAAATCCACCTAAGATAAGATTTCATCTCAAGTACTTAAGAAAAAAACAATATGATTCCAAGAATCACTGGTGGCAAAATATTATATAGTGTGTACAAGAAGCTATGTAATTTCTAATTTACAATTAATTAGAACAAAAGCAAATAAGAAACTAGTAAGTGATTAAGATTTCAATCACATCAAAGGAGGGAAATGGGAATTGCAAATTTTTTTTTTTTTTGGCTACTAAGGGAATTGAGAATTGAGATTAGCGAATACGCACCAGAATTGCATTTGCTTCTTTTGCCAACTTTAACATCTGAACGTTGTCCTCTGTGATGAAATATTCATTATCCACCACTTCCACTCCCTAACAAAACCAATGTGCAAAATCACATTAGAATTACATTAATAATAATCATACTAGGGAATAATATCATCATTTCTTAGAAAAAATTAAGTACGACGACATGTCCCACCATATTAAATTCTATTTATTAAACCAAAAGATAACACGCTACAGAAGTCGATCTTCCTTTCATAACAAAAAGCCGGTTATGCATAAATGTAAAAAGACAAACAATTTAGAGTTCTCACGTGACTTCTTAGCTACTTCTCCCTTATAGCCTGACTGCGAAATTTCAAATCATGCTGAGGTATCGTTTACCATGAGGAAAATTGGTATGCGGATGAAAATAAGAATCAGAATCTCAAATAGTTCTTTAAAAAAAAAATCTTAAAGTGATCAAAGAGAATTATATTACTGTATAGATGAAAATAAACATCGGATCCGTAAAGAAATCAGTTGAGAGAAATCTAACAAATGTTATATTATGGTGTTTGATTGAATAAGAAAATCTTAAACAACTTTCTTCAAAAAAGTTATATTACTATCCTTAGTAGAGGAGAAATGAAATTCAGAAGGCGTATCGTCGCACCTGTTGCCTAGCGAATTCCTCGGCGCCAGAGAAAGCGAGATAAGAATGAGGAGACTTTTCCATAACAAGACGAGCGAGTGAAATCGGGTTTTTCACCGTAGTAACTCCCGACACCGCTCCGCATCGCCTCTTAGGCCCGTCCATAATACTGGCTTCCATCTCCATCCTCCCTTCCGCCGTTAAAGCCGATCCTCGCCCCGAATTGAACAACGGATCGCTTTCCAGTTCTCGCACCTGCAAATCGATATCAAAACAATCACTACCAGATCTTTCGTCACGAGCATTGAATCTCTTAGCCGTCCGATTCAGAAACAATAACAAGCAGAAAAAGAGATATGTATATACGTACGACGAGTTCGACAACATCAATGGCGGGGACAGAAGATTGAAGAGCGGAGATGCCTAAGTTAAGGCATCGAGTGAGCAATCTCTTAGCTTCTTCTTGCCGATCCGCCGGGAGATTCGGATCGACGCCGGCGCCTCCGTGCACTGCTATGGCCCAACCGCTCATCTTTCTCGCTTCTCACTCGCTTGCTGTTTGTTCGCTTGTTCGCTCTGCTTCACGAGAGAACACTTCTTTTTTTTTTAAAGTGTCAGTGAGTGAGTCGACGCCACGTTTTTATAGAGGCGTTTCCGTTTTGGACTCGAAATCGGAATATGGTGTTGTATTTCAATTCGGTTAAGGGGTTTGGGATCCCGGTTTTGCCTCGTGCGTCTATTCTTCCGCCTCGGGTTTTGAACCTGTCTAATTCTTGGACGAGTGATTGAGTGGTGTGTCAGCGTCAGCGTCAAGTTGGAACTATTGTTTAGAAAATGACAAACATGTCCTGTTTACTTTGTCGTGCCAACTTGGCTCTATTGTGGGTAATCTTGTAATTTCAAGGCAGGACCATAACCTGCATGGTGGAGTCACGAATTTTGTGACACTTTTCTCCGAATCCAATGAATCTAGCACATACGGCCATAGAAAGAATCTTAGAAAAAAAAAATTAAAAACAATTGTGACACTATTGTGTGTACCTTGACTTGGGACTATCATACAACCGAGAAGCCTGAAAGTGCCGCGTGGATCATAATGAAAATTATTAACAATTTTTTTTTATATTTCATTATAATATAAAATATTAATCTAATTATAAAATAATATAATTACATGTTCATATTTATTGAATGTGTATAGTTTACATATCTCGAGATGTATAATATATAATTTAATGAACATAAACATGTAATTACATTATTTTATAATTAGATTAACATTCTCTAAATATCAAACTCAAGTTATACCAAACTCTTAATAAAATAGGAATAAAAAATAAAAATAAAAATAAAAATACAATTTTTTTTTGCTTAAAGTATCCTTAAAAGGTTTATCTTATTTTATTTTTAGTAATTTTATAATTAACTAATATTTTATATTAACACACTTAAACAAAATAAAATTTTTAGAGTTTTTAAATTTTTAAAATATAATAATAATTTGAAAGAGTTGATGAATGAGAATAAAACTATCGCATATATACCTATAGTAACATTTCAAAAAGTTACTTTTTTAAAGTTATTTTATAATTTTTTATACTTACAAAAATTAATAAATGTTAGTGTGTTGAAAACCTCCCTAAATTATAATTTACTTTTCTAACATCTAATTGCTCTCGAATGATTTTAGTCATTTTGATTGCAAAACATATATAATTCTATAATATTTTATTTTAATTATTTTTAATAAAAATGAAGTGTGACGCATGCAGTTGATGTAATCCATAAGCCCAAGGCTTCTAAAAATCATAAGATAACAAATTGAGATGATATTCCTTAAAATTACATCTGACTAGAGAATCACAAGTTCAATTAAATCGAGAAAAGAAAAAAAAAAAATCTGTGTGACGTGTATTCGATAGCCCTCGACCACCTGGATCACATTACCATATTTTTTTAGTTTAGCGAGTTGGAATTAGGGAGAAGCCTCCCGTTAGGCACACCACGTGTTACACGCCCATTTTCCCAGCGTGTTGGCAGCAGTAGGTTTTGGGACCTATCTATTCCATTTCGGAACCAAACCACCTGATTCCGGTCTTGTTTGGCTTAACGATGATCGGACTGCTATCATTTAATTTGAAAGGTCTTGTTTGGCTTTACGTTTTAAAATATCTTTTTAGCTTCTTTGTTCAAAAGTTGCTGCTCCCACGAGCCAAAGTAGGGCTCATAACATATTCTCATCTATTGAAGTAGGGGTATAAGTTAGCTGGACAGACCTGATTAACTTGAGCGAATGGAACACAATCCGACGTATTGGGTTTGATTGATCTAAGTGTTTAAATAAAGTTAGGTTCAAAAATTTTAACTTAAACATTTTGGGTTGGATCATAGGTTAATGTCCTTGAAATTGGACCCGAACCGAACCTAACAGTAACTTTAAATCTCTTATTCCCTAAAGTTACTAAATTGCGAAACTAATAAAACCCCCAAAATCCCAAACCTAAATCACAATTTTTTTTTTACCTTCTACATTAAACTTCTCACCCCTTCTTATTCGTTTTTTCTTCTTTTCTTTTTTTTTTCTTTGTATTTCTTATTCTTCTTAGGTTTTTTTTTTTTTTTTTTTTTTCTTCTAAAGTTTAAGTCATCGTCTTAAGAAAAAAAAAGAATTCAACTCATCTAAACCCGAATGACCAATCTTAACTAGTTTGGATTGAGTTGGGTTAAAAAATTAGTTTGGTTCGACTTAAATTTTATTTTTTTTAATTCGAACTATTTGAATTGAATTGAGTTTTGGCTCGAACCCAACCTAACCTAAGCTGTTACACCCATGTGTCGAAGTCTAAAAAAATGTTTAGAGCTATTGAAGGAAGTAATATTTCAATTAATATTTGGCCACTAATGCATATGCAATTTTGCATCTCTCTCCTATGTTTTGGGCTTATTATATTTCTTGTTTCTTTATATTTCTTGGTATTTTTTTTGCATTATTTGACACATTTATTTTAATGTTCTGTTGTTATCATTATATGTCAAACAAGTTCTTAGAAGGGGTGGAGCACAAAAAAGTCTTTGAAAAAATTCATAAGATAAAGTAACATTGATGGACATTCACTTATTTCTATACATCATTAACACGTAAAATATTTCTATAAAAAAAGCCATTCTGCATCAAAGTATCTCTCTTTTATAGTACGGATCTGGTGATGCTAGTTACTTATTTTCAACTAAAATAAAGTATGGTATAATTTGTTATCTGACTTTGTTTTTTTTTGGGTCAAAAGATACATTTTCATTCCATAACAATAATCTTCAATGTCATAGTACATCCTGTCACCAAAGATAATACATTCGGGGCTACAATGCAAGCATATCAGTGAAACTTATATGCTCCCAACGAAAATGGGCATACCTAAGAACGGAGAATAAGAGTCTCGCAACAAACAGACAAAACTCAAGAACAGAGGCCAAACGCCTTTCAACAAGAGGCCAAAATCCTAACAACTAGAAGGTAAAATTCTCGCAACAAAAATCTCCTTATTTGCATAAAAAGAATGAGGAGAACTACATAAACTGCTTAAACTACTCAAGAGACAAACTTGAACCAGCCTTGGATCAAATCTATGCTCGGATATCTGGCTAATACGCTCCATTGTGAAGGAGATAATACATCAAACAATATCGACGAGAAACTCTTAGCAGGGATATCCTAGAAAAGACAATACCCTAGATCTTCGTTTCTTGCTACCGCTCTTGGCATAGATCTTCAAGTGCCTCTTAGGGTTTTAGAAACCCTAAGGGGAGACGAATTGCACCCACTCCTCTCTTGCTCCGCTTTCGCTGCTAGGTTTTCTGTCTTTGTTTGCACCTTTCGCTGCTAGGGTTTTTTCGCCGCTGCTCTCACTCCTCGAAGTTTCTCGAGCTAGGCCGCAATGCTATAATTTGTTATCTAAATATTTGCACTTTGAGTAATTTACTATAAATATTCCTATAAAATTCCAATATCATTTGAAAAATTGATGTGTAGTTCCAACACGCAATTTACTATAGTTGCCTTAGTTGCATTATTTTGCAACTCTTGCATGTTGGATTTACGTGAACATGTAATTGCAATTTAATTACATTTTTCAATTGCAAGTCCATTTATGTGTCCGCATGTTTCAATATCATTTGAAAACTTGATTCTGTATTCCATCTCTGCTTTTGCTCCACTTGATAATCAGAATCCAAAATCCAAAAGTTCGGAAAAACAGGTGATAAGTCATGTGCGTGACAGCGAATCTTGTGGCAGTGGGACTACTAGTACAAAAAAAATGTCATTTACTAATAGTTTAGACATAAATAATTAAATATCACATTCCGATGGAAATACATGGATATATAAAGAAAAGCTTACCCTTTACTCATTCATACTTATATATTTCCAATATTACTAATATTATTTTATATTAACTAAAATGTACATATTAATTAATTCCAGTCCATTATCCACCGTGCCCCATTATTAAATGAAAAATACTGTACATAATTTCAGCTTCCGTCTTGTAATATATTTTAGATGATTCTTACATTATATATTAAAAGTATATAACAGGCTGAGTGCTGAAAATGAGCGTTAAAAGGGTGTGCTTATTATTATATATAAAGGATAAGATAAAATAATATTAATCTTTTACTCCCAAATGCCAACTTCCATCAACCCATCTTCAGTAGCACATCCCCTGAACATCCCATTTGTGTTGAACCCATAAGCAACTTCTCCCTTACTTGACACTGCAATCATGCCCGCCTTTCCTTCATCCAACCTATGCTTCACCACCCAATTAGCGTTAAAAGGGTGTGCTTATTATTATATATAAAGGATAAGATAAAATAATATTAATCTTTTACTCCCAAATGCCAACTTCCATCAACCCATCTTCAGTAGCACATCCCCTGAACATCCCATTTGTGTTGAACCCATAAGCAACTTCTCCCTTACTTGACACTGCAATCATGCCCGCCTTTCCTTCATCCAACCTATGCTTCACCACCCAATTCACTGCTTCCTGCAACTTTAGCCCTTTATACTCCATCACCGCTGCAACATCTCTTGCCAACGTTCCTCTAATAATAGCTTCTCCTTCTCCAGTGCATGAAACACCACATAACTCACAGGCATAAGTTCCGGCACCTATCAACGGAGAGTCGCCTATTCTACCGGACATCTTGTTCATTAGGCCGCCGGTGGATGTTGCTGCAGCACATCGGCCCTGGCCGTCGACCACCACACAGCCTACTGTTTCAGGTGCGTAGACACTGATGGGAAGGCCGTTCATTTGCAAGGAACTGTCTATGGCTCCTGCACCGGCGCTGGCACTGCATGCTTCATTTAAGCTGCCTATTGTTGGGATTCTGTAGTCGAACTGATTGATTCAACAGAAATAAAACAAAAAAGATAAATAAATGAGAATTGAGCCAAAACGTACATCTAACATATTAAGAACACCCTTATACATTATTAGAATCATGAATTAGTACATAATTCGAGATAATTCAACATTTTAGATGCCACTTCAACATTTTGGATGGAAATTTATAGCCCAAAAGCCAAGTAATTGGGCACGGCTTCTTTATATATAAAGAAATATGTTATTCCAATTACGTGCAATTTATACTTTTATATGATATATGATAAAAAAAATTTAATTAACATTAAAGTGCAATTTAAAAAAAAAATGAAGATAGTGTTATTTTTGTAGTTGCAAGTTTTTAATAGTTAGAATAACAATTTCAAAATGTCCAAATAGGTATATACAGGAGCAAGAAAACAGGAAAAGTAATGGTGCTTTAAGAAGACCATGCTCTTTGTGGCTTTTGGGTCGAGACACCGGTCCTGGAACAAACTAAGGCTCAGGTCCACCACTCGCATCATAAAGTGCTAGGCTAAACCATACCCACTTCCGTCCTTTTTGGGTGGCTTTTTCAGGCCAGAAGCAACTTGGGTTGAATGATGTCAAAGAATCACTGGTGTTTTCAATTCACTATATACCAAAAATTGGTATGGGCAGTGGTGTATAACGTTTTGTTTGTTTCCAAAACAGCCTGGAAACTAATATGAAATGAGAAATAATATTCTAATAAAGTGCATCTGTACCGTTGTAATCATTAGATAGGCATGTATTAAATTTAATTACATGATTTTGTAAGATTTTATCTATGTATAGCATATTCCTTCCAATAAATGATCTAACAAAATAATTACCGATAGAGATCACGAACGAAAACGTATACATACCACAATTGCATTTGCTTCTTTAGCCAGTTTCAACATCTGCACGTTGTCCTCTGTGATGAAATACTCGTTTTCCACCACTTCCACACCCTACACCAAAAAACAAATATATGAAATATTAAAATCCGTCAACACCAAAATAAGGTAATATAAAAAATAAAAGAAAATACCAATTGCAGCAGACACGGCCGTTGATTCTTTGACTGATCAAACAAAAGTTAAATATTTTTATTAAAAATGGGGGCTGTTTTTTTTTTTTCTAAATTTTTTGAAAAAGAACGAAAAACTTGCGATTACAAAAAGATGGCAGTTGAGTTGGAGGGGGTTAGATTCACTTACGTGTTGCCTAGCGAATTCCTCGGCGCCAGAGAAGGCGAGGTAGGAGTGAGGGGACTTTTCCATAACGAGACGAGCGAGTGAAATCGGGTTTTTCACTGTAGTAACTCCCGACACTGCTCCGCATCGCCTCTTCGGTCCGTCCATAATACTCGCTTCCATCTCCACCCTCCCTTCCGCTGTTAAAGCCGATCCACGCCCCGAATTGAACAACGGATCGCTTTCCAGTTCTCTCACCTACCATAATATAAATCAAATAAATCACTAAAACAAAATAAATATTTAATTTAATTTAAACTTCATATCAAAATAATTAATGCATGCATAAGAAAAATAGTAATGTTTTCTATTTAAATATCAGTTTTGTACACAATCGAGAGGGTACGTAACGTACAACGAGTTCAACGACGTCGATGGCGGGGAAAGAGGAGCGAAGAGCAGAGTTGCCTAAGTTAAGACAGCGAGTGAGAAGCCGCTTTGCTTCTTCTTGGCGATCTTCTGGGAGATTGGGATCGATGCCAGCGCCTCCATGCACTGCTATTGTCCAACCGCCCATTCTCGCGCTCTCTTGCGTCTCTCTTCTCTTCTTTCGCAAGGGTTTTGATTGTTTTTCAAGTGTTGGCTCTTGCACGAACGCTTCCGTGGCCGCTCGCCCGCGTTTATAGGAGTTTCCGGATTTCAAATCTACTCTATGCCGGATTTGATTCTTAATTTCTTAACAAAACTCGGTCGGAGTCCCCAACTTGTATTTGTATAAGATAGCGCCGTTTCTCGGAAACAGAAGCGTTTTTGCTTGCACGTGTTCCGCGAGGGTCGCGAGGTCCGGGGGGGGGGGGGGGGAAGGAGCTGTGAAAGTGGGACAAGTGGTGGCGGTATGTATGGGGGCGGGCATCTTCCCACGGTCTTGGCGAGGGCAGCCAATATAGGGACCCACGTGGCAAGATTACGGGAGAGGGGTTAGCGTAAGATCTTACTAATGTTAATAAGCTTTATCCAATAACGGATGATAAGGATGGTGATTGGCTGATGACGCCGGCGGATTTTGATGATGTACCTCGTCAAACCACACAATTCCCATTAAACTGGTTAAGGATGCACGCTTTGCGCATAATTAACAGTTATATTTTATAATTTATATTTATTTTATTTTATTTTTAAAAATGTGTAAAAAATTAAGTTTTACCTATTTCATGTGTAGGTTAAAATAAATATAAAAATAATTTAAAATTTTAAAAATTGAGTTTGTCATATTTAATTATTTCAAAAACATTCCTTAACTTTATAATATAGGTTAAATTTCAAATTTTTTAATAAATTTATAAAAAATATTATTAACATTATGATAAAAGCAATCCACTCAATAAAAAATATTGACTTTATAAATAATATATATATATATATACATTTCAAATTCAAAAAGGGAACTTCTATTTCAAATCGTCAAATCTTCACTTGTTATGTACCTAATTACGTTCTATATTCGTCACCAAACAAGAGAAATAATAACAAACGGCAACAAGTGCATGTTGACATCAATGTCAACACACACACATCACTGCAGAGAATGAAATCACATGGTTATATCAAAGAATTTAAAAAAGATGCATCAAGTCGATCTGTTTTCCACTGCAAGATTATATTCTGAAAAAAAGAGTTAAAAACACTACTTCTCTTCAAAATAAAATATAATCTTGAGATCCTTAGTGCTTTTTTAGAAAATATTTTAACATTTACGATCAATCTTTAAAAATGTACTGAATACACAGGGTATAACTAAAAATTTTATTTGGAGTGAGCTAAAAAAAAAAATTAGACAAACTTCGACACTACAAAAAAAATTTATTGATTGAGATATGTAAATTACTAATATCTAAAAGATAGGCATGTGTAATTCACATATATAGTTGTAACTTTTACAGTTAAATTATCATTTCTTTTTCAGTAAGAGAAATACTAATTTAACTGCAAAAAATTATAACTATATGTATAACTATACATGTATCTATTAGATTATTTATTATATATTTTAAGATATGTAAATTGCTAATATCTAAAAGATAAATATTTATAGTTATTTTAAATCTAACTAAACATTATCACAAAAAATAGTCAAACTAAATTTTTTGAAAATTATTTTACAACCTTATCTTTAACGCTAAAAATTAATACTTGAGTGACAAATTTGGATAAATGAGTTTTCAAGTATTTAGATGTAAATTTCTTAATTGATTCGTGATTATAATTTATTGAATATTATTATTTAATAAATTAATATTTAATATACTTTATATTAAAAAAATATAAGAAAACTTAATATATATATATATATATATATTCATTCCCAAGGTGTGGCTCCGCGCCCCCTCCCCTGTCTATACAAAAGAATGGTGAAGCTGGTGCAAGTTCTGATTTGCTTTCCCAATGCACAACTTGATCCCACGTGATATATTAATTAATAACTGATTTATTTATGTAAGAAAACATAATTTTGGTAATGTACATTGAATTATATTAAATTGTAAATCAAACGCATCGTGTTCATGGATTTGTATGCGTATTTGCTATTTATTTATTAATTATTATCACAATAACTAGACATACCTCTACCTACGATCGATCTAGTGTTTTATTTTCAGGAAATTTTGTTTTGGTCATTCTTTACACTGCACCTTTTTAACAATCAAGATCTTTAGTAAAAGAAAACAGGACAATTAGACAATAGTGTGACAAACAAGATCATTTTAATGTTAAAAGTCCGAAAAATACGCTTTTGAGTTAGAGCTATATTAACGTCCATATATAAAAACATTACCTTTAATATATTATTATTAGGAATAATTTATTGGTGCACGATTTAAGACATTTCAATATATCAAAATTGCGTTAGGCATTTTTTGTATTTAAAAATAAAAAGTAAAAAAACTTGTAAACTACTTGTTTGATTAGCTGTGATTCAAAAAAATGTTTTTAAAAAAAAGTTAAAGAAAAATAACTGTTTTTAGAAAAGATAGAAATGTTTTTTTTTTTTGTTGATTTGTAATTGATGGATCACATAAGCTTTTTAACACTTTGATTTGTGTAAAATCTTAAAAAAATCAAACAAGTTTTTCTTCGTTTTCTAAATTTACAAAGTATTTTTTGAATATGATACCAAATATATTTTCAAAATCTACAAATCAACTAAAAATAAAATCATATTTTATTTTTTTTAAATTACATACCAAATGCTGCCTAATATTTTTTTTTTTTTTTTTTAACGTACGCCCTGATTTTGAATGTCAATCTAACATTACTCTTTTTTCTTTTAAAAAATGTTATAACAATATTTTAACTATACATCATAATTAAACACTATTAAATTATAAGTTTTTTTTTTTTTTAAACCTACGTCACGATTTTGAATGTCGATCTAGCATTACTTTTTTTTTTTTTTTTTTTTTACTATACATCATAATAAAATACTATTAAATTATCTTAAATTATATGCTATCCCATAAATTATATGATATAGAGATTTAAATGTCATCATAGCATTACAACTCTCTTGTTTTTCTTTCTTTAAACTAGACTAGTTTCTCTCGCTCAGGTAAGCTCTACTTTTGACCTTTTCTAGATTCAAATTGTTGTTACCATTCTTTATAACTTTTAACGTATTACTTGTATTTTAATTGTTTATGCACGCATTATACATTCAAAGCTAGATCAATTCTGGTACAATGCACCTCTCAGCTTCAAACTCTAAATCTCTCGATCGCTTCTTCTTCGTCTAAACAACCTTACCCACCCTCCCATGGCGACGTACGACTCTGGTTCTTGCAGGTCGACTTGTGTTTCAAGAAGATCAGTTTCAACCAGACCCACCTCGACACGACGCTGGTTTTGATCTGGAATTTCTCGATCTCGATGTCCTCAATGGTATGGGCTCCGAATTTTCTCCTTCCTGCAACGCCCACATTGTGTTTGATGAAATTACTAGCTAGTTTTTATGGGGTAAACTAGCTAGGTAGCATGCAATTTGTCACTTACAAGCGAGTGCTTCACAATTATATGCTATTTGTGTTTGGTTTGTGATAAATAAATAAATAAACAAATGTTTAAGAACTTGGAAGGCAATCCTACATTTTCGTAGTATTGGTATTCTATTTTAAAACTATTTTAATATTCAAGAATAGTGAAAACTTATTTACTTCAATGTAGGTGGGCTTGGATCTTGACTAGTACCAATACTGTTCCCACTTAACTGCTGCTAGGCTCATTATTGGGTCCACTGTGTGGTTTTCCTCCAAAATGTCTATGAGGGGCAAAACTCGCATTTATGTAGTATCCTAAGATGAACTTTTTTCTTTTCGATGTATTCTTTTGGGTCTAACAACTATATCCAAGAGAATAAAGCATATTGTTTTCTACAAGTGGTCTATAGTTCATTTGAGAAATCTTAAGCATAATCTGTCATTCAATTTAAGATAACCACACCCTCTTTTTTTTTTTTTATCTAAGAAACTTGTAAAATCTTCAGATAGATAGTTCTGTGCACTGCCTCAATTTGCTAAACAGCATTTTTTGATGTAAATATGCAACCAGATTCCTAGTGCACTTGGGAAGCCTTCTCTGAGAAGAAGCCTTGTAGAAAATATATTCTAAACTCTCATGGATTCTCATTCTCCTTCATGCGTTCTGTGTATATTCTTCTAGTTTTAATTATTTTTTATTTATCTCTACCACTTTACTCTTATTATTTATTTATTTATTTGCTAGTACCAAGTGGTATTATACTATTATGAGATTCAGTTGCATTTTTCTTATCACTTGTGAGGCAGGAATGTTCTTATGTCAGTGGAGATCCCTGAATAGTATGTGTATTGAATATGCCTTTTGGGCTGCATGGAATTTTCTAAGTAATTTATGCTGAGGAATGTATGTAGGGATAAAAATATATAACGGTGAGTTAACCTGAAAACCAGCTTCAGTGCATGCATGCAATTGGAAATATGTTCTTTAAAAGCTATCCGTCCCCTATGGTCATTTAATTGAGCATTCTAGACTCGGATGTTCAAGCATGTGTTATATGGATAGAATTGTTGAAGAAAAAAATAAACTATTGGCTTATTTGCAAGACAAAGTCTCTCTTGAAGAGTACAATTTCTTGAACATATATTTGAAAATATCTTTTTTTTTAAATATGCTTGTTTGTTGTGACATTCAGGAACTCGCTATTTTTCTGTTGCTACTTTGCTGATATAATGCCTGGTCATCATATTTTTCTACATGGCAGGGTAAGAAACTTTCTTCACCAGTTATTCTTATAGTCACTTGGGCTTCATGTATTAAAAGTTTCAAACCCAAAATTAGTTAACACAATATGCAATTATATCCTATATATCTATATTTACACAATTTGTTTAATATCTATTGTAACCTAGGCAATGCCAAAGGACTGTCACCTTCTCTATGAGGTGTAAAGTTGATAGGCACTGCCTCAATGCCTTGACAACATTACTTACACTACCATCAGAGAGTGGACCTATAGTTTCAATAGTTGACGTTATCTATGGTGTCAGTATGTTGACGAACATGATTTTAAGAAAAAAGTCCTATTCTAATTTGTCAATCTGTCAGTTCATGTTAGTGATTATTGATCTCGACATAGAACTGCATATTTTGATCAGTTTTGATTGATATTTGAATCTATTGGTGGAAATCTCTATTTGGTGTTGGTGAGCTTTATTGCTTTGTTAATAACAAGTTTGAGGTTTTCTTGAAATTCAAATGGAAGACAAAAAGTAAGAAAGTGGGAAATATATAGTGCCTCAACTTAAAGATGGTGATGTATACAGAAAGGGGATTTGTTGAATTCTTTAGCAATGGCGATGAGCCTGGTGACAATTTGCTATTAGTCATCTTCAAGGTAGGGATGTACATAGGTAGGGCTAGGTCTGAGCATACCTTTGTTTAGGCCCAAACACTTTATGAGGTCCTGTTTGGGACCAACCCTTACTCTCAACTTTCAAGTTCGTGGCCAATCCCTCATTATCATTGGTAGGCTAAGGCCATAGATTTCGTGCAATTTCTTTCATTATTTATTTGTTTTTGGTTGTGGTAGTATAGTTGAAAATATTTAAAGAAAAAAGCTTAAATCATTGCTCTGTGTGACCAAGTTTTTTCTAAAAACTTGTAGTATATATATATATAAGAGAGAGAGAGAGAGAGAGAGAGAGAGAGAGAGAGAGAGAGAGAGAGAAGTTATGATGATCTCATGGTTCCTGTGGAGGCACATGACAAAAAAAAAAAGAAAGAAAGAAAGAAAGAGGAAAACACACTATATCTATTTTGTTAGATGTTTATGGTCTAAACAAACAGTCCCACATTAGGAAAAAAAGGAGATCATCACATGGGGAATTACTTGCGGATCTCCCCATTTTTTGTATCAAGGCCTTCTGAAGTGAAACCCTTATGAGCTGAGTGGTGGTTAAGTGGGGACAATATTGGTATTAGTTGATATCCAAGCTCATCAACGTAGTAAAATCACGACATCTTATCCCAAGTGTCCCTTAATGAAGAGGCTATATTTCTACAGATGAAATGCTTTTTTGGAGTAACTTCTGAAAGTTGAACAACTTATCCTTTGTTTCTCTTGTTGGAATTGAAAACAAAACAAGAGATATAAACAAATCTCAAGGACTCATCACTTGTAAATTCATCAACACATGCTTTACATATAAAATTTTCACATACCTTTGAGTGAAGAAGATGGAAGACCTTTGGCATAGATGAAATTCTTGATAGAATTATAAATTACAAGAACACAATCATGTTAGATTCTTAATAACAAGAATGGAGGAAGAATACCCGAATCCATGGCGATGAAATTAAAGGGTTAGCGTCTTCCAAGACCAAATCACCGTATTGCTCAATGGGTTCTCTCCCTAAGATGGGGAAGAGGAGAAGAGCTAAAATGAGTGAATGATTTGGCTTGGGGACCATAACCCTATAAGGTTCCTTATATATACTAAATTAATTAGAATCCCATCAACCCTAATTAATTAGTAGTGGGTCTCTACACATTACAAAGTCCATACCAAATAGATATTAGATAGCCAATAATATAATTGTTAATGTACATGTTGTGCCACATTATTGTTGCTTGGGGACCATAAGGTTGCTTCTTGAGCAAGCAACCATGGTAACTTCTGGAAGAAGTTTACTTCTTGAACAAACAACATTCCCACTTGGCTCAACAACAACTATATTAATGTATATGTGAGCCCACATGAATAGGATATAAATTAAATTAAAATCCCAACATCTCTATGATTACATGATCATAATCCAGTGAATTAAATTTCAGGTGGTTTCAATCTAGCATGCAGTAAATTTAAATTAATATACTGTGAGATTTTATCATGTTTTCTCCTATGCGAGAATATTGTTGCAAAATGTGACTATTGTGGAGTAACACATGGAGCTAGACAATCCCTTGTGCCAAGAACGTGGCATCAAAATCAAATTTACTGTACTGGTTAATAGTTCAGAGAGTCTGATAAGTTTGAATTTCAGTTAATTATATGTCAATATGTATTTTTTCTTTTGCATATGTGCATAGTATGTACTCTTTGTTGATTCTGTTTCTCTGGCAGCATACGGGCAAATGGAAGGACAATTCGATTAAATCCAGTAAGGTAAGCTTGATTTTAAATGGTACAATTTTTCTATTTCTTGGCACTATCAGGACATGTCTCAACTGCAAGCTGGTTCACATATTGAATAATTTCTCTCCTATAAACTATGGCAATATGCATTCGGTGCATTTTATTTCAATATTTCAAATATTTTATCTCCTAGAATACCTTAAAAATTGCTAGAATTCTCTAAAACTCTTCTAATTTATTTAAAGCACATACATCCTGACATTGAAAAACTTGTCAAATATTAAAAGGGGACCCAAGGAAAAAGTTTACCGATATTAAAAAAAGGACCATTTAATTATTACCATCTCTAGGCTTGAGATTCTATAACTAGATGCTAATAACTTGCAAATAATGATGAGACTCTTCATCTGGACAGAGCCCTGGTTTTGTACATTTGAGTTGAACCAAACCAACTAAAATATGGATGAATAAATTAGTGCAAAGTTAACCAACTAAAATATCAATGCTGGGCTCTCATAATATAATGCTTTGGATCATGGGAAACCATGAATTGGATAAAAACATCTGGTTTTGAAGCAATTTGCTTTTTCATGGTCAAGCTCACCAATTTAACCTAATTCCAATTCTTTTTAGTGTCAAGTTTCAAGAATATGTTCTTATTTCTTACCTGCCATG
Organism: Paratinospora sagittata; assembly: GCA_035771175.1. NCBI lineage: Eukaryota > Viridiplantae > Streptophyta > Magnoliopsida > Ranunculales > Menispermaceae > Paratinospora > Paratinospora sagittata. The sequence goes on from CM069594.1 coordinate 33,747,776, forward strand.
CCATGCCATGTTTGATTTTGCATTACCCCTAAAATATTTTTCATTATTTACTTAATGCATTTACAAATTTTAATGTTAAATACTGACAGATGGTAAAATTGAGCTTGTCTTGAGGTAAAATTGAGCTTGTCTTGATGCTCCAAGAAGAATTATTTCTTATCATTTATCACTTGAGTATTTTATTCTCTGAATTTCATGTCCAGCAGGAACTGCAGAGAATATACATAGATATATAGATATATATGTGTGTGTGTGTGAAGAATTTGCAAAGGGACCATGCATCTGGGGAGGTGCCAAGTTCTGCAGCTAAGGGTTGCTGCCAAATCCAGAGATCACCTTGAACTCATATTGTCCTTTTCCTCTGCAAACTTGAAGGGACACTTGAGGCCTTATAGAGCAGCTCTAGAGCTAATATAGCTCAACACCACCATCTAGAAAGAGAGAAGAAGAAGCTCCTCATCTGTATGGACCACTACTACCCCCTTCCTAACTGTATCATACTTTTTTGTGTTATAAATGTGTTTTGTCTTCTTCGTTCTTTATGTTATAAATGGGCATTCTAGAATTAGAATCAATAACTTAGTATATCAGTGATGCTTGGCTTATTATGTCAGTCTTGTGGTATTAGTACAATAGTATTTTACTACTACTAATTCTGGTATTTTGATACTTGAAATCTCGACCTGCTTATAATTTCAGAAATCTCCTTGCTTAAGTTGATTCAATAGTTGTTCAGTGAAACTCTGTGAATCATGTTGTAAGGTAGCATGTGTTAATAAAAAACTTACCTAAGTCAAAAAAGAAAAAAAGAAAAAAAGAAAAAAAAAAGAAAAAAGAAAAAAAAGAGAAAACCTCTACAAATATAGGATTTTGAGACATTAATTATTCTATGAAACCTTTGTGTAGAAATTAGAGTATCTTGGAACTACTTAGTATGGTAAATCTTGATTCTCTTCCCTTAGTAAATTGTGCCTCTTGAGAGAAGAGAGAAATCGCAGGCTCACCATTGCTCTGTAACACCTTTCTTGCGCATCTACTTGATAGATTAATAATCCTAAATAGTAAGGTCACTAGATTTAGTGAAAGGCAGAGTCATTGCAGAAAGAATTTTAAAAATTAGAGGAACTCAAAAGAGAGGAAGTTCAAGAAGATTGAGTATATCATATAAGCAAGCAGGTACTTATGTAAGAGAGTGCTTCAAAAATCATATATTAGCAATCATAGTTCATAAATTTGACACCATTCCTCTGGCTCTATCTCATGAAAAGAAATCCATTATATGTACATTCAAAGTTCAAGTTCATTATGCTCCATTTACTAGAAGATGATTTACCTGCCAATGTGAGATAAGATTGGCCTCAATAATTGAAAAGAGTAAGTGGGATCCAACTAAACTGGTCAATTGGCAATTATTGATCACTAGCCAATAAGGTAATTGTGATTTAAAGGCACATGGAAGGCCTTTTTTTTTTGGGTCAAGATTACAGTTACTCTCCTTTTTTAAGTACATCTTGCCAACAATATCATCAATTATTTGGAGAACAAGCAAGTACAACTTGCGGCCCTCCTAAGAGCTATAGAGACAATGCGGGCACATAAGCCCCATAGGAAAACGGGCATAATCCTCACAACAAAGGGCTTATAGGGCTTAGAAACAAAGGCTATAAACCCACAACAAGACACTAGAGAACCAACAATCATGGTTGTCCCATTTGTTATGGTGGCAAGGGGATTGAACCATCCGCACTTGTGAAAGGGAGAGAGGTGCCAACTACCAAAGTAAGTGCTCATTGGGAAAACTACGATGGTTTATTAAAGGCTCAATAATGCATATCAAGCTATGAAGCTAAAAAGGACATTAATAGTCACATTAAGATGATGCTTAAAAACGAAGGACAACTCAAACACTAGTTATAATTGTGAAGTTAAACGCAAATGATGTATACCATGCTAAATCATATGTTACAGAAAAAAAATCATTGCAATTTTTGCAGTTGGTATTTGGATGGCTTCCTCCATTTTACATTAAGGACTAAATTAGCAATTATACCACAAATGGTTATATCTTTCATAATTGTCTCATCTATATTATTTTTAAGTTTTCTCCTTCATCTATTATGATTAATTGATAATAAGTCACTCTTTCTAACTTGCATATTAGATCTACACTTCGCTTAAATTCCTTTAGATTCTAAAATCCTCTTATTTTTGTTTTTACTGGCAGTCTTTCAGCATGAATCATTCCCCATCATCTTTACCACAAATCCCAAAACCTTGTTGGAACAAAATAAGATAAATTGGCCTATATATACAAAAGAGAAAAAATCTGGCCAACCCAAGTAAGACAGATGGTTAATGCACCGGGGCCAGTCACTGACTGGGTGACCACATGAACAAGGGGCCTAAGGACATTGGATGCTGTCCGAGTGGCTCACATATGGGTGCAACAGATGAGAGAGCTCAGCTCAATCTCATCTCTTGTACATTTACTAGGCTCACGCAAAAGCAGTGTTGTGTGTGTGTGTGCGCGCGCTCTGCATGGCTGGCCTGGCCTGGCTAGGCCAGGCCAATGTGCACGGTCATACATGGGACCAGATCCCAGAACCCAGAGAGCCAACATTTGAACAGATTGGTACACCCATCTCTCTCCCCTTCTGCATGTCAGATGGACTTATCAGAACCCAGATTGCGCCAATTACAATTGCCTCCTCTTTCTCTTTCTCTTTTATCTATACAATATACTATACCTTCATTTTGAGATGGCTATGAATTCTATCTATTCAAAGAGCCAAAATTTGAGGGAATCAACATTTTTTGTGGTGGTCCAGCCTTGTCTTCAAATCTCCTGCATTGGTCGTGGTAGTGTTAATAATTTGAGATTTTAATGCATGAAGAGTATGAACTATATAACTATATATATATATATATATATAAAGGTATAAATGTGTTTTACGAAAGAGTGGTTGGCTCAGTAGAAACAGGCTGAGTCTCAAGCTCATTCCTGTATATAAGTTTCAGGTTCGATTTTTGAAGATAACGAAAAAAAGAAAAAAAGGCATATGGAATGCATAAATTTTTTCTCTATTACAAAAGACTGATAAAGAGACTATGTATGTAGTCTTATCTTTATATTAGAGATGTTTTTAAATTTGAACCTTCTAGGTCACAATAAATAAACCACAAGAGCACTGAGTACCAACTAAATATTTCAACTAATTGGTAGGAATTTGATTTTTTTAATAGCTCTCCATTGTATGCCATGTGGCACATAACTTTCATTACCCATTAATGTTTCTTTCAGTTTTCTATTGGGTGTTTGTGATTCGATCCAAAATATCAGCATGATTGAAGGTTTTTTGAGCCATTGGTGCTGCACTAGTGAGCCTAAGAAGGGTGTTTTTTTTTTTCTTTTTAATTGAGGGGGACCCTTTATTTATACTATCAAAGGCAAATCATCAAATACATTGCAGTTATTATTAGGTCAAACTTACAGTATTAAGCTAAAGATAGGATGGCTGTAAAATGAAAAATATATAGGAGAAGGATGTGTAGTCCACCATATATGAGATCTGTTTGAGTTTCAACCATTTACCATTTTAGTACTGAGAGAATGGTAGAGAAGAAACATTTTTCTAACTGCAAAACTCTGCATAAGCTGACCAAGTGAGAGGAGAGAGAGTCATCTTTTGTCTTTTAACCTTTACAGCTGTATTAGAGAAAAGAGAAGATGTAAGAAAGAGAGAGAGAAGCAAGAAGAGATGGGTTTTTAAATTTATTAATTTAGATTATTTTGATTTTGATAATGTAATGAGATTAAAAAGAGAAGAAGATTATTGGTCCCATGAGATAAGGGTTTTTTTTTTTGAGGGGTCAAAAGAGACTTAGAGAGCCATCATATTATTCCACAATTATAGGGTGGGGTCACAGCTCTCTTCTCTCTTCCTTTTCTTTCTCTCTTCTCATCTTTGGGAGCAAGCTGTTCTGTCCAAAAATCCTCTCTACCTTAAAGCAAAAGAAAGTTGAACAGAAAAACACATCCCCCACAAAATCAAAAGATTTTGTCCCCCCCACTCTCACCTTTCACCTTTTTATGTTGTGGTTGCAGTCTGCTACATATATATATCACATCTCTTCCATTAATCCTCCCATCCCTTGTTGTACCCTTTTCTTAATATAAGTTTTTTTTTGCATTTGGGTCTTTAAAATCACTAAGCCCTGTTTGGTTTTGATACAGTTTTTTGTATCTAAAAATCTAAAATATCAAAAAATTATTTGGTTTAACATATTTCAAAAACAGTTTTCATTTTTTACTAAGAAAACATGTTGTTTTCAAAAAATAATAAAAAGTTATTTTTTAAATTTTATCTTTTTAGATTGTATTTTTATTTTCAGATCGTTAACCAAACACTGCCTAAGTTGTTAGATTATTGAACCCACCACCAGCTTGATTTAACTATAATAATAATAATATTATCATCCAAATGTTTCTATAGGTTGATTGGGAAATTTATATGGATGACATTGTTACCTACAATACTACTAATAATCATTTATAAAAGTCAATGCTACTACAGAGGCAATAGTGTGAATCAATAGCATAGGTTCATATTCTTATGATAAGAGATGTAATAAAAAAGATGTCACAGTTAGGATTATATCAGATTACAACAACAAATTATTTCTGAATTTTGATCCTATGTTGTGTTCAATTAACTCACTCCTGATATGTCCTCCTCCAAGAGAAAGATGCATGGCTTATCTAATCATAAATTACACATTCAAAAAGTCATTGCATGGTTCAAAATCACCAGGAAAATAAAATAGCAGAATCCTTTTTTCTCACAATTTTTTAGGTTGCGTTTGGTTCATAATCCGAAAATTAGAATACAACTCAAAAAGTAAAAATTTAGAAAATAATATTTTGTCATTTTCTGAAAATTACATGTTTTCTTTGCAAATTTTAGAAAATTGTTTTCAGGTTTCAACTAACCAAATGTATTTTTTATATTTTCAGAATATTAGATACAAAAAATTATATCACAATGATAAACCAAATGCAGCCTTAGAATTTTCATAAGTATCAAAGTGTCACATTATACATTATGGCAAGAAGAATATAGAATAATAATTCCTAGCAATAATATATGTGAACTTTTAATCATTATATGGTAAGAACATAACCCTCACTGTGAATGTTTTGAATAAGAAACACCCTTTTTATTTGCACTCCCTAGCAATCAAAAGCTCACTTCCTGATGCCATGCTTTGCAAATGCTATCGATTGATTCTCAAGACTTATTGCAATGAAATCTACCTTCTACGGAAAAGAAAAAGGGTAAAAAGAAAACGAAAGAACAGGATTCCTTCAACGCATGCCTACTACTACTTGCTTTCATGAGCAAAACAAGTTAGACAAAAAATAAAAATACAAGTAAAAGATGAGGGGAGTAGTGATGGATACAGGGCAATGGTACAGTCAAAATGAGCAATGTGGTACTTTAATTAATAAGTAGTATTATATGGCATCCCGATCTTCACGCTACAGAGAAAAAAGGGTATAAAAATTCATACCTACTAAACCCCAAAACAACCAACATTTAAAATAATCTAATCTTATAAGTTAGTCTAATCTCAGCAGGTAAGAAGAGGAAGAACACACTTATTATTATAACCAAAATAAAGCTAGGTCATGATTCCTAAAGTCTGAAAGTGGTAGAAAGCACATGGCAAGCGTTTTTCTAAGCGTCGGTTAGTCCTTCCGTGTTTTTCCGATCAAACAAGTCTCAATTAGCAAGTAAGATCCAGTGGGCTCCATTTTCTTTATTATATACAAATATAGACGTATTAGTGGGAGAAGAGTAGACGTAAAAATCATCATCATCGTCTAGATATTCAACTCAACAAAAACTTAAAAGAATTTTTTTTTTTTATTAGGTTTCCCACCTATCCTCACACCCTTTGACACGAGATTAATCAGTCAGAAGCGAAATAGTAGACCTTTCCCGAGCTTCATTATGCTTTGTTTAATTTAATAGACTCCTTGTCATGACTAATTCGAGAAAGCTTTACATTAACTATTAGTTACCTAATACAATCCTCATTATTTATCCAAAATTGAGACGGTGTTTTAAAATATGCAAATATACTCAACATATTCAGAGTTTCAACAAGGTTGGATGCAGACAAGAAATTCAATAATTTGATGGGAGTTTTTTTTTTTTTTTTTCAAAATGGGTTGGTTGCAACAAAGGGCTCCTTCAACGAGGTCAAACTCTACACAAGTTTTATAAAAAAAGTTGCTCTTCTTCTTAACTAAACCAGAACCCAAGGTCAATGACTATGGTGTTTTGGTCACTAGCAGTGGCAGACAACTTGATCTAACCTTCACATGCAAAACACAACTAAGTTTCCCTTCTTTTCTTGAACTTGGATCTAATCTGTCATTCTTGTCTGAGAATTGATTAAAAGATAAATAAATTCCAACAATAGATTCAAGATAACATACTTAAAGCAGTTCAATGATCTACAATAATAATAATAATAATATGTTCATTCATGTAACATAAGAAGCAACAGGGATGGATAATAGATAAATATCTTATATGAATCATCAGTACTACTCTTGAGAGTTAATTGCTTCTGGAATTAAAATGCCAGACATCTTTGCATTTTTAATGATCTTCTTGTTCAAATTGTACCCTCTTCATCTTCTCATTGATTTGTTCAGAAAATGCAGAGATGGGTGGCAATTTAACACAACTTAATACCATAATTAAAGTATTTTGTAAAAGATAACATGGCCATGGTAAGAAGTGATTACTGAGCAGTGGTAAAAAGTAGATGGAGATAAAAAGTGCTAAACAGAAGAGTTTCAACGAGGACTAGTGAGAACGTCAACGAAGAAAACTCGATTTAACGAAGGCAAACGCATCTGCTGGTCCTGAGCTCTGCTCTTCTTGAACACTGGTTCAGGTGACAAAGAAATCGAATCAATTGCCCACGAATCATTCGAGCTTTCGCAGCTAAATGATGCGTCAATTACGCCATTTGGGCTACTGAGCATTGATAAAAGCTTGCGTTTATGGCTCCGGGCATCGCCATTATCGACCAAACATGATGCTTCCAGGAGGTGTTTATAGCACTCATCCACCTCGTCCTGTTTCAAATCAAGATTCAAGATTAATAATAAGCTGCCTTGTTGAGATATTAACGTCAATTTTATCAAGTAAATCAGAAAACAAGATGCTAAAAATGAACAACCTTGCCGATTTTCAAAACATCCATAAGTTGATTTTGGTATTCCATTGGATTGCAGGGCTCAACATCGTTGATAACATGCAGCATTGTACCAGTAGCCAATACAGAAGGAAGATACACAGCAAATTTCGAGTCTGAAATGCAAAATCACTACATTATAATGGAATTAAAAATCGAAATCTACTCTATTAATGATAATAGAAAAATGGGTCCGCTTCTTTTCTTTTTTTTTTGTAATTTTTCAATTGCATACCTGCAATAACAGAGAGAAGGAGCCTTTCACATCTTCTAAGAAATTCCCAGTGAAGATGATTTTTCAATCCAAGCCTCCTTATAATGTGGTCAAGAAAAGAAAGAGGGGTCACCGGATTCATCTTCCAATGAAGAGTGGACAGCACCAGAAGCTCCATTCTCTGTATAGTTTTTGCCTCAAAAACATACTTTGAATCCTCAACCTGAACAGTGAAAAAACAAGAAAACACCTCCAGATTCATAACTGAAACCGATCAAAAACACCCATTTGACTAAAAAAAAGAAACCCATTAAGGTTATTACTGTATTCTGTTAACGTACTTGAAGGTCTAGAAGAAGGGGAACTTGGGTCTCTTCAACCTTAGCAGCTAAAGAAAGACAAGCAACAGCCGAAAGTTGGGTCATCCATGGCTGATCTTTCTGCAATTTAAAGCTTGCAAGGAACCTATCCAGATAGTTAACAGCGAGAACCGTTGTAACAGCAGAGAAACCATAGTGGGCATTCACTCTAATCATCCATTCTACAGCGGTTTTACGAGCCACCGCAATAGATTCATCGATGGCAAGATCATTATTGACAAGAACATGAGTCTTCTGTTCCTTAGCAAACAGTGAAGTAAGCTCCTCATCTTCCCAAAACAGATCTTGTTCCAATAACAGAATAGGCAGAAGAGATGGGTTTGTTGAAGGTGTTCCATTGAAATTGCTACCATCTTCTTCTTGTTCATGAATTTCATCTCCTTCACATTCCCATTTCTCTTCTTCTTCGCAGTAGAGAGAGTCCAAGAGGAACAAATGGTTGGCTTGTTGGTCTTCTTCCTGCTGTTGTTGATGCTGCTTTTGGGCCATCTTCTTCTGAGAAGAAGAGGGTCAGACCTCTGTTCATTATACAGAAGAAGAAGAAGTGTATGAAGATGAAGAAGATGAGAAAATGAAGAAGGAAGGGAAAGAGAAAGAGAGGCCAAATCCTAAACCCAGATACATATCTCTGGCCCTGTAGACTTTCTTTAGCTTTGGTTTGCTCTCTCTCTCTCTCTCTGAGTCCTGTGGCAAAGAGACCAAATCCAGTAAGCAAAGGAGGTGTTTTATCTGGGTAGGTGTTCACGCCTGTCCTTTATATATTGTTTTGGGACTTTTTGGGTTTCTCTCTTCTTTATTATTGTCATTATTAATGTTATTATTATTATTATTATTATTATTAATTAATTATTTATTTGTTTTTTTGGAGTACCGTTGGCGGGCAGGAATGTAATGTAACGGCACACACACCAAGCTGACCCACGAAAACAACCTCTTAGAGAAACAAAATAAAGAGGCACTGTGCATAGACATGTAAAAAATTAAATAAAATAAAGGGTCTAAGTTGTCTAACACGAAGAAAAAATGAAGGGGAAAAAAAATAAAAATAAAAATATATATTTGTGAGAAGAGGATTGGGTGACTATTTATTGATTTAAGATGGTTAATTAGGTATGGGCCCTGTTTGAAGTTTGTAAGTAGGGAGAAAGTTGCGTTGTAGTAAGCACGGTTTGGATATTGTTTGGCATGCACACGCAATTAAAACTTGAGCGTTTTCGCAAAACTGCTTCTGCTTTTACGTTTACCGGTTGCCTTTAAAAAATAATACTTTTAGATAAAAACAGAGGCTTGCTCCGAGGGCCACTGCCAATAATAGGTCCAAAGAAAATTTGGGATTATTAGAAGAAATGGTGGTTAGAACATGAGGGGTTGTTATTTGATAGTGAATGGACTACTAGGTGTTTAAGGGGACAAATGTCAACTGAAGTAAGTCTAAAATGACTATTAAGTCAAACCAACCATGTTATATAGATTATTTTATTTTATTTTCTTTTCTTTTTCCCTTTTCCTTACTTCAGGATGCAAACTTTATATATTTATTTTTGGGTGATAGTATATGTAATGTTAAAAGCAACATGATCTTTTACAATTTTGCATTTTTCCCACAAATAATTACTTAATGGTTTTGATTGATAAGATTATGATTTTATAGCAAGACACAGAAGCAATTATTGACCACTATTCGAATATTGTTTGTTTATATACAAAAAAGGATACTAGACAGCATGGGAATCTGAACAAGGATGATAAAATCAAATTAAGGTTGTAACATTCATAGAGATGTAGCAGCTGGACATTTTGAATTAGACAACATTATAATTTAGAGTTTGAAAAATAGCTAGCAAAGATTAAGTCTGCTTGTCATCAATCAAATAGTTGATAAGTGTGGATAAGATGAGGAAGTAGGTGAAAAATGTCAGTGTAGGGATCTCTCCAACAGGATTTTAGAAAGACTAATTAAATTTGATACAGTTCAAGCTCTAATTATTGAACTACAGATCATCATATAAATGTTGGACGTACAAAGAGAATTTATTATTTATTTCCTATGAGTTACATTGGAATTTTAGTTTGGTGAGTATATAACTTCAGTTCTAGTAGTTATTTTCCTGCAAAAAATAAAAATAAAAAATAAAAAATTCTAGCAATTATTTATTCAAAAATGTCTTTACTACCCAAAATATATATGTATTTAAAATCATATCTGTGCTGATGTGGTGTATTGCGAGTGGTGATTATTTTTTTTTTCTTTCTTTTTTTCTCATGATGTTATGATGATATGGTGTTTTGTCGCGTAAGTCAGTATCAATATCACTTGTTACTCGTGCTATGGCAATCTTCAACTAATGCAAAGATAACAGAACAAATATGTAGATTGACTATATATAGAATGGCCCATTTACAGATCAGTTTGCTTGATCTTGGTGTCGACAGTGTCAGTGGTACTGTGGTTATATACATACACACATATATATACACTCAGAGAAATAAATGTGTTGGGTATATATGAACTGAAATAATAGTCTCGCATTGAATGTGAACATGTTCGTCACATGAAATATAAGTTGAAATTTCACCCTCATTAATACCAAGGCTTTTTGGAGTAAAACTCTACGCCTAGGCTCAAAAGGTGGCTAAGTTGGAGATAATATCGGTATTAGTATAGATTCAGGCTCGCCCAACAAGTGGTATCAAAGCCGATGGTTTGGCTGTGACGCACATATGTCAAGGTGGAGCACACGTGTGCTCATGGTGATAGATGGTTCCTTGAGTTGCTCCTCCTCTAGATGATGGTGATGGTTGATCTGAAATGGATCGTGCGGTGTGATCGTGATGAAAGTTGAATTTCGGTCCAAGGTAAAGATATGTTGGGTATGTGTGGACCGAAATAATAGTCTACATCGAATACAATCATGTTCATCATATGAAATATAAATTAAAATCTCACCTTTATTAGTATCGAGGTCTTTTAGAGTAAAACTCACACCTAGGCCCAAAAGATGGTTATGTTGGGGGGACAATATCAAGACTAGTAGAGATTTAGGCCCACCCGGCCAGCATCCGAATAATCATGCATGGGGACCGTATATTTGATGTTATGCTTTTCGGTCATATACGGATATTAAATTCAAACTGATTCAATTCAAGTTGCTCGTGAGACTATAATGGGGAGATAGAGTATCTCTACAAGTATTGCATGCGATATTATTAGTAGAAGATATCAACCTATAATTTTGTTTTTGGTAGCTAGTATTCTGACAATATTATTAATCAATATTGTTGTTATGTATTGATCAAAAGAAGATAAATATTTTATAAGAAGTAGGAATATGTATGTCTTGCGTCTTTTGATGTAAATATAAGGACAGTTTTGTTACCCATGGTTCAAAATAAAAAATGAAGTCCTTAAAATAAAATAAATAAATAAATAAATAATAAAAGTATGTAAGTGTAAAAGAGTGGAAGTTGTAGAGGTAAAATAAGAAATATTTGAATTTAAAAAAAAATCTAAAATATAGGTTAGTAAAAAGAAAAAGTACTTCGTTAGAATGCAAATTTATTATTATACCTTTCTTAACATTTTTTTTTACAGGTTAGTATAAATTAACAATTGATCAAAAGGGCATGCTTTGGTCAAAGAATATTGGGTCGGCTTGCTCTCTTTGTAACTTGTAGACGGGTTTAAATCTAAAAACAACCTCTTTAATATATGTGAAAATTAAGTTTATATATACTGTTCCTTTCTCAGATCTTAGAATATATCATAGAAGCCTTATATGTCCTAGCTAATTAACTCCTAATTAACTAGAAATCTGTTATTAATACGGGTGTGATATCTTTTAATTGAGGTTTTTTTTTTTTTTTTGTCAAATACAAGTTCTACTAGTCCAAAGGTACAATAACCTAAAGCTTACTTGATAACTACTATATAAGATTAAAATAAATTCGAACAATAAAAGCTAAAGTTAACAATTAAGACTAATGGCTTATAAGTATATTATATTTTACTATTCTCAGTCAAACTTCTTACCTTATAGGTGGGAGGTGAGGGTACCAACCACGCCAAGAGCTTGTGGTTTTTTTTATTTTATTGGGGTTTGAGTTTAATCTCTTTATACAGAAGAAGCAGGAGAAAGCTGATCATGCTCGAAACGAGAAGGCACAACGTAGTGGGGACGGCAGAATAATGGTGCTTCCCGTTTGCATATATATGCATTGTGGGATTGGTGGGGGCATGATAATATGTATTACACTCGGTGGTTTTGGTTTTGGTTTTGGAAGGATAGAAATGTTGATGGATTGGGTCCCAATAAGTGGTGTCTTGCGCGCGGTAGTAATTGATGATTATGGTACGGTGTTCTTATGGGGTAACCTCCCACCTTCCACATGCTTTACAGTTTACACCTTCCAAATTCATTTCCTTGTATGCATGCGAAATGTTTTTATTTTTGGGGGACATGGATGGGTCGTGAGACTCTTTTATATATCCTACGCGCATATGGAAAATTTAATAATCCATCGTTGCCCTAATTGAAAGAATTTTTTTAATGTGTTTAGAGCAAAAATATTTTTTAAATTGTTTGGCATGCAGCACGTGTTTTTAGCTAAATCGCAGTAGAAAAAATCGGTTCTTAGTTTTTATAAGAAGTTGTTTGGAAGAGCTTTTCTAAAAGCATTTTTTCAAAAATTACTTTTACCAAAAGTGCTTTTGAGAAAAGCTGGTCCCTCTCATTTTTTTTTTTAAGTTGAAAATTAATTTTTTTTCCATCGCAGTTTAACTAAAAGCAGGTATTGTCAAACACTTTTAAAAGTATTTTTGTTCCGAACGCATTTTGAAAAAACTTTTTCAAATAGGGCCAAAGAGACCAATTTTTTTTCAAAGTATTTTGGTAGAAGCATTTCTCAGAAAAACGTTGTTGAATAAGCTCTCTCAAACAAGACCAATGTTATATTTGTGAATTGATTAAGATTATTTGTTAGTGTTGACACATAATTTGATACAATTTAATGATGCATTAATGATAATATTTCTATTGAAGTCTTCTATGTACAAATGTTACTTTAGCAGGTTCTTCTTTGTTATTAAAATTTTCAATTTCATAATATTATTTTTAATATGAAAGAAAAACTATTTATGATTAATGATTACAAGAAAAGTGTTTTGAACGTTTAATGTTAAGACTAATGAAAATTTTCTAACCAATGTGCTTCGTACTATTGATCGACCAAAGATTTGTTTGTCAAATTAATTCAAATTATGCAAATGGCACATGATCATAATTAATAAATAATTTAATAAATATATATGATTGAATGTTGAACAAGAAAAAAAAATGTCCAAAAAAGAATGTTGATAAGGTGTTGGAGTCATCAACAGTTTGAACAACTGGTTAATAATTTTAAAGACATAATTAAGGAAGTGGGGAGTTTATAAATAGACTAGCAAATCAAAGATTAAGATTTTCAATAGACAATATTCATGCCCATCATTAATTAATGCGAGCTCCTTTAAATGTGAGCAGAAGACATATATACACATATATGTCGGTTGACCATACTGTCACTCCATGAGGTGTTGTAAATCCTACCGTACATTAATTAGGTGAACCACAATATTGCACAAGATCACGTGATTCAGGAGGAGTTTTGTTTGAATTGCCACCTTTTGATACATTTGTTGAAGTTCAAATTTATTATGACGTCATATATATTAAATGTAATTCAGTAATAAATATATATATATATACACACTACATTTTTCAAGTCAAATCAATCCCCCTAACTTGCGGTTGTAATCTTCTCCCTCAAGAATACAGTAAAGAGAAGCAGAGAAGGAGTAACCTTGTTTCTACCGCTTGGAGAAACTCAGCAGCAGACAAAGGCGAGGATATATATTGATTTTTATTTTTTTATTGTAGGTGTCATTATCTTTTTATTATCGGGTTTTACTTATTTTTATGGCAGTATTTATACTTATTGTTGTATCTACATTATTCTTCAATATATTATATTATTTGTTGACAAGATATACTCCTCTTTAAAGATTTGATTTTATAGAAATAAAATAAAACTTTGAAAAAAAAAATCCCCTGTATCCTCTAACAATAAAAGTAGTACCACGTAAATGTCGAACTCCTTGCTGATCAATGCATTTTTGTTGAGAAGGGTCACTAATTTCATCTAAATCTTTACTGAATCTTTCTACTAGCATCTTTTTGCTTTTTTTTAAAAAAAATTACCATATTAATCCTTAGCTAATTTTAAAATAAATGATAATTATAAGTTTCAAGGATTAAATTTGGAAATTGGGCAAAAATGGGCATAGGGTAGTGAATAATTTGAAGGACACTTATGAGTTATGATTATTATAAGTAGTAAAGAATAGATGTTGGAGGATAATGTCGCCTTTACTTAGAATGAAGTTAAAAAAAGTAAAACACTAAAGTCGAGAAGGATAAATTTTAAAATGTATTAGGTTGATTTCTGTAATACATAATAATCAGAAATATTCTCTTATTAAACCCTAGACGACTTTCCAATTCAGAAATATCCTTTTTCAACATAGAGATAGAGGCACAGAGTCACGCACATCATGATCTCGTAGTGCTAGTTGAAATTTATAGCTGAAATTAATAAAAAATAAAAATATTAAAGTAACATTTAAAATGTACGTCTAAAGTAAATGTCACCTCTATAACTATTGAAATGTTTCAAATCATATCTAGATTAATGATTCAAAGCAAAATCTAATAATTTATAAAGGTGAACACTTTAGATATACATTTGGAATGTCAATTTTGTAACATAACTTAATAGAAATAGGTGTTGTCAAGGGATTTAAATAGCTAATGAGTTGAGTATGATACCAGCCCAGACCCAATGTATAAGCTGGGATCTATATTGAATACATGGTTGTAGGGGTGTCACCGATTTGGTTAATTTGGGTTGGTGTAGTGCTGAAATTAAAACCAAAATGACCACTTAGCGAAATCAAATAGAACCAAACTACAAACAAAATTGATTTGTGTTAATCATTTAATTTAGAACTTTACCCACAACTATATTCATTGTAAATCTAAAACATATAATTTTACAAACAAAAATTATATTTATAATTATATGACAATAGCATGATACAATATCTATAACATTAACTTTAGATTGTTTGGTTCCGTTTCACGATTTTAACCAACCCAATGACACTCCTACCTGGTTACCATGAGGTTTGGGAGGGCAGCGTTCTCAACCTAATATATATTATTAAATTAACTACATGAATTAATACAATTTCATGATGTATTGATGAAATTATTTTTATTAATGTCATGTTAGCACTTTCTTTCTTCTTTTCTATTTTTTTTAATCAGACCACTCTTTCTCTATCTGTTGTCCATGTGTTTGGAGGGGTTAAATGGAGTAAGAAGTGGACCGCCCCGTACTGCCATCTCTAAACTGAACCACATTTTTCTAAATCCAAATGATCTCTAAGTGCTAAATCTTTGGCAACGAGAGCAAGTAAAAGGAAGTGAAAACTAAAAGAATTTATATAAGTTGTGTGCATTTCTCGAAGTTGTTTATAGTCTGCAATTCGGCGCACTTCTTTCATTTCACTGTCCGGTCTTTCTGCACCTTTTGTACGTGAAACGCTGGTTCTGGTTCCCCATGCTTTCAACCATTTATGATTTAACATACCCCCATCAAAACCCGAAAAGAAAAGAAAGACTAAAAAAGAAAGAAAAAGAAAAGTAGGGGCAGGAGGAACGAAAGAGATATATCATATAACAGATCAGAGTCATATATATTTAGTGTGATGAGAAAAAAGGTCTTAGGTAGGTTGACAGAATAGGAAAGAAAGAAAGAAAGAAAACCTACAATTTCCTATATTTCTTTCTTCTCTCCCCCCACCCATTATACACAGGACCATCTTAGATGCTGCTTAGCTTGTGTACTACGTACAAAAGCAGTAAACGACGACGACACCTTCAATTGAATTGCAATACAAGCAATGTATAGCTTATCTCAACTACTAGTCCTACTTGCTCTTCCTTCGAGAAGAGAATGATGGTGCGTGTATATATATATGTGCCTTGTGATGTGAAGTTGCATGATTTCTATTGGTTTTTTTTTTAATGCTTTCCAGCCCAATTCAACTCGAAACAAATTTTGACAACACAAAAAAATTTAAAAAAAAAACGAGAGGAGAGATCAAAAGGTGAAATTGTTGTTAAAAGCTCTTTCCTTGTTAGTGTCGCCCAAATCATAATTCGAAGGAACGAAGAAGAAGAAGATGATGAACGCCATGCCGACACGCTCAATGGCAGCTTTTGCATTATTTTGCATGGTCCAAGTCAAAACCTTCCTTCGGTCTCTTGATTTTGTCTCTTTGACTTGGGACCCAAAATTTCAATTTGGACTGCTTTCTTTGCTGGTGTGGGGTGTGTGTGTGTGTGGGGTTTCCAGATGATTTGGTCACACGTCTTATGAGCCGATCATTATGTATGGCTTGAGCTTTGACCCACACTCATCACCACTTATATATATATATAAGTATTTATTAATTACATACAGCTGGTTATCCTCTCTTCATGGCACCCCCGTGAACTTACGTGCATGTACACTGACTCAATATTATTGGAGTTCAATTTCACGGGTTATAACTTTTTCTTATTTCAAAATTATTTATATTTGTGCCAGGAGGCATTATTAATAATAGGGTACGTAGTTGTAGCAAAAGTATTATCTTATTATATATGTTGAATACCTTCAAATCATCCATTGCTCCATAATTTAAAAATATTCAATCTATTTAATAGATTGTGTATTTAATTTAAAATAATTTAATGATGTTTAATTTAATGATGATGTAAATTTTAAATGTATATTTTAAATATTATTTTAATATTTTTCTTTAAAAAATTATTAAAAAGAACACGTGTAATACTTACATTAGGCCTACTTATTAATGATTAATTATAAATAGTTTTCTACTCCGATTTTAGTGACATGCAAATAATTTGAGACTTGACTAATTAATGTGTCTAGTTTGTGCATCATCACCACATGTAAGGTGAAGGAAATTTAATCTTCCGGTTCATGCATGTAAAAATCGGGTATATTAACTTTCATTTTAATTTTTATTTTAGAATGTGAGAGTAATAATTACAAAACTATCCAGTTCTTTACACTTTTCTTTTAATTAAAGTAAAAAGTCGCGGAAGCCAACCTTCAAAAAGCCTATTGATTTCGTGCATTAGGTGGTGAAGTAATTTTTTTTTTTTTTGGCATCAGGTGGTAAGGTAGTTAATGCATCTAAGATTATATATAGGCACTATTTAAGACAACTTTAGCACGCACCTTTCCTAATTAACACTTCATGACAAAAAAACAAGGCTAATTAAGAAAAAATGATGTATGTATACTTTTGCAAAATTAGATTCATCAACCTAATTAACAAAACATATTAATTATTGCAACGAAGCTAGCCGATGAATATGATGGCGTACAGTTACTACGGCAGTTTTTAAAAAAAACCACCACGTGAATCCAGCTATCTATTTTATATATATTCACACGAAAAAAAATAAAAATGGAAAAAGAAATTATGCTGTCCCGGCCACCACCAGTCAATAGCATCCAGATCAACCGCAATAGTCAAAAAATATTGAGATCATGACTAATAATTAATTCCACATATATATATATATATATATTAATCATCTTGTAATCATATATATTTGTAAACATAATGCTAATTAGCAGAAGCAATTAAAGCTTGTAATTAATTATAGGGAAATGCTAAAAAGATGTAACTATTGTTAAGGTGGCGTGATATGAGAGAATGACTCCTCATTTAGTTATCTTTTGTAATATGAGAACAGCCTCTCTAATTATAAATACAACTGTTGTAGTCAATTTAACAATTTCTTTAATTATATATGTATATAAATAGATAAAATCTAGACCTGAAAAGGAGGGTCGGCAAGAAAAGCAAAAGTTGTAGCTCTTTTTCCTTTGCAATTTGTGTGAAGTAATAGAAATGCATGAAAGGTACAATTTAATTAAAAAGTTGTGTGTGTGTATGTGTGTTTATGGGATCATGGATCTTGGCATCATGCCCATGATCAATATGGACGATGAATGATGATGGTTCTTTTTTTGTTATATATGTATAAATTTATATATGTTATGGTGTGAAAATAGAGGATGATGATGATTTTTTGTTAGTGCGTGCTGCAAGGAAGGAGTTGAAACAGGTTTGAGAGATATAGAGAGGATACGTTTGTCATCCACTTGTCCAACATATGCCTTGCTTTTCAAACTTCAATCCATATCATGCATGCTTTCAAAATACCTTTGACCAATATCTCATATCTTCTACTATTATATACTATTTATATGGTCCCCGTCCCTGTCCCTCTGTGTTGCAAGCATGCATATTGACTATTCTTTGACTTGCATGCAACCCTCCATATGATCCTAGTTAATATAACCTTCATTCATTCATTTACATTTATCAACTTAAAATATTATGATGTAAAGAATTATGCTTGACAATTTATAAAGGATGGTGAAAAACTTATGCCCAAGATTTATTTAATTTATTTAAGAGTAATGTTATATACATATAAAGAACAACGTGAGCTCTAGACAACAAAGTGGCTAAAACCCACAACAAAGGTTTAAACCCACAGTAAACTGCCAACAATATTTATAACTAAGAGATAGACAGGAGAGTGCACGTGTCTATATATACTGTGCAACTACTGGTTAATTACAAATATTAATATTCCTTGTAGTAGATTTATATTAATAAAGTGGAAAAGCAAGAGAAACATGTGACCATTTATTTACAAACAAATTTTATTATAAGGACTCTGCAAAAGCTCTAATACCATATTATAAGTCTTTTATATTGAGACCTCCTCCCTAAATACTAGTCAAATTGCGAATCCCTTCTAGTACCTGAGGTGATTTTTACGCCGAAAGGCATTTCTCGCTACATGGGCCTCATTCCCAGACCATCATCCGTGTCATGAAGCCCATATTAAAAAAAGGCAATAAGTTAGATCCAAGTTCATGTCCAAATCCAATCCAAATCAATAATTTATTAAAAATATACAGTCCAGATCCAAACCCATAACTAAACATAAATTGAATTGGAGAAATCAAGAGGAATCCTCATCCTTTTCAATCTCTTAGATTTTTCCACCAATGTAGCATCAAGAAATTAAAACAAGGGAACTGGACAAGGCAATTTGGTCAAATACTAATACAAGTCAATGGGATTGGGTCAAATAGTAGTAAAGTCAAGAGGAGTTTCCCACCATGATCCGAAATCAAGATCACCTATGCTTTTCTTGAGCTTTCTTGACAAAGTCTTTGAAGATTATTAATTTCAAACTAACCATTAAAGACTAATCTCATCATACACAAGTTACTAATTAAGATTGATCTCATAACTGTGTTTTACTTTACCATAAATATTAATATTGCCTACTTACCCAGATATATATATGCAAGGTTGGTACTCCAAAAGGTCTTAATATCTACTTTTACCTCTATTGTTATCATCTATTATTAATAGGTCACTCGTTCAAATTTATATATTTAAAGGTTTATGTTGTATGTGCTCATATCATCATAATCGATTTTCTCTCATTTTATCGTTAATTGATGTTACTCTTACCGTTGCTCAAATATGATCATTTTTAATCTTATTTTTTTAATTGTCCAACATTTAATACCATATAGTATATAGTGGGCCTACTAACAACTGTATAAAAAATTTTCTTTTAACTTTAATGAGAAGCGCCTATGATATACTACTTCAGAAGCACTCCTCCACTCGATTCATCATACTTTAATTCTATAATTTACTTCATCACTTATTTTTCCTTCTTTATGTATAATAGATCTCAAATACTTAAAATTTTCGTTTTTTTGGTACATTTTGATTCTCAATCTTCACTATCTCTTCATTTATATTTCTACTTCTACTATAGTTACATTTAACGTATTTAGTCTTACTCTTATTAATCTTGTTAACCCTTTAAATTCTAAAGCCTCTCTCCAAACTTCTAGTTTAGCATTTACTCTAAATGCAATCTCATCAATAGGTATTATATCATTAGCAATTAATATACACCATGCAATATCTTCTTAAATATTTTAAGACAGTTCATCCCTAGTTAATACAAAAAGATAGGAACTTAAGATAGATCTTAGTGTAAACATATAATAATTGAAAATTCATCATTTTCTCTTATTGTTGATTTTACAATAGTGCTTGCTCATCAGACATGTAATTTTATCAATTTAATGTACTTATTTGTAACTTTTTATTCTTAATACCCACCATATTATTTCTCTAGCTAATTTATCATACATTTTCTCTAGTTAAGTTATATGTTAGGAGTTTTGTAAAGAAGACGACAAAAGTAGCCCAGTTTATGGGTTTTTCTTTTTCTTTTTTCCTGAAAAATCCAGGAATACCAACTTTCAAATTCTCCTCTACTTTTCTTCCTATCAATAAGTACACAATCGGATCTCCCATAACTAATTCTATTAGTAATTCCTCATTTTCCTTTTTATATAATTAGATACCTCTTCAAAATAATAATACTAATAAATAATGTTGACAATTAATGATTATAAACTAATGGTCGTATGAGCTCAAAGAATTATCCATATTATTTACATTCCCTTATAATAGGCAAAATAATACTCTTTTTTCTTTTAAATTAGATTTCTATAATTTTTTTTTTTGATAAATCTACTTTGTACAAAAGACAAATTTTATTATGTTTTGTAATTAATGGAATTCTTATAAAGAAAAATTCTTTGTAGACGTTGGGTGTCAATGCTCAAGTCCATCGCTGGCATCTTCACAAATATTCAATGATTGATGGGTGTCACCGTTGGCACCTGACATTAATTTAACATTACTCTTTTATAAAAATGCATTCGAGAGCCTTCAATCCTTCTAAATTATTGATCACTACTAAAAAAGAACCTTGCATTGTGATTTTAGGTATGAAGTTCACCTCACCTTCTTAGGAAACACATTTGAAAGATAAGTATGCCTACATTCATTGTATCTATATGAAACTTATAAACTTTTTGAAAGGATATATAAGTCGTAAAATAAATAAATAAATTATTTTTGTGTTCAATGTGTCAAAAAAAGATGCATTCATTGTATAGTATATGTTTCACTGCAAAAACAAATATGGGTATGTATATATAAAAAGGTGTCACTTTATTTATTTTATTTTTTATTTTTTATTCCTAAATAAAATCTCGAATATATATATATATATATATTCTTTCCTCCACTATTATAACTTAATTAAATCTTTTTTATTAACATAGAATAGTGTTACAAGAACACAAATACAAACTCAGCTGGCATATTCATGCATTCAAGTATTCCTTTAGATTATTTTAGCATCATCCAACACACGTAACTCTAAGATAATCAAAGGGGAGTACATGAATACACTAACTGATTTTGACGCAGAGTCTCTTTTATCAATATTTTTGATTGACATATGATTAACTTAAGAACATCCACGAAGTATTAGGTGTATGGTTCAAATTGAAAGCCATCAATAATTGCACGATATTGTGATGACTACTCTTAGATATTTCATAAATTTCATTTTTTTTCAATAGTCTCAATATTGACCAATATTTATTAAAGGGATTAAGACCATTAATGATCAAACATGATCCATAAATCATAATTATCATATTTCTTTTCTTCACATATCACATTATGAAATATGCATATTTCATCATTTATTATATTGAATTGACATTATTATTAAAGAAAGTAAAAGAATTTAAAATCAATGTCGAAAGAAACAAATTAGAAAAACAAAATATAAAAAAATATATCAATTTCCAGTTGGGCAGTAAGTAACTCGAACCTTAATAACCCAACAGACCCATCGGGTTTGGTCCGACCGTATGCGGCATTTGGTTCGGGTCGTAAGGAGTGGGGGGCAATTAAGTAATGCACTGAGCTCGAGGTCACTATTGTCCAAAAAAGCGATAAAACCCCAGGGCGCAGTTTAACCAAAATTAATTGAGCCTTTGAAGTCCGCCCCAAAGCAGCAAGAACAACGATAGTGATACACCAGCGGCTCTCTCCTTCTCTCTCTGGTTTTCTTCCACGGTAGATCCTAAGGCCAAAAAAGATCACAGGTGTCCCTCTCGCTCTGACCGCCGTCGGATCTTCGATCGCCGTGGATGGGCCAGTCGGCGTCCAGTGCCGGAATCCCATCGGGGCCCAGTCGTCGCGGCAACAACAACAATAATAACTACAGTTTCAGCCATCGGATGATGAAGCACAAATCGACGGCGGTTATCTCTCCGGTGAACCCCGACGAAGATCTAGAGTTTCCGTTGACGATCGACGGAGACTCCGACGGAGACTACATCTCGTATCTTCCAGACGAGTGCTTGGCGTGCATTTTCCAGTCACTCAGCTCCGGCGACCGGAAACGCTGCTCTCTCGTTTGCCGGCGGTGGCTACGAGTCGAAGGACAAAGCCGGAACCGCCTCTCTCTCGACGCCAGATCAGATCTCCTCACCTCGATCCCGTCTCTGTTCACTAGATTCGATTCCGTGTCAAAACTCGCCTTGAAATGCGATCGCCGGTCGCCGAGCATCGGCGACGACGCTCTGGTGCTGATTTCGCTTCAATGCCGGAACCTCACTCGGCTTAAGCTCCGTGCTTGCCGCGAATTGACCGACGCCGGCATAGCTGCGTTCGCCAAGAATTGCAAGGGTTTGAAGAAGCTTTCGTGCGGATCTTGCACTTTCGGAGCGGATGGCATGAACGCGGTGCTCGATCACTGCGCCGCTCTCGAAGAACTCTCCGTGAAACGCCTCCGCGGAATCGTCGAGGGATCGGTCCCGGCGCCTATCGGACCCGGCGCCGCCGCGACGTCTCTCAAAACTCTGTGTTTAAAGGAACTCTTCAATGGACTGTGTTTCGGACCGCTTATTATCGGTTCCAAGAATCTTAGAACCCTAAAACTTTATAGATGCCAGGGGGATTGGGATAAGGTTCTGGAAGTGTTTTCAGATCGGAGCTCTAGTTTGGTTGAAATCCATTTCGAGAGGCTCCAGGTCAGCGATCGAGGTCTCGCTGCGATATCAAATTGCTCGGATCTGGAAATACTGCACCTTGTGAAGACCTCTGACTGTACGAATTTAGGGCTTGTGGCGATCGCAGATCGATGCAAGCTCCTAAGGAAGCTTCATATCGATGGATGGAAGACAAATAGGATAGGCGACGAAGGGCTCATTGCAATCGCTAGGCGATGTTTTAACCTTCAAGAACTGGTTTTGATTGGAGTGAATCCTACTTCATTGAGTTTAGGGCTTCTTGCGGCAAATTGCAAGAATTTAGAGCGGTTGGCGCTGTGTGGAAGCGAGACGATTGGCGATGCCGAGATATCGTGCATTGCCGCGAAATGTGTGGCATTGAAGAAGCTTTGTATTAAGAGTTGCCCGGTATCAGATCAAGGGATGGAAGCTCTTGCTGGGGGGTGCCCTAATTTAGTGAAGGTGAAGGTTAAGAAATGCAGGGGAGTGACAAGTGAGGGTGCGGAATGGTTGAGAGCGAGTAGAGGGTCATTGGCTGTGAATTTAGATACTGGTGCAGTTGAGCAATTGGAGGCAAGTGCTATCGATGGTGGGATTCAGGAAAGTGTTGGAGAATTGCCCAATACTGTGGTTAGTCAGATTGGAAGTACTGATGTTCCATCGAGTAGTAATGGAAGGTCTGGATTGTCTAAGGCAAGGTTAGGGCTTTCTGCTGGGAGGAATCTTTTGATGTGCACTTTCAGGAGATTGAGTATTAACAATAGTTCTCATAGTAATTAAAATATGAATGCAAGAAGAAAAGAAAAAAAAAAAAGGGTTTAAAAATTATAACTTTGGCTTTGGCTTTGTTTACATTTGGTTATTGTGTATGATGGTGCTGTTGCTCATTTTGTTCATCTTATGTACTGTGATGTTGCCTTCAATATCAAATGCCACTGTTGGAAATGGTAAAAAAAAATTGAAAAATATGCGATCCACTACTGTGTTCTGTAGGTACGTGGCTTTCTCTATATATTTCAGGTACCCGGTTGCCATGAAATTGCTTTGTTTTTTATTCCATTATCTTTTAAGTTTTTTTATGCACTTTTGCTTGATCATCAGATTCAGCTTTTTGAATGGTATTTTTAAACGAGTCTTAACAATGGGTTGTTCTCGTCTGTGTCTATTTGCTTGTATTGCCGACTTTTTTTGGAAGAACTCTCTATTGATCTATGTATTTCTCTTGCTTTAATTTATTCAGACGTTTGAAACTTGGATTGTGTTTCTTTGTCATCCCTTCACACATTCTTCGTACGAGTTGGTGAAAATATTGTGGAAATTAAGGGGAAGGTTTGTGAAGGAAAAAGATAACATAACGATCAACATGAAGGAAGCTTTGACCTATTCTAACAGACCATGACTTGCGTGGAATTTTTGTACCATGGGTGCTTATTGACCAATCTGTTAGTCTCTTATATTAATTTGGTTCACGATGGCTGCCTCATTCAACTTTGTTTCACATCTCCTGATTCTTATAAAATAACATATTCTGGTTTCCAAGTGTGTTTACTTGCATACAACTCTTTGTTATTCATACCGGAGCCCCAGGCTCATGAATTATTGACTTGGAACTATCTCGGTAAGTCTCATGAAACTTGTATAATATTTAACAGGTATGTATGTTTCCGGGTTTTTGCTCGTTTGTTTTACAACTAACTTTTATTGTGTCTCAGCCCATTTTCTTGTATGTTTGCTCATACCACCGTATATTGTTGTAGCTGCCCTCTTTTTCCTGCTGGATGTAAGACTACCGAGTCGCAACTTTGGTAGTAATCTGGTCTTTTCTTGCCGAGCTGTTATGGCATGAGGTAATTCTGGAAAATGCAGGTGATTTCAGGATTTGAGATCTTTATCCAACTTATGGAAGTAGCTAATCTATCCAATTTAACCAAATTTCATTAGTTTTTTTCGTTTTGCTATTAAGAAACCAAGTAACTTGGGGAACTGTTTTCATTTTTCAAAGAGTGAAAAATGGAAAATAGCATCCCGGACAAATAGTTATGGTCTTATTTTACATATAGAGAACTAATCTCTTAGGACAAGCCCACCCCTATGATGGGAGAGTAGGACGTCAGTGCATAAGTTTAGAAACTAGGATCACCAAATTTGATAACCCTTCTTTATATGCACCCAAAATCACAAGAATTTGTGAGTTTTACTTATTACAAACGGTGGTTTCAATACTCCAATTTTACATAACATACAAAGATAATTTAATTTAAATTAGATTGAATATATTGTTACAATGTAGTTAATACATTTAAAAAAATTAAAGAGAAACCTATGAATTGTTTAGTTTAAATAAAATGTATTATATGCTGTGTAAAAGAACAATGAAAACAAGTTTTTCAATATAAAAAAAAATACTATAAAACCCACGAATTCCTGTGATTATGAGTGTATTTCAGGCACCGGATACTGAATTTGGTGAACAATTTAGCGAACCTAGAGTTCGAAATACACTCGAAGACATGGTGCTGCTGCTCTGTTCATCATAACATGATCACAATACACAATATAAACGCAGGGTAATGTCTATAAATACATGATCCATTGGTACAACATAAACAATAATGAAGCCATTTTGTTAACGAGAATATTATTAGAAAGATGATATCAACTCTACATTGTATATTAAGCTACTAACGACCTTGAAGGGCATCATATGAAACCTCACAATAAAACAGAAGAGTCAGTGTCACCTCCGAGCTACACGCCTTTGTCATTCTACTTTCTTCTCCTTCTTCGCATGAGGCTTTTGGTATATAATTATTTGGCTTAGAATGGTTCCATTTGTCAGAATACCAAGCACTGAACCCAAAATCACTTAAAACAAATCAAGGTTAACAAGAGTGTTACAATTTGCAAGTAATGGAAGATTCTAAGCATGGAATGTTATATATATATATACGGCAAGTTTGAAAGAAACAGAGCTAAGAGTCTTGCTTAAGTCCAGACTCCAGGGACAATGTTCATTATCATCCAAATGGATCTTCTAAATTGAACTTTTTCTCAATTGTCCCACCCTCCCTCTTTCTGACCACAGAGTTTTCACGAGGTGCATATGTATTGATCCTCTACATTGCTTCAGTAAATATTGGGAAATATATTTTCTACGGTTTGGCAGTAGTCACCAAATGATAGATTTTCAAATTATGTATGTTATCCTACTTGCTATAGACCATATTTGTGCTCAATCCTAAACTAGATTATGGGAGTTCAACAAACTAAATAAATCCATGAAGGTATCATTTAACAAGACTTCGAAAAAGGATACTACTTGTGGGAGCTTTCTCCTGAATGCTGGTAAAAACACGTACTGCAAAGTAAATTGTTCAAAGCCATTAGAAGGTATGAGCAAAGCCAAAAAGCAACGCCAGTATATGCACAAGAAAAAAAGGCTGTCAGCATTTTAACTCACCCATGGAACCACCAAAGTTCAAAAAACATGTCAAGAAGCTAAGCTCTCCAGTGCTTTTGTTCTGCAACAGAATAGTTAGCACCACATATTATCAGAAAGGTTGTTGCTATAATACTAAAAGAACAGTAGCCCAGGAAAACAATGTTGGAAATATATGAACAAATTGTGGAAGGATAATAGAAATATGAAGAAGTTTTTGAAAAGGCAAAATAAATATTAAGAACTTGATAAACCCTGTTGAACGATCAATGGAAAACATAACATAGCATAATCAAAGAAATTAAAAGCCAAAAAAAAAAAAAAAAAGTTTCCAGTTAAAAATGATAAGACAGCGTTGTAGATATGGGGGACTGCAGAAAGGCAAATAGTTGATGCCAAGAAACCTTGGTTCTTACAATACATGTAAAAACTAGATTGATAGGGAAATTAATGAAAGAAAAAGAAAAAACTATATAAATAAAAAATTTGTGTCGGAAGGAGGTTTCACATTGTGAAGGTCTAATGGCTGTTGAACTTGAACAGATTTAAAAAAAATAAAATGATGATTGGAATTCGAAGTTTCCAATTCTCAAAAATAGGGTTGCTCAGAAGCATGAATTCCAAAAAAGATACAGACATATAACTCAATGTTGATTGTTTGTTATCAACCTGACATATAATGCTATTAAACTGGGGTTGGGTCTGAGGATGCAACAATAGATCTACATGAAACATTTCAAAACCAAAGATGGCTTAAACCATGGGGGTTAGCATATAGTTAATTATTTTGTTTTGTTGCAGCAGATAGCATTACAAATTTCAACTTACTTTATAGTTCTCCCATATTTGTGGAACCCTAGCCAAAAAAAAGATTGCATGTTGAGAAGCCTGTGGCATATCATCAATGGAAAACAAAAACATAGTCATGACAAGCTGGAATTACAGAAAAGCCTAGAATGCAAGAAAGAGAGCTTCAAATTGCACAAACGCCGTTGTATATCATCAACATACAAGAAAAGATAGAGATAAACTGCACGAACTACTTAATGGAGCAAAGGATGCAAACTCACATAGAGAGTTTCAAAAAGAATGGGATCAATCTGGCCTGCTAAAATGGTTGGTGCAACAGCACAATATCTGATAAAGAAGTGGTAAGGAAATAGCTGACCAAATCTGAAATCAAAAGATCACGATGCTTCCACATAGAATTGAATTGGGTAAGTTTCAGCACATAATGGTCATCATTCTCCAGGAAATTCAAACAAAATAGTATGCATACCAAAATGTATAGGATACAGCAATGCCCTCACCCATGTTTTGATTCCCAGTGGTTGAGAGAAATAGTAGATAATGGCTACTAAAATTATAGCTGTACAGAAAAACAACAAAAAAGAGGGTCAGACCCTTTAAACTAAATGTCAAAGTTAAAATATTTACTCGTACTGAACATGAAATCAATATTAGCCAAGTTTTAGCCAAAGTCAGCAGAATTTTGTCGATCTCTATCTTACCAAGTAAATATTGTAAGACTCCTTCAATTTTCTTTTAAAAAAAATTTGCTTCCAATTATTTAATATTTTTTTTCTCTTTTCAGAAGTTTCAAAATCAAAATGGTCTGTCATCTAAGATAATCAACTCAACAAAACATTTTCCCAACACATAGAAGGTATGTGAAATTATGAAACACTTCCTCCACTTTGCTCTGTTAAGAACTAGGTTAATAGTTATATTATAAGCAATTACATATTTCTTAATTATCTCTAACCACAATAAAAACGTATAACATATAAATGACAAATTGAAGTCACCATTAGGAAATAAAAAATAAGAAGTATTGTTATAAATGCATTTAAAATTGCTCTGAACTAGTAGATTGGGTACTGGTTCAGTGTGAATTATTTCATAGGTTTTACCAAGAAGTCCAATGAAATGAATCAAACAGAAAGCTACAACCTAATTCATGGACATCATCTGGATTTTAGATCTTCAATCATTAAATTGGTACACAGCATTTAATAGACAGAATCTTACAACAAGGTCATTTGAATGCAAAAGAATGGAATACCAATTAAATTGTTGGGTTCAACCTCAAGAAATGTGTGCCATGTTCAAATGGAAAGAACTATGGCACCTCTCCTCTTGTATTTCTCTGAAATATTATTAACTGCAATCGTTATTTTCTTTGACAAGTTCTTTCTTCCTTCTCTTTTTTTTTGGGGGGGCGTGTAGGCGCGTGTTTCTTTCTTAAGTTCTAGCATGACAGAGTAAAATATCATAAGAATATAGCACATACCTTGGATTAAAAGGAAAAACAGCTCCCCATAAGCTGAAAAAGGAATCCCTTTGTGAAGGCAATATGCCAAAGAAATGGTAAAGCCAACCACTTCAAGCTCAAACGCTGTAACACTCAGGCCCCGGATACTACTATGCTTTAAAATCTTAATTATCTGCAATGGTGAGAAAAACCAAATAAAACATGTGTCAAAGGTGATGGAGAACATTCATATCAGAGTAAAACACAAAAGAGATTCACTTAGCCCAACATTAACGATAAAAGATCACACACATACAAGTAATTAAATGTTTCTCAAACAAAATGCAGACTCAAAAAGATTCTTAACAAGCACCATCTTTTCACCGTGATAAGTTAAGGATTCATGCAACAATGAAAATTGCAAAAGATAAAATTTTTGACTTTGCCATCAATTTCAATCACTCGATCTTGAATTATTTGGAGAACTTCAAATTGAATAGAAAATCTTTGCAAAAACTGACCAACTAAGACAAGAAACAAGTTTCATCTAAACTCAACTCAACTCAACTAAGCCTTTTTCCAACTACATGGGTCTGCTAAAGTTTCATCTAAATATCAAGAAGAAAAAAATGCATATAACTTTATATAGCTATCATTATGAAACAAACTGAATTAAAGCACAAAAATATATCATAATCCATCTTCCTTCTTACAAATTATGCATGTTTTAGTCGTTTAAAGATCCAATAATTTTATCTAAAATATGTAGTAATCAATATTGAAGGGTGGCCTTCAATGCAATGGTTGAGGTTCCCTCGTTGTAAGCTAAAGGTCACAGATTCGAATCAGGAAAAGACACTCCAATGTGGAGATAAGGCTATATAGATTGTCACTTTCCCAAACCCCGCAATGGCAGGAAGCTTGCGCACTCTTCTTTGAAACACTTTAGTATGGCTTCTGGATCAATGTTAAATAATGAATCAAATCATGTGGAGCCATCTCACGTCTTTCTGTTAAAAATATGCGTTGCTCCTGCTTTTTCTACTTTATTCGGCTTCGTCCAATTGGTATGCTAAAGCATAGCAGCTCAAGAACTCACAAATTGAAGATGTTACGTGATGCTTCATATGCGGATTCAAGGGAACAACCCATTATCAAAAGGAAAGGCTCCTTTAGTTTGCTTGAGGAACACCCCCCCCCCCCCCCATTTTTTTTATATTATATATATAACCAAGAAGGAACCAAAAAACACAAGAAACAAAAGCAGTTTTTCAGCACTTAATACATCAAGCCACAATGTTACACCAACTCCTAATCCACTCTCCGAAGCTAAACTTTTGGACAGCTAAGAAGAAGCCACCCACTGAGAAGCAAGGTGGGAACCATCCAAACTTTATCAGCCCTATTACAAGCTCCCTTGAAAATTCTCCCGTTGCACTCCTTCCAAATGCACCAAAAAACAGAAAATGTAACAACCTTCCAATAACCCTAAAAGTATACGGCTTACCACCCAAATGTTCATCAAGAAAGAGGTCAATGGTCATTACAATTAAAAACAACCGGGAGCTGAAATTGAAGAAGGTCCTCCCATCTTGATCAAATGTGAACAATATAAGGGCAAAACACAAAAAGATGATCACCAACCTCTCCATTTTAGTTACAAAGTAAGAACTCAACGTGACTGCGCCCTTCGCTACACCAGTGCAGAGAAATGACCAAGTTGGGCATTCTCTTCTACATCATATCTGCGGTGTTTAGCCAGCCAAGCGTAGTTAGCCACCCAAACACCTTTAATTTCAAAAGCATATGAGCTTTCCATATCAGAGCAAACTTTGGGGAAGGATTACGAGAGGATTGATCAGTGAGATTTACCCTTTAATGATTTGAATGAAGATTTTACTTTAGAATTAAAGAAAATCCCAAGTCCCTTTTTATCATAGTTTAATTTTTGGAATTGAAAAAAAAAAAAAAAAAGGGCCAACGTGCAAAACAAGGAGAAGATGGTACTGACTTACATACAACTACAGGTGCTACATGGATGCCACTTGCCACCAGCCCGTACAAGGATCAGACAACATTTGGATTTGAACTGTAGAAAAAGGATTTGCATGGTCTGGTAAGATGGACTTCTACTTACATAACAAAAATTGGAGAGAAGCAGTTGTGAACCAACTTTGTAGGTTAAGAAGGAAAGTCGAAATGGTTTAGGAATTTTGTGTTGTGTTCATATGTTGCCGATCTGATCTATACTTGTAGTCTAGAGATAATAGATAATGGAAAAATAATGCTGTGATGCTTGATTTTCAAATGAAAAACTGAGTACTCATTTGATATTTCCTTCATACTGAAGTTAGATAAAGTGGATGGAATCATAGAATTTTGATCAGGAAGGAAAAGTGTTCCAGATTTAGTGATAGAAGTGCGAAATAATCCTCCAAATGAATCGATAAAGTAAAGAAAGATCTTGCACAGAAACAAAATGCACCGGATCATACACTTTCACATTCATCGTCTACCAATAAACTCTTAACAAACTAAATCTCATTAATTCCTCCCCCCTCCTTAAAAAAAGAAAAAACCTAAAAATCAGACTTCAACATCCATATTAGGTTTTAACAGGATGCTACAAAGTACAAAACACGATCCGTGGCTTTCTTTTTCTTTTTCTTTTTTTATGTTTTTTTTTTTTTATCGAAACTGATCTGTGGCTTCCACATCATAATTACAAACTCAATAACCAATATCTTCCAAACAGATATGCGATTTAGGGTACAAAATAAATCGAAAAGAGAGAGAGAGACAATAGACCTGAGGGAGTTTTACGGTGGTGGAGGCGGCGACGATGCAGTAACCGAGGAGCTTGGAAATGAGAGTAAGCAAGCAATCTTTGTCGGGGAATTTGCCATGGCTCACTGCTCCGAAAGCGCAGCTGAAATCTATCCCAAATATCTCCATTTCTTTCTTCTTCTTTTTATTTTTCTTTCCAAATTGATTGATTCAATTACACGCTTCTTCTCTACTGTTCCTGCTTTTCAACGTAAACAGGAAAGCAGCTGTGTATCCCAGCTGTCGAATATTATTGGTTAACGTGTAATACCAACATCGATGTAAAGACCCAATCTCGAAGCAAATTACAGTAATCAGCTTATTTTGTACTTTTGTTGTAATCCATTAACATATTAAATGCAATACGATAATATCGTTTTATTAAGATTTGTAATGTCAATCTCTAAGAAACTTTCAAGTATTATTACATTCATTTGTTGTATCTTGTTAAAGGTTCTAATGCATATTTAGAACAAGTGCAATAATAAGTAGCACTGCTACTAATAACATAAATAATAAAACCCATTTTCTCCTACATATTGATAATTTGATTAGTTGAAAGTGTAGCCAATATTATAGCTTATTTGGTGAATTAAGATCTGTTGTTACAATATTTTTCATATAACCGGCCACTCTCAAAGCCTCCCGCTATTGGCAATAGTCCATTGATAAATAATGCATGATATATACCATTAGCTCAAGCTCATTGCTGAAAGGAAGTGAATGAATAACAATTATACATATATAAAACAAAAGAAACAATTATTTTTAAAAATTGAAAACAAAGACACAAATTCGGAGCAAATTTGATACATTCATGTCTATATTGAGATACATAACAAAAACAAAAGTGAGAACCATGTCTTGAATCGATACCAAAGCTATTTGGGGCTGGGCCAACTTGCCACTGCCTACGGACTGCACCCTCCGTTAAGCCATTTAGGCATGCAGTGAGAACATTGAAGCAAGAATCACCTGACCTCTATAGGAGGTAAGGTGTGGTGTATCCACCGCTACTTAATGAACACTTCTGTACACTAAGTCATAGCAATCAAGGGTGCCCCCAATCACTCACTTTCAAAATCTTCGTCGTCACCAAATGTGAAAACAGAAGCATCTGCAGCTATCTTCTTAAAGTCGCTTGTATCGACAGAATCCAATTTGGGGACACCAATGCCTGATGTAGCTCCACCAAGCCCTTCACCTTTTGGTTCACTTGCAGAAGGGATTTGTCCAGCTCCCTCACTTCTCAATGAAACTTGTTCAGTCCCACGTGTCACCGCTGCCATTTCCTCTGATGTGGTGCCAGTTTTAGGGTTTCCAACAGTAGTAGTAGTAGTAGTAGTAGTAGTAGTAGTAGTAGCTGCTTTTGTGCTGGAAGATACACGACTTTGCCTACTCTTTGAAGATCCACTTTCTTCTGCCTCACTGTCCGAGAATACATCATCTTTATCACTGCTGTTAGAACCTTTACTTGGGTTTGTAGTTGTTTGGCTCCCATCAGCTACGGCAGGACTGTTACTGCCGCTTTCATCTGGTTTTGTGTTTGCAGATTGGGCTGCTGCGGTTTTTGTTGGAACAGTACCATCATAGTCTATGAGCACAACCTCAACCATGAATCCTGGGGAAGGCAGTTTCCTCTGCAGAGACAAGCCATATCCAAAAATTCAAGTGACTGGAAGAAACAATATAGAAATAGAATGGTCGGATAATTAACGGGAGGAGGTTAAAACAATAAATAGTTACTTCCCTTTTAATAGAAAATACAAAATTCATAACTACTTCTCTATTCTTTTCCATCATTCTTCTAAAAAAAAGGCCAAGAGTTTTTACCTTGTCAAAACCATCTAGATCAGAGGTATTCAAGATTTTTCTGTTTTCCATCATTGTCGTATTCAACCAACTGAAAATAGAGAAATGAAACAAATGAGCTGTAACTCAGTGAGAAAAAGGAAGATAATCACTAGTCCAAACTCAAACCCAGAATCGGGCTTTTATTTAGATATATTTAAACTGCTGTTAACCTGAAACAAATCACCGCCTTTATTTAGGCAATTAAGGGTCCCAACTCCCAAGAAAAGAAGATATGACATTACCACATTAATGAACCTGGATGCACAACTTAAAAAGAACAAAGCCCTTGAGACTTTCTCAATTACATGAATCTGCTTCCTTCATTCCACTCCATCAAGTGGTTATATGAATCTTTTACTATAGAATAAGTGGTCGTGCATTTCTTAATTATTCCTACCCATGCTTAGGTTTCTTCTTATAGTTCTCATCAAAAGTTAAAACTTAATGTGTCACTGTTCCAAACTGTCACATCACATTCAGAGGTCCTCCTTTAATGGTTTGTATTCAAACAACCTTTTTTTTTTTTTTATTCAATTGATAAAAGAAGACCACTAAGGCCTCACAAAGACAACCCCAGTAACATCAGCAAGCAAAAGATTACAAATCCCTACAGGAGGGGAATTAAAACACACAAAAGGATCTCCAAACCGAAGACCCTCATTCGCCATGAAGTCGGCACATTGGTTTCCTTCGTGAAGAGTATAAACCAATGAGCAGTCCCAATTTCTCCCTCAAAGCTCTCGGCAGTCATGAAGAAGGCTCGCTAACGGATGATCAACCAAAGTATTGTCATTAATAAGGTCTAATAGAATCAATTAAGATAAACCACCTTAATTGATTCTTCCTTATTTCTCTCCAATTAAGACCACTACTAACCATCTCCCGAATGTCTTCATTTTGAATTCTATTTTTTAAAGTTTTACCACACATCCATCTAAACATTCACATTTTTATTATACTTAAAATTAAGTCATGTAGAAGGGCAAGCCTTGGCACAATGATTGAAGTTGCCTTATTATGACCTAGAGGTCACGGTTTCAAATTCGAAAATAGCCTCTCCATGCGAAGGTAAGGCTACGTAATCGTCCCTTCGCCAAACCCCACAACGGCAGGAGCCTCTTGCATAGGGTACGCCCTTTTAAAAATATATATATATTGATGTATTTTTTTTTATTGCACAATATTTTGTTTTATAAAGCGTGTTTTGGGACATTGTGCGATCATAATTCCTTTCAACTTCAACAAGTCTTCATATTTTTAGAAAACAAATTGATTAAGCCATCCAAGCAATGGTGTGGTGGTTAACTAGGACCAACTCTAACCTGGAAGTCCTAGGTTCAAGTCTTACCAACCACACCAGGGAGAAGGCCTAACGCTAAGCATGGGACTAGGATGGCCATTGAGGGCGTCTCCTACTCGAGCAACTAGAGGCCCAAGGGATTACTAAGGCAAATCAACAAATGAATTTGTGCCCTCCACACCATTCTATCAAGGAGTAAAATCAACAAATGAAATGAATTGATAATGAATATCAAATATCACTAGCAAAATGATTAAGGGTGACAATATTTTCAATGATTAATCCATGGGCAAGATTGAGGGAGAAAACAAAAAATAATGAAATCTTCCCAATAATTTATTTAGCCAAATTGGGGAAGTTTGAATAAATAGATATTTGGGATGGAAAATCATAGTTTCAATGCAGGGCTTTCATTGACAATTTTGCAAAAATTTAGCAAAAACAATTCAACTCAACTAAGCCTCTACCAAACTACATAGGGTCAGCTAAATGAATCTATTTCCTCCACTCCACTTGATAAAGGGCCATTTTAATCTTAAATCACAAAGCTATATCTTTCTTCATTGTTTTTGTCCACGTTATTTTAGGTTTTCCTGTACCTCTATCATTACCACAGATTGTTAGTAGGTCACTCTTCCTAATTAGAGCATCTAAAAGTCTTTGTTGCATGTGTGCAAACCACCTTAAGCAGTTATCTCTCATTTTATCTTCAATTGGGGTTACACCTACCCTTTCTCAAATATGTTCATTTCTAATTTTATCTTTTAATGTTTACCACATATCCAACTTAACATACGCATTTTGTTATACTTGGTTTGTTCACATGTTGTTTCTTTATTGCCCACCATTCTATTCCATATAGCATCGCTCGCCTAAGAACGGTTCTATAAAATTTTCCTTTCAACTTCAATGGGATGCATTAATTATATAATACTACAAAAACAATCCTCCATGTAACTCATTCTGCTTTTACTCTATGATTCACATCCTCACTCATTCACTTTCCTGATGAATAATAGATCCTAAATACCTAAAAAACTTTCACTCCTTGGTATCTCTTGGCTTTCGATCTTTATCTGTACTTCTAATTCCAGTAACATTACATTTAATATAGCAAAGACAAAAATAATGTATTAACAAACAAAATAAAAATAAATGAACTTCATAACATAAAATGCCATTAGCAATAACTAATTTATTGTTCATGAAAAAATTTGAAGTAATCAGCCATGGTAGTTGGTAGTTCTAACTTCTAAATCATTTGACCACCTATTTGATCTCTATAAATTTACTAAAAAAATGTAGTAAACCCAAGCGTTGGGGGAGCTGAAACCATACAAGTACATACGACACCTTTCAACTATATTATAGGGCATGCCAATGATAGTCAACAAAAATCACGCAAAATGAAGAAGAAAAAAGGAAGTAACCGTGCCTCTAGAAACTTAGGTTAAGATGCCAAAGAAGCAAATTACTGACCAGTAAAAGTCTCCTTGGCGATCATGAAAGTGGATTTTGAAGTCACCAGCCAATTCTGTTAGACCAGGCTCCCCCGGTAGAGCAAACACCATAATCCCTTTCTTTGGGGCACTGAACCAAAAATCCTCCGGCTGCAGAACGAGTGATCAAGACATTCACCTTATATTTCATGAAAGTTAATGAAATAGACATGCAATGTGGATGAAGTGTTTAGGTTTCCTTTATTTCGCATATGCTTATCAAAAAACATAGTTGTATTAGGTTCCCTCAAGAAGATGTATGGACACATTCTTTCAAGGTAATGAAAACACCTTCTGTCACAAGCATAAGAGCATTTGGTATATTTGTTGGTTTATTTAGCTGGCAAGAAATAAAAAGATCTTTGAATTTTTTTTCAAAGTGAGGTTGCTGTCATTTGAGACTCAATTAAGTATGGAACCTCTCTTTAGATGTCCCTAAACAAATCCTAAAAAGGCATTGGTCTTTTCCATTGTCAAAGGGATCACAAATTTCTTATTCAAACGATTGTAAAGAGTGAAATACATTGAGGACTCCTTGTCCTCTTGGAATTCCCAATAATTAGTATATCATGTATATATGTGTGATGAATAACATCCCAACGTATCCTCTTATATTTCAATTCAGAGCATTTTACTCCCCCTTTTCTCCCAACACAGGGAATCCCTCAATCCATCCTCCTCTTCCCTTATGAAAATTACACCATTTTCCTAGACATGATCACATATGCATTCACCTAGAGGTTCTTAGAGCCAATTTTAAACCAAGATCCATCTAACCTAAATCAACAGTAGCAATATTAACTTAAATGAAATGATTATATTTATAATAGGGAAGAAAGGGAAACACATATAACAGTCCTCCAAACCACAATAATAAATTTCAATCCCTTGTACAATGAGAGAATAATACCTTCTAAAGATTTATCTAAGAACATCCAAAGAGGGGTCATATATCTAATTAAGTACCAAAAGGCATCAGCCTCGCTTGAAGAGAGTCCTCCAAGAATTTTTTTTTTTTTTTTTTTTTGTGGGTATTCCTCTAACCAAATAGACCATCACAACACCAAAATCGCAGTATTCCATATTGTCTTATGCTTGTGGCAAAGGCTGTTGTCACTTGTCAAGCTCCATGAGAAACAACAATAAAACACAACAATTGAAGCTTAAATTGGTAGTTCAAAAAAATTTAACACTACAACAATATTAAAGGAATAATAACAAGATTGTTTGCTTACTTTTCACACACATCCAATAGCCCTTTAACTAACGGTACACTAATTTAAAGCTTTAAAATGACTATAATAATGATTGGTATTTAAGAAGTCAGTTTAGGAACCTAGGTTCATATTTAACATAAATTACAATATCACACCTTTTATCTTGCTCTATTATGACCTGAAATTCATGTGCTCAAATCCGAAAACAACCTCTCCAATATGAAAGTAAGACTACATACATCATTCCTTCCCCAGACCCCACAATTGTCGAAGATTTGTGCACTGGGTACAGGGTACACTGTACACCCCTTTTTATATAAGAAAATGTAAGATGACGATTACTATTTAAAATAAAACTATTAACAATAATACCAACAAAAAAAAAATTAACTTTAACTTTTCATTAATTGATAGTAAAAATCACAGGCAACTACACCAATAAACTATAATGAGAAACATAATTCAAAATGAGAGCAATTTTAGTAAGAAAATATACCATTAGATCCTTAGTCCTAGGATGCTTTTTAGTAGTGAAAAGAACTCCTGCACATAAAAAAAACACCATATCATAATCAAAGAGACAAAGAGAACAAATCATAAGAGCATATTGAAGATGGCATATATCCACTCAATGCTGTGCCAACATTGCTCAGATAATAAAAGGAACTGGGAAGTAGGGATCAAGCATCAGTTAACAAACTTAAATATTGACCTGTCACATTCAGTAATCTTGAATAAAGACACCATAATCCTATATAAATATATTGCCAATGATGTCTATGTGGTAGCATTTGAATTTAATCTAAAACTAGGCCATAAGGTCAAAGTCAACTACTTACTTTTATTATATTAGGTATCAATTTATACGAGGGATGTGCTCAAAGATCAAAAAGAGATTGGACACCAACTTGCAGTAAAAGTGACTCCTTGCATGAAGAGACCAATATATCATAGAAGTACTAAGAAGGTTGAACATGCAGCTAAATCATAAACTACTATTCAATTTTCAATATTAGAAGAAAGTAAATGCAGGCAAAAACTAATGCCATAACATACCATTATGATCAGAGACAGTAATGGAGGGCCTAATCCAGTAAGGGCATCTGTGTAGTCGAAATCCTCTGAGCATGCACCTAAATGAATTCAAGATCAGCAAGTAAGTGAATACCAAAATATTGAGCAGTTTGGAAGCAAGGACATATTATGCAGTTTGGAAGAAAAATGATCAGAATGTACCTACGCCCAGGCTGATCTTCTCCATTGAAGTATGTCAAGACGCGCTCGAAATATTTGACATACCTCTAAAAAGAAGCAGAAAAATAAAATGATTAATAAAATTGAGAGATCCATTCGATCAGAAGATATGAACAAGTGATAGAAAAAAAATAGACTGACAATCTGACTTGGAAGAACTAGTCCCTTCCCATCCACACATCTTTTCTGATTGTAGTAGTCAATGGACTCTTCAGCTGTTGGGAAAAACTGTATAGAAATGAAAACAGAGCATCCTTAGCATCATATTTCAATAAAAGTATTCTTCAGAAAAACGTATCATATAAAGTATAATGGACCCCAAACAGTCTTAATTGTAAATATCTGTGGCTCATTAGTGAGAACTTCACCTTCAGAAATAGGAGGAGGCTAGAAATCATTAACCCAGTCCTCGCCATGCCAGCTTTACAGTGAACAACAACCACATTCTCAATGTCCTCTTTCAACCATGAGTATGCACTTTGACAAAATGATATTATGAGTTGAATAGGAGGACAATTATGGTCATCAAAAGGGAAACAAGCAACCTGGAAAGGAACAAGACTTAGACATGATAAAGAAGCTGAAGAAGAAAGAGTAAAATAAATTCTCCAAAATACTATGATCAGCCAATAGAGCAGCCTCAGTGAACCTAAGCAGTTGCTTCTCTCAAATGCAAGTGATTATGCATGCATTAAAAAAAGTACTTCTCTGACTCCAATTACAATTTCATAAAGATTAAAAGTAATTTTTTCACACAGTAGAGGAAATGCTCCTTGATTTTGAAATTTTTAAAAGAAGCATTCACATAACTTATGTAAACTATCAAAAGGACTGATTTTGAAGGGAGCTGATGCATAAAGTTCTATTCTACCATCTCTTGGCCAGTTCCCCCATCCACCATCAAACAGATGTTTAAGGTGAGGCAAAATATTTTACTAAAACAGAAAAGAAAGATGTTGAACTAGCCCATAAAAAATAAAAATAAAAACACCTATCATTTTGATTAATCCCCCAAAAAAATACTGAACTTAAAAAAAAAAAAAAAAAAAAAAGATAGCCCCAGTCCCACACCCACAGGAAGTAAAGAGATTTATATCAATGGAGAACTTGTAAATTTGTAATTTTTTCTAACAGATAAATCATTGACAACCAAAGCAATAAATCAAGCAGTTTGTTCATTGAATGCCATGAAAAAAATGCTATATAAAAGGATAAGCAGTGCACCTTTCCCTCAAATAAGGATGCGTCATACAGCCTCTCCGAGCAAAGATTGTACACTTTGTATTTTCCCTATAATTGAAAAGTTGTTAGAATGTTATATAACCATGTTGTGGAAGATATATTCCAACAGAAAATCAACAGTTCATAAAATTTTGATCATTTTTTACAATAGATCCCATCAAAAATTTGCAATGCCCAAGCTAAGATACAACTCCAAAAACTAAAGCCTCTTATATAAAATGACAGCCTCAAAGGTATAAGATGAGAACTACGATAAGATAAATGTGCAAGAATCATCAAGCAGTTGAGAGCCATCAGCTAAAAGCTAATGATGCATTATCAACATTTATGAAGTCCTATCCACTATAAGCAAATCATGCAACAAAAACTAGTTGTGCAATTTAATTTTTCTTAAGATAAAATGATCAACAGTCTTAACTTCAATTTGATAAGAAACAACTCAAGAGCCAAGAAAGTTGGATCAACTTAAAGAATACCAACAAGAGGAAAATTAGGTAATGTTCTTAGTAAGAAAATTACAAGAATAAGCAAATCCCATAACATTTTTTTTTTGGCATTCATTAGTGTAAAGAACTGTAGTTCTTCCCATCAAGGAAGCTATTGTGATTGATTAGCAATTATCCCACTCTTACAAGACTTCATCATCTATAAACTAATAGCAAAATTAAAATACAATTTTTCCTTCCATTTTTAACTATATAGATAGGCATGATATATCCAAATAATTTTTTTCTTCACAACAGAAAATTGGAAAAAAGAAGTACAGACACACGGATGACCATTTACAGTCAAACTACCAATACCCCACGAGGCATAATCACTGTTTGCAGTATCCATAATCATGAATCTAAGTTTACAGCTATATATTGCACATTTAGCTATAATTAGTATGATCTGTAGCCTGTGCCCAAAATAACCAATATTTTTATCATTACCTTGTGATGTGTTTCAAAAAACTTGATCACTTCTTCCATGTGATTTCGATAAAACCCCTGTGCAAAACAACTCTCAGATAAACTAAATAAGGTGATATCTCAAAACTCAGCCCATTAGACTTTGACTGAAATCTACTTCAAATTGTTTACCTCAACATATCCAAAAAACCCAGAGCTCATATCACCAGCAGGAAACCCCATTGCAATAATATTCTCCGTGATGTATGTCATATCCAAATCAAATCCTCCTTCCTGGAATAGGATTTCAGAAACCATAGTTAAGTAACAATGCACAAAACAGTAAAAAAAATATATATATATTATAGAGCCAGTAGTATTCAAGTAATTATCAAAAACAAGTAACACAGAATATCCTAAAGAATCATAATATAAATTGCACAAAAATAAAGTACGATAATATGAAATAATATACTAAATTCTGTTATATACCAATTATATTTGTAACAACACAATTAATAGCAATTTTGCTATCAGAACGCAGCAAAGTTACCACTAGGATAAGTTTGTGGAATTTCTGACAACAACAACCTTTTAACTGCACAATTCCCAAAAACCTTGCTAGCATTAAGATGCATGTAACATATTCTAGGAATAGTTCTAAGATTGGATTTTAGGAAGCATCTATGAAGTAGCACCTTCCTGAAGAACAAAGGGCCAAATTCCAAAGTCCCTTTTGAAACGTCAGGTCAAAATTATCTAATTAGATCATATCTGCTCTAGGTAAGTGCCTTCAAAAGAAATGGTATATGCCCCTAAAAAAAAAAGGCATGATCAACTAAGATATGCAGTATGCACCTAAGCCAAGGGACACTAAATCACAGCCAGCACATGGTTGAGTTGGTTGCCTCACCTAGGTCCCTACCAAAGTACCCCAAGCTCTCAAGGAACCACTGAGGCATGCACCTAGTTGCTCCTTGAAAACTGCAGACCATGATAGAGTGAAGTGGAGGAAACAGATTCATATAGTTAATCGTATGCAGTGAAGAAAGGCCTTGTAGAGATGAGTTGAGTGATGACCCATCCTTCACCATTCAAAGGATGGGTCATGTGAAACTACAAGATTTGAAGCTGATGGAGACGAATGTTTAGATGAGAACTAGATAAAACTATTTCCTGATATATGATGAGTTTTCATAATTTTATATAAAATACAAAGCTGGTGTAATTGTAATTTAAGTGCAAGGTCCAGATAAACCTCATCAAAATGACCAATGCATTTATTTCAACTCCAAGCACATTGAAAAACTTACAAGAGAATGAAAGTTATGAGTACTCATGCTGGTGACTTGGGAATATGAAAATAGAAATTAACTTCCATCTTATTATCATTTAAACAGCACTGGAATCCAACATAGTTATAGAAGGTAAATAACTGATCACAATTACAAACATAAGAAAATATGCCAAAGGAAAAGTGTGATAGAGATGGAGTAACCTACCTGGTATCTTCGTTTATTTTGAGAGACAATGTGCCGAGCCTTAACCTGAACAGCTTTAACTGCACTCTTAGATGAGTCAACCAACCCTTTTGTGAATGATCCTAACACACCAGGTTGTCCAGTTGCTGAACTACCCTCAGCATTCTCATTTGGTATAGGTGCTTTTGGAGACAATCGCAAACCCAATCCACTTGTAAAACGTGCAAAGGTGGACTTTTCAACATTTTCAGATTGTGAGTCCTTTGTCGCCACTGAAGGCTGAGGAATCTTGAGATTCCTTGCCCATGATGATATACCAGATGTGGATAATATTGATGGCCCGCCATGTGTAGAATTATCTTGTCCAGAATTAGGAGGATTTTGAACATCTGGATTTTTATCAGGAGTTGTCGCAGATAAATTGGGGGATTCAGAATTCATTTTCCACCCAAACCTCAACCGTCTCAGTTGTCAGAATGTCTTGGATTAACTGCAGATTTGAATCAATAAAAAAAGGAATAAAAAATTTAATAGATCTAAAAACATGTTCCAGTAAACAAGCTTTCTTCTATTGCAAAGATCAATGAATATCCAAAAATAACTAGACTTAAAAGAAAATAAACAAATAACACTCTGTCCAGTACACACAGATATTAGTGAAAACAAATTCAAGGCTAAGCTGATACATGCTAAATGTTAAAACATTTTGAAGTGCAGCTTTAATTGGCAACCTAAAGATTCACAGTTTTCACAATAAAATCCTTAGGGGTCCGCTAAACAAATGTTCTCTTGTAACCTTTTTATTTCCATCTAGAGCTGTGTCTTCTCATAACCATAGTTGTTTAATTGAAATGGAATCGTAAAATCAGTAAGGCTGGGATTGGATTCAAATGGTAAATCGAATAGTAAATCATAAGATTTTTTCAATTTTTTTATTTATAGAAATATACTTCAATTCTTTTTTAAAAAATCTTAAATAATACAATAATCATTTATTTACTTATCAAGCTCGCAAAAAAAAAAAAAGCAATCAAATGGTATCATACATTCCGTTATTTTTTTTCTTATTTCTTTCTTTTGTTTATTTGAAATAATTTTTTTCAAGAATGAACTGACATTATCTAGCTCATTGATACAAGTCTTAACATTGTGGTATATATCTCTACAAGATGATGTTCATTTTTAAATCGGGCTCCACAATTATTTTTATTATTTGGATGCACCATAGAGTCATGCTCCCAAATTTTGACTATCTTTCTATTGATTCCCATTTCTCAAACACATACATAAAAATGGAAAACCACCCAAAACATCAGATAACGCACAAAAAAAAAAGCCTTACAATGAAAGAAACAACGTAAATAGAAACTACCTAGTACTTTGAAGCTTTTACCTGTTTAAAAACTAAGCAACAAAAGGATTTTGTTTTGAAGAAAAAATAACATATTGAAGGTAAAAGTAGGGACCAAAA
This sequence comes from Paratinospora sagittata, assembly GCA_035771175.1. Taxonomy (NCBI): domain Eukaryota; kingdom Viridiplantae; phylum Streptophyta; class Magnoliopsida; order Ranunculales; family Menispermaceae; genus Paratinospora; species Paratinospora sagittata. Next base: position 33,791,492 of record CM069594.1, read on the forward strand.
ACTTTTTTCTTAGTTATGTGTAATGAGACAAACCTAAGCTTCAAAAAAGCTTAAGGTTGTCTCATTGGGTTAGAAAGTATTTAAAAAAGAGTTAAAGTAGAAAAAAATAACAAAAAGTTTCAAAAATTGATTATTGATCGAGTAGAATTGAATTTGTAAAAAATCTTACAATTCAATTTCCATCCTACGATTCAAGTCGAATCATACAATTCAACCAAAAAATCGTAAGATTTTTGGGATTTTGCGATTTATTCACAAAATTGAATCGCAATAGGTGTGATTCAAGTTGAAAATCGTATCGATTTAATAAGTATACCCGTAACCAGTGTCTTCAATCATACTTGCACTATGTCAATCCACTTCCCTTATTTGTTGCCTCTCACTCCTTCGACCTTCAACCCTCTATTGTCATAGCATTTTGATCAACATGCATTTTTCATCCTAAAGAAGACTCTTATCACTCTTTCAAATGCATGCCTTCCTTCCATAAAACTTCACTCAACACCAAACGAGTAAGACACATGGTGTCCCATGCCCTGAAGGCACTAAGCCAATAACTTAGCCTTCACAATCGAACAAAAATGAACCAAGGCATATCCACTAATCATAAAAATTCTCAAACACAAAACCAAATTAACATAAAGGTCTTTCACATCATTGTCCAAACACCACAAATATTTGAAGTGTTCACAATTTTGACTTTAGGCCAATTTATCAAAATTTCAAATCATTCCATTAACTCAATTTAAATTTTTCATTGGCCTTAAACTCTTCTTGATACGGCTCGCAACCACAGTAGGCCATCTTTTCAGCAATGCCCTTTGTTGCACAATATAGAACTACTTCAATTAGTGTCCCGTATTCAATCACCTATACCAGACCTTCCTTCCCCAACCCCAAACCAAACAAAACCCCCAAAAACTTTAAATTAATTAAAATTCAAAAAATAAAGGGAAAAAGATCTCGTTCTCTCTAAACAATTTGCCTCAAATTGAAATACACCAAAATCAGGAAGAAATGAAACCTTGATCCCCCACCACTTTGCGGCTACTTCACGAACTCAGTGCTAATCAAGATGGCAGCGAAACAAAGGATTGCAATTTGGGATTTCAATTGCATCTACGTTTGAGTGAACTTCATTGTTACAAAAAACTGGACCGCAACTGTCAATTTCTAACATGTTCCAACAAGACGACTTATTTTGCCTGAACCCTTTATAGCATGCAATGTGACAGACCCCAAATCCATAAGATTCAACACCACGATCTGCAAACCGCAACGTCGTTGAAAAGAGAGCTACGGAGATGAAAATAAGATGTGGCAGAAAAGTTTTTAAAAAAAAAAAAAATAAGTGTTTCAAAAACGAGCATGAGGATGAATTGGAACGATGAGATCTAAGAAAAAGCTTAAATTCGAGTCTAATTAATCAATCAAAACGAAACCAAACCAAACACTCAAAACTGAAATTTGTGCAAAGAACAATGAGTGATAGATTCAATAAATTAATAAATAAATAAAAAAAGATGATGCAACCTCGGATTTGGTAGAAATGACGAACTCAATCTTTCCAGGATACAGAAAAACCCTTCTCCTATTTGCCAGAGATTCGAGATAGATTTGAGGTGAAAATCTCACGTGAATAGATTGAACTTTTAGGGCTTCGAATGAATGCGCGAGCGCGACGAGCAACAGATCGATTCGGGTTTCGGCTTAGCTCCGCAGCGTGCCAAGTATTGGATTTTCCTGCGAGTAACGCTGGCTCTTATCGGTCAACGAAAACGATTGAACGTTTGTCCACAGAGCGGACGCTTCGGATTGAACATGTTGCCACTTGGCTCTAACATTTACATCAAATGAGTTCTTGACACATGATTATCCAAGTCCGACGGTCTAGATTGAGCGAAATGATTTCAATCTCTTCTATTTGGTATTTGGGTACTTCCATTAGATCCATCCACCATACCTTGTAATGTATGTGGCTTTTGACATGATTATCCTTTAAAAAAAAAAAAATTCACAAATATCATCCACATACAAATAATGACTCATTTGTCATACTTTACTGTTCATAGCACAATCAGCGCGCCAAACAAGCGCTATGTGGGTGCGGAGGTGGTATTTTGTATTAAAGTGAATGGAATGCGTCTTTTGAAAAGACGCATTCCTTTCAAATTTATTTTTTTTAAGTGAAAAGACGCCTTTCCCTTTCAATTTTTTTTTTTTTTTATAGTTAAGGGGATTTAAAGAAATTTTTTTGCAGGCGTTCCACCGTCTTCATCGTCATCGTGCCATCTATCATAAATCACCTAAAAGAAGCTACAAAAGATGATAAGGTATGCTTATTCTGTCAGAAAGCTTTTGTTTAATTTTATTGTTCACTGACTTTTTCTCAATGCTCCTCGAAACAGTTCCCTATTCGTGAAACTGCAACAAAGGCATTGGGAAGGCTTGTACTTCATCAAATTAAAAATGAGGCCATAAACACTACTGCTCAAGGGGAACTTGTTGCGGTCCTGATAGCAGCTTCGTAGGATGACTCCAGTGAAGTCAGAAGAAGAGCATTGTCTGGTCTGAAAGCAACTGCAAAGGTATTTTCCGCATTATCAGATAGGGATCCCTCTAAATTTAGATTTTATCCATGTATGCTTTCTCCTTCAAATTTGTGACTAAGACTGGATCACTGTATGTGGCAGACGAATCCTTCAGCCATTATGACCTATATTCCAAACCTAGGTCTTGCCTTAGCTGAATGTTTGAAGGATAGCAGCACTCATGCACGTCTTGCAGCTAAACGATGACGATGAAGACGGATGGAACGCCTGCAAAAAAATTTCTTTAAATCCCCTTTAACTGTAAAAAAAAAAAAAAAAAACTTAGGAATGTGTCTTTTCAAAACTTTGTGCCATTTTTTTTTTTTTGCTTTACTAACAACTCAACAAAAAAACATTAAAAAAAAAAAACATCATCTCAACTTAACTAAAAGTTTTTCTCAACTACATAAAGTCGCTTATACGAATCTGTTCTCTTCACTTTGCTTTATCAAAGGTTAAATTGACATCTAAATTAAAAGTAGTAATATCTTTTATAATATTTTTATCAATGTTATTTTAGTTAGGTTGTACCATAGAGACTAGTCTATTTAAAAATAGCACCGCTTCAAAGACACGATGACATTTCACTTAATGACATGTGAATGTGTCTACACATAATCATGATACAAGGACTTATCTTCAGTTAAAGGTTGCATCACCCTGTCCATATAGTGAAGACGAAAGCTTATGTTGAGGCTCAAACCTGATACCCCCTAAAATGTAATCCGTCTTTCTACTACCCTACCAAATTAATCAAAGGAGAAGAGGTAAAACTAAAAGTGCCACCACCCCATCCAATTTATGTTGCGTTGGCTCAAAAGAGTAACTCGATTCGGAGGCTCAACAGGCCCAACAAACAAACACCAACGACCAAGGCCATTAACCCTAAGTAGGGGTGTGAGCTAACCCGATTGACCTGACTAAATCGAATACAACTCAATGGATTGGGTTCAAAAATTTCAACTCAAATTTAATATTAACTTTTAAATCTTTTATCCCTTAAAGCCCCTAAATTATGAAACTAACAAAAATCCATAAAAGCTTTCAACCAAAACCACAATCTTTTTAGCCTACTCTAAAAAACTTGTCAACCCTTATTCTTTTTTGTTTCTTTGTCTTCTTATCTGTTTATTCTCCTTCTTAGAATATAAAAAAAAAAAATCATGTAAAGTTCAAACCATCTTCATGAAAATAAAAAAAATAAAGTCATCTTAAGCTGAATTATCGACCCAACCCAATCTGAACTAATTTTGGATTGGATTGAGTTGAGTCAAAAAGTTAGTTTGGTTCGAATTGATTTTTTATTTATTTTTAACTGGAATGACCAATTCAATTCAATCTAAGCTAATTTGGGTTAAGTTGAATTGGGTCAGGCCAAAAAATTAGTTTGTTTGGGATTGAGTTTTATTTTTTATTACTCGAACTTATTTGAACGGGGATGTTTCCGTTACTCCCCTAACCTTAACTGCCTGCCAAGTGCCAAGGCATTAGTCACGTGCAATGCACGATCTGTCCCACGTGGAAACCCGTACAAAGAAGTGGGACACCCGTGTGTTTCACACGCCGGCTTCTGCCCCCTCTTCTCCCTCCATCTTCCACACAAAGCACTAAAAAATAAAATTCCACCCAACACAAGCACACAGCGAAACAGCGAAAGAGGAGGGAAGGAATCATGGAAGCAGCAGCAACAGGAGTCGCAGCAGATGTCGGTATCGAAGGAGGAGCAGCAACAGGAGTCGCTGCAGATCTCTCTCCTTCTTCTGCCTTTCCCTTCTCTTTCGTCTCCAATTGGGGACTCTCTGTTTCGCAGCGCTACCAACACCTCCTGGACAAGTCCGCCCTGCACATTCTCCGCCGTTGGATCGCATTCGCAGTCGTCTCCGCCATCTACGTCGTTCGCGTTTTCTCCATCCAAGGCTTCTACATCATCTCCTACGGCCTTGGTATCTACATCTTGAATCTTCTGATCGCCTTCTTGTCGCCTCAGGTGGATCCCGGGATTCAAGAGCTCGTTGATGGGCCCACTCTGCCGACCCGGTCCACCGATGAGTTCCGCCCGTTTGTTCGTCGGCTTCCCGAGTTCAAGTTCTGGTGCGCTTCGTTTTCCTTCTTCAATTCTTTGGTTTCGTTTCTTTCTGTTTTTGCGAAATTTCGTTGCTTTCTTTAGGGTTTTTTTTTTTTTTTTGGTGAACTGGAGATGATTTGGGTGTTTTTGTGGTATTGGATGGATCAATTGGAGGTGTAGTTAGTTTGGTGATGACCTTTTTTTTTTCTCCTTTTTTTTGTGATGATTGGTTTGAATTGAATTAGTTTGCTGATTTGTGCCTTTGTGACTTTAGATGAGTATAAGGATCTTTAGTCAACTTGAAGATATTTGATTTAAATAGAGTTCTAATAATTGTAAAGAACGTTGACGAGATCCTAGTAATTGGCTTTTCTTTTGCAAATGATCATTTTGTGGATGGTTTGATGCGTTTTTGCGATAATTTTACCTTCTCTATCTCTCTCTCCTATGCCTTTCTTTTTTTCCTGTTTGATTGGTTATTTGCAACCAATGGTATGTTTATTAAGAGGTAATGGAACAACAGACCAAGTCTTGTTGAGTTCCATAGCATCTAACTCAGCTTGCATAAGCTCGAGCCGGTGAGGATATGGAACGACTTGATGATAAAACTGTGGTTCAAATTGGGAAGAAACTGTCAAGGCAAAAAACTTATGAGAAGGGGAAAGAGAATTGTAGGACAGGTAGTTAGATAATGGCTATGTTATTTGGACTCGGGTATGAGAGTCGGATACGGTACATATCTAAAGGCCCGACTTGTTCATTTTTTAATTCTAGGATACGGGGACTCGGCTATTTTATATACCGTTCTTTCATTTTTTTCTTCTTTTCACTCATTTATTGTCTGTTTTGTTTTCCCACTTAAGTGAGTTTCACCTATTAGTCATTATCTTCTTTCATACTTTCTCTTATTTCCACTGGAAAATCTACATAGTAATATTCTAAAATTTAAAGTGTCGGACACATATCCCATACCCCATACCCATGTCGCATCCTGAAGTGTCGGACACGGGTATGTCAGGCTAAAACAAAGAGTCCGAGTAACATAGGATAATGGGTATACGGATGTAGCAGATGTTGACTGAGTTTGAGAGGAGAAAAGTGGAGAGGCTAAAAGGTTACAGTGGAAATCCTTTAAGTAAGAAGGAGGTTGATTGTCCTTGAAGACCATCTAGGTGGGATATCAGGTTGAGGGACTATAGATGAATTGGATGAGAATGGGATATTAGGCTGAGTGTGAGGAACCGTAGGGGAAGTGGGTGAATGTGAGGAATCATTAGCAGCAGATGGTTCAGCAACATCAAGAAAAGGTGAAGGTAGAACCAAATCAAGAAAATTGTCTACCATAGAAGCTGTGGTAGTAATGGAATGAAAGGAAAAAATATTTTCATGGAAAATAACATCTCGAGAGACAAAAAATGTCCTTGTCTGAATATCATATAATTTATAACCTTTCATACAAGTTGGGTAGCCTAAGAAAACACAAAAACGTGCTCTAGGCTCAAATTTGGTTCTGTGATGCAATTGTGTGGAAGCAAATGCCAAGCACCCAAACACTTTAAGATAAGAATTATCAACAGGAGCATTGTGAAGCAACTCATAAGGAGACTTATTATCAAGTAAGGGTGAAGGAGTTCTATTGATAATAAATGCAGCAGTAAGAATGCACTCATTCCTAAAAGAAATAGGCACTCTAGATTGGAAGAACAAAGCACAAGCAACATTCAATGGATGTTGATATTTGCGTTCAGCCACAGAGTTTTGTTGAGGTCGATCCACACAAGAAAACTGATGGAGAACTCCTCTTTCATTAAAGAAATCAGTAAAAGCCAGCTCCTTAGCATTATCATATCGAAATACTTTGATCTTACTGTTGAATTGAGTAAGTACCATATTGAAGAAATTAGGAATAATAGCTGCAACATCAGATTTGTGCTTGAGAAGAAAAACCCAGGTAAACCGTGTGCAATCATCAACAATGGTGAGAAAGAATCTATAACCATCTCAAGCACTAATATGAAATGGTCCCCAAATATCACAATGAACGAGATTAAATGGAGATGGAGAAATATGATTGTGAGATATAAAAGGTAACTTCCTTTGCTTTGCCAATGGACAAATACAA